>OX578281.1:68370535-69104561 GCA_951217055.1 Gerris lacustris | reverse complement strand
TTCTCTTAGCGCTGATCGTCCAAGCCGTTTCAACGTTAGGATCTACCGAAACCACCGATTTGCTGAACGTGGGTCAACTGAACCTTACAAACTGCAGCGGAACTTCTGCGTCGGAAGACAGTCGATCACTCGAGACTGGTCTTAGAAGCACCGTCTGCACCGTTTTCAACAACATCGACGAAATTTTCAGGCACCTTCTCGACTTTCCCATGTTTTACTCAGTTCCTAAGCCAACTTTTAAAAATATTTACAAAACGTACGAAGACGATTCGAGTGAAAATTATATCGGCTTTCCTGGAACATCTAAATCAACTGGAGAGTCGGAAGCATTCGATATAGCTTATGAGAACTCACAGACTTCGACTCAATCCGAAGTTGAATTGACTCCAAATGAACTGACATTTGATTCGATATCTGCTGCTCCCGCTACAAAGGTAATCAGAAAGAGGCGCACTGTTGATTCGAACGTCCATCAGCAGGAGGGACATCCATACATAGTGCTGATACGAAACAAGGCTGACAAGACGTTCAAACAAACAGGTGTTGCAGTATCTGACTACATCATTCTAACCTCAGCATCAGGACTAACTGACGCTCAGGGCAGACTCTATGATCCCAGCCAACTTTCAATTTACACACAATTACCGTAAGTTTCATTGATAAAAGAGCAATTGACTTTTATTTCATTTTTGGTAATTTGACCAACCATTAGGACTTTAGTTTCCTCTTTGATAGTATTATCTCTAAAAACATTTTATTTGGTTTGTTTGTTTACAGAAACGATACAGGAAGTTTAGAGATGCCTGTTGTAAACATCTACCAGAATCCCCAGGTAAAAGCAGCGCCAGGTGAAGAAGCAAAAGACGAAATTGCTCTCTTGGAAATCATTAATCCGAGCAACACAAGCCATTTATATCCTTCATTAGCTAAAGTCGACAGTAAAAACCTGCCCGTGGTTAGTACCATCTTTATCATATTTTTGTTTACAATACGAAGCAGAAAACTTAGAGTTAAACAAAATAACTGACTTTAATTTGCTGTAAAGATATCCTCTTCTTTTCCAAGTGACAAATCAATTATAAATCTAACCTTTCGTTTCCTCAACCTTCTGCCCAGAACATTGATATTTTCACCGCTTATTAAATATTAGGCCGTAGCCCTTTAAGAGAACGCATATGGTTGTGGCTCGAAGACACTTTCAGTGGACATCTTACCATAAAGGAGAGAAGGTTGCCGCTCCTCTATCTGATTTGTTCTTGGCATAATCATCGGTATCGTTGAGGTCTTCCGGTAAAATCTACCGGTATCCAACAGATTGTTTTCTTGTCTGTAATATTTACCGATGTTCTATCACCAAACCCGTAATTTTTACTGTTGTTCCAGCTCTCTAATGATATTTTTTACCGCCATTTCAATGATTCTTATAAATGGATTGTTATAGAGGACTTTAATAATTATAATGAGCGATAATTAAGCGAATTTTGTACATCGATTTGGACCTCTACCTGGTCTATGTCTATATACAGCAGAGTTGTTTTTCTTCAGAACATGAGTGGAGCACCGCGAAGCGGTGTGGAGCGGCCGTTGAAAATACTTCGTTTCTGTGAAATTCACTTTTACATATTTATTTATTTATTTATTCACTTTTGAGAACGATTTAAAAAAAAAATAAATAATTGAAGCGAGCGTAGCGAGCTTCCTACATTCAAAGAAATATGCTCCGTGTCTGTCTGTCTGTCTGTCTGTCTGTCTGTCTGTCTGTCTGTCTGTCAGTAACGTTTACGCGTGTGACGATAACTTGAGTAAAAGTTGACCGATTTAGTTGAAATTTGGTATACATGTTCCTCTTACTAATACTCAGGCTAAGTTCGTTGGACAGCGTGATCCGTCTATGAGTTCGCGCGCAACGCTCGCGTAAACGAGAGGTACAAAAATTAAATTGGAATTTCAGGACGGGAAAAGATTCTATCATCATCTACTCGATGAGACGAACATTTTTTTCAAATAACATTTTTTACTAAAACCAACAGCGACACCGCTATGACTTAATAAAGATCGCTAAAACTATTAAAGCGGACCTAAACGTTTATAATAGAGAAAACAACCTTTTTACCGATATCTTACGTTCTAACGTAACGATTTTAATAAAACTTCATATCACCATCTAATGCACAATTGAAACAGGTATGCTAAATTTCAACTTGATACAAGCAAAATTCTTTGCGTAGTGACGAGATACATTTATAATAATTGTTTAAAAGCTACCGCGGGTGGTGAAGATTGTTATAGTCGTGTAGTGTATGGTTTGTTTAGGAAAGTAAAGCTTTGTACCGAGTACCCCCACTCTTCCCTACACTACCCTCTTCCGCTTATCTTCAACTATGACATTCCTCATGATTAATAAATTTCAATATTCAGTATTTCATTGCAATACGCTCGCTTCAATGATAGAGCCACGCGATGCCTAGTAATAATAATATTGACTTTACCGAGATGGAACAACCAGAATCGTTTTTAATACGTAAAAAGTCCAGTCATGCACCATGACTTAATGAGCGAATTTTCAGAGAAATGTGCGTATTATTGGCTTATGATAATATAGGAAAATTTTGTTTTAGAATTTGCATGGGTAAAAAAAAAATTGGCACACAGGGGTACGGGGTACAAAAGTCAAAATAGTATTTACCCTTCAAGATGCATGTCGTTGGAAAGCTCTTTAAGAGTAGAGTAATTGTTGTTGTATACACTTTTATCATATTTTCATATATAAGGGGGGTAAAATGGAAAATACACGTTTTTATGCTATTTTTGACCCTAAATTGTAAAAATTTGACCCCTAAATGAACTCCAAAAATTCTGGCCAACGAACTCATCCTTTCTTTTGATATTATTGACATTTTAAAATTTGTTTGAAATTTTTAAGTGCATTCTAAGGGGAGATATCGTCTGGAGTGACACATATATACATACATATATACATACATATATATACATACATATATACATACATACATAAAAAAAATTGTTAAATTTTAGGAATCGATTCAGAATGGTCTAAAACGGATTTCCATGGAAAAAAAAATTTCAAAAATTAGCATTACAAAAATTTTGAAGCCATTGCAATAGCGTAATTTTCTTTGAAAATTCGCTAAAAGGAACAGTTTAAAAAAAATTGCAAGTAAATCGGACAATTAGAAATTTGTGGGCCAAATAGTGCAGATTTACCAGAAAGATTTAAAATAAATCAATCATATTTGTGCAAAAGCATCTTTGTTAATTTATCTATAAGTACACAGTACACAGTGAAAAAATAGAATTATACAAGCGTTTTATTAAGAATTAATTGAGCTGTGGCTTTTCATTTTTTTCCATGAAGAAAGTTCGGAAAATTATACGTTCAGATAACTGACGTTCCGGACAATCGACGTTCTACATTAGACTAAGGGATATCACCATCTTTACATACGAAAGAGTAATGTTCCTTTTCCCTAATGTTTTTTTAAACTAAATATCCTTTGGACTTAATAGTTATTTAGACAAAGGAATTTCTTGTAATTAGTTTAGTTAACATATTTAGGTTGAGTGACCTATTAAATTTTTGTCACAGGACACCTTATTTTCTTTGATTACCCATATATATGGGTGGGTAAACCCATACAAAATGATATAGGTAGAAAAAGAACTAATTTTTCGTTGGGGAAAATCCAATGACTTGTTTATTTATTTACCTCCAGGCGGGAGAAGAAGTTAACTTAAATGCCTGGTTTTTAGGGTGTTAAGTGTTTAACTGCCTGGCCGAGCCACAGGGAGTTATGGCATAACTCCCTGCAAATTTAGAGCAGCCAACTTAATTCTAGTAAAAAGAACTGCGTTTAAACGGACTCTAACCACCTCTAGCCAACTTAATTCTAGTAAAAGAACTGCGTTTAAACGGATTTTACGAAGTTTTAAGTTGGCAACACTGTTTATTACAAACATGATTCGCAATCAGCTGTTTTTAAATATTTCTTTGTTTTGTTTTAAAACGCCCCGTGTTTTGAGTAATGTTCTATTAATTGAGTTGTTTTTAGTCAAATTTATTAGTTTTTTTATTTAAATTTGCTCGTTTTCATTTAAATATAAAGTTACGTAAAATAGATAAATAAGGAATGATTATGGAAGATAACTTAGTGGACCTTGATGAACTGTTTTCAAACATTCCCGATGATATCGTACAAAGGCTGATTTATTGCTTTTTCTCCCTTCTGGAGGTAATAGTTATTTATGCACCTAGGGAATAATGTAAGAAATTATTTCCCGAGTGGCTAAGTTGATTCCTGAGGCAAAGCCGAAGGAATCAAGGCAACTAAATCCCGAGGCAAAGCCGAGGGTATTAGGTACATTAATTCCCGAGGCGAAGCCGAGGGATCAATGTCAATTAGCTCCCGAGGCGTAGCCGAGGGAGATAATTATAACAAGGAAATAATAATGCAATATTCTCGAGGTACATACAAAATTTTATCTCCAAAAAAATCGCTGTATAAGATTTAATCAATAATGAAAACATTTGTTTATTAAACGAATTAAATACAAAAATAAAACAATATAAATTATTTAAAACAATTAATAATCACTTTTTTTTACTTCAAAGTAATAAAGAAAAAAAGTTTAACGGAAGCTAAACAAAAGTAAACAAAGAATCGTAGAATGACTCGCAATACAGCTGGGAGTTTTAAAGCAGTGTTGCCAACCTGATTTCAATCAATTCACTGTATTTGCCATTCATTCTCTACTATTTACAAAATAATTAGGTTGGCGAACGTGGATTATAATCCCGTTTTTACATTATTTCCCTGTTTTCACATTATTTTCCCGTTTTTAAGAACGGGGATGAAAAGACCAACATATTACCTATAAACTAGCCCTGAAAAATTACATTTCGTCCCTATTGGAGATAAAATCTTGTACGTACCTCGGGAGTAAAAATCACTTGCACCCTCGCGATAATTAACTCCCTCACCTTACCTCAGGAACCAACTTCATCGCTCAGGGTGTAACTCCCTTGGTGCCTAAATAACTATTAGTGTTAACTGCTTTTTGCTATGTTTGTAATCAGGTAAATTTAATCAATAATTAAAAAAAAAATGTCTCCCTTAGGCAAAAATGTATTAATGGTGTATCGTTAATTTTGCGTATTTTTTAGGATTGTTCAGTGTTAGCTTGGAATGTACCTGATAAATTCTTCTCGCATCCTGTTCAAGAAATCCTTCACCTGAAGAAGGAGAGCGTCATCCTCTCAGATCCTGATAAATGTAAACAAGTAAACCCTAACTTTAACGGTATGTTATAGCCGATATTTGTTTTGATGTTATAAGATTTACCATTTATAAATATTTTACTTAAAAACAAATGAACTAATATATGCCTAATTAGTAATTATTGTTTTATTACGTTGACGATTATTACTCTGTTAATTATTTTGAACTTCTTTAGACTGCTACTCCCTTTATTAAAACAGAAGTGGGATATTCCTTCGTCCCAAAGTACATTGGGCTAAAATTTCCCTTTTTCTTCATAGTTATTTAGACAAAGTAATAAAAAAACATAGGATAAAAACAATATGAGAAAGCACCGACTATTTTATTATTCCAATGATCATGGATGTTAGTAAAACTTAATCTTTATTTTAGGTTCAAAAAACATTTTGTAAATTGCCCCGACTCTTGAAAGGTATTTTGTCTTTAAGGTTATGGTATAGCTGTACGGTTCTATTTAGAAATCAAATTTAATTTGTAATCAATTTTTTTTTTTATTTTGGCAATCAAATTTATTCAAAAGATTTTGAACTTGATTTGTTAAACCTTTAATAAAGAGCATATTGACAAATTTAGTGGGAGAGTAACTAGGTGTGTACTGGGATTATCTACTTGTATATTGTTTGAAGTGTACTGTGGAACAGAGTGTTAGTAACACAATTTTATGATATGTGCAGTTGGGTAAAAATTATCTTCCAGATTATATTGGATTTTAGTTTCTTTGATTGAGCATTGTCGGTAAGGGATACGGACATTTTTGCGAGGTTATTAACACTATTCATATTTTGGTGTGTGGAATGATTAGATCTGAAATTCAAGAATCCATTGCTTTTAACATCTTTTTCTTATCATTCTGTGGTCGGAACCATTATCATTTTCTAATGGTTGTTTTATTTAACCAATTTCGTCTGTTATTGGTCTCTTTTTCTACTGTAAAGTTGAGTCTGGGATGGAATTTGTTTAGTAGACCCATTTGTAAGGATCCACACATCACGCTGAACTATTACAAAGGGTACAATTTTAGACTTAATTTGATTACTTACCATAAAAGCCTTCTGGTACTTCTTTAGATTGTTACTCCCCTGTTTTAGAATATAAATGACATTGACTAAATAATTATTAAGACTAAGGGATGTTTAGTCCAATGTACTTTGGGACAAAGAAATAACACACTTCTGTTATTATAGGGGGAGTAACAGTCAAAAGAACATTCCGTTCACCTTCTTTAGATTGTTACTCTTCTCTATTTTTTCATAAGGGGAGTAACAATCTAAAGAAGTGCCAGCCTCCTATATAAAACTTGTTACCCTTTGCCATAAAAATTGGTGATCGTAGCCATTGTTGACCTCTGCTCTATTTGTTTCAGAATCCAACAGTTATTGTTCGGTGATCAAAGACGCACCTCATGCGTACATGGGTGATCTCGGAGCACCTCTGATCTGTTCAGGTGAACTTTACGGATTCATAGGAAGCACTGGAACAAAAACAAAAGGATTAGATCTCTTCACTCGCATCGATCAATATCATTTATTCATAGAAGAAAACAAACAGAAAAGTTTTAAGCGCTTTGCTAATCAAACTTGGAAATCAAAAGAACTTTTTGATGTAAGCAGCGCTGAAAATTCGAGAAGGCCCAATATGAATCAGCTAATGACATCTCCTCTAATTACTCTAGCTGTGGTTGGATTCCACTACTTCCTTTAATCGTATAAAAGTAAATCTTTGATTACTTCTCGACCAGAACTTCAGCATCTTAACCCGACCAAAGTATTATTTTCGGCTGTTTAATCAACCCCAAAATTTTATTTAAGAAAATAAATAAATCGTGAAATTAATAAAGAAAAAAAAAAAAATTCGGAAATAATTATTAAAATCACAATAAAAATAGTACAAAGATATGGATTTGCTTATTTATTGACATTATAAATTTAAAAAATGCTATTATATAGAATGTCTCCTTCACATCCTTTCTCTGTCTTATGTCTTCATATCTCACATTGTCCAGTGTTGACACTCAACTGCTTTTTCTGAGACCGTCTATATCTTCCAGCAAAAATTCTTCCTTTTTTGTCTCTCAGTCTCTCACTCATCAGGGTCCACTCCCCACTCTATAGTAGTAGTAGTCTAGTACTTCTTACTAGAACGGGTAGGACAAACCACTTGTTGGAAGCTAGCAATTAGGCCATCACTTAGGCCCTTTTTACTCCCCGCGGTAGAGAGTTGCAGCCACTTCACAACATCATACCTCTGTACATAGTACCGTATGATGCGATCAATAGTGAGCCACATAAATCAGAGCGTCACAGCGAGGAATCGAACCCCGTCTCGTTCCACTTCAGTGATGGCCGAGCAGACATGGTTTAACCCACACGGCCACGCTGGCTCTCCCGCCCCACTCTATAAGTCAAGATACTCTTAGGGGGGGGGGGTCCTTTATTATTTTCTTACTTTGAATGAGTAAATTCGTCAAATTGCTCCAATAAGCCAACTACTGAACTTCATACCTTCATGATCATTCCACAACATACTGGTGGGCAACGAATCATATAAGCCCTTCTCGAGATCTATAAATTTCAAGGGAACTTCTCTACCTTTTGCAGGTCTCTTTTCAGATATCTGCCGAAGATATGATCCAAACAAGACCGTCCTCAAATAGACTAATTCAATTAGCTATAAAACAGCGAGGTGGTTCTATCAATAGATTTACTACTCTTTCCGATTTTTTAAAAAAAGGGGGAAAATTTATACGTTTGAATAATTAAAAGAAACTAGTTTTGTGCTTAAAAAAAAAAAAAAAATCTTATATTTTTTGGCAGGCCCGTGGTCCTAACGTTTAAAATTTCGTTGGAAGGTCAAACCTATAAAAATTGGATAAGCCTATATAAAATGGGTTGGACCTGATAAAGGCTTTATGAATATTTATGAAAAGGTGCATTCATAAATATTATGAGAGACATTTTTATGGCGAAATCTACATACGCTCTGCTCTATCTACTGAATTTTTTTAAAAATAAAGTGTGTTTGCTTCTTGATAGAATATAAAAATACAAGAATGAAACTAAAGAGAAAAATGTCAAACTTGAAATGAAGAAGTGCCTTTATCAGGTATAACATTAGATTCAGTGGCGTAGCTAGGGCATTGAGGGCTCCCCCCGCAAAAACTTTTTGAAGGCCCCTCGCCAAAAAAAAAACCACTTGCGTTTAGAACTGGGGACCCCCTCGTAGTTGATTTGGGGGGCCCTTGGCTCTTGGGGCCCCCCGCAATGCAGGCCCGCGCGGGCCCATAGTTAGGCCACTGATTAGATTTATGAAGTATTTAACTGACAGTGGCTCTATCCTAGTTGAATAAATTAGACCTTGATAAAGTGACACTAACACTAACATCTATAGTAAAATAGATTACACTGAGACAGAGAATAAATAAATCAAGTATATAACTATTTAATATGTTTCTTAGAGGGGGGGGGGGGAGAGAATAGTGTTAATGGAGGCTGAGAAAACATTATTATACTTAATAATATTTGTATATACGCATTGGATGGATGAAGAGATGTAATAAATAGACGTAATTATTTTAACAAATGAGACGTTTCGTCCCTATCGCCAACTTCATCTCTCAAGGTGCGATCACTTACTTTACTCCCTTGCAGCGTAAATAACTATTACCTCCAGGTGGGAGAAGAAGTTAACTTAATTGCCTGGTTTTTAGGGTGTTAAGTGTTTTAACTGCCTGGCCGAGCCACAGGGAGTTATGGCATAACTCCCTGTAAATTCAGCGCAGCCAACTTAATTCTAGTAAAAGATCTGCGTTTAAACGGATTTTACGAAGATTTAATATGGCAACACTGTTTATCACAAACATGACTCGCAATCAGCTGTTTTTAAATATTTATTTGTTTTGTTTTAAAACGCTCCGTGTTTTGAGTGAATGTTCTACTAGTGATGCGGTGCATAAAGAACTAGCGTAGATTGTGGTCTTTTATCACCCGTACTATGTTCTCTATATTGCTACCAGGATAATTTCGGTGAAAACCTAACATATTCTTATTCAACCTGAAAAGAGCTTTAAGAATAAGCTTACTTTTTAACACCCTCATCTCTGTCACATTTGTTGCAAAACGTTTGTAGCAATAGTTACATTCATTTGCTACTCATACTCATAAAGCCTTAAAACAATGTATGGCAAGTCATGCTGAATACAATCTTCCTCTTTAATCGTCTTTGTTATTGGCATTCTAAAATTTAAAAATGTTAAACAAAGCCGAAATGCTGTGAGCCGAATTTAATTTCGTATAAATTCGCAAGTTCTCGGTAGCTAAAACCATTTTACTTTTATCCGACATAATCCTTATTTAATAAAGTTATTGCAAGCTCACCACGCTCACATGTTTAAACCTCCGTAATCTTTATTTAATTAAATGATTGCTGGCTCGGTACGCTCGCCTGGTAATACAGCATTAGTGCAAAATATTTATTTAATAATATAAATGCAGGCTCGGATTTTACATAAACTAGGAAACAATCTATGAAATAGACAAAATAACTATAAATAATGCCAAATTTAGGAATTAAATTTATTTTGACAGGACTTTTATTTGTTTATTATAACCACAGAATAAACTGTAACATCCAATAGTACTATATAATTTGATTGGCAGGAGTTAAATGACTTAAAAAAATTATTTTCACAGAACAATTGATATATATTATGCAACAAATAATTACAATAAGCAAGTCTTCAAATGTCGACTGTACTACTAATAAATAACAACATAGTTAAACTTTTATAGAATTACCATCATTACATTAAACATGCATGTTAGCATGTTAACAAATGCTTTTTGATTAAGCCACACAAATGCGCATTTAATGTAAATTTAATATGGAAACATTTTTCATGAAGTAAAGATACAAAAGAAGATTGTTCTTGCTTGGATGTGCGGTCACATGACACGCAACATATTCATGATTAATGGGTTTAGCAGAGCTGCAAAGCAGTCAATTAATATTGTTTTTATTCATCGCTCACAAATTATAAGCTTACCTTTATAATTTGCTCAACTCACATAGTAACAACATTTGCCACTTATTTACTTTAGCACCCCCCCTTGGTTCTAAACAATAGTCTGCCCAACAAAAGTCTCAAAGGTTTATGTGTTTGTTTCCCAAGACATTGAGACTCCTGGGGCAGTTTTATTACACTATTTTTAAAATCGAGTCTTAACACGTGTAAGACAAAATATTATGCAGAAAACTTTAGGGTATTGAGTTCTACAGTTTTCTTAGTATATTTAATATTCTTTTGTCTTAATAGTTGATTCGGCTAAGATATTATCAGATTTATGGCAAGTGTGATATCAGTGGCGTATCCAGCGGCTAGGTCTGGAGGGGGCACATTCTAAGTCAGTTTAGATTAGGGGGGGGGGGGGATTCGTAGTGGTAGCAAGAAATGGGAACTACTTATTCAACAAAGCAACTCCCCCCCCCCCCTAAAAAAATAAATCTCATCGCCCAAGTAACAACTGTTTTAGAACGTATTCGTTAGAAAATGTTATGGTGATGCTTACTGCAGTACAATATCTAACTGTAAGTCATGGGCGTCGTCAGCATTTAATAATTAGGGGGGGGGGATTTATGGCGGGGGGTCCGGGGGCCGTCCCTCGGAAATTTTTGAAAATATGATCTCTCAAAACAGCGCTTTTATATGCATTTCTGAGGTAAAATTGAATATGAGGTGAATGTAAAAATATGTATTAAACCATTGTATTACTCCATTGGGTCTGGGCCAGTCTGGGGGGGGGGGGGCCACGTGTCCCCTCGATTGAATTCAATCGACTGTTTTTTCCCGAATCGACTTATTCATTCGGTTGTTTTTTCTAGTCGGTTGTCCCAACGCTAATAAATACATCGAAAAGACCATAGTTATAAAAAAACGTATTTTGTCAATAAAAAATAAAATAATATTTTTTTCGTAATTTCCAAAAAGTGGTATCTGTACATTTGGTCGAAGAATGTTCAGGAATTTTTACAGATTTTTTGCACTTCACATAAGCGAGATAGAAGGGGGGAGACACGTTTCACACCCACTTCAAACTTGCCTATGCTCGCCCTATCAAAGTTATAACCAAAGAATTATATATTTTTGTAATCAGCTCGACGTACCCTTTCATATAATACCCCTCACGGTGTCGAAAAAAAATAAAAAAATTTTAACCCTTAAGTTTTTTTACCCTAATATTTTTTAAAAATATTTTTTTAAAGTCGCTATATTTTTAAAATGTGTGGGTAGGTATAAGACACATACATGCCAAATTTCAAAGTTATCGGACGAAAGGAGTAGCCGTGAGAGCACGTGAGAGGACGGACGGACAGACACACGCAGGAAAATATAAGGGTCCTTGGTATTGCCTACGGACCCTAAAAAGGATTAAAAAAATTATCTAAGATAAATAACAAATATCCATTAATGGTGGGTCAAGGTGATTCCAAAGAATGTATGTTTAATAAAGCGCCTCTAATCTTATTCCTAAAAAATCTAATATATAAACCGGTTTCAAGGTCTCACACGTCCAAATAAATATCTGTTAAAATGTAAGCAATAAGCAACCACGTAGATAAACAAGTTTCACAAAAAAAAACAAGCTGCAAAGTGGGGACTACCGCAGTAATAATAAGTCAATGAGAAAGGAAGCTGCAAAGTGGGGACTACCGCAGTAATAATAAGTCAATGAGAAAGGAAGCTGCAAATTGGGGACTACCGCAGTAATATTAAGTCAATGAGAAAGGAAACTGCAAAGTGGGGACTACCGCAGTAATAATAAGTCAATGAGAAAGGAAGCTGCAAAGTGGGGACTACCACATTAAAAATAAGTCAGTGAGAAAGGAAGCTGCAAAGTGGGGACTACCACATTAAAAATAAGTCAGTGAGAAAGGAAGCAGCAAAGTGGGGACTACCACATTAAAAATAAGTCAGTGAGAAAGGAAGCTGCAAAGTGGGGACTACCGCAGTAATAATAAGTCAATGAGAAAGGAAGCTGCAAAGTGGGGACAACCGCAGTAAAAATGGTCAATGGTCTTACGTTAGTCTCTGACATCGAATGATTCACCCTCTTCATATTTTATATAATGTATAACTACTTTAGTTCTTCTATAATTGGGAAAATAAATGCTTTATAAAAGCCGAAACCTGCTTTGATGCATTAACAAGTATTATTTTACGTAGAGAGAAAGTTTCTTTGTATTTAATATTGTTACAGTTATACCAATATTGTAACAGTCATACCATTATTGTAACAGTCATACCAATATTGTAACAGTCATACCAATATTGTAACAGTCATACTAATATTATAACAGCCATACCAATATTGTAACATTCCCATTAGTTATTCTCACGTGGTAGTGCTAGCGAGAATAAGAGCTAATAATAAATTGCCATTAGTCTCAACTCTTATTAATAAACGAGAAATAAATCCAATCTTAATTTGACATGCATCATAAATTGCCTTAGCAGCAAACTACTACCAAGGGCAAAGCATTAATAATCAGAGCAAAGTATAGCAAGTAGTAGTTAAAATTGATTAGTGATAAGTGATAGTGATAAAGTAAAAATAGTCTAGCCACTGTAATAATAACATGTATTATTATTACAGTGGCATTATTATCAATACATTTAGCTAAGCAATTAATTGTTTTACTGTTTTTATATTTATGGCCAGAGCAAAGTATTAAAAGTCTCTTGTCAGAACCAAGAACGGATCAAGGGGGGCAGGCGCCTTAGGCGCTAATTCAGAGAGGCTGCCGAACTGATAAAACGATTCTTATAGATACGGTCGTGTAATATACGGCAAATGAGCGAAGATAATATAGGGTGTTGCAAAAGTAGCGCCGAATTTCAAGTTTTCACTATGGTTTCCCGTGAAGGTTGGTAGCCATGGTGATAACATTTACCGACTGCGACTGGAAATAATAAGGAAAAGCTACCACAAAAAAGGAAAACTCAAAAGAAAATAAAATGATAAACAAGTAAGTGGCATACTGCCAATTAGATCGGCACAGAGCTTCCTCGCATCCTATTACGTACATTGTTGATTTAATACTTTTACAAGCTATTATTGTCTAATTTATTTAATGGTTTTCCCCTTTTTTTTTTATTGTGTAATGTATGTGTTTTTTGCTGTTGGATTTTTTACGCATGAATTAAAGTATCAATTAGGCAAAAGAGCGTAGACGTTTGCAGTGAATTCGGTGCTAGCTGCGGTCTACTTTCAACATAAAAATCAGATGAGTGCTTTTGTAAGTTATAGGTGTAAATAAATGTAGCTTATAGCAATAACAAATCATTTCGAGGTGAGTCGTCGCTGTAATGACACTAATCGATTATATAAATGATAATTAATGTTGTTGTACACTTTTTAAATAATATATTACTAGCCGGATCGGCACGCTTCGCGCGGCTTATCCGTCTAGAAGTTTGCGCTGTGTGAAAAATAATTAAAACAATATAATTAATATTATCTTTATTGTTAAATAATTTCGTATTTTATTACAAGTAGGTTTTTATTTTTTTATGCTTAGTTTTAAACATTTTATCTAAATTAAATATATGTCCAGCTGTTTTTTTTTATGTTTATTATATAATATGTTTTTCATTAAAATTAATTTAACCATTATTTTTTATATTTATCGACTTTGCAGTTAATATTTAGATAATGCATTTTGTTTAACTGTAATATATATTTTTAATTAAAAAGGAAATTATGAAATAAATTTAACTTCATTTTTTTTTATTTTATCATTTTCAATTATTCCATTTTATGCTACCTTCAATTTTCTTCTTTAGTTAGGTACTATAAGTCTATGTACCGAATTTCCGATCTCTAGGTCCACTGGAAGCTGAGATAATAGTGTTATTAAATCCAAGATGGCGGCTATAATTCAATATGGCGGCTATATGTTAAAGTTGAAGTGAAAGTACCTTAAATTTTCTTCTTTAGTTACTATAAGTCTATGTACCGAATTTCAGATCCCTTGGTCTACTGGAAGCTGAGATAATAGTGTTATTAAATCCAAGATAGCGGCTATAATTCAATATGGCGGCTATATGTTGAAGTTGAAGTGAAAGTACCTTCAATTTTCTTCTTTAGCTACTATAAGTCTATGTACCGAATTTCAGATCTCTAGGTCCACTGGAAGCTGAGATAATAGAGTGTTATTAAATCCAAGATGACTGCTATAATGCTATAATTCAATATGGTGGCCATATATCGAAATCAAAACGGCCGCACTTTTCTATTTATGGTACACTCTATCTATGTACCAAATTTCAAATCTCTATGTCAATGGGAAGTAGGAGAATTAGTGATAAGTCAGTCAGTCAGCCACTGTCACTCTTAGTTTTATATAATATTTATTAGGTATACATATATTATGAATGTCTCCAATAATATTTTATTGTCTCAAAAGAAATTTTTACTTATTAATAAAGCATTATCATAAGTGGTAAGATATATGTAAATTCAATTAGAGGAAAAATACAAATTGTAAAATTGTTTCCTTATTTACGTGAGAAGCTCATAGTAAGAATCTTTCTTTGAAGTAATTAACAAAGAATTTGTAGAGAGACAGAATAATACTGACTTCAGTATTTCTTTTATTAATAATATGGACTCAGCAAATCAACACCACAAATTATATCCTCAATTAAATAAAAAAAAAGTATAATAAATTTTGTAATGCAAACTTTTAAATGATTTGTTTATTTATAAAATTCTAGGTTATAAGAAAGTGCAATTATAAATCTTATTAAAAGAGAATATCATTAAGCTACTTCCAGTTTGGTTGTTACCCCCACCATAGTGAACTTTAAGTTCTTAAGGATGTATAAGTTCCCGTCGCCTAACTCAGTAGTTTGTTGTTCCCCACCTGGAGAACATCAAATTTTACCCAAACTGTCTCACTCGAAAGCGAATAGGACCTACATTAACAATTCGGTTATAATAATACACTCGTATATTTAAATATAAATAAATATATATTTTCTCGTTTTTCGAAAAAAAATAATAAAAATAAACTTCTCTACTATTGAAGATGGGTAAGTTCATTTAATTTTTTTCCTAATTTTAACCAATTTTTTTGGTGGGGTTTCATTATAATTTTTCCTTACTATTTAATTAATACTATTAACTTTTATAATACATATAATTTATTATTAATTATATAAATATTAAAAAGTAAAATAATTGAATTCTAATTTTAAATTTATTACGAATTTTTTAAATAAAATTGCTCAATACTAATGTTAAATTTTAAATTTATTACGAATTATTAAAATAAAATTGTTAAATACTAAACGAATTTGTAAAAGTAAAATAATGAAATATTTATGTTAATTCTTAAATTTATTACGAAAAAATAATAGTTGACACCCTGACAAGAGAATATGAATTATAATAATAATTATAATATTTACTATTATCAGTTCTTATTTCGTACTTATTTATGTTGAAATTAATATGTATTTTTTTTTTAGATTAATATATTATGTTTAAGGTATTATACATTAATATATTTTATAAGGCAAACATACATTTATTTAATATACAAATATTATCAAACATTACGTAAAAATATAATAATATTAAATGCTTTAATTGATAATATCCTAAAAAGATACGTTATTTTTCATTTTTTTTTTTTTCTTTTTTTTAAATTAGTTAAATATTAATAATTTATTTTAACTTTGGTATATACAAAAATAAGGGTATACGTAAATTGCACCATTTTTTTTGGAGAGATAAAAAATAATGTTTTACGAAGTAAGAAAAACAGTGTAAATTGCACCACTATTTTGCAAAACGAGGTAGGCCAAACTATGTAAAATGCACCAATTGCTTTCAACCTCTTTTCAATGGTTCCATCGACAGTAAAATTATTTTGTACAATGTACATTGGGACAAAGGAATATCACACTTCTGTAATTGAAAGTGACAGTATCTGTTAGCCTAATAATCAAATAAGACAAAGGGACATTTAGTCCAATGAATTTTGGGACAAAGGAACATCACACTTATGTTACAAAAAATGACAAAATCACAGTAATGGGCTAATTATGACCTACCATAATATAAATTTCATTAAAATCGGACGTGATTTTTTAATGATATTTTGGTTCGCAAAAATTTAGCGATTGACCGACAGACTGATAAAGAACCAATAATGTTCCTATAGATGACAAACCGATTTCTGTCTTGGAATTTTTGAAATATGTATGTACATATTAGATTACATACAAATAAGGATTTTTCTTATTGTTAGTAAAATTATTTTCTTATTTATAGTTTGTGTGGTTAAGTGTTACAATATATGAGTAAATAATACAAAGATGTGACTAACGTCAAGGTCTTGTCTAATGGCTTCAACATTATTTTACTTTCCTGCTTTCCTCTATACTTAGTATATAGAAAGAAATAAAAGGAAGAAAATACATTTATTGATAATAAGGTTAACATTTATATTTACAAGGTTATTGTTTTTTACTTTCTCATAAAAAGAGAAAGTATTGTGATGGCGCGAAAATTCGATTTTGAGATTATTTTGTTGGATTTACACGTTTTTAGGTACCCTGAGTCCAAAAAAGTGGTTTTTAAAAAATGTCTGTCTGTCATCTGTCGTCTGTGCAGATGCGTTGGGCCTTAACTACTGGGCCGATTTTGACGAAATTTGGCATACATATATTTAGAAAAATTATACCCCAAGGCAATATCGAGAAATGAATTTTAGCTCCGAATTTAGGGGCGCCACTACCCGAAAACTCTGAAAAAACGTGAGAAAAAATATTTGTTGACAACGATTTTGATTAGAAAATTCTTAAAAGTAGTCCATTTAAATACGAATCTAATGATTAAGCCGGGAAAAATCTAGTTCCTGAGAAAATAGCTTAAAACACGGACGGAGAAAGGTCGGGTTCGATTACCCGCCGAGGATAAGTTATTTTTATGATAAAATTTCAACAAAACAAATATTAAATGATAATTAAATGTACCTACGAAAACATGAAAACTAATAAATCATGGAAAACACTGGGTTACGTAATTATGAACTCGTTTTTGAGAAAGTGTAAATTTTGATATAATGTTCAATAATAATTAAATGTACCTATGAAAACACTAAAAATAGTAAATGGAAAACATTATGCTAAGTAATTATGAACTCGAATCAAATGAAGTTTTCTCGAATCAAAATGAAAGTTTGATCGAGTTGTCTCGGACCGATTTATTTTTGATTTTTTTTTGTAAGATTAAATTAATAATAAATATTATTAATCTGTGTGGTACACCCTTCTAAATTTAATAAGAGAGAATTTTCAGAGTTTCATTGGTGTAAATTATTGGAACGAAGTTCCTTATGGCACGTTCTGGAGCCCGGGAGTGAATCCGAAAAGAAACACCAAAATCACCGTCACAAAATAACCGTCACAAAATCACCGTCACGCAAAATCCGTCACAAAATCTACAGATGACGATAACTTGAGTAAAAGATCACCGAGTTAGATGAAATTTGGTGCACATGTTCATTTTACCAATGCCCAGGCTGAGTTCCTCGGAAAACGTAATCCGCCCAAGCGTTCGCGCGCAACGCTCACGTAAACGTAAGCTTCAAAAGATGGGAAAAAGTGTTATTAAGGAAGCCTGTTACTTGACTTGTTTTGATTATTTTTGTTATATATGTCAAAAATGTCACTTTTTTGTACAATAAGTTTTGTAAATAAATGAAATATAATCATGTAAAATTTCACCCTGATACAAGCAGAAGCTGTAGAGTAGGGAAGAGATATATTTTAACAAATATACTCTTTCACTATATACTCATCATGATCAACTTTTTTCTAATATTTAATATATATATATTTATAGTAAGAAGCTTGCTTTAAATTATACAAATAATAATTTTCTTTTAATTTTGCCTTGTACTGCTAGGTACAAATAGTTCGTTACTTTTAATTTTGTCTCTTCTCTAACTCCGCCATGTATAACCCTTAAAGGATTGGTGGTTTGCCTGGAAAACCACCCCCTTTTGCTTCGAATGGCGCACTAGTGTTTTTTTCTAATTTCTAAAATTAGAGTTGCAAATCTCATCTGTGGGATCAAGAATGGCCCCAGAAAATTATTTTTGAAAAAATTCTAGCCCCCCTCCCATAAAAAAAAATCAATGTTGTTAGGTGGTTTCTAGGAGATGCCTCCAATCAATTTGAGATTTGTACTCCTGATGACCTTGACAAAAATTATATTGCCCGTAAGGTTTGGTGGTTTACATCCTTTACCACCTTTAAGTAGGTGGTTAACGGAATGAACCACCAAACCTCTAAGACAACGTAATTTATTACATTTTCACAACTCAAGCAAAAAATCTGCAAATAACTCGAGAGCGCTAATTATTTCTTATAAAAACTCAATATTAAATCAAAACTGGTAATATAATAAGTATTTTGAAAAAACTTCTAAAAAACTAAGAAATTGCTTCTATGAGCCACAATAACATAAAAACTGGAGACATGTCATCCAAAACACACGTGTAGAGATGGTCAGGTGGTAAACCGCGGAAACCACCAATCCACTGTAACATTTTTTTTTTTTTGCCTGATCCTTAAAGGGATAAGTAGTTAGCAATGTATACGTACTTAGCAGTGTGATTTTATAATTTATATTTAATGAAAACTGTAAGGAACTTCGTTCCTACCGGGTGTCCCGCGACACCACACGTATTTTTCATTTACATCAATGAAACCATCTGAATATTCTCTCTTATTTATTTGTTGAATGAATTTGCCATATAGCCAGCAACTGGACTTGCGGCTTTACAACAGTTATATATATATATATATATATATATATATATATATATATATATATATATATATATATATATATATACATATATATATATATATATATATATACTAGCCTTTACCCCGCGCTCCACACGGGGCTCATGCTAGGTATTAGTGGCTATGTTTACTATTGTCATGTAGACCTAGCAATTAAATTAAATGCCTAATTAGTTTTGTTTCCAAGCCTTCTAGGAATAAAATCAGGACTATATTTCACATAATTAATTTCATTACTAAGAATATAATATTCTCCAAATCGTAGTTTGGAGTCTATATATTTAAAAAATAGCCAATAGAAACTAATTAATAGAAATACTAAAAAACAAAGTATAATAAATAAGAAAATAAACGTCGTAAAAACCAATTAGACTGGGAAGTCATTGAACAATCATCAACCATGATCGTGCATTCATTTAATTACCAGTTGCTTATCGCAATACGGCAGTTGCACTCTAGTTCTAGAAAAAAATAAAAATAAATAAATACTCGATTTATAGAGCAATAGTGTGAGAATTAAGCAACCCAATCAGAAATTAAATCGGTCAACAATTGCGGGCGCTATAAGAGCTCAAAGTCAATTTTTTGTTCTTTTTTTTACAATAAATCAAATTTAGCTCAATTTAAGGTGGAACCGTTGAAGGTACGACAAAAAGTCATAGGACTAAAGTTGTAGATAATTTAAATCAGTTACCGCTAGTGCAATCAGCTTATCGATACGACTTACCGTTTAGCCACAATAAGTCTAAAAACTTTAAAGTGCGTCCATCATCTTTAATTTTTTAAGAGGGGGAAAAATATTCATATTTTTTTAACCAAACGCAAAAAACCGCGAGTCTCTAGGTTGTCTAGAAGTACCCAAACATTCTGATTAGCGAGTCAGTGGGGTTTGGTTAAGGCGGGTCAACCTAATTCTTTTAGGTTAAGTTTTATATACTTTTTTATATAAAATTGTTAATAACTTTGGTTCTACACAATATTTTTAGATGAAACCGAGCCTACAAATTGCGCAACATGTTTGTGCTCACCCCTGAAAAAAATCGATTTCATTTAGCCAGTTTTGCGCCTATAAAGTCTGACTGGGCCGACAGACACACATGCATACACGAAAAAAAGTTAAGGCCGGATTCGGTTTTTGGAATGTATAAAATTAAAAAGTATCCAAAAAATGTTCAATTCTGACCAATGTACAGACAAAACTTTAATTTTATATATATATATATATATATATATATATATATATATATATATATATATATATATATATATATATATATATATATATATATATATATATATATATCAAGACAGTATTGAGATCCATTGAATTCAAAAAAGTATTTGTTCTTTTACATTTTTTGTCTGTGTAGCCAGTATAAAGACGTTCGAAAAAGCTTGAACTACTGGGCGGATTTTGAATAAATTTGACATACAAATTTTCGTGTTCTGAGCTATTCTAAAAGTTTCAAATGTTTAGCTACTCGGGAAGTTAGTTAAAAATCGATTGCAAGATTTGTACTGGACAAACAAACAAGAAAGCAAGCTAATAAAAACGTAGTAAAATAATATTTATTATTTGATTTAAGTTTGTGGTGTGTATTTGCCAAGTCATCAGAAAATGATTTTAAATCTAAACGTGTAGAGTGATTTAGGAAAGAGAATAGAGAGATTGACAGACAAACATCATGTACGTACTGGATAAATTATACCTAGTAGAACTTACTCGGACAGTGGGAGACTTGGCTAAACCTATCATCTCACAACTTTTTACGCGAGACTTGGCTTATTTTTTTACACTAGTGTTTCTGTTGGGATAAATTCTGTCTTTATACGAGAGAGTCAAAATACATAGTTTAAAATTATCTATTTTTTAGATTTTACTATTTTTTGCTTCCGAGCTTATCAAAGGTAACAGAAGCTACGTGATCGTTCTGAAGAACGAAAATATTTTAGGTCTCCGATTTCAAAAATTCCAAAGCAGAAATTAGTTTCAGATATCAGGGAACATTTTTGGTTCCGTGTCTGTCTGTCGCTCTATTTTTGCGAACTAACATATCTTAAAAACTACACGTCTGATTTTAATGATATTTGTATGGTAGATCATGATTAGCCCATTGTTGGTCCCATATAAGTCTCAACCTTCTGCTCTCATTTGTTTCTCTTCTACATCCACACAAACATACATTTATTTTCACCTACAGCTTTATAAGTACTATTCTAATTTGTATGAAACTTTTATAGTTTATCGAGAGTAACCCGCAGACAGCCCCAGATAAATTTGAACCGTCTGCGCTCTTTAACTTTTGCTAAATTGATACTTTAATTTATGTACAAAATCAAAACTATTTTGACAGATTAAGATTAAAATAAATTGGAAGACTCACGTAAAAAAGGTTTAGTTGGTATCGTGAACATTAAATTAGTATAAGGGGGGGGGGGGGGACGCAACATTTTGATGTTCGTAAGTGTAACGTATTATTGTTTTCTACTCTTCAATACCTTTCATTTGATACCCCAGTCAAAATTAAAAAAAAATATTTTTCCTCGTTGTAGGGATTAGCCGCCATTTTGGATTCCCAGTTAATCACATCAAATTGCTATTCTTATTTTTTCTATGGCCCATCAGACAACACATTTTGCATATTGTTTACATTTCTAGTAACAACAGAAATATAGTTTTAAGGGGGGGGGGAATTTTGATGTTTTTTGACAAAATGGTGCGGTAAATTAAACATTATCTACACGTTTTATTACAACTGATAATTTTGAGTTCCCTATATTTTTCCTGTGTGCGCGTCAAAACGATCTTTAATACTGGAAAGTTTCATGTTATAGTCGATCTTTAATACTGGAAAGTTTCATGTTATAGTCGATCTTTAATACTGGAAAGTTTCATGTTATAGTCGATCTTTAATACTGGAAAGTTCTAGTAAGTCAGTAAGTCTAGTAAAATTAACTATAGCTAAGTAACAGCAACTATAGGAAGCGAACTATAGGAAGTCTAGTAACTGCAGAAATATAGCTTTAGGGGGGGGGGGATTTTGATGTTTTTTGACAAAATGGCGTGTAAATTAAACACTATCTACACGTTTTATATATTTTTGTAATCTACTCTTCAATATCTTTCATATGATACCCTATTCAAAATTTAAAAAAAAAATGTTTTCTTGTGACGTTAATTATCCGCCATTTTGAATTTGAACAGCTGATAATTCTTGAGTTCCCAATATTTTTCCTGTGTGTGCGTCAAAACGATCTTTAATACTGAAATGTTTCATGTTTTTATCTCTTTTGATTCAAAAGTTATTGGAACCGTACAGAGTTGACAGACAGACACAGGAACGAAACTATAAGGGTTTTCTTTTTTTGGTTTTACCAACTAAACCCTAAAAACGCGGGAAACAAACAAATTAGACAACAATGACTTGTAAAAGTATAAAATCAATAAAGTATGTGATGGGATGATGTGTCACACCAAATGGCAGTCTATTTTAACAATTATTACAAATTTTGAACTAATTAACACACACTTGTAATAATAATAAAAATAATAACAATAATCAACATAAATAGCAAATTGAATAAAATAAAGTGACAAAAACCGTAAATTAAATCTGAAATTTTAACATATTATTTCAACATTATTAGGGGATCTATCACCAATATCCTTAAATGATTCAATTTTCAATTTTAATTTAATGTATTCCATAACTAGGAAATAATTATATTTCTAATATAATATAGATAGATAATAGAAACATATATAATTTAATATTTTTCGTCTTCGTTTTCTTGCTTAAACCATTGAAATCAACAATCCTATTAACATTGTTATTGCTTTATTAATAACTAGACGGATAAGGTGCGCTTCGCTCACCTTATCCGTCTAGTTATTAATAAAGATGAAGTTGGCGCTGTGTGTAAAAAATAATTAAAACAATATAAATAATATATCTTTACTGTTACATAATTTCGTATTTTAGTACAAGTAGGTTATATTATTTTTTTTATGCATTTTCAATTATTCTATTTTATACTAACTTCAATTTTAAATTTTAGGTACAATGAGTCTATGTACCAAATTTAATCATTAAATTCACTGGAAGCTAAGATAAAAGTATCTGATTAAATCCAAGATGGCGGCAATATGTTGAAGTAAAAGTACCTTTAATTTTCTTCAATATCTACCATAAGTCTATGTACCAAATTTCAGGTCTCTAGGTCCACTAGAAGCTGAGATAATAGAGTGTTATTAAATCCAAGATGGCAGTTATATTTCAATATGGCGGCCATATGTTGAAGTGAAAGTACCTTTAATTTTCTTTTTTAGCTATACTATCAGTATGTACCAAATTTCAGGTCTCTAGGTCCACTGGAAGCTGAGATAATAGAGTGTTATTAAATCCAATATGGCGGCTATAATTCAATATGGTGGCCATATATCGAAATCAAAATGGCCGCACTTTTCTATTTATGGTACACTCTATCTATGTGCCAAATTTCAAATCTCTATGTCGCTGGGCAGTAGGAGAATTAGTGATGAATAAATCCAAGATAGCGGCTATAATTCAATATGGTGGCCATACATCTAAAGCAAAATGGCCACACTTTTCTATTTATGGTACACTCTATATATGTACCAAATTTCAAATCTCTATGTCAATGGGAAGTAGGAGAATTAATGATTAGTCAGTCAGTCACTTTCACTCTTAGTTTTATATATATATATATAAATAATATTAATAATAATAATTTTTATTCCTCACAATATTAAATTCGACAATTAATTATTAATTTGTTACTTATTCTGAAATGTTGTATGAAAGAGAAACATGTGTATAAATGCGAGTACATCATACTCAAAAAACCTCGGACACTATCCAAAGATATGAGTAGTGCGTAGTGGTGGGGGGAGGTAGTGAGGGTAGTCTTTATCTACATCTACTAGTGTTCATAAGGTCAGTGGTTTGTCAGCTGTTGAGGGCAAGACGATCTAACATATGGCTTAGTGTTCCCGCGTCTTCCATTCCCGCCGTTATTCCGCTCACATCGTGTTTATATATCTCACTACCACCTCATTATCTCTCTAATCAAATCTTGTTTTGTGTTATCGCGGGGTACCTCGGGAGGAGGGGGTGTCCCCACATTCCACTATATAATTATATGTATTTTTCGTTTAAATAAACAAGTATATTCGATAGTGTTTTTTAAAAAAACGGAAATAATTATATTTAATTTTTAAAAACATGGCATCTAAGAAAAGGACAGTTGCTGATTTAATGAAAGCACTTTTTACGTGTAGGGAAGATAAGAAAACATCTTGGTCTGCTTGTAAGATAACAGGTTAGTGTAACTACAAATTCTTAAAAAATTATTTAAACCAAAAAATAGAGTTCTCACCATGCACATACACAATAAAATTAGACACTTCTTTAGATTGTTACTCCTCTTATAAAAAAAAAAAACAGAGGGGAGTAACAATCTAAAGAAGTTGTACGGAATGATCTTCTTTAGACTGTTACTCCCCTTAAAAAAAATCTAAAATGTGATATTCCTTTGTCGCAAAGTACATAGAGTATATTCCCCTTTGTCTAAATAGTTATTTAGTCAGTTATTTATATTCTAAAATATATAAGGGGAGTACCAATCTAAAGAAGTACCTTAAATTATATATATTATGTGTTTCAATTAATGATGTTTTAAATACCTTATTAAAAAGTAACATCATTTTATCCTATGAGTTATTTAGGAAGCATACCATTGAAAATTGTATTTTTGTGTAGGATTTAGGAGTATATTTACTTGCTTAATACAAGATAGGCCTGCACATGTGTGTAACTCCTTCCTGTACCGATACAAGTTAAGGAATTTATTACTTTTAGTAAGGGATTTATCACTTGTAGTAAGGGATTTATCAGTTATAGTAAGGAATTTATTACTTGTAGTAAGGGATTTATCACTTGTAGTAAGGGATTGCCACAAGTTAAGTCACTTTAATAACTGTCACAAGTTAGGTCACTATAATTAACTGTCACAAGTTAAGTAACAATAATTAACTGTCACAAGTTAAGTAACTATAATTAACTGTCACAAGTTAAGTAACTATAATTAACTGTCACAAGTTAAGTAACTATAATTAACTGTCACAAGTTAAGTAACTATAATTAACTGTCACAAGTTAAGTAACTATAATTAACTGTCACAAGATAAGTCACTTTAATAACTGTCACAGGTTAAGTAACTATAATTAACTATCACAAGTTAGGTCACTATAATTAACTGTCACAAGTTTGGTCACTATAATTAACTGTCACAAAGTTAGGATTTGTCAGCCAAAAATGTCAAAACTAATTGAATGGATCCGAAATTGCGTCTAATCTAACAGAATTGTTTAACATTTCAAATAAATGTTGTTTTCTTTCATACAAAAACGCGTGTCCGTGCATTTCATTTTGAATGAATAATAAACTATTTTTCACACATACCAACAATATGTTAAAACAAGATTAAAATTCGTTCATTGACTCATTATTGACGAGTATAATGTTTTATAAATGCTTAGTATAGTCTTAAAAATGTGATCCATTTAATTTGGGTTCAAGTGGCTTGTCTACATGTTTACTAATACTGAGGAAGAGATACACAAGTTTTAGAAGAAGTGAATTCAGTTACCGATTAAGTGATTTATTAGTACTTTAAGAGTACAAAAGGATTTTACTTAATATAGTATAAGCTTAACTCATAAAAGAGTACTTATAAAGTACTTGTTTCAAGTATTCATGATAAGTCTACTCACATAATGATGTTAGAGGTGGTTAGAGATGGTTAGAGATGGTTAAAGGTGGTTAGAGATGGTTAGAGATGGTTAGAGATGGTTAAAGGTGGTTAGAGGTGAATAGAGGTGGTTAGAGGTGGTTAGAGATAGTTGATGTGGTTAGAGGTGGTTAGAGGTGGTTAATTATTTTAACTGATAGATGTGGAACTTAATATTAAAATAATCAATGAGTAAATTTTATAAATTTATTGACGAATCTTAATTGTAAGTCATTAATGCTGGGCCGTTTTTGACAACTTAAATTCAAATATTATTAGTCAAATATGTAATGGTGATTTTGTCGACAGCTGATATAGGTTTTTTTAAGAGCAAACAGTTAGATCAGCTCATTACAATACCAATTGATGCCATCATCAATAACAATAATGTCGACATTTTCGGAATTGAACCCTGCTACGTTGTATTAACTGGTGTTTCTTAGAAGGAACGCCATAAACCTAAATTGGCACAACTAAATTGACACATTAAATACGAGTTATTTAAAACTTCAAGGAGTTCAACTTACTTCGTAAATAACAAACTTTAATATAAATGTATATTTATGTAAATAAAGTATATATCATTTAAAAAATACATATTATATACATTTATTAAGCTTATCTGAGTATTTATTAAGGTTATCTGAGGCTATCTTGCCCTTTATTTAACCTTGGAGATTATGTCCATTTATTTTACAAGTACATAAATATACTTTTTAGATGAATTCGATTCCACAGAATAACCTAACTAAATATTGTCAGGATACATTGAATATGGATTATGTCCATTTATTTTACAAATAATTATATTTTTAACCACAGAATAACCAAACTAAATATTGTCAGTATACTTTGAATATGGATTATGTCCATTTATTCTACAAATAATTATACTTTTAACCACAGTATAACCAAATTAAAGACACTCTAATACTTTAACATCCCCCTCAGTTCTGAACAATAGTCTGCCCTACAAAAGTCTCAAAGGTTTGTGTGTTTGTCTCCCCAAGACATTGAGACTCCTGGGGCAGTTTTATATTTAATATTCCTTTATCTTAATAGTTGATTAGATTAAGGTATATGATCACAATTATATACTCAAGTGTGATATTCCTTTATCACAAGGTACATTGGTACATTGGGATAAATATCCCTTCGTCTTAATAGTAAATTATACTAAGGAATATAAAATACTACTCTGATGTATATGTTCCTTTGTCTATATAACTATTAACACAAAGAGATATAGGGGGATACTAAAGTAAAAAAGTACCCAAATTAAATATTGACAGAATGAAATGACAAATTTCGAAACAAGATAAGAATCCCGAATTTCATTTTTTTTTTTTTTTTTTTTTTTTTTTTTCTCAATGACGTTATTAAGATGATTTTTATTGTTTTAAAAAAATTCTTAATTTGTTTATAAATTTAAAATTATAAGTTTTATAAGAATTAAAAACACTCGTGATAATTTAGTGTATATCATTATTAGATTTATACAAAACAAATTTTGGATAATCAAAGCTTAGTTAATCACTTTGTGTCAATCGATAAGTGTTTTCTTATTTTACAGTGATTTATAAGTGTCTTCTGTCTTTTGTTGAGGCCTTATAATTAATGAACAAAAAAACTCAACAAGCCTTATCGGTTAAACAATTGTTAGGTCTTAAAATTCATACAATGTTTTTACTAAGCCGTTGAATTTCGGAAAATATGTCTGGTTTACAAAAAAAAAAAGAAATCGGTCCGAGACAACTCAGACACTCTTTCTCATATACGAGTTCATAATTACTTAGCCCAGTGTTTTCTATTTATTAGTTATAGTAGATACATTTAATTATTATTAAATATTTCATCAAAATTTATCACAAAAATAACTTCTTCTGGGCGGGGAATCGAACCCGGGCTCTCTCCGTCCACGTTTTAAGCTATCTTCTCAGGAACTAGATTCTTCCCGGGAAAACGGCTTATATTTTATAGACTCGTATTAAAATGGGCTACATTTTAGAATTTTTTAATCAAAATCTTCGGAACCGTTTTTCAAGAAATATATTTTTTTTTTACGTTTTTTCAGAGTTTTTGGGGAGTAGCGCCCCTAAATTTGGAGCTAAAATTCATATCTCGATTTCGCCTCGGGGTATGATTTTTCTGAACATGTATGCCAAATTTCGTCAAAATCGACCTAGTAGTTTAAGGCTCCAGGCGTCTGCACAGACGGCAGACAGAAATTTTTTAAAATCTTTTTTTTGGATTCAGGGGACCTCAAAACGTGTAAATTCATCAAAATCTTGAAATCGAATTTTCGTGCATCACAATACTTTCTCATTATTATGAGAAAGTAAATATGGTATATAAAGACGGCAACAGATAACTATCGAATTCCAATAATTTTGTTTAAAAAATATTAAAAGTACTATAATTTCGACTGTTCTTTTACTTTTAATGGTTTTAATTATTAAACTATTACATAGTAGATATTGTAAATTAATCGTATGTGTACAATTTAACACCTGACAATATTTCAGTGTAACAAGTTGAAAAAAAAAAATGTATATTACCGATGAATTATGTATTACTATATAAGCATTAAGTTTAAACAAATTAATGTTTTTCTTTCTTCTTTATGTCTGCTTCAGAAGATACCGTACAAAAAAGTGTGACTAAGATCATGCTAGAATTTTGTGTATAAGTAAATCTTTTGGTGCCTTTTAAGAATATGTGGACGGCTAATTTTGTCTGCCAAACATAGCTGGGCAATGGGCATTTGAAAAAACCGGAGGAGAGCAGCCATGTCCCGCCAAGTATGGTGGAAATTGTTATTTTCGTAATCATGAGTACAAAATTAGTTAGTAGACCGAAAATCATGTTGATGTTAGTTTGTCACTTGACAGGTTAGTTAGTCGAATATTACTCCAAATCTAAGGAGTCACCTATCAAGTGACAAATTAACATCAACTTGATTTTCGGCCTACTAATTAATTTTGAACTCAGGATCATGAAAATCATAATGGCCACCATAATTGGTGGGACATGGCCGCTCTCCACTTTTTTTTTTTTTTTTTTTTTTTTTTTTCAAATGCCTATTTCCAAGCTATTTCCCCCAGACGATCTTATATAGCAGACCACATATTCTTAATAGGGAGTAAAAGATTAACTTATACAAAAAATTTTAGCTTGATGTTAGTCAGACATTTTTTTGCATGCTATCTCCTGGACTACTATAACATTGATGAGGAAACGACTTTTTAAATTTTTGAACATTCTGCATCATTTGATGGAAGATACCATATGATGAGGGTTAGTTAGTTATATTTTTGGTAACTATTAGAAAGTAATATATCGGTATTATCGGTTTTATTTTCTGTGCAAATGCAAAAAAAAAGTTAACCCGTGAGTAACTTCACTGGTATTCCTTATCTACAAACGTTGGTTGACTTTTTCCCTGTTCATTATACGGGTGTAAATGTTTTATCAGTTTGCAGTTGTGTCATTTTAGGTATTATCTTAATAATAATTGTTTTCATAGCAATAAGCTTTACTGAGGAATATTACGTTTACAAAATTAAAGAACTTACTTCCAATGTGCTTTATTTATTCGTTGTTTTTTTAGTATTCTTTTAAAACTATGATTTACTACTAGAAGGACCAAATGCTTAATTTTGGAAAACATTGAGTTTTTTTGGCCAAAAAAATTCTTTTATCTTTTATATTCTTGTTTATAAAAAATAACCATGTCTATTGTAAATCAGTTTTACATTTTGATTGAGACTGCAACCTTAATTGTACGTCTTAAGCCTTAAGTTGCAGCCTATTTTAAATTGTCTGTCCCCATGACATCAGCCCTTTTGGCACCAAGTCACGCATTTTAGTGTGTGAAAAAATCGGTCCCAGACAACTCAGACAAACTTTCTTATATAATAGTTCATAATTACTTAGGCCAGTGTTTTCCATTTATTAAATTTCGAGTTTTTGTAGGTACTTTTAATTATTATTGAACATTATATCAAAATGTATCATCAAAATAACTTTTCCTCTGCGGAGAATTGTACCAGGTCTCTCTCTCTGTCTGCATTTAAAGCTATTTTCTCAGGAATTAAATTTTTCCAGGAAAACGGTTTATATCGTTAGGTATATATTTAAATTTATTACAATTTAGAATTTTTAATTAAAATCGTCGGAATCGTTTTTTTAGAAACAGTTTGTATTCCCGTTTTTTCATAGTTTTTTGGGAGTAACGCCCCCAAATTTGGAACTAAAATGCATTTCTAGATAGTTACTCACAATGACATAGGTCAACCTATACACTAGTTACTTCAATGACCAGGTTAAAGCTATTACTAGTTACTTAAATGACTAGTTTAAGGCTGCTACTGGTTACATCAGTGACAAGGTCAAGCTGCATACTTGTTACTTCAATGATTAGGTCAAGCTATTACTAGTTACTTCAATGACTAGGTCAAGCAAATTCTAGTTACTTCGATGACTAGGTTAAAGCTATTACTAGTTACTTCAATGACTAGTTTAAGGCTACTACTGGTTACATCAGTGACTAGGTCAAGCTGCATACTTGTTACTTCAATGATTAGGTCAAGCTATTACTAGTTACTTCATTACTTCAATGACTAGGTCAAGCTGCATACTTGTTACTTCAATGATTAGGTCAAGCTGCATACTTGTTACTTCAATGATTAGGTCAAGCTATTACTAGTTACTTCATTACTTCAATGACTAGGTCAAGCTGCATACTTGTTACTTCAATGATTAGGTCAAGCTATTACTAGTTACTTAATTACTTCAATGACTAGGTCAAGCTGCATACTTGTTACTTCAATGATTAGGTCAAGCTATTACTAGTTACTTAATTACTTCAATGACTAGGTCAAGCTGCATACTTGTTACTTCAATGATTAGGTCAAGCTATTACTAGTTATTTCATTACTTCAATGACTAGGTCAAGCAAATTCTAGTTACTTCGATGACTAGATAAAGGCAATTACTGGATACGTTAGTGGCTATTGGTCAAGCTATTACTAGTTACTTTAATGAATAGGTCAAGCTATTACTAGTTACTTTAATGAATAGGTCAAGCTATTACTAGTTACTTTAATGAATAGGTCAAGCTATTACTAGTTACTTTAATGAATAGGTCAAGCTATTACTAGTTACTTTAATGAATAGGTCAAGCTATTACTAGTTACTTTAATGAATAGGTCAAGCTATTACTAGTTACTTTAATGAATAGGTCAAGCTATTACTAGTTACTTTAATGAATAGGTCAAGCTATTACTAGTTACTTCAATGAATGGGTCAACCTATTACTAGTTACTTTAATGAATAGGTCAAGCAATTACCAGTTATTTTAATGAATAGGTCAAGCTATTTCTAATTACTTTAATTAATAGGTCAAGCAATTACTATTTTGCTTCAATGAATAGGTCAAGCTATTACCAGTTACTTCAATGAATAGGTCAAGCTATTACTAGTTACTTCAATATTTCAATGAATAGGTCAAGCTATTACTAGTTACTTCAATATTTCAATGAATAGGTCAAGCTATTACTAGTTACTTCAATATTTCAATGAATAGGTTAAGCTATTACTAGTTACTTCATTACATCAATGAATAGGCCAAGCAAATTCTAGTTAGTTCGATGACTAGGTACAGGCAATTACTAGTTACTTCAATGACTAGGTTAAAACTATTACTAGTAACTTCAATGACTAGGCCAAATTATTACTTGTTACTTTTAATTGAAATATTTTAAACAGTAGAAGCGCGTCTATAAGAAAGAGTGTCCCAGTTGTTGAACCGGATTTTATTAATATATTCGGGGGGCTCTAGCCGATTCAAATATTGCTCCCCCCTCTCTAAGGGTGATAAGTTCAAACATCTGGCGCAGTTAGTTGTTTGTTTATTTACAACGCACGTGTTTATAAGTTGAAATTAGACCGGTAAGAATCGAGTGGAAGAAACAAGGTCGTATTTATATTCAGTTTCTAAGTCTTGATCAAAAACAACACGACTATATTATAATATTATTCATTGACAAGAAATATTACTTCGTACGAGTAATTACCTATAACTGCATATACATAATGCATTATTAGAAATAACACATCCTTGTTATTCAAGTTTTATGTCTTTTAATTACTAAGAAAATCTTATTAGTGTTGATTTAATAAAACTCTTACGATAAATACAAACTATTATTAAGATTTGTAATAAAGAATTCTTGTTTGTTTAAATATTCTTGGCTCTTGTTCACTGTTAAAATTGGTGCAATAAAAAAGAATTCTTTAACCTATTGGGTAATCAGCAAAAATCAACCATCATTTACAACTATCATGACACTGATATGGTAGATGATAACGGTAGCAAGGTTGCTGAAGTAACCCTACTTGATTCCGCTCTAGCACGTAGTATCACGGAAAAAAAATCCCCTCTCCCTGGAATTGTCCTGTGGCCAAGTATCCAAGGTAAGGGGGGGGGCTTTACCTTGGATAAAGCCCCCCCCCCCTTCTAAATGCGTTTTATCACTTATCAATCGTACCTTACATTTTATTAGATAAATTAATTCCCCATCACTTTACATAAATTGTAATCCTGTTGAATAATGTCAGTCAACTCATAATAGTCCAGGAGATAGCGTACAAAATAGTACATTACGCGTCGAGTGCGGAAAGTAGCATTTTGCATGCGAGTGTGGAGTTTGCACCCGAGCGAAAGCGAGGGTAGTAAAACCACATTTGTTAGATTTAAATAATAAATACAGAATAAAATAAACTTGCTGTATGTAAGTTCGTATCTCTCTCTTGATAAAGATGGCATTAATTCTTGAATTGTATTTTTGGCCGAATTAATTATTTCTGGAGGAGTATTATTATTCTCCACATTTTCGTCAAAGTCACTTGATTCACTCATTGTTTTTCACTAAAAACTCGATATAAACAGTTACTTTAATAAAATAATAGCAAATTAGTTTTGTTAAATGTAAACAAACTCGCTAATAGTGCGTAAAGCTGAAGAATTCCTCTTCTTTACCGCCCTAGGGTGGTAAAGAAGAGGAATTCTTCAGAACTACAAGACGCGCATGCGCAATGAATACAAGTACGTAAAGAATCACTTTCTACGCATCTAAACAGAGATACAATGTTTATTTTTCGTTCAATCGTAGATAAAAAGTGTTTGACTATCATCAAGCTAGAATTTTGTATACAAGTCAATCTTTTAGCGCCTTTTAAGAATATGTGGTCGGCTATGTTCGTCTGCAGGACATAGCTTGGCAATAGACATTTGAAAAAAATAAACCGGTGGAGAGCGTCCATGTCTCACCAATTATGGTGGACAATGTGATTTTCATGATCCTGAGTACAGAATTAGTTAGTAGACCAAAACTCAAGTTGATGATAGTTTGTCCCTTGACAGGTGACCACGTTGATTTTTTAGTAATATTTGAATAACTAACCTATCAAGTGTGAAAATAACATCGACTTGATTTTTTGTCTACTAACTATTTCTGTACTCAGGATCATGAAAATCACATTGTCCACTATAATTGGTGAGACATGGCCGCTCTCCACCGGTTTGTTTTTTGTTCAAACGTCAATTGCCAAGCTATGTCTATTGCCCGCAGACGAACTTAGCCGACCACATATTCTTAAAAGGCGCTATAAAAGATTGACTAGTATACAAAATTCTAGCTTGATGTTAGTCAGACACTTTTTTGCACGCTATCTCCTGGAACATTTTGTTTTTTCTCGACAATTTATTATAATATTTATATTTAATTAAAATATAATTTTACTTTAATTTCCGAAGCCATAAAACCACCCGTTTTAAGCTATTCACTTGTAATTTACTGATATTAAACTACAAGGCCTCACAACTCATAATAATGAGTTGTAAAAGCATAAAATCTTTAAAATACGCGAGGAAGCAATCTGCCACTGATTGGCACACTATTTTTAAATCTGTCAAAATTGTCTTTGTTTTATAAATGAATAAAATTAATAATTTATCAATAATTAATGTGTGCAGGTGATTTTAATTAATATCTGGGGCTATCTGAGGGCTTCTTTCGACAAACCATCCAAATTCTTTAAAATCAGATGAGTACTCAGGTGTTAATAACAAAACACTTTGTGCGCATGTAGAAAAGAAATAATTGGACGCAGAAGCTTGAAACGTTCATAGGACTAACAATGGATTTTTTTTAAATTGGACACATAAAAGATGTTCGTTCTTCAGAGCGATCGCATAGCTTCTGTTACCTTCGGTAAGCTCATAGCAATATTATCATGAACTTGATTTTATATTACTACTTGATAATATTGCTAGTTATATGTAGTAGGGGGATTATAGTATAGTAGGGGGGGGGGGGGGGGGGGGTTATAGTATACGTATAAGTTATAAATATTTGTAGATCTCTGATTTGTTAACGCCGACAAAGTGCAGTGTTTAAAGCAGTGGCGTAAGGAATCAGCCGACCCATGTAACAAAATGAACAAAATTCATCCCTGTCCCTCTCTCTCTTTACTCAACTCTTTGTTGGTCATTCGGGGACAGTTAGTGGGGAGGAAAAAATAATTGATCTCCAGTAGGGAGAAAGAGTTATGATTTTGGATTAGTTTAGAGGGACTGAAGTAAGTCTTTTCTTCCCTCAACTCAAAAAGTAGGGAGAAAAAGTTATGATTTTGGATTTGTTTAGAGTTAGAGGGACTAAAGTAAGTTTTTTCTTTCCTGAACTCAAAATGTAGGGAGAAAAAACCAGGGAGAAAAAGAAGGATTGCCATCTTAATTATTTTATAAATAGTAGAGAATGAATGGCTAATGTAATGAAGTTGTTTAAATTAGGTTAGCGACACTGCTTTTTCGACCTTGTTTATAACCTGCATCTAAATAACCTTCTATTTGAGTTATATTGTAATTCTTATTTGTTTTTAATATTGAATCTCTTACATCTGCTATTAAAAGTGCTAACAATTATTTCTTTTTATTAAAATAATTAATAAAGACTGTGCAATGGAAAATGGGTATTTTCTCCCTACTGGAGATGAAATATTGTATGTACCTCGTGAGTAAAGTGCCATTATTCCCCTCGCGATAATTATCTCACTCGACTTCGTCTCGGGATTAAGGGACCGCATGGTTCCTTCAGCTTCGTCTCAAGTACCAACTCTTTCGCTCAGGTAATAATGGCTTACATTACTCCTTAGGTGCATAAAGAACTATTACTTTAATAGTTGAGACACTTTCAGGAATTAATCAATATAATTGGTTTAACGCATCTCTTAACTAAATATATTTCGTCCTCTCTCAGGGCATATTCATCTGGGCAAACGTTGAGAATATAATTAACTTGTCAACGTCTTGAACATAGATGATAAAAACATTAGAACTATAATATATTCCTTCGTCAAACGATAAATCATTTAAATAATATCAGTCGCCAGTATTAAAATAAAAATAAAACTAACATAGATAAATGAAAAAAAAAAATTGTTTCATTCTTTTCTGTAACATTTCTTTTACAACGCTAGTTGGTAATAGGCATTATATTTCATAGCAAATATCTAATAACACTTAGTAAATTTATATTTCGATAAACTTTTTAAAAAATGATCGATCGAGATCGAGGACAGTTCAAGGCTTGAATTGATAAAATATTCAATATATAAATTCTTTCGGTTAATATCAGAGAATCTGATAACACAGGACAAAAAAAACCGGGTAGTTCAAAATCTTATTTTCTATTTTTTTATTTTTTTTTTTTCTATTTTTTATTTTATTATATTATTTATTTATTTTTTTTGTTATATTCTCTGATTGACTATCAACGAGTTCATTAAACATATCCTTTATGGTTAAATCAATCTTCTTCGTAGAAATAATAAATTCTAGTTCATAAAAAAATGTTTAATTACTCTTAATGTAAAATAATAGTAGTTATTTTAACCTTAATGACAGCTATTGTATGTAAAATAAATATTATAGATTTGCTTCCGAGCTTACCGAAGGTAACGGAAGCATTGTGTTCACTTTTGAGAACGAAAAACTTTTATGCCTCCGATTTCAAAAATTCCGAGACAGAAATCCGTTTCAGACATCAGGGAACATTTTTGGTCTCGTGTCTGTCTGTCTGTCTGTCTGTCGGTCTGTGTGTCCACGAATTATGAAACGTGCGACGATAACTTGAGTAAATGTCGACCGATTTTGATGAAATTTGGTAGACATGTTCATTTTACCAATGCCCAGGACGAGTTCGTTGGACAACGTTATCCGTCGAAGAGTTAACGAGCAACGCTCGCGTAAACGTGAACTTTAAATTTAAAATTGGAATTTTAGGTCGGGGATGAAATCTAACTTTATCTATTCAATGAGACAAACATTTTTTACAAATACAATTTTTCAGTAAAACCAACAGCGACACCGCTATGAAGTGTTAAAACTATTAATAGTTTTTACAAAATAAACAATATAACAATTAAGTAATGTAACAATAATTGTTATCGTACATGATAGGATGCGAGGAAGCTATGTGCCACACTAATTGGCAGTCTATTTTTTTTTTTTTTTTAATAATAATAATAATAAAGTTGTTCATTTTTACAAAAAATAGAATAATTAGTACTTAAAAAGTTTAAGTTTATATCAAATTGTGTAAATAACTATGAAATTCAAGGTGAAACCAAAAGGATTATGTACAATGTGCATGTACGAATAGGATATACAAATAAAAATACTGATTTTCTCCATTTCATGGACAAATATTAAATCATGGATGTTTTTGTGTATTGAATCCACATATGGACATTTCAATGTTTATCCATGAAGTGGAGGAAACCAGTATACATTTGTCTAATTGATATAGTAGATGCATCTTAAGCTGTGAAATTATGAAATATTAATACATTTTGTTTACTATTTGGTCCGCTAGGAGCTCTGATATCATTTTATATAAAATTTAGAACTTCTATATCGATGAAATATAGTAGTACTACAATTAATAAAAGTGAAAAGTAATCTACCTCCTATTAAATTTTAGCCTAGCACGATATTTAAGATCATCACATTTTGCATGTCGTTTATTGAAACTTCAGCCCGCCTATCGTTAAAAAATGTGTACTATAAATGAAAACCTATCAACCCTCTGTTGAATTCTAACTTCCTAGCATGATATATAAAAGCTTCACATTTTTAATTTCATTTATTTAAGTAAGGCGGCAATTTCTTCTGTTTCCTAGAGTTTGGTCAACAACCTCTAGTACTATATTATGTATAATATATTGTTATACTTTTCTTAAAAATATTTACGGATAATATTTATTATTATTTATATAATCAATAAAATAAGACCAAATACATTATCAATGTATAAAAAAAAAGATGAAAATATCAATCATATATATATAGTAAAATTCAAGTTCATAAAACACCTGTTCACCTTGATTAAAGCTAATTGATTTTAATAAATATATGATCATACAAATTACATCGGGTAATTATAATTATGTAATGATTATTTATGACACCCAGGTTTACAGCCTACTCAAAATGTATTCAACAAACGATATACTCATAAGTGGTGTTTTAATTATAAAATATTGTAAAATCATTTTATATCTCAGTTATTTTTTGGTAAAAAAAAAAAATATATAAACTCCTTTTATGGACGTCAAATAACGGATAATGATAAATAAAATTAAATTGAAAGATGATTAGATTATTCTAGTTTATATGTTCCGTTTTGATCTACAATAACATAATGGCATCACTGTATAATTGAACCCCTTTTTTACTTTATGTGATACATGTATCACTTCAGTGGAATCTTAGATAACTTTTTTTATTAAAGATTGTACAATTAGACGTTATAAATTCAAATTAACTGTCTTAAAATCCTCTAGTAATATTTTATAATTTTTGACAGTATAGATTAAAATCATTGATGATATCAAATTTCATCATCTATAGTAAAGATTTGACCCTCATTATTCTTAATTTTTATATTTAGCACTGGGGTTTTTTTTTAAGTGAAACTTGTTTAGCCGCGGTACAGTAAATTTACTTGGATGAAACCACATCGTGAAACCAAGTTCGCTTTTCGAGACTCGTCCAAGTGAAATATTTTTGAAGTTGAAATTAACGAAATTGCAAGTTTTTGTTTTAAGACTCTCCTCTGATAGATATTTTAATCGACTGCCGACTTAGGCCGGGTATTGATTTACCTGTAAAAACTCTTCCCTCTGGACGAGTCTCGAACCCCCAACCCCTGGATTGAGAGTCGCGCACGATACCACGCGAGTAGTTGATTTATACTGTACACAGAATTGGTATATAAGGGAATTATTATATATATTTTAACAATTAATAATATATATTTTAATGTTGTTTTCATGTTTTTCGCTAACATTTAATGAAAATATTAATTAAAATTATGATTCTGTGAGAAGTTATCTGACCGTGGCGGCATTGTAAACTCTTGTTTATAAATATTTATGTTGCGTATTTACGTAATATGCATTACTTGAATAAGGTTTATTGTGCTATTTAATTATTAATTAAATCTAATTAATATCAATCTTTTTTGACCAGTGGAGCAGTGGCGTAGCTAGACTATTGGGGGCCCCCCCGCAAGAAATTTTTGGGGGCCCCCTCACCAAAGAAAATCGATGAGCAAAAAAAAATAAAACCTCTTGCGTTCAGGATTGGGGGCCCCCTCGACGTTGGTACAAGGATAGTAATTCTAGTTATTTCTGGGTTTGGGGCCCCCCTGGCACTGGGGGCCCGCCCGCAATGCGGGCCCGCGCGGGCCTATAGTTACGCCACTGCAGTGGAGCAATTTGATTTGACATACGAGTAAAATTTAGTTACGTGCTTCATCTAGGAACGATTTAAACTCTGAATTATATATAAGACATATTTATATAATTATATTATATTAATATGTAGGAGGGAACATAAAATCAACTGTTTCTAGAACTTAAGCTTCACTTCTAATGCGTGAGAGTCACACGCAGTCAGTTATAATATGGTATTTCCTAAATTATATTACATGATAAAGGAACAAATATAAGAAACCCCGGTGAACGATGAAATTCCATTAATTAGTTTAAAAGTTATAAGCGAATATAACTAGTGATGCGGTGCATAAAGAACTCGCGTAGATTGTGGTCTTATATCACCCAATACTATGTTCTCAAGCAGGATAATTTTTCGGTGAAAACCTAACATATTCTTATTCAACCTGAAAAGAGCTTTAAAATTATTTTACGTAACCCAGCATATAAGAATAAGCTTACTTTTTAACACCTTCAACCTTCATCTCGGTCACATTTGTTGCAAAACTTTTGTAAAAATAGTTACATATTCATTTGCCACTCATAAAACCATTGAAAACAATGGCGTGGCATGCTGATTACAACTTCCTCTTTAATTGTCTTTATTATTGGCCCCATTCTTAACATTTAAAATTGTTAAACGAAGCCGAGATACTGTGAGCCGAATTTAATTTCGTATTAATTCGCAACTTCTCGGTAGCTAAAACTATTTTCCTTTCATCCGTACATAATCCTCACTTAATAAAGTTATAAGGGCTCACCACATTCACCTGTTTTTACCTACATAATCTTTCATTATTTAAATGATTGCCTGTTGTAAAAGTATTTTTCCATAATCTTTATTTAAAGATATTAATGCAGTCTCGCTACGCTCGCCTGGTTATACGGAATTTGCACATAATATTATTGCAGCGTTTCTACATAATCATTATTTAATAAAATTATTGCGTGGGCTCGCTGCGCTCGCCTGTTTATATAGCATTTTTACATGATCTTTATTTAATAATATTAATGCAGGCTCGCTACGCTCGCTTGTTTTTACAGCGTTTCTACATAATCTTTATTTAATAAAATTATTGCGTGGGCTCGCTGCGCTCGCCTGTTTATATAGCATTTTAGGCTCGCTACCTTCACCTGCTTATACGGCATTTCTATACATAATCTTTATTTAATAAAATGATTACAGGCTCGCTACGCTCGCCTGTTATAAAATTATTTGTCCATGATCTTTATTTAATAATATTAATGCCGGCTCGCTACGCTCGCCTGTTTATACAGCATTTGTAGTTAATATTTTATTTAATAAAATGATTGCAGGCTCGCTACGCTCATCTGTTGTAAAAGTATTTGTACATAATATTTATTTAATAATATTAATGCAGGCTCGCTGCGCTCGCCTGTTTATACAGCATTTCTACATAATCTTTACTTAATAAAATTATTGCAGGCTCGCTACGTTTGCCTGATAATACAGCATTTGTACCAAATATTTATTTAATAATATTAATGCAGGCTCGCTTTTTTATATTATCTTTATTTAATAATATTACTGCTATTGCAGGCTAGCTACGCTCGCCTGTTATAAAAGTATTTGTCCATAATCTTTTTAATAATATTAATGCAGGCTCGCCTGTTTATACAGCATTTGTAGTAAATATTTTATTAAATAAAATGATTGCAGGCTCACTACGCTGCTTTTGTAAAAGTATTTGTACATAATAATTATATAATATAATGAATGCAGGCTTGCTACGCTCGTCTGCTTATAAAGTATTTGTGAATAATAATTATTTAATAAAATTAATACATGCTCGCCTTTTTATACAGGATTTGTACATAATCTTCAGCCTTTAAAACACCTTTAAACGATTTATAACATGTCATACATACTAAAACTTTTTTGTTTTCATTATATTGGCCACCATTTTGAAAATATTATGTTTGAAATTTTAATAGATAGATATTCCTTTCCTAGACTTCAAGAGCTTTAAATTGATGTATAACATGTCATACTGACTAAAAACTTTTTGTTTAGTCGTCTGCCATATTGAAAAAATGAACTTTGAAATTTTATTAGTTACTTATTCTTTTTCTTCTCTTAAAGACCTTTAAAACGATGTATAACACATTATGCTGGCTAAAACTTTTTTTTTTAGTCGTCCACCATATTGGCCGCCATCTTGAAAATATTAAATGTGAAATTTTAATAATTACATATTATTTTTCTTCTCTTAAAGACCTTAAAACGATGTATAACACATTATGCTGGGTAAAACTTTTTTTTTAGTCTTCCACCATATTGGCCACCATCTTGAAAATATGACCTGTGAAATTTTAATAATTACATATTATTTTTCTTCTCTTAAAGACCTTTACAACGATGTATAATACATTATACTGACTAAAACTTTTTGTTTTAGTCGTCCGCCATATTGGGCACCATCTTGAAAATATTTAGTGCAGAATTATCCAAAACTATACACTTCTCACAAATGCTGAGATGCATATATGTGCCAAATTTCGTTGAAATTGATCAATTTTTACTCCAGTTATCGTTAGACAAACAAACACACAAACAAACAAACACACAAACAAACACACAAACTTTTCAAATCCCAAGTCTCTGAAATGAAGAACTCACTGCGCTTGTTCAATTATTCATTAGTGCGATAATTTGGATGACGTCAAAGTTTGTTTACATCTGTCAAAATACCGCCAAACTTCAAATAATAAAATAAAATATAGGTATTAAAAATAAGGGTTTTTTTTACTACGTTTTTATTAGCTTGCATTCTTGTTTGTTTGTTTGTTTGTTTGTTTGTTTGTCCGGTACAAATCTGGCAATCGATTTCTAACTAACTTCCCGAATAGCTAGACATTTGAAACTTTTAGCATAGCTCAGAACACGATGACAATGCATTATTTAAATACTTTTAGCCATCTTTAAGCAGAATTTAATTAGTTTTCAGCAAATTTTGCTGTGCGGAAAGTTAGTTCGGAAAAAATCCGCAAGTTATTTTATTTGTTTTGCCATATCCAATATTTACGCAATCTTCATTTTGACGGGTCTCAAATTTGTGATAGATAAACATTGAATGACAGCAAAACAGGAAATATCGATTATATTATTTCAAATATATCGATGGCATGCTTTACATTTGGTGTTGGGGAGATCCGTTGTACAAAGATTTATCCTTTTATAGGTTTAAGATCAGCTCTCTGGATGGTTGTCATTTATGTGAAGTAAATTAATTCGGAACTATTTTTTTTTTTTTTTAACATTATATATTATATAACAATAACAATTATATCATCAACATTACATACGATTCAACAGAAAATTTAAAAACGTAGTATGTAAAAAGTTCTTTTTATCTTGAAATTATTAAGAATGATAATAAATCAGTTTGTTCAGAACGGTCACCCATCCAAGTACTGACCTCGTCCAATGCTGCTTCCTCCTGCTGCGAAGCAGCAGGAGAGGCCACTTTAGTGGCCTCTGAAGTGAGGCCAGGAAAAGTTCCGAGGTACCTTGTACCCGTTTTTTTTTTTTTTTGGAATATATATAAATATGTTGTTGCCTTAGCTTAGTTACAACAAATCATTTCGAGGTGCGTCGTCGTCGGGACACTACTCGATTATATAAATGATTATCCAATTTATGTTTAACCATATTATGAGTTTTAATCTGTCTACCACGCGTCAAATTAGCATACATGAAGAGATCCACACCTGAGACAACGATCCTTGTTCACTGATGCGAATGACGACCTCTGTCGGAAATCAGGACCGCCGAATAAATATTCTACTTCATACGTCCATCTGGTTATTTTAATCTCAGCTGTTTCTATCAGTTCAGATCTCTTCAGGTATTCCAATTGGCAACACTGCTAACACAAATGACCAAAACTTACAATATAGTTAGCTTAGGAAGCATAAGAAGGAAAAAACATATTTTAAATTCATGTAATCTTGCTGTAAAAAGAACGCAATCCACTTAAAAATTATATTGTATTATTATAATACTGAAAAAAGCTAAGAATTAACAATCATATTTTTTGTCAATATGATTGTTAACACTCTACGCTTAAACTACTCACTGTTGTTTTAACATAATTAGCATATAGTGTGAGGAAATCACTGTATAACAGAAACCTTCTTTTGTCTGTTAGTAGTATATTCTAAAATAATTTCAAGATAAAAAGAACTTTTTATATACTACATTTTTAAATTTTCTGTTGAATCGTATGTAATGTTGATAGTATAATTGTTATTGTTATATAATATATAATGTTAGTGAAAAAAAAAAAATAGTTCCGAATTTATTTACTTCACATAAATGACAACCATCTAGAGAGCTGATCTTAAACATATAAAAGGATAAATTCTTAGTACAACGGATCTCCCCAACACCAAATCTAAGCGTGCCATTGATATATTTGAAATAATATACTCGATAAATAATATAATCGATATTTCCTGTTTTGCTGTCATTCAATGTTTATCTATCACAAATTTGAGACCCGTCAAAATGAAGATTGCGTAAATATTGCATATGGCAAAACAAATAAAATAACTTGCGGATTTTTTCAAAACTAACTTTCCGCACAGCAAAATTTGCTGAAAACTAATTAAATTCTGCTGAAAGATGGCTAAAAGTATTAAAATAATGCATTGTCATCGTGTTCTGAGCTATGCTAAAAGTTTCAAATGTCTAGCTATTCGGGAAGTGAGTTAGAAATCGATTGCCAGATTTGTACCGGACAAACAAACAAACAAACAAACAAGAATGCAAGCTAATAAAAACGTAGTAAATTAAACTCTTATGCTTTACGTTACGGTTTCAAAAATATTCAGTTCTACACTAATAGCTCAATTGTATAAAGGGAAATATTACTTTTTTGGTAAATTAACTAATTTGTTTGATAATCATTAGTATAATCGAGTAGTTTCCCGACGAATCATCTTAAAATTATTTGTTATTGCAAATCTAAGGCAACCACATTTATTCCAATAAAATTAGATGTTTGTTTTGATTTGCTGGTCTTTAAATAGATATAATAACTTATCTATAATAAGTAATAAATTTTGTTTTGATTTGTTGGTCTTTAAATAGATATAATAACTTATCTAAATTAATTTACTTAGTTTTAATTGTTTTCTAAAAATATAAAAATAACCCCCTTGCCACAGGCCTAAGGACTCGTTCATAAATAAAGGAACGATCCTAAAATAAAAGAAATCTTCAAACTAGACTCAAAAGAAACACAAAATTCTCTTAGTTTCTTGATTTTAATTTTTAAAATTGCCTCCTGAATATTCAAATGATATTTTATCAATACATAAATGGAATATCTTTATATCCTTGTTATTTAATAAACATTTTTTTTTGTTTATTCCAGCTGAACTAAATGATAATACAAAACAATTTAGCTGATTTAGTTCTTTGATTAGATTTAACAATTGAGCACGAGTGGCGTATTAAAAATTGATTTGATGGAAGATGCTGTGAGACGTGTGACGTGTATTATTTCTGTCTTTAAAACGTGTTAAACCGGTCCCAAACCACCAACTGTTCATAACCTTGGAATCAACTTCTGGTTCAGTGTGTACATCACGGCTCGGGAGTGAGTTGAAATAACATTATCATAACATCATTAGATTGTTCATAACAGTAAAGTGTGAAGGAATCATTTTTATTATGTTTTATTTTTTTTCAAAACAACACAATAAGCTAGAATGGATTTGAAAAAAACATGTTCAATGTCTGGGTTTTTTTCCCTGCAGAAAAAAAAATCTGCAGCGTTATTTATATATATATTTTTAAAAAAATATTGATCCTTAAACAATATAAATCTCTAGTCATTGTATGGCTCTATTCATAGGCGGCTCTAGAACAGTATACTTGGGGAGGGGGGGGGGGCTAACACTACCTGGGGGTCCTCCCCCGAAATATGTTTAAAAGTTTAACACCAAAAATTGAGTTTTTAAGGTATTTTGGTATCTAAAAATAACTGTTTTGTTTATTATACGTGTTTTGTTAGAAAGATGCCTAATTCATAATGATAAATAAAAACCTCCCTAAGAATTTCATTGGAAATATCACCACATTTAAACTGTAGGTTACATAAACAAACTTTAGATACAAACAATGAGCAGTATTTTATGGCATTTAAATGGTGAAATCAGATTTATTTAAAGTTAAATCATTCAAAAGTTAAAAAAAATAAAATAGTTTAAAGTTTTGAACAGCTGACGTTTTTAATTGCCACAGAGCATTTATTCAAGCCAATAATCTCATCCAAGCTATTAACCAAATAATAATTGTTGTTCCATTGTGCCAAGTTTAAACGGTTATAACCATACGGGAAGGTAATCTATCCCACTATATTTTCTAAGTTCTTGGTGACACTTTTTTCGCTTAGTGCCCCATTCCTATTTTATAAGACCTTGCAGGACACTTTAGTACGATTTGTATGGGATAGATTTAACTTGATCTTGGATTAACAAAAATTAGTTAGTTTGTTAATTCAAAAAAATTATAGTCCAGGAGATAGCGTGCAAAAAAGTGTCTGACTAACATCAAGCTAGAATTTTGTATACAAGTACATGTTTTGGGGCCTTTTAAGAATATGTGGTCGGCTAAGTTCGTCTGCGGGACATAGCTTGGCCATAGGGATTTGAAAAAAGCAAAATGGTGGAGAGCGGCAATGTCCCACCAATTATGTTGGACAGTATGATTTTCATGATCCTGAGTACAGAATTAGTTAGTAGGCCAAAAATCAAGTCGATGTTATTTTCATACTTGATAGGTTAGTTATTCAAATATTACTATTCAACGTGGTCACCTGTCAAGGGATAAACTAACATCAACTTGATTTTCGGTCTACTAACTAATTCTGAACTCAGGATCATGAAAATCACATTGTCCACCATAATTGGTGAGACATGGCCGCTCTCCACCGGTTTGTTTTTTCCAATGCCTATTGCCAAGCTATGTCCCACAGACGAACTTAGTCGACCACATATTCTTAAAACGCACCAAAATATTGACTTGTATACAAAATTCTAGCTTGATGTTAGTCAGACACTTTTTTGCACGCTATCTCCTGCACTATTACTGTAAAATCAATAACATAATGACAATACAACCAAAAGTTTGATTTTTTTCTGTGTCGACATTTTCTTGATATTGTAATTTTTACAGAAAATTACTATTAAATCATTAAAAATAGTAGGTATTTTCTATATAATTTCTACAGTCTTCAGGGGTAATAAAGCGATGTTAGATTCTTTAAAAAAGGTGATATTTCAACCCTTGTTCGGGATATTCTCAAATCTTATATAGTTGCCTGCTATTTCTCTCCTAATAAACAGTTAAGAGTTAAAAATTATTTCTTTACTGTAAGTAAAGTTGTCAAGATAATTAGAGTCAACATAGGAACAGCCTGAAGCTGAGTCCTCGAGCTCTAGCAACTGACTGACCTTCACCTTCAACTGACTGATAAGAAACTTTTGTTTTTAGCTTGATGCGGAAAATGCAAGATATAAGCCATAACTAAGTTAAGTTTTTCAATCATATTTTTGTTAAAGTTCAAAGAAAACATAGATTATACTATATTATTTTAAAGGTTATGAAATAGGTCACATTTTTAGCATTTAAGATTTTTTATGATCATGCAAATAATTAAGATGTGGGCGTTTATAATTTTATCGATTTGTTTTAATATACCCAATAAATATAAGAACAGCAAAATGTTTAATTTATTGTTGTTTTAACTGTTTTTAATTTAGAAGTGACTTTCTTATTACAGTTTTCTTCGTTTGTATTGTAACTACTGATTTTTGTTCATTGCAAAAATGTATGATATAATGATATTAGCGTTCTTAATTTTATCGATTTGTTTGTATTACACAATAATTATAATTACAATGTATACGATATTAAAAATAATTCATTGCCCTTTTAAGTGGGTGAAAACCGGCATATTTTTAATCTTTGAGATATAGATAATTTTATTGCAAAAAAAAATTATACATTGACCCTTTTGCGCTTTTTAAACCTTATTTTTATTAGTCTTGACCCAAAGGATAACGTTTCTTTTGTTCTTTCAAAACTAAGTCACTCTTTGTATAGTTAAGTTTTAAATTTTATCTCGTAAACAATCAACCATATTTTTCGGGGATACGAGGAGGGTAATCTTATTTTTAATCTTCTTCCTAGAGATTACTGTAATCTCTATCATTATTATTATCTATATTAAGATTATTATAATATGTAGGGAGAAGATTATGATTATTATAATCTCTAGGAAGATTATTTTTTAAAGAAAATATTTTTTTTTTAACTTTTCTTACAGAAAAGGTTCCTACAGAAATCGGTTTAGACTTGTTAATAACGCATTTGCAATTTTAACTTCTTTTGAACTAAATTACTTTTTTAAAAAAATACTAATTTTCATAATTTCATGGAAATCTATTGAATCTTGAATATGTTTTTGGGCATTGAATCCCCATATCAACATTTCAATGTTTTATCATGTAGTGGAGAAAACTCGTATACATTTATCTAATTGATATATAGTAGATGCATCTTAAGCTGTGAAATTAGGAGAAATTAACGGATTAAATACAATTTTTGGATCAAAACTGTCAATGCAGAATCCTAGATTCAGTATGGATTGAATACGATTTAGATCCAGATACGATACACTAAATTCTGGGAAAAATCATAACTTTTTTTCCCCCTACTAGAGATAAATAGTTATTTATGCACCTAGGGAGTAAAGTAAGCCATTATTCCCCTTAGCGAAAAAGTTGGAACCATGGTCCCTAAATCCCGAGGCGAAGCCGAGGGAATAATGGCACTTTACTCACGAGGTACATACAATATTGTATCTCCAGTAGGGAGAAAATACACATTTTCGTCCATTGCACAGTTTTTATTTATTATTTTAATAAATAACAATAATAATTAGCACTTTTAATAGCAGATAAGAATTGGAATTAAACTCAAGTAGAAGGTTATTTTGATACAGGTTATAAACAAAGATAAACATGCAAAAAAAGCAGTGTCGCCAACCTGATTTCAACAACTTCATTACATTAGCCATTCATTTTCTACTATTTTTAAAATAATTAAGTTGCAATCTTTACTTTTTCTCCCAACTTTTTGAGTTGAGGGATGAAAAGACTTACTTTAGTCCCTCCAAACTAATTCAAAATCATAACTTTTTCTCCCTACTAGAGATAATAGTTATTTATGCACCTAGGGAGTAAAGTAAGCTATTATTCCCTGAGCGAAAAAGTTAGTTCCCGAGGCGCAGCCGAGGGAATAACTCTAATTAGCTCCCGAGGAGCAGCCGAGGGAGATAATTGTCGCGAGGGGAATAATGGCACTTTACTCACGAGGTACATACAATATTTTATCTCCAGTAGGAAGAAAATACACATTTTCGTCCATTGCACAGTTTTTATTTATTATTTTAATAAATAACAACAATTATTAGCACTTTTAATAGCAGATATAAGAGATTCAATATTAAAATCAAATAAGAATTGGAATTAAACTCAAATAGAAGGTTATTTAGATGCAGGTTATAAACAATAAATCAATGATAAACATGGTCAAAAAAGCGCAGTGCCGCCAACTTGATTTCAACAACTTCATTACATTTGCCATTCATTTTCTACTATTTATAAAATAATTAAGTTGCAATCTTTACTTTTTTGCCCTACTTTACTTTTTCTTCCTACTTTTTGAGTTCAGGGATGGAAAAGTCCTGTTTTAGTCCCTCTAAACTAATTCAAAATCATAACTTGTTTTCCCTACTGGAGATAAAAAATATTTATTATTATTGATTTGAGTTTTGCAATAAACTCATGAAAACACAAAACGTGTTTAATCCCAAATCAGGATTCAATCCTTATTTAAAGATCATAGAAACGTAGTACATGTTAAAAAGTCGTATACTTTATACAACCGATCTAATAAATTAAAATCAGGTATAGTGTATTTAGTCCATACCTATATATTTACCAGGTTTAGTATAATAATATTATGATTAAAAAATAATAACAAAAGGCCATGGTTCTGTAACAAGCAATGCGACAATAGCCATATGTAAAGAGATTTAGCGAGGATACGAAAAACTCAATTCATTCCCGACCTCACTTCTCGAAAGATCCAAAAAGAATGGGTCCTTTATTAGTTTCTTGCACAAGGGCAAACAAACAGCTGCGCCTCTTTCAAGCCTAACCGTAGTCTTAGCATTATATTTTTTTTATCCTCTCTATTTTCTAAATGCGTACTTATATTTTTTTTTTTTTTGTTTTGTTAAAAAGACATTTACACATCCCACATCTAAAAGCAATTTAAGGAGTTGAGTAACTTGCATGAAAGAAAGCTTACTATACGAACAGAATTAATCTTCACTAATAACTCAGTTAGAAATCGTATACGAACTGTCTGTATAGTCCAGGAGATAGCGTGCAAAAAAGTGTCTGACTAACATCAAGCTAGAATTTTGTATACAAGTCAATCTTTCAGCGCCTTTTAAGAATAGGCATGTGGTCGGTTATGTTCGTCTTCAGGACAGCTTGGCTACAGGCATTTGAAAAAAAACAAACCGGTGGAGAGCGGCCATGTCCCTCATGTCATTTTGATGGACAATGTGATTTTCATGATCCTGAGTACAAAATTAGTTATTAGACCAAAAATCAAACTGATGGTAGTTTGTCACTTGATAGGTGATCAATTATATTTGAAGGAATATTTAACTACGTTTTTATTAGCTTGCTTTCTTGTTTATTTGTTTGTCCAGTACAAATCTTGAAATCGACTTTTAACTAACATCCTGAGTAGCTAGACATTTGAAACTTTTAGAATAGCTCAGAACTCGATGACAATGCATTATTTCAATAGTTTTAGCCATCTTTCAGTAGAATTTAATTCGTTTTCAGCAAATTTTGCTGTATGAAAAGTTAGTTCCGAAAAAATCCTCAAGTTATTTTATTTGTTTTGACATATCCAATATTTACAATCTTAATTTTGATGGGATTCAAATTTATGATTTATGACAGAAAATATAAAAACGTAGTATATAAAATGTTCTGTTTATCTTGTGATTATTAATAACTAAGCTATCAAGTGACAAAATATCATCAACTTGATTTTTGGTCTACTAACTTATAATTTGTACTCATGATCATAAAAATCACGTTGTCTACCAAATTGGGAGGGGCATGGCTGCTCTCCACCGGTTTGTTTTTTTCAAATGCCTATTGCCAAGCTACGTCCCGCAGACTAACATAGCCGACCACATATTCCTAAAAGGCGCTACAAGATTTAGTCACCTAATGATTTAGACACTTTTTCGCACGCTATCTCCTGGACTAGTACGATTTAATGAACAATTACTGATTATAAAAAATGGGAAGAATTTGGCTATCATTAAAAAGAATAAAATAATATTAAAATATAAATATTAAAACTTCAAATTTTACGTATATATTCCTTATATACGTTATATGAAAAAACATGTAATTTCAAACTGTTTTTAGGGTTTTGTAGATACTTCTCAAAACCCTTATGCCGAGGGTGATGTGTCCGTCTGTCCGTCGCTCTTTGGTTCATAGGGCCCGAACCGTGTAAGCGAAAGTACTGAAATTTGAAACACTGGTGCAACTCTTTGACCCAACCACAGGAAAAATATACAGAAGTTCAAAATTAGATATGCGCATGCGCAATTCGAAAAAATGTTATAAACTCAAAATTTTTTATTTTTTTTAATTTTTGAGTGGGGTATCCAATGAAAGCTGCTGAAGATTAGGACACAAATATATATATGCTTTTTTAAATTTTGCATTTCATATTGGTTAAAAAAAACAAAATATACCAAAAAAAAATTGCCCCCCCCCCCCCCCCCCCAACCACTATAGATCGGCTGGTGCTAAAATTTCGAAATAATTCATGCTAATACCTTATTGTGGCGCGATGAAAATTCCGGGAGTTCATCCTTAATTTTTAAAAATTGCCAATTTTGGGCGCGAAAAAGTGAAGTGCGCCAAAAATTTTATTTTTTGAAAATTTTGAGTTGGGTATCAAATGAAAGCTGCTGAAGAGTAGGACACAAATATATAATATGCTTTTTTAAATTTTGCATTTCTTATGGTTAAAAAATCAAAATATACCCAAAACAAATCCCCCCCCCCAACCACTATAGATCGGCTGGTGCTAAAATTTCGAAATAACTCATGGTTATACCTTATGGTGGGGCGATGCAAATTTCCTGAAAAATGTAATTTATCTTGTCTTTATTACTGATAAAAAGCATTGTGACCCCCCGGGGGATCGAACCCGGGACCCTTGAGATCGAAGACAAAAAAATCATTATTACATAATGGGTATGCTTACTCATCTACAAAAACCTAAAAAGTACTTGGACGCAAGTACTTCCCTGTGATTTTGTTTACATTGTTTTTAAACACGTTTTTTTGTAGTTTTTAAATTTAATTGCATTGCGATGCATTTAATGTACTCTTAAAAAAATGGAGATAGTATAACTACTTTAGTTATATACACATACTTGGTTTATATTTTCTATACATTTATATGAATGTATAATATAAATATGATTTATACTTTTTAAGTGCAAATAATTTAGACCACGTACAATAAAATAAAATAATTTAGAGGTTAAGCACCCCTCATTATCGTTCTCAATAACAATCTCGATCATCAAATATATTTTATATCAACAGATAATCTAATCTCAAGAACCAGATAGTGAAGTGAATAACATTACGCGTCGAGTGCGGAAAGAAGCATTTTGCATGCGAGTTTGGAGTTTGCACCCGAGCGATAGCGAGGGTAGTATAACCACACGAGCAATGCAAAATGCCGTTTTCGCACGAGTTGCGTATACCGTACTTTATCTACGATTGTTAGATTTAAATAATAAATACAGAAAAAAATAAACTTGCTGTATGTAAGTTCGTATCTCTCTCTTGATAAAGATGGCATTAATTCTTGAGTTGTATTTTTTGCCGAATTAATTATTTATTGGAGGAGTATTATTCTCCACATTTTCGTCAGTCACTTGATTCACTCATTGTTTTTCACTAAAAACTCGATATTAACAGTTACTTTAATAAAAGAACAGCAAATTAGTTTTGTTAAATGTAAACAAACTCGCTTTATCGTGCGTAAAGCTGAAGAATTCCTCTTTTTTTACCGCGCTAGGGTGATAAAGAAGAGGAATTCTTCAGAACTATGCGCAATGAATACAAGTACGTAAAGAATCACTTTCTACGCATCTAAACAAAGATATAATGTTTATATTTCGTATCAATCGTAGATAAACAATATTTGTATACTGTATTTAGGGTTTCGTAGATTGTAGATAATCCTCAAAACTCTTATGCCGAGGGTGGAACTTCGATTCGTATCCCCCGAACCGTTCACGCTAGACAGTTGAAATTTGAAATACTGTTGTAACTTTATGTCTCACACATAGGAAAAATATTGAGAAGTTAAACATTTAATATGCGCATGCATAATGTGCAATAATTTACTAAGCTTACTTTTCTTTTAATTTTCGATATGGGCATTAAATTAAAGCTGGACTGAAGTGTAGATTAGAAACATATATACATTTTTATGAGTATTGTACTTTTTACCGCCAATATTGCGTTTTTATCGCCAAAATTTCACACCTAAAAAAATGCTTAGACCGGCAGTGTTTGCACTGTAATTCCACCTGTTATAATTTGAGCCTTATTCATTCCTGGACGTACATATTAATGTTATAAATATTTATGAGTATTTTCTATTAGAAATTTTGTTTAATTCTAAGCACGTTCTATTGTAATCCAAGATAAAGTGCTGAATTTCCTTTAGACTTAAATGTTAACAATTTCGGACAAAATTATAATCTTGATACATTATTTTGTCAATTCGTTTACGGTAAAGACAAAAACTATTTATACAAATTAAAATCGTTTTTGATGAGATAATCTGTTGTTGAAAGATATTTTTGATAATCAGGTTGTTATTGAGAACGACGAGGGGTGCGTAACCTCTGCTAAGTGATCTAGATTATTTGTACCGAAGAGTACTCAGGCACAGTTGTGATAACAGAGGCACAGTAGTGATAACAGAGACGGAGCCACACGTGGCCTATCCACTTATCACAAGGAAATCAAATATCGGTTGTTTTTTTTTTATATGAACAATTGACGAAAAATTCTTTTAATCAACATTATTTTGACAATATTAATTGATTTATTATTTTTCGGTTCATGAGTACTTCTTATTATATTAATTTCTTTGTTAAAAGTGCGCTGGGGAACCACTTATGAGATTTTTGTATAATATGGACCAGCTTGAATAACATATAACGCCGTCATCTATTCGATATTTTTACATTGTAATAACATTTATTCAGTGCAAATAAAAACATTATATAATATTATGTAGGTACTTAAGAAAGATACCAACTTTCTCGCAGACATGTTGAATATTATGATAACATCTGATAATACACAATTATAAAAAAAATAACATATAATAATTAAAATATCTTATTAAAAATAAAATGAATGTATTTTCCATTGTTAGTTAATATTATAGAAGAGAGTACATAAGACCGAGATTCGATAGTTCTTGCAATAATGAAGAAACATATAAAATTATATTCCGGCTGTAATTTGCCCCGGTAATTCCACAGGCTGTAATTTGCCCCGGTAATTCCACAGGCTGTAATTTGCCCCGGTAATTCCACAGGCTGTAATTTGCCCCGGTAATTCCACAGGCTGTAATTTGCCCCGGTAATTCCACAGGCTGTAATTTGATTCCACAGGCTGTAATTTGCCACGGTAATTCCACAGGCTGTAATTTGCCACGGTAATTCCACAGGCTGTAATTTGCCCCGGTAATTCCACAGGCTGTAATTTGCCCCGGTAATTCCACAGGCTGTAATTTGCCACGGAAATTCCACAGGCTGTAATTTGCCACGGTAATTCCACAGGCTGTAATTTGCCCCGGTAATTCCACAGGCTGTAATTTGCCCCGGTAATTCCACAGGCTGTAATTTGCCCCGGTAATTCCACAGGCTGTAATTTGCCCCGGTAATTCCACAGGCTGTAATTTGCCCCGGTAATTCCACAGGCTGTAATTTGCCCCGGTAATTCCGCAGGCTGTAATTTGCCCCGGTAATTCCACAGGCTGTAATTTGCCCCGGTAATTCCACAGGCTGTAATTTGCCCCGGTAATTCCACAGTCTGTAATTTGCCCCGGTAATTCCACAGTCTGTAATTTGCCCCGGTAATTCCACAGGCTGTAATTTGCCCCGGTAATTCCACAGGCTGTAATTTGCCCCGGTAATTCCACAGGCTGTAATTTGCCCCGGTAATTCCACAGGCTGTGATTTGCCCCGGTAATTCCACAGGCTGTAATATGCCCCGGTAATTCCGCAGGCTATAATTCCACCTGTCATAATTTGAATCTTAATAATCCCTGAAGTTTACATACATGTTAATTTTATAAATATTTATCTGTATTTTCCATTAGATATTCTGTGTAATTCTAAGCTCGTTCTATTGTAATGCAAAATAAAATTCTGAATTTCCCCCTAAACTCAATTGTATCAGTTTCGGACTAAATTATAATTTTATTGTTTATTCGTTGTATGGCTTACGATACGATGACTAATATTACAAATTAGAGAAAATTTAAACTAATTGTTATTTCATTTTAATCTTCATCCATTCAATGTTGTTCAATTTGAGAAATTTCTATGTTCAAGGAATACACAGCGAAGAGCTTTTTTAGTTTTATCAATATCTGCAAAGAGTTCATTGTTTAAAACATGAAAATGTTTTATTTCTTTTTTTTGCTTTTAGACGAGTTTTTATTGTGAAACTATTTATTATTTTAGAAATACCATCTTACAAGTTCATTACTAATAAGCGATATGTTTATAAAGGAATTTCACATCACAATCCCAAAAATTGTTCAATACTCCAAAACTTTTTCAATACCATCAATTTTTTTGGTAAATAAACAGGTCAAGTGTGTGCTAGTCAGCACACAGCGAGGGTCCGTAGGCCACACTATATAGTGTTTAACTGTACAGTGTATAAACAGTGTTTTTTTAAAATCCTAAAAAGCTTACTTTGAACCATTCTAAGGGTCTGATATTCTCAAAACACACTCTGATAAAGTATTTTTTTGCCACTGAACCGGACAACAACCATACAAATACATCGAAAAGTCCGTAATTTTAAAAAAACGTATTTTGTCAATAAAAAATAAAATAATATTTTTTTCGAAATTTCCAAAAAGTGGTATCTTTACTTTTGGTCGAAGAATCTTCAGGAATTTTTTCAGATTTTTTGCACTTCACATAAGCGAGATAGAGGGGGAGGGGGGGACACGTTTCACACCCACTTCAAACTTGCCTACGCTCGCCCTATCAAAGTTATATCCTAAGAATTATATATTTTTGTAATCAGCTCGACGTACCCTTTCATATGATACCCCTCACGGTGTCGAAAAAAAATAAAAAAATTTTAACCCTTAAGTTTTTTTACCCTAATTTGTTTGAAATTTTTTTTTTTAAGTCGCTATATTTTTAAAATATGTGGGCAGGTACAAGACACATACATTCCAAATTTCAAAGTTGTCGGACGAAAGGTGTAGCCGTGAGAGCACGCGAGAGGACGGACGGACAGACACGCTTTCACCCTTCATAACAGTGGCGTATCCAGTGGCAGGGTCTGGGGGGGGGGGCACATTCTTAGTCAGTTTAGATTGGGGGACGGGGTATTCGTAGTGGTAACAAGAAAAGGGAACTACTTATTCGTCAAAGCAGCTGCCCCCCCCCCCCCCCCCCCCCCAAAAAAAAAATTAAAAAATAAAACACTGTCAGAAAAATTCCATTATGCTGCTTAGTTACATAAATAACATTTATTTTGTCCTCTACATTTTAAGCAGAGCATAATCAGGTTCTACATTATTTTATTACTGAATCTTTTTTTAAAACGAAATAATATTGTATGTTCTTCTTTGCCAATTTCGTTGGCAAAGAAAATATTAAAGTAAGTTTTAATTTATTATTATTGAATATTTTTTTAACCATGTTTTGGAAGGTTGATGGCATTGTCTTATTTTTAATTTTGTTTTTTTAACTGAATTTGTTTGTTTAAGTAACTGTAAAGTTGTTTAATTAGGGCAGAATGAATTTTAAATTCAAGTAAAACAACTTTTATTGATTCCGGTTTAATGATAAGAATTCTCAATAAGTAGGTTATTGTGTCTCCAAAGTTGTTATATTTAGCAAATGACATGAGCCACGATGATAATAAATAAGTCAATTAAAACATTTTAACAAAGGAGAAAAGCACTCTGCATTGGCTGACATTGTTGCTTCATTTGTAAGAATTGCGAAACGTGTTTATTTGAACATTTTTTTTTTTTTTTTTTGGATTATCAGTAAAAGTTCGGAAAAACTAACCAGGTCGCCTGAGACGTTACCGGTGTGTCCGGAAACACCGGCCTTAAAAACCGACCGCGTTCGTAAACCTTAAGGTGGGTTCACAGCTATGTATAGCGGAGCTCAGCGCGTGCGGATTCATCGATGGCCTTTTTATAGCGGATACGCAAAAAATTGGTGCCAAACAAACGTTTTTGCAGAACCGCTTTAAAACCTGAATGAAACCTTCAGATAAAGTCCTCTATCTAATTTTATATGATTTAGTTTTAGGTTTCAGTACGAAGTAAAAACAACAAAACAATGCGCTTCACGTAAGTACGTGGGGCTATAATCGCCGGTTTCTGTATACATTAAAGTTAAAATTATTAAGTGTAATATAATCACACTAATTTTAATAGTAATATATTCTTTATCTACGATTGATACGAAATATAAACATTATATCTCTGTTTAGATGCGTAGAAAGTGATTATTTACGTACTTGTATTCATTGCGCATGCGCGTCTCATAGTTCTAAAGAATTCCTCTTCTTTACCACACTAGTGCGGTAAAGAAGAGGAATTCTTCAGCTTTACGCACGATTAGCGAGTTTGTTTACATTTAACAAAACTAATTTGCTGTTCTTTTATTAAAGTAACTGTTTATATCGAGTTTTTAGTGAAAAACAATGAATGAATCAAGTGGCTTTGACGAAAATGTGGAGAATAATTCTCCTCCAGAAATAATTAATTCGGCAAAAAAATACAACTCAAGAATGAATGCCATCTTTATCAAGAGAGAGATACGAACTTACATACAGCAAGTTTATTTTGTTCTGAATTTATTATTTAAATCTAACAATTGTTAAAGTACGGTACGCAACTCGTGCGAAAACGGCATTTTGCATTGCTCGTGTGGTTTTACTACCCTCGCTGACGCTCGGGTGCAAACTCCACACTCGCATGCAAAATGCTACTTTCCGCAATCGACGCGTAATGTACTATTTCTACGCTTCAAGACCTTTAAATTGATGTATAACATATGTTATGGTAACTAAAATAATGTTTAGTCACCCGCCGTATTGGCCGCAATCTTGAAAATTTTAATAATTGCATATTATTTTTCTACACTTCAAGACCTTTAAGTTGATGTATAACATGTCATAGTTACTAAAAACTTTTTTTTTAGTCGCCCGTCATATTAGTCGCCATCTTGAAAATATTATGTGTGAAAAATCCAAAATGTGCCCAGTTGTTTCAAATGCCGAGATTCATCTGTGTGCCGAATTTCATGTTCTTAGCTATAGTAGTTTATGAATTGAAACAAGCAACTGACAGACAGACAGAACCGTTATATATTCTGTACAAAGTTCAAAAAGAAACCTCATATAACGGCTCTGTCTGTCTGTCTGTCTGAGACAGATTTGAAACAACTGTGTACTTTTTGGAGTTTTCACACTTAATATTTGCAACATGGCTGCCAATATGGCGGGTGAATAAAAAAAGTTTTTAGTCACCATGACATGTTATACATAAATTTAAAGGTCTTGAAGTGTAGAAAAAGAATATCCAACTATTAATATTTTACACTTAATAATTTTAACTTAATCGTCCAGAAACCGGTGATTATCGCCTCACTTACTTACGTGAATTGCGCCTTACTTGTTTATATTAAACCCATTCTTTTAATTCAAAAAGTAATTATTTAATTTTTAAAATGACATCGCATGTTAATAAATATTATTTTTGAAATCTATATTTCTACTTCTATAATAATTGTTTTATCTACGATTGATACGAAATATAAACATTATATCTTTGTTTAGATGCGTAGAAAGTGATTATTTACGTACTTGTATTCATTGCGCATGCGCGTCTCATAGTTCTGAAGAATTCCTCTTCTTTACCACGCTAGCGCGGTAAAGAAGAGGAATTCTTCAGCTTTACGCACGATTAGTGAGTTTGTTTTCATTTAACAAAACTAATTTGCTGTTCTTTTACTAAAGTAACTGTTTATATCGAGATTTTAGTGAAAAACAATGAGTGAATCAAGTGACTTTGACGAAAATGTGGAGAATAATACTCCTCCAGAAATAATTAATTTGGCAAAAATACAACTCAAGAATTAATGCCATCTTTATCAAGAGAGAGATACGAACTTACATACAGCAAGTTAATTTTTTTCTGTATTTATTATTTAAATCTAACAATCGTAGATAAAGTACGGTACGCAACTCGTGCGAAAACGGCATTTTGCATTGCTCGTGTGGTTTTACTACCCTCGCTGTCACTCGGGTACAAACTCCACACTCGCATGCAAAATGCTACTTTCCGCACTCGACGCGTAATGTACTATTAAAATTTACATTAAAAAGTTTTGTACGGGTAAATCTAATTTATTAAGTTCGGTCAAACGTTTCTTACGTCATTATGTTATAATTTAAGTAATTTTACACGTAACTTGTTTTATAAGATATAGTAAAACAACTAAAAACAAACCCACATTAATTATATGATTAAATTAACTCTATTGACATAAAGGTATAAATTATTACCGTCGAGATAACGCATTCCTAAACATTTTAGGAATTTCTTAGAGGAAACACAAACCATGATAAAATTAATTTATTGGATTGTATTATTTTGTTTAAGTATTTGCGTCAAGTTAGCTATGTCTCTTTGCAACAAATTGTTGATAAGACTTTGAAAAGCCATAAAAACTAAGGGAAAATCACCTGAAAAACTGTCATAACATACTTCATATTCCCACTTTATGACTACCTAGAAAGCTGAAATTAATATAAATTAATCAGAAACAAACAAAAAATCTATCTCAGTTATATCTATATATATATATCTAAGTCAACAATGTAGTTTTACAACTTTCTGGTGAAAAATACCTCATAGATCTTTGTATACGAGGTTTGGTTTCGTATACGAGGTTTGGTTTCGTATACGAGGTTTGGTTTCGTATACGAGGTTTGGTTTCGTATACGAGGTTTGGTTTCGTATACGAGGTTTGGTTTCGTATACGAGGTTTGGTTTCGTATACGAGGTTTGGTTTCGTATACGAGGTTTGGTTTCGTATACGAGGTTTGGTTTCGTATACGAGGTTTGGTCTCGTATACGAGGTTTGGTCTCGTATACGAGGTTTGGTCTCGTATACGAGGTTTGGTCTCGTATACGAGGTTTGGTTTCGTATACGAGGTTTGGTTTCGTATACGAGGTTTGGTTTCGTATACGAGGTTTGGTTTCGTATACGAGGTTTGGTTTCGTATACGAGGTTTGGTTTCGTATACGAGGTTTGGTTTCGTATACGAGGTTTGGTTTCGTATACGAGGTTTGGTTTCGTATACGAGGTTTGGTTTCGTATACGAGGTTTGGTTTCGTATACGAGGTTTGGTTTCGTATACGACGTTTGGTTTCGTATACGAGGTTTGGAACTGTTGGTGATACTGTCCATCTGAAATTAGAAATTAAAAAAATCGGTCTGAGACAAACTTTCTCATATATTATGAGGTCATAATTATTTGGCCCAGTGTTTTCCATTTATTAGTTTTCGTATGTACATTGTACATTTAATTATTATTGAACACTTCATCAAAATTTATCATAAAAATAACTTTTCCTCCTCTCTCTGATCGCGTTCTAAGCTATTTTCTTGGGACCTAAATTTTTCCCGGGAAAACAGCTTATATTGTTAGATTCGTATTTAAATGTACTACATTTTAGAATTTTTTAATCAAAATCGTCGGAACCGTTTTCGAGAAATTTTTTTCCACGTTTTTTCAGTGTTTTTGGGGGGTAGTGACCCCAAATTTGGAGCTAAAATCCAAATCTCGATTTCGCCTTCGGGAATCATTTTTCTTAACACGTATATCAAATTTTGTCAAAATGGGTTTAGTAGTTTAGGCTCTAGGCATCTGCGCAGACGACAGACAGACAATTTATTAAAAAACCACTTCCAAAATACTTTTGGACTCAGGGGACCTCAAAATGTGTAGATCCATCAAAATCTCAAAATCGAATTTTCGCGCCATCACAATACTTTCTCTTCGTATGAGAAAGTAAAAAATTATAAGGTGTGGTTTACCCAAAATTTGCAAATGAAATGATAATGTATTGCTTCCGAGCTTACCGAAGGTAACGGATGCTACCCTTCGGTAAAAAATTTTTAGGTCTCCGATTTCAAAAATTCCAAGACAGAAATCCGTTTCAGACATCAGGAAACATTTTTGGTTCCGTGTCTGTCTGTCTGTCGCTCAATTTTTGAGAACCAATATATCTTAAAAACTACACGTCCGATTTTAATGAAATTTGGGTGGTAGATCATGATTAGACCATTGTTGTTCTCATATAAGTTTCAACCTTCTGCGCTCATTTTTTTTTTCTTCCACATGCGCACAAACATACATTTATTTACACCTATAGCTTTATAAGTGACATATGTATACCCCCCAATGTGTATGTGTACCCTTCACAATAAGTACTATTCTAATTTGTATGAAACTTTTATAGTTTATCGAAAGTAACTCGCAGATAGCCCCATATTAATTTGAACCGTCTGCGCTCTAACTTTTGCTAAATTGATACTTTAATTCATGTAAAAAATTAAAACAATTTTAACAAATTAAATATATGAGGGAAACAACTAAACAAAATAGAGAATAATGGCTTGTGAAAGCATAAAATCAATAAAGTATGTGATAGGATGAGGGGAAGCTATGTGCCACACCGATTGGCAGTCTATTTTAATTCAAATCAAATTTAAGGAATAGAGAGGGTCAAGATCGTCTTAACCGTAGATTGATATTTAATGACGTCAATGATTGTGATCTATGACGTCCAAAATTTAAAATTTATTACTTGAATGTCTTGATTTGATATAAATATAAGGATCGATTAAATACTATAATAGGGTCAAATGTAAATAACTTAATAAATCATTTATTCATATTTTCTTGTAGTCCTATGCAAAAGTCAAAATTTTCGGTTAATTTTGCTTTTCTAAAAGATAATCTAGTTTAGTATTTCACTAAATTCATTTCAGATAAACTTAATTTAATATTCATTATTTATGCCATAAATTCATTTATTGCTTCCGAGGTTACCGAAGGTAACGGAAGCTATGTGATCGTTTCGAAGAACGAAAATATTTTAGGTCTTCGATTTCAAAAATTCCAAGACAGAAATCCGTTTCAGACATCAGGGATCATTGCTGGTTCCGTGTCGGTCTGTCGTTCGATTTTTGCGAACCAACATATCTTAAAAACTAGACGTTCGATTTTAATGAAATTTGGGTAGTAGATCATGATTAGCCCATTGTTGGTCCCAAATAAGTTTCACCCTTCTGTTCTCATTTGTTTCGCTTCCACATGCGCACAAACATACATTTATTTACACCTATAAAAAAAAGCACTTATCCGATTTTTATAAAATTTGAATGGTTTTCGAAAGTAGCCTGCAGATGGTCCCAGATTAATATGAACCGTTTATAATTATTTCTAATGTCAATATAAGTTAATAAAAAACACGAAAATCTACGATCAAATAGTTTTACTTTTCCTCACTACTACTAGTAGGAAAAGTATTGTTTTCACCAAAAAAATTTTTTTCTCTAGATTTCAACGGAATTATCCGTTTTAGGTGTTTTTACGACCTCCTGAGTGGTTTTCAGCATGACGTATGTTTGTGTGTATGTGTGTTATCATCGTAGCGCCCAAGGTATTTAACCTAGAGAGTTAAAACTTGGCAGAAAAATCAGTCCTAACCTGTAGTTGTGCCGCCTGGAAAATCAACTTTTTCCGCCATCTTGAACCCAGTTTGCTGAGTCTGCAAAAAATTTAAAAAATCGCAATAAATCGATTATGGTTCTGATCGAGTTGAAATTTGGCACGAATGTATCTCTCTGTATGCCAAACAAACCCACCAAATTTCGTTTTGATATTGGCCGCCATTTTGAAGTTATCATTTTTTGATTTTTTAAACTTTGACGGTTAATAATACCGAAAGTATAAATAGGTTTTTGACGTATAGCATATCTTTGGAACCGGAAAAAATTAAGGAACAAATATAAAAAAAACGATAAAGTTTCATTTATTAGTTTAAAAGTTATAAGCGAATATAATTATTTTTATTAATGCGATAATTTTGATGACGTCAAAGTTTGTTTACATCTGTCAAAGTGCCGCCAAAACTTCAAATAATAAAATAAAATATAGCTATTAAAAATAAGGTTATTTTTTGAAGAATGATAATTAATCAGTTAGTTCAGAACGGTCACCCATCCAAGTACTGACCACGTCCAATGCTGCTTCCTCCTGCTGAGAAGCAGCAGGAGAGGCCACTTTAGTGGCCTCTGAAGTGAGGAAAAGTTCCGAGGTACCCCGTACCCGATTTTTTTTACTATTTTTTATTTTATGTACTTTATTTATTTATTTTTTAATTTCTGCATTTGTTTGTTTAGGAGTGTCAGCATTGACAGTGCTAGCTATTGGTACAGTATGTCTTACTTGCGTTATGTGGTTCTCTGAAGTCTACGTCGAATCAATTCTTAATGTAAGTATAAAACATTATTGTTATCAGATTATGTATATTATTTATTAATCTAATGAAAGTAAATAAGGCGTCCTATTCTTTAGACGTTATTAATAAGAAATGGTATTGTGGTAACGAACAAAATTCATAGATATAAGGAAAAAGATCCGTTTGAAAAACTTTCTATGAATTAATATTGGCGGTCTTTTTGTATTTTAGAACCATTTTTACCCAAAGTCACCTGTTACTTCTGGAACCTTGGTTGAGAAAATGGAGGATAAAGATTAACGAACAGAAAAGTGTGCACGTCACCTTTGCTCTTCGTTATGGCACCTGTCCCCCAGTCATCCTTAGTCAAGTTCCTATTCCTCAGTCTAACTCCGTCCGGTACCTTGGCCTTACCCTTGACCGACGATTAACATGGCAACTAAACACTAAAAAAAAACGTACTGACATCAAACCACGATTAAGTTACTGCTCGGTCTTCTGGATCGTAGGTCTAAGACTTCTCTAAGCAACAAGCTCAGTATCTATAACGTAGTCCTAAAGCCAACTTGGATCTACGGTTTGGAAGTGTGGGGCAGCAACAAACCCTCCAATTTCCGTCGTCTCCAAATCCTACAGTCAAAAATCCTCAGAAAAATAACCGATGCTCCTTACTATGTTTCAAACCTTACTCTCCATGAAGACCTCAATGTTCCATTTGACCGAAATCTATTCGTATCCCGATATAGAAACTTCCATGAATCCTTTTCTCATCATCCTAATCCTCTTGTACAACTCCTATCTTTCCAGCAAATCCTAGGTAGCCCTCCAAGATGCAGTGGCCTAGAGATCAGCTCCTTTGAAATATAAATACAGTAGAGGCTCAATAAGAAGTATCTCAAGGGGATTAGAGAAACAGTCTTGTTATCGAGGTGCTCTTTTGGTTGAGGGTCGTGTTATCAAGGTTATTTTTGCTATCAGTCGTGTTATCGAGGTTCGAGGGTGGGGTTTTCAAGTCTAGACTTGTTCAAGGTCGACCCATTCCTGTATAGAGTCGCGTTATAGAGGTTGTCTTCTCAAAACGATTTGTTATAGAGGTTCTGAGTTACGTTGTGAATTAGAAAAAATTCGTGTTATAGAGGTTGTTTGGATAATAATTGTCGCGTTATAGAGGTGAATTTAACATTATGTGTTATGGCAATCTCAAGGTGATTTGAAAATTGCACTTGTAATTGAGGATGTCGTGTAAGCGAGGTTCTACTGTATTATTTTTTTAATATTATCATTATAACTATCTACTCTCAAATTATATAATACATAATACATATATAATACATTATTAATCTAGATTATCATTATTTAATTATTTTGTATTTCAATTTAAAATATTCAAGGCAAGTAAGTGTAGTAACTGGACTATACTTCCTCATGTTTCTCCCTCCATAAACATAACCTATGACAACATTAACACTTTCGCTATGTAAATTTGTAGTTGAGCTAATCGTGAAATATTTGTTTAAAAAAAGAACCATTTTTAGGTTTTTCTTGCTCTAGGACTCTAATAATTTTGCGTATTCTACCTCTATTCGTTTAAGTGGAATCTGAAGTTTTTCTGCACAGTATAAAGAAATGTTTTAGTCTCAGTTTAGAATTCGTTTCGGACGTGACTTTTTACAGCGTAATTTACTCTCTAAAAGAAAATCATCACTTTCTGGGACTATGTACTAATCTAATCAAAGACGCAGTTAATAGAGTGAAGAACAAAGAAGTATCTCGTAAAGATGAAATTGTTCAAAGTTTAGTGGCTACAATTTAAAAAGAAGCGGGATTCTATATTTGAATAATATGAAACAAAATTTTTAAAAATATATTGAGGTCGTAAATAAACAAACTGAACCAGTTCTACAGTGGGTGAAAATGAAACGAGGTAAAAATCTTCTTTTTGGACCACTCATTATTTTTCTCAAAAAACTGTATGTACAACGAAATTTCTATACAGTCAATTTGTTTTCTCCAACCATCAATTTTGTTGAATGGAGATCGGACTCTATTATAATATATTATTAGTCGGCATAACACATTCCGTTCTTCGCTGCGGAATGTGTTAATATCAATTGCTAAAATTCCCAATTTAGTGAAGTATTCTTGTTATGTAGCATTAAATTAAACTCTCTATTAATTATATTGATAACCTAAAGCTTCTAGAGATACAATGATGATTGAGTGAGTTAATTTTAAAATAATATAATACAGCGAGATTTAAAGGTTGTAATGAAATATTGATATTTGAAGATTCAAGTAGAGATTAGGCTTTAAGGGGAATTTATTGCCCCTTAGACGTTAATTTGACACATTTATACGAATTTATATTTTTAAGAAATCACTCGTTTACACTTTAAAACTCTAATTTCATCAAAAGTCGTCATGAATTTATGAACAAGTAAATTTGAAAGTAGATTTGTATGCTTGTATTGTATTCTACTTCTACCGGTTTCTGCGGCCAGAGTTATAGCTGTCAGAGATTTTGTAAATTCCGATGTCATTTACAAATTATCAAAAGAAGTTTCTCATTATGAGTGTCCGTTGCAAATGACTTATCATGAGCACCTCCCTTAAGAAAGATGTACATGTTCGAAACGTGAGGATCCACAAAATCTTTAACAAGATCTGCTCCGGAAGATATAGACTTATATGCTTCTACATCCTGTATAGGTTCGAAACGTCGATCTCCTCCACAAGATATAGATTTATATGCTTGTACATCCTGTATAGGTTCGAAACGTCGATCTTCTCCAGAAGATATAGATTTATATGCTTCTACATCCTGTATAGGTTCGAAACGTCGATCTTCTCCAGAAGATATAGATTTATATGCTTCTACATCCTGTATAGGTTCGAAACGTCGATCTTCTCCAGAAGATGTAGATTTATATGCTTCTACATCCTGTATAGGTTCGAAACGTCGATCTCCTCCAGAAGATATAGATTTATATGCTTCTACATCCTGTATAGGTTCGAAACGTCGATCTCCTCCAGAAGATATAGATTTATATGCTTGTACATCCTGTATGGGTTCGAAACGTCGATCTCCTCCAGAAGATATAGATTTATATGCTTGTACATCCTGTATAGGTTCGAAACGTCGATCTCCTCCAGAAGATATAGATTTATATGCTTCTACATCCTGTATAGGTTCGAAACGTTGATCTCCTCTAGAAGATATAGATTTATATGCTTGTACATCCTGTATTGGTTCGAAAAGTCGATCTGCTCCGGAAGATATTTAGTAACGCAGCAGCGTTCCGCCCCGCCGAGTCAAAATGTCAAAATTGCAAAAAGCTGCCAATGAACATATACTGTAGGTGGCAAACTAGGGTTTTTGAGGGTCTGCAGCGTGAAATACGTACCAGCTACCTAAATATTTTTTAATACACTCATTCCTACGCTGAATGTTTACCGTACAAAAGTCATGAAATCTGACTAAAAACCACATTTTGGTAAAAAAAAAAAAAAAAAAAAAAACACCCCGCCAAGTCCGTGGTCCAAAAAAGTTGTGAAATCAACTTTCTGTCCCACCAAGTGATTTTAGCATTTTCTCCTGACCCAACACTCAACTTAGATACTTATCAGCTTCTTCTCCTGGCGGTGTGCCTGCAGTACTACTCAAAGTTAACTGGTTGTATTCCACGCATCCTCTGCAAAGAAAGTAGTAGTTGCATGGGGTCATTCCTTGAAAGCTTAATTTGTATATTACTTATTTCTATTTTATTTGCAGAGGATGGGTGGGATACAACCAGTTAACTTTGGCTAGTACTACAGGCACACCGAGTAGAAGCTGATAAGTATCTAAGTTGACAGTGTTGGGTCAGGAGAAAGTGCCAACATCACTTGGCGTGACAGAACGTTCATTTGAAAACCTTTTTGGACCACAGACTTGGTGGGGTGTTTCTTTTACCACACAAGTGGTTTTTGGTCAGATAGATTTATATGCTTACACCATCTACACCTATCAGGAAATTTTAAAATTATCTCTGTGTCCCATCCTTTGGATTTAATCTTGTATTCTTAATTATATCCACCTGCAAATTTCACCTTCTTAAAAAAGTTTTAAGCTAATTTAATCACCTTCTTTTACTCCTCCAAGAAACAAGTTGTATATAACTGGTTATAAACAATCTTATCTTCAATCTAAGTTCATTACTAATGAACTTGGCATGAGATCTCGTTTAAACTTCCAGACTAGGACGGAAGTAAGTATATAAGAAAATTAATTAACGTTATCTTTTAAAAACACAACTAAGAAAATTTTTTAGTTGGAATTTATCAATAATTTTTTTTGAGAAATGTATTTTTAAGTAAACTCTACATAAATCTTGTCGAGAATGAGATTGCATTCTCATGCATAATGCTTAGCAATTATACTTTATTTCATTTGGCAATAAATTTTTTTCTAACTGATTATAAACTTGTTTTAAGACACAATTCTAGAAAATTCTGTAGAGCTGATGACGAACTACAACATCATGTGTAATGAACTACACAAGATGTGTTTTTATTTAATATAACAGTCAGGTGCGCGGCGTAAAAGACAAAAATCGGCTAATAACATGGAGCACATTGGTCATGGGACAAGATGATTTCTATTACGGAAACCCAAGATAAACTTCTACATTTTTCACTGATATGTTTTTGGATATTGAATCAACATATCGACATTTTAATGCATTTCCATGACATGGAGAAAACCAGTATACATTTGACTAATTGATATAGTAGATGGAATTTAAGGTGTGAAATTATGAAACATTAATCCATTTTATAATGCTGTATTTTAACTTGGGTCTTCAGGGGTTATAAAAACACTTTTTTATACATAAAAAAGGTGATATTTTATCCCTTAATTGGGATATCTTCAAACCTTGTTTTGAAGTCAATGATACATTTTAAAATATTCGTCACCAGTAATTTGGTAAAAAGTCTAAAATATCAGGGTATAAAATCTGATATGAGTCAGTAGGGCTCAATCAACTGACTCCGAAAGAAATCAGGATTAACTGTCAAGGCACGACGGTAGATCTGGTGGTCGACTGCAGAACCATTGAACAGGTGGAACAGTTCCAATACCTCGGCAGTTTGATCTCCAAGACTGGTGGAACGGATGAAGATGTACAGTATGGGTGGGTCGAAATTTTTTTTTGTTGGAAATCTATAAACTTGTAGTGATAAAAACTTGTTTCTATGCTAGAAACAAAAGATCCCAAAATTTGGGCTCATTTGAAGAACTGCTAGGTCGCGCACAGCCTCTTTGAAGTTTGATGGATGTGAAATTCTTATAAAATAGCGATGTTTCGTGTTATTTTTTGGTGTTAAAATATATGATGAGAGTAGTTTTACTGTTAAATATATTTTATAGAAATTTAGTGCTTGTGTAAACTTTATAGTTTAAATAATTAAGTTGTCTAGTTTAGCCGGTAAATGATGACATATATAATTTTTTCGAAAAAATTAGCAAAAAATAAATTCCGCCGAAGCTATATAGTACTAAAATGAGTGAAAATGAAAACCAATCTACCTCCTATTATATTCTAACTTCCTGGCACGATATTTAAGAGCGTCACATTTTGCATGTCGTTTTTGAAACTTCAGCCCACCTATCGTCAAAATATTTCTTCTCCTTCAGGTTGTTCTGGGCCTGCCAAGTTTACTTTTCCCCAGTGGGTTCCATTCCAGGGCCTGTCGCCTCCGTTGATGTCAGTGTACATGTACAGCAGAGAACCAAGAAAGCAAAAGGAGTTTGTGCACAACTAAGGTCAATATGGAGGTCTCAGTCACTCAGAAGAAGGACCAAGCTAAGGATCTTCGAAAGCAATGTAAAATCAGTTCTGCTCTTCGGATGCCAAACATGGAAATCAACAAAAGCAGTTAAAAATAAGCTACAAATCATCATCAACAATTGCCTAAGATGAATCCTAACCGTATACTGGCCAGAGAAGATCACAAATGTAGAACTCTGGAGGAAGTGTGGACAAATCCCAACTGTGGAAACTATAAAAGCAAGGAAGTATGGCTGGATTGGACACACCCTATGGAGGACTGACAACAACTTCAGTCGACAGGCCCTGTTCTAGGATTGTTAGAAAGTGCCTTAGAATTATGATGAGTGATTCAATCAGTGAGTGACAAAATAACGAAACTTTATATTAGGCTCTTATATATTATGAACTACTATGGATTGAGGTGGGAAATTTTGGAACGAAGTTCCTTATGGCACGTTCTGGAGCCCGGGAGTAAATCCGAAAAAAAAAAAACAGAATCACCGTCAAAAAATCACCGTCACAAAATCACCGTCACGCAAAATCCATCACGAAATCTACCGATGACAATAACTTGAGTAATAGATCACCAAGTTAGTTGAAATTTGGTACACATGTTCATTTTTACCAATGCCCAGGCAAAGTTCGTTGGACAACGTTATCCGCCCAAGCGTTCACGCGCAACGCTTGCGTAAACGTAAGCTTCAAATTTAAAATTGGATATTTTGGACGGGGAAAAATTCTAACTTCATCTATTTAATGAGACAAACAACTTTTATAAATAATTTGTTTTAGTAAAACGAACACTGACACTGCTATGAAGTGATAAAGATCGCTAAATTTATTAAAGCGGACCTAAACGTTTTAAATAAAGAAAACAACGTTTTTACCGATATCTTACGTTCTAACGTAACGATTTCAATAAAACTTCATACACATCGTCTAAAGTACAATTGAAACCGGCATGTAAAATTTCAAACTGATATAAGCAGCATTTTTTTACAGTGACGTGATATATTTTACAATTTTTAAAAGTTTATGTCCGACGTGTGGTGTTTGTAGTTAGTATAGGTGGAATATTAAGAATGTAGAGTGATTCCCCCTCTACTATACTTCGTTTGGTATTCTTTCGACCGCAATCCCATCTCTTCTTTCTTTCCATCTCTCTCTCACACTATACTCTCTCTCTCTCCCTTACTCCTCCTTCCTGTCAAACTCGCTTTTTACGCTCAAAACAACGCTTTTTTTTTTCAATTATTGTTTCCATCATTGAGAAAAGTATTCTTATATTATTTGAAATGGAAAGTGCTCGAAGAGAATCGTCAGAAATTGATAGTGTCGACTATGTTAAACTAGGCATCGCGTGGCTCTATCATTGAAGCGAGCGTATGGTAATAAATATGTATTGAATGTTGAAAAAAATAGATAATCATGAATCATGATGAGTTGATAGATAGTGGGTCTGGTAGTAGGACAGCGGCTAGTAGTAAGGGAACCACCCCGTATTCTTACTATTCCTCTAACCACACATCTCTTTTTCAATTATTATAAATTGTATTTCTCTGCTACAAAAAAACTACTGCATGTATCAAATTGAAATTTTGCATGCTTATTTCAATTGTGCATTAGATGGTGTATATGAAGTTTTATTAAAATCGTTACGTTAGAACGTAAGATATCGGTAAAAAGGTTGTTTTCTCTATTATAAACGTTTAGGTCCGCTTTAATAGTTTTAGCGATCTTTATTAATTGATAGCGGTGTCGCTGTTGGTTTTACTAAAAAATGTTATTTGAAAAAAATGTTCGTCTCATCGAATAGATGATGATAGAATCTTTTCCCGTCCTGATATTCCAATTTAATTTTTGAACCTCTCGTTTACGCGAGCATTGCGCGCGAACTCTTGGGCGGATCACGCTGTCCAACGAACTTAGCCTGAGTATTAGTAAGAGGAACATGTATACCAAATTTCAACTAAATCGGCCAACTTTTACTCAAGTTATCGTCGGACACGTAAACGTTACACACAGACAGACAGACAGACAGACAGACAGACAGACAGACAGACAGACAGACAAGATGCATATTTCGTTGAATGTAAGAAGCTCGCTGACGCTCGCTTCAATTATAAACCAGTAATACCGTATATATATGAGTATAAATTAATGTAATAAAATAATATGGCTCATAAGCATAACAAGGGGTTTTAGTAATACGTTTTATTTAATAATTTTACTAATAATAATTTTCTAATTGAGTCAAAAATATTTATTGGAACGAGTAGTTAGCAACGTATACGTACTTAGCAGTGTGATTTTATATTTAATGAAGAATGTAAGGAACTTCGTTCCTACCGGGTGTCCCGCGACACCACACGTATTTTTTTATTTTTATGGTTCAGTTTTTCAAGAACTATAAATTAAAATTAATTTTATATATCTAAGTATTTTCAATAGGATAATAGAGGGGATTCAAATTGCCGTGAGTTGGTTCCAGTAAAGGATGGTACGGCTGTGCTCGACTTAGCGGGGGCACTGCCTTGCCCCCAGATTTTTAAATCATACATTAAATTCTATCTTGACGTTAGTCCGCCACTTTTATTGGCGATCTATATCTTCTGGACTATTATTTAATTAAAATCTATTTTTATTTAGTTGAATGATTACGAAAAATATTATAATTGCGTTTAATTAATTATTTTATTTCATGAACTGTATGAAATCTGAAAACACATCTATTCTATTAGATGTATTGTGTATAAAATATTGGTTATTTTGTATATTTTTTACTCTTCCTTTATCATCTGGATCTGGTAGACATGATTAGCTCTTAAGATTATAATATATAATATAGTATCTACAGGCTAATAGGCTTCCCATTTACCACAGTAAATGTCAGCGGTAAATGGGAAGTTTTTAAGAGGGTTATTAGTTATTAGTCTTTAAGAGGACGTTGCGCTGATTTTTAACGAAAACAAAACATTATCTATTAAAGCTGTTATCAGCTTTGTGATAAACTATTAGATAACCTAGAGAGGACTAAATAATGATGAAAGAGAATATAAAAATCTTTAGAATTTTAGACCTACAAATTCCAGTATATTTTGTTCTAAAACATTTCTAGAATGCACTAAAAAACGTCTTAAAATAGAGGTTATCAATGCATGTTTTTTGTTGTGTTTTTGTCTAAGCAAAAAATACATTAAATTCCAAATCTGTTTGAATTGGGTTTTCGGGTTTTTCGACTGTGTTTTTCCATTTGCATTAATTAATTAATTAATTACATTTATATTATTGGATAACCAAAATTAAAAAGAGTTTATTTTTTATTTGAATGGCCTTAATTATGTATTATATTTAGGGTAAGAACTTTGGACTAATTTTTTTTTTTTTTTTTTTTTGTGGATATAATTTTGCGGACCTCTATAATTACTTAAATATACTCAGCACTAATTAACTGGAAAATAACTAAATAGAATATAATTTAATTAATATTAATATGCTAATACTAATATTCAAGTTTATACAGCTGATGAAGTGACAAAATAGACTGCTAATTAATGTGGCACATAGCTTCCTCGCGTCCTATAGCGCTACTTCAATGATTTTATGCTTTTTCAACCTATTATTGTCAAATTTATTTTATTGTCCCCACTTTTTGCTTCCGAGCTTACCGAAGGTAACGGAATTTATGAGATAGTTCTGAAGAATGAAAAAATTTATGGCTCCGATTTAAATAATTCCAAGTCATAAATTCGTTTCAGACATCAGGGAACATTTTTTGTTCCGTGTCGGTCTGTCGTTCAATTTTTGTGAACCAACGTATCATAAAAACTGCAAGTCCAATTTTAATGAAATTTGGATGGTAGGTTATAATTAGCCCATTGTTGGTCCTATATAAGTTTCAACCTTCTGCGCCTATTTGTTTCTCTTCCACATGCGCACAAACATACATTTATTTGCACCTATAGCTTCAAAAGTAATTATCTGATTTTACTGAAATTTGGATGGTTTGTCGAAAGTAGACCGCATATAGGACCAAATAAATTTATAAAAACGGAGGAAAGAATTCAATAAATTTGACACATGGCATTCCGCATGTACATATTAAATGTTGTACTTCTCAATATTTTTCCTATGTGTGGGTCCAAAAGTGGAGTCACCGATTAAACTTTTATGCGCGAACGGTTTGAGGGATACGAACTTAAGTACGACGGACAGACAGACACATCACCCTCGGCAAAAGGGTTTCGAGGATGATCTACGAAACCCTAAATGCAGTATACAAATTACAAATATTGTTAATACCTGTTTGGCTTATGGTTAATAATTTAGTGGATAATATGCCGAAATCTGACCTAGTCCTAATTCTATTTCTATCTTATTTATTTCTTATAAACATCCTTAAGTGTTGTTAAGACCATAAGTGATTTTCTTAGGTTTACAAGCAACTAATGTATGTATGTATGTGTCTTATGGGAGGTAATGTAGTAATGAATTAATGAATGCATGTAATAGTACATTACGGAGTGCGGAAAGTAGCATTTTGCATGCGAGTGTTGAGTTTGCCCTGAGTGATAGCGAGGGTAGTAAAACCACACGAGCAATGCAAAATGCCAGTTGCGTACCGTACTTTATCTACGATTGTTAGATTTAAATAATAAATATAGAAAAAATAAACTTGCTGTATGTAAGTTCGTGTCTCTCTCTTGATAAAGATGGCATTAATTCTTGAGTTGTATTTTTTGCCGAATTAATTATTTCTGGAGGAATATTATTCTCCACATTTTGGTCAAAGTCACTTGATTCACTCATTGTTTTCACTAAAAACTCTATATAAACAGTTACTTTAATAAAAAAAGACAGCAAATTAGTTTTGTTAAATGTAAACAAACTCGCTAATCGTGCGTAAAGCTGAAGTATTCCTCTTCTTTACCACCCTAGGGTGGTAAAGAGGAGGAATTCTTCAGAACTATGAGACGCGCATGCGCAATGAATACAAGTACGTAAATAATCACTTTCTACGCATCTAAACAGAGATACAATGTTTATATTTCGTATCAATCGTAGATAAAAGTTCTTTCGACGATCCATAGATATTGGATATTCAATATTTCACTATTGTATATGATATTTAATAAGTAAGGGAATAGATTGAAACAGATTTGGTGTAATTTATCTTAATTTATTAGTAAAACAATTTTGTATTTAATCTTAAAACGCGAGACCAATTTAAATGTTTAAGCTTCTTTAGGGTTTAAACACTTAAAGTGAGGACTTTAAATAAGGTGTAATTTGTTCCCTATAATTACCTGTTGTTGTGTGTGTATAAGGCTTTAAACATACTGACAGACTTTGTGAGTCACAGGTATAATGAAGTTCGGCTAATGTTCCATGATAATGTCTTAATGGTTTGAAAAATGAGGAAGGATAATTGTTTCTAACAAGAATATAATAGCTATGGAATTAAACGAGAAACAGATTTCAATGTAGCTCAAATCAATTAATTCTCAACTTGTTCATTCAAGGCACACTTTAAGTATAAAAACAAACATACAATCTCTTACCTTCTTATTTCCTCATATAAAGAGAAAGTATTGTGATGGTGCGAAAATTCAATTTCGAGATTTTGATGGATTTACACGTTTTGAGATCCCCTGAGTCCAAAAAAGTTATTTTAAAATAATTTCAAGATAAAAAGAACTTTTTATATACTACGTATTTAAATTTTCTGTTAAATCGTATGTAATTTTGATAATATAATTGTTGTTGTTATAATAATATATAATGTTAGTGAATAACAAAATATTTCCGAATTTATTTACATCACATAAATGACAACCATGTAGAGAGCTGATCTTAAACCTATAAAAGGACAAATCTTTGTACAACGGATCTCACCAACACCAAATCTAAAGCGTGCTATAGATATATTTGAAATAATATAAATAATATAATCGATATTTCCTGTTTTGCTGTCATTCAATGTTTATCTATCACAAATTTGAGACCCGTCAAAATGAAGATTGCGTAAATATGGGACATGGCAAAACAAATAAAATAACTTGCGGATTTTTTACGAACTAACTTTCCGTACAGCAAAATTTGCTGAAAACTAATTAAATTCTGCTGAAAGATGGCTAAAAGTATTAAAATAATGCATTGTCATCGTGTTCTGAGCTATACTAAAAGTTTCAAATGTCTAGCTATTCGGGAAGTTAGTTAGAAATCGATTGCCAGATTTGTACCGGACAAACAAACAAACAAACAAGAAAGCAAGCTAATAAAAACGTAGTAAAATGTCTGTGTGTCGTCTATTATCTGTCAGTCGCCTGTCGTCTGTGCAGACGCTTGGAGCCTAAACTACTTGGCCAATTTTGTCAATATAATGACATACCTGTTCTGAATAATCATACCTAAATATCGAAAAATAACGTTTAGCTCCGCAAATTTGGGGGCGCTGCCTCTCAAAAACTCTGAAAAAACGTGAAAAAAATAAAAATATTTCTTGAAAGCTGTTCCGACGATTTTGATTAAAAATTCTAACAATGTAGGCTATTTAAATACAAATCCAACGTAATCTAGTTCCTGAGAAAATTGCCTTAAACGGGACGGAGAGAGGCCGGGTTCGATTCCCCGCCGAGGTGAAGTTATTTATATTAATAAATGTTGATTTAATTTTCAATTCTAATTAAATGTACCTACGAAATTTAATCATAGTGAAGGTTGATAAGAAAAGAAAACACTCTTACTTGTTCAATAATTTTATTGTCAAACCATAAATATATTTTGACTTACATACCGGTTTCGACTTATTCAGTCATCGTCAGTGTAATGATGTATCATGATGTCAGTGTAATGATGTATCATGATGTCAGTGTAATGATACACTGACATCATGATACATCATTACACTGACGATGACTGAATAAGTCGAAACCGGTATGTAAGTCAAAATATATTTATGGTTTGACAATAAAATTATTGAACAAGTAAAAGTGTTTTATTTTCTTATCAACCTTCACTATGAGTAAATACCATAAAATCTCAATCAATACTACTAACTTCATACGAAATTTAAGCTTCTCTTGGGTTTAAACATTTCCATAAGCCAGTGACGGGGATATTAAGGTTACTTGAGGTTTTTGCCCCTAATTTCTACGACACTGCGGGGAAATTAGCACCCTCAAAGCCAATTCCAATTGCAAAAAATTCGCCAATGTTTTCTACACAAGAAAAGGTATACTCCTGGAAGAAAGCTCCAACCTGAGCCGATTTAGAGAAAAAATTCATTTTATGATGAATAACATGAGAAAAAAAGTAGCAAAATGCTTTGTTGCTGATAAAATACGTGTATGGTGTCGCGGGACACCCGGTAGGAACGAAGTTCCTTACATTTGTCATTAAATATAAATTATAAAATCACACAGCTAAGTACGTATACATTGCTAACTACTTATACATGGCGGAGTTAGAAAAGAGACAAAATTAAAAGTAACCAACTGTTTGTACCTGGCAGAGTTAAGGCAAAATTAAAAGAAAATCATTATTTGTATAATTAAAGCAAGCGTCTTACTATAAATATATATTGAATATAAAAAAAAAGTTGATCATGATGAGTTTATAGTGAAAGAGTATGTTTGTTAAAGGAGTTTGGATTGAAATAGGACTGTTCCTACCAACCCGGCCAAGTAATTTAAAATATTATAAAATATTATCTCTTCCCTACTCTACAGCTTCTGCTTGTATCAGGGTGCAATTTTACATGATTATATTTTCGATATTTACAAAACCAAATGAAATTTTTACATGTGACAAAAATAAAAAAGTCAAGTAACAGGCTTCTATAATAACATTTTTTCCCGTCTTTTTGAAGCTAACGTTTACGCGAGCGTTGCGCGTGAACGCTTGGGCGGATAACGTTTTCCAACGAACTCAGCCTGGGCATTGGTAAAATGAACATGTGTACCGAATTTCAACTAACTCGGTGATCTTTTACTCAAGTTATCGTCATCTGTAGATTTCGTGACGGATTTTGCGTGACGGTGATTTTGTGACGGTGATTTTGGTAGTTTTTTCAGATTCACGATTCACTCCTGGGCTCCGGACGTGCCATAAGGAACTTAGTTCCAAAAAATATTAGTTTTTGATCTAGTCGTCTGCTTTAATGCATTTTTACATTTAATATTAATGATAATTGTCGTTTAGTTAACAAAAGGAGTCAATATCGTGGGTACTAATGATTAATGATAGGATGAGTACAAATGCTGAGTGTAGCATCTCAAACAGTTCCTGAATTATCATAAAAAAAAAAAAAAAAAAAAATCAAACAGAAGATATATTTTGTATTATTAGATTTGTTTAAAGCACATTCATTCTAATTAAAAAGGAATTAGTGGTTTCCTGTTAATCTTAAAATCATCAATTAATTATGATTAATCCAGAGATAACTTCTATATAGTTATAATCCGTGACTTATTATATTCTAGGTTAATGCCTAATTTGTCACTAATGGTTCATAGACGTTACATTTCCTGGGCATTATGAGAGAACACATTTGGGAGATTTTAGTTCTTTTCCGTAAATCCAACCGGAAATGAACTCGATGGTTCGATAAAGACAGCTTGTACATCAAATACAATGTAATTTGTTTAGTCATTTTTACTTTCTCATATAAAGAGAAAGTATTGTGAGGGTGAGAAAATTCGATTTTGAGATTTTGATAGATTTCCACGTTTTTAGCGCCAAAAAAGTGTTTTTTAAAAAATTTTTGCAAGTCGTCTGTCTGTGTAGACACATGGACCCTAAACTACTGAGCCGATTTTGACGACATTTAGCATACGCATGCTCAGAACAGCCATACCCCGAGCTGAGTTCAAGATTGACTTTTATCTCCAAATTTGGGGGTGCTACCCCCAAAAACTCTGAAGAAACGTGAAAAAATTATTTAAAATGTACTCCTTTTAAATACGAATCTAAAGATATTATAAGTAGTTTTCCCGGGAAAAATCTATTTTCTGAGAAAATAGCTTTAAACGCGGAGGCCGGGTTCATTTCCCCACCGAGGGGAAGTTATTTTTACTCGTCTTATAGTACTTTGCTTTGTAATTTTCATCGCACGTTTCCGTTACCCCGATTTTGAACCACTTCCCGTATTTCAATCTTCCCCAAATTTTGCACATGATAACAACTAAGGTAAAGAATACAGAAACCCCCCTTACCCCCCCCCAAAAAAAAAAAAAAAATGGTGTTATATTTCTTTGCTTTTTAAGTTTCATCGCACACCTATTACCCCAATTTTGAACCACTTCCCGTCTTTCAATCTCCCCAAATTTTGCCCATGGAAACAATTGAGGTGAAGAATACAGAAAAAAAAAAAGTTTAAAATAAGACCAGTTTTTAAAAATGGTATTTTTATGACACATTTTGATATATTGTTCAATAATAATTAAATGTACCTACAAAACTTAATAAATGGAAAAAACTGGGCTATGTAATTATTAACTTGTATATGAGAAAGTTTGTCTGAGTTGTCTGGGACCGATTTTTTGTAAATAAAAACTGAAACAAAAAGCGGAAGCAGTGTGTTAACTTTTGGAAGGGGAAAATGTTTCGTGTCTGTTGTTCTGCGGGTCAAAGAATCTTTGTCACTAGCTTAACCTCTACAATTTTCATCCCATTTTGATGGAATTTTCAAGAATTTCGCGAGTTTGGTCCTATATGGTCCTGTATGACTGTCATTAAAATTGGATTTATAGTAGGTGCTGGGTATGCGCAAACGTAAAAATCCACCAAACCCAATTTCTCAAGGTCTGACGAACTGATTTTGCTTATTAGAATTGTTGGATAGTTAGGGACTGACCCACAGATGATCCACCATGATTTTTTTGTGGCAGCTAAGTGTCACACTAATTGGTAGTCTATTTTTTAGATGATACAATTCATAAATTATCTGAGAATGTCTTAATATTTTCAATAATTGCAAGATAAAAAGAACTTTTTATATATTACGTTTTTAAATTTTCTGTTGTTTCGTATGTAATGTTGATAATATAATTGTAATTGTTATATAATATATTAATGTTAGTGAAAAAAAAAAATAGTTCCTAATTTATTTACTTCGCATAAATGACAACCATATAGAGAGCTGATCTTAAACCAATAAAAGGACAAATCTTTGTACAACGGTTCTCCCCAACACCAAATCTAAAGCATGCCATCCATATATTTGAAACAATATAAATAATATAATCGATAAATAATATAATCGATATTTTCCTGTTTTACTGTCATTATCAATGTTTATCTATCACAAATTTGAGACCCGTCAAAATGAAGATTGCGTAAATATGGGACATGGCAAAACAAATAAAATAACTTGCGGATTTTTTACGAACTAACTTTCCGTACAGCAAAATTTGCTGAAAACCAATTAAATTCTGCAGAAAGATGGCTAAAAGTATTAAAATAATGCATTGTCATCGTGTTCTGAGCTATGCTAAAAGTTTCAAATGTCTTGCTATTCGGGAAGTTAGTTAGAAATCGATTGCCAGATTTGTACCGGACAAACAAGCAAACAAACAAACAAGAAAGCAAGCTAATAAAAACGTAGTAAAAATAGAAATAGCGAGCACACAATTTAATAGGATTTCATTTTGTTTATTTTAGAGTATAAAATAAGACATTACATGACTTCCTTTGCTGTCTAATGACTGATAAGGATATTACAGAAGAAATTACTGATAAGCTACTTTCAACAGATCCTTCGATAATAGTGTGAATCATTATTAGAATGAGACACATTTCAAGCAGATATTTGGGCTGTAGTTTTGTCTCCTCTTGGCTGAATTGAATTTTTCATAATTAAATTAAGAAGACGGCTTTAAAAGTACTCAGATCCCTGACTAATGTTAAGTTAGTGCTTACGATTTATGTTTGCGCTTAATCTTTAAACTTTGTCACTTCTGTAGACTGTTACTCCCCTTATAATAAAAAAACAGAAGGGAGTAACAATCTAAAGACGGTGATTGGCATATTCTTCCTTAGACTGTTACCCCATAAAAAGCAGAAGTGTGATATCCCTTTGCCCCAAAGTAAATTGAACTAAACATCCCTTTGTCTTAATAGTTATTTAGACTAAGGAATGTATAAATAATTATATCCATTTATAAAACAAGTATAAGTACTAAAACAAGTAAGGCGCACTTCACATAAGTACGTGAGGCGATAATCACCGGTTTCTGTACGATTAAGTTAAAATTATTAAGTGTAATATTTTAATAATTATTGCATATTCTTTTTCTACACTTCAAGACCTTTAAATTGATGTATATATATATCATGGTGACTAAAAACTTTTTTAATCGTCCGCCATCGTGGAAATATTAAGTGTGAAAACTCCAAAAGTGTACAGTTGTCACAAATTCCGAGATGCACATGTGTGCCGAATTTCATGTTCCTGGCTATTTATGAATTGAATCCTAGTAGTTTATGAATTTAATCCTAGTAGTTTATGAATTGAATCCTAGTAGTTTATGAATTGAATCCTAGTAGTTTATGAATTTAATCCTAGTAGTTTATGAATTGAATCCTAGTAGTTTATGAATTGAATCCTAGTAGTTTATGAATTGAATCCTAGTAGTTTATGAATTGAATCCTAGTAGTTTATGAATTGAATCCTAGTAGTTTATGAATTGAATCCTAGTAGTTTATGAATTGAAACATGCCATCGGACAGGCAGACAAAGCCGTTATATAAGGTTTCTTTTCGTACTTCGTACAGAAACCTAAAAGCTGGGGAGTTACAATCTAAAGAATTACCTCAATTTCTATGTAATATGTAGTTATAATTCTAAATCTTTTGTTGAGCAACAAAATTTTATTGATAATTATCAGTGATGTAGCAAATTGTTAGTTAAGGTCGTCAGGAGAGAGTTATAATATGGAGTCCTTCAAAGTACAAAGACACGTGGCTTATTATCAAAAGCCTTATTGTGTTTGTTATCAAGTTTTCATATTTAACTAGGTGTGCAATGCAGTTGTCTGCTTGCAGTATTGAGCTGAGCCTGCATTTTAATCTTAACCAATAAACATATGTATTTATAAACAGCTGAAATCGGATCAAAAATAGTAAAATCTCTATTTTTAATTAAAAAGCATTTTTTCCTGTTTTTCAATTTTACCCCCTCTTAAATGAAAATATGACAAAAGTAAACATAACAACAATAACTGTACTCGTAAAGAGCTTTCCAACGACAAGCATCATGAAGTGCATATACTATTTTCACTTTTGTACCCCGTACCCCGTACTGTACCCCTGTGTACGAATTTGGACCATTTCAGATTTATACCTTCCTGTACTTGGTCACTATGTCCGTGCCGAATTTTGTGCGAATCGGTTCAGCCGTAAAGGAGGAAACTTTCGTACCCCGTTCCCCGTACCCCTGTGTACCAATTTGGACCATTTCAGATGTATACCTTCCTGTGATTGGTTACTATATGACCGTGCCGAATTTCGTGTGAATCGGTTCAGCCGTTCAGGAGGAGTATGCGTCAGAAAAAATGCAAAGTGTAGTATAAGAGCTTCGCTTCGCTCAGCTCAATTAATATAAAAAAATGTATAAACTCTTTAAGGATTATTAAATATTTCCATAATTTAGTTTTAATTATTTTATTTACTCTATCAAATGATACTTCTTGTGAGATACACGTGCTGTATATTGTTATTGTTCCTTAATTCAATGTCAAGATTCACATTGGGACACTGTTTTTAAAGTTTATTTGAGGTTTTTTTTGAAGACGGAGAAGAGAGGTAAATGTTTACCCTGAGGGTCGCGGCACGAGGTCAGAACGTCCATTGTACCGTACAAAAGACTAATTCTGTCCTGCCTTCAGTCACTTGGTCTCTTAGATTGTCTGCATCCAATCCTTTCTACTGAGGCTTCCGCGTGAAATTTGCCAGCTAGTTACTCTCACTGTTCCCATATTCTGTATAATATTTTAACATCCGACACGCCAACCTCTTTCATCTGCCCGTGAAAATATTTTGTCCCTCAAAACAAATTAACCTCTTCAAACAGGTCTTCATCAAAGAAAAGCTTTTTGCAAAACAAATTTTTTTATAAATAATAAATTTAAAATGAATATTTGAACATTAAAATATTCTATGTACGGCTTTGCGCGTATCTTATAACTATAGGCATCGCGTGGCTCTATCATTGAAGCGAGCGCAATGCAATAAATATTAGGTGTTAAGAAGATAGTTAGTTATGATGAGTTGATAGTTAGGATGATAATAATAAAGGGCCGTGTAGTGGGGGAGAAGGGTGCCTTTCTACGTATTCCTTATTAACTTACATGCTCTGGCCATCTTCATTTCAACTATTATAAAATGTATCACTTCACTACTCAATAACTGCTGATTCTATCAAGTTGAAATTTTACATGCCTGTTTTAATTGTACTTTAGACTCTGTATGACAAACATACCCACCAAATTTCATTTTGATATTGGCCGCCATTTGGAAGTTATCAATTTTTGAATTCTGAAACTTTGACGGTTAATAATACTGAAAGTATAAATACGTTTTTGACATAGCATATCGTTGGAACCGGAAAAAATGAAGGAACAAATATAATAAAAAAAAACCCAAAAAAAACGATAAAATTCCATTGATTAGTTTAAAAGTTATTAGCAAATATAATATTTATTAGTGCGATAATTTTGATGACGTCAAATTTTGTTAGATACCTGTCAAAATACCAAAATAATTCAAATAATTGAATAAATGAAATAAAATAAATAAAAATAATGTATCAACGTTATTTAAAGAGTCCACTTTAGTGGCCTCCGAAGTGAGGAAAAGTTTCGAGGTACCCCGTACCCTATTTTTCTTTTATTACTTTAATACCAACATCTTGTAGGTATTATTTATAGTATACTTCAAGGCATTATCTTTATTCTTTGTCAACTGTGTATACACAATGTCGAATATATATTTTTTAGTCTGCGTATTCCTCATTAGATAACCGATGCTCTATGGAATCGTAGTTTTTATAAAAGTAAATATAGATCACCCAAGCTTTTTTTAAGTTGAATAAATTTAGTCATAATGTGAATTGTAAGTATACAAATTATAAAACTAAATAAAATGCCTTAGTTGTAGAGTAAGTACTAATATTTAGATTAATCTGTTATCTAAAGGATTCTATTATCAGGTTGTTTCGTGTAGACATTATTTAAATAACAAAGATAACCCACATCCTTCCAAATAGTTCAACCCCATTCCAAACTATATTGAAATCATTTAGTTTCTTCAAACGATAAATTTACGTTATTGTGAATTTAACTAAATAAAAAAAAATATATATATACTGCCAACTAGTGTGGCACATAGCTTCCTCGCATCCTATCATATACTTTATTTATTGAACTATAATAAATAATTTACTATTTTACTATTTACTATTTAATTTAATATTTTTTACTTATTGAACTATAATATAAATATAATCTTATAAGATAGAAATAAAAGTATAAACTGTTATTGCCTACATTATAACAATAAAAATGTTGCTGCCTAGGCAGCAACATTTTGAGGGTCCGTAGGCAAAACCAAGGACCCTTATATTTTCCTGCGTGTGTCTGTCCGTCCGTCCTCTCGCGTGCTCTCACGGCTACACCTTTCGTCCGATCACTTTGAAATTTGGCATGTATGTGTCTTGTACCTGCCCACATATTTTAAAAATATAGCGACTTAAAAAAAATATTTCTCAAAAAAATTAGGGTAAAAAATCTTAAGGGTTACAATTTTTTTATTTTTTTTCGACACCGTGAGGGGTATCCTATGAAAGGGTACGTCGAGCTGATTACAAAAATATATAATTCTTTGGTTATAACTTCAATAGGGCGAGCGTAGGCGAGTTTGAAGCGGGTTTGAAACGTGTCCCCCCCCCCTCTATCTCGCTTATGTGAAGTGCAAAAAATCAGAAAAAATTCCTGAACATTCTTCGACCAAAAGTAAAGATACCACTTTTTTGAAATTTCGAAAAAAATATTATTTTATTTTTTATTGACAAAATACGTTTTTTATAGTTATGGTCATTTCGATGTATTTATATGGTTGTAGTCCGGTTCAGTGGCAAAAAAATACTTTATCAGAGTATGTTTTGAGAATATCAGACCCTTAGAATGGTTCAAAGTAAGCTTTTTAGCATTTTAAAAAAACACTGTTTATACACTTTACAGTTAAACACTATATAGTGTGGCCTACGGACCCTCGCTGTGTGCTGACTAGCACACACTTCACCTGTTTATTCCTTATTTTACCTCCTAGGCAGTAAAATCACATTTCTCTGCCCCAAATCAGTTCAATAATGCCTCATTTTGCTGCCGTAAGTAGATAAAAAATATATACTAATTTTCTCTATTTCATGGAAAAACTCTATTTAATCATGGATATGTTTTTGGGAAAAATCAGTATTTATTTGTCTAATTGACATAGTAGATATCAGATAATTTATATAAATCATAAAACCTTAATCTATTTTTATCACTATTTCGTCCTCTTGGAGCTCTGATATCAATTTATATAAAATTAGAAAGAATGTATGTTATAGTATGTTGAGTGCTGAAGCAAACTGCAGCATTCTATCGTCAAAATATATACTCGTAGTACTGCACAGAATACAAGTGAAAACTAATCTACCTCCTATTATATTCAAACTTCCTGGCAAGGTATTTTAGAGCGTCATATTTTGCATGTCGTTTATTGAAACTTCAGACCACCTATTGGCAAAATATTGTACTATATATGAAAACCTATCGATCTCCTGTTAAATCCTAACTTCCTGGCGCGATATTTAAATGAATCACATTTTTCATGTCGTTTTTTCCCTGACGGAAATATCTTCTGTACCCCAGAGCTAAAACATGGGCATGTTAAAAGAGTGGAATTTATCCGCTTATTGACAATTTTGATAAATTTATTAATTATAAAAGTTTTATTTAATATCAATAATTAAAAATTCGTCAACATTTCGATTGAAAACAATCTTATGCTAATATTATGCTATAAATAAGAAAATATAGTTAAATATAAACTAGTGACGTATTTAAATTACAAAAACAATTTAATTAATTAAATATGTAAAAACACATTGTCAATAGATTAATTATTTCTGTTATCTTCACAATGCATATGTATTGCTCAACCATCTGATTATATTTTATGTATGAAATGAAAGTATGAAAACGAGATCCAAATCTCATAACCTAGCGTTAAATTAATTATCATATTAATATATGTCTACTCTTGAATAAATGCAGACATATCTACTTAGTATTTATCTAATGTGTTGTACCAATACTTTAGCCACAACCCTTCCCCCCCCCCCCTCCCTTCCCTTCCCTAAATATATAATAGAGATTATTTACACCTTCAAATTTTAATAAGCGATATAAGGGGAATGAGTTCGTTTACCTAGGAAGTCTCCTTACGAATGACAAAATATTGTAATCATTATGTAAAACGAATTTGTTTTGTCTCCGACTTGGAAAAGTTCAAGACAGAAATCCTTTTCAGACATCAGGGAACATTATTGGTATTTGTCTGTCTGTTTATTTTAGTTTTACTCAGTAACTTTTAACTATACTCAGTATAATTCAGTAATATCAGTATAGAAGGATCACTAGAGTTCAAGGAGAGATCTGTGTGTAGTAAATAAAGCGTAGCCTTCTCATTATTTTCTTAAAATTAAATAATTTCAAGATAAATAGTTATTTATGCACCTAGGGAGTAAAGTAAGCCATTATTCCCTAAGCGAAAAAGTTGGTTCTTGAGGCGAAGGCGAAGGAACCATGGTCCCTAAATCCCGAGGCGAAGCCGAGGAAATTAGACTCTTTAATTCCCGAGGCGCAGCCGAGGGAATAACTCTAATTAGCTCCCGAGGCGCAGCCGAGAGAGATAATCATCGCGAGGGGAATAATGGCACTTTACTCACGAGGTACATACAATATTTTATCTCCAGTAAGAGGAAAATACACATTTTCGTCCATTGCACAGTTTTTATTTATTGTTTTAATAAATAACAATAATTATTAGAACTTTTAATAGCAGATATAAGAGATTCAATATTAAAAAAAAAAAAAATTGGGATTAAACTCAAATTGAAGGTTATTTAGATGCAGGTTATAATGTTGTAAACAAAGATAAACATGGTCAAAAAAGCGCAGTGCTGCCAACCTGATTTCGACAACTTCATTAAATTAGCCACACATTTTCTACTATTTATAAAATAATTAAGTTGCAATCTTTACTTTTTTGCCCTACTTTACTTTTTCGTCCTACTTTTACTTTTTCTCCCTACTTTTTGAGTTCAGGGATGAAAAGACCTGTTTTAGTCCCTCTAAACTAATTCAAAATCATAACTTTTTTCCCTACTGGAGATAAACGAACTTTTTATATACTATACGTTTTAAAAATTGTCTGTCATAAATCATAAATTTGAAACCCGTCAAAATGAAGATTGCGTAAATATGGGATATGACAAAACAAATAAAATAACTTGCGGATTTTTTCCGAACTAACTTTCAAATATAGCAAAATTTGCTGAAAACAAATTAAATTCTGCTGAAAGATTGCTAAAAGTATTAAAATAATACATTGTCATCGTGTTCTGAGCTATTCTAAAAGTTTCCAATGTCTAGCTACTCGGGAAGTTAGTTAAAAATCTATTGCAAGATTTGTACTGGACAAACAAACAAGAAAACAAGCTAATAAAAACGTAGTAAAATCAAGTTGTCTTCAGTTATTTTTACTTATTAGCGCTTTAACATAATTTTTTCTTCGTCTTCTATTTTATCATTTAATATTTATTTATGTGCGAAGTATGATGTAGTGAAACAAGTGTTTGTTTATCTCTTAGTTATCACATACAAACCATGCTGACGTAAACACTCATACAGGATGTGTAACAACAGTTTTTTTTGTAACAGTATAAATAAACGATGGATGTTTCGTGACGTCTTCTAATAGTAGAGCCGCAATAATGAAAATGTATGTACATGTACAAATTACCTCGTTGCTATGTTAAGAATCAAAATTATCAAGTGAACTTATAAAAACTAGCGCTATTTTAAGAGACAATAATTCATTTAATAGTTACAGTTATCTTAGCCTTTAATATTTAATAGTTAGTTAGTTAGTTACTTTGTTTGTTTGCTAGTTAGTTAGTTAGTTACCAAAGTTAGTTAGTTCTGTATACCTATTTAATCGTTTAGATTTGCTTAATCGGTCATCGTAAGGAAGCTGTGTGATCTTTCCAATGAACGAAACATTTTTATGTCTCCACTTTCAAAAATGCCAAGACAGAATTCCGTTTCAGACATCAGAAATCATTTCTTGTTTCGTGTCTGCTTGCTGCTTGTCTGTCTGTCGCTAAATCTTTGCGAAATTCGATGGTAGGCCATAATTAGCCCATTATCTCGGATGCATGTTAGTTTTAACCTCCTGCGCCCATTTGTTTCTCTCCCACATGCACACAAACTAACATTTATTTACACGTACGATGTACAATGTACATCTTCGAAAGTACACATCTAATTTTTATTCAATTTGGATGGTTTGTAGAAAGTACCCCGTAGATAGCACAAGATTAATTTCAACCGTTTGCGCTCTTTAAATTTTGCTAAATTGATACTTTAATACATGTAAAACATCAAAACTATTTGACAGATTTAAAAAACGGGGGTAAAATTAAATTAATGTGACAATTATAGATTGTAATACAATAATAAATTATAAAAGCATAAAATTAAAATATACGAAATAGGACTCGAAGATGCTATGTGCCTCACTTATTGGCAGACTATTTTTAATAAAAATCATTGGAATTATTTTTGAGAGTTTTTAGAGGATATTGCCCACAAATTTAGCGCTAAAATTCATTTCTCGATTTCGCCTTGGAGTATGATTTTTCTTAACATGCATGCAAAAATCCAGCCCAGTTGTTTAGGGACGTGTCTTCACAGACTATAGAAGAAGTCAGACATTTGTTTAAAAAATCGGTTCTAGACAACTCAGACAAACTTGCTCATATACGAGTTCATAGTCACTTAGCCCAGTGTTTTCCACTTATTTGTTTTAATAGGTATTTAATTATTAATGAACATTAAAGCAAAATTTATTATAAAAATAACAATTTACCATAAAAATTATCTTCTCTACGGAGAATCAAACCCGGACTCTCTCAGTCCGCGTTTAATCTACTTTCTCAGGAACTAGATTTTCCCGGAAAAACGCGGCTTATGTCATTAGATTTTGATTTTAATGGGGCAACATTTTAGAATTGTTTAATCAAAATCGTCGGAACCGTTTTCGAGATTTTTTTTTTTTTCACATTTTTTTCAGAGTTATTGGAGAGCGCCCCTAAATTTAGAGGTAAAATTCATTTCTCAATTTCTCCTCGGGGTATGATTTTTCTGAACATGTAATTTCGTCAATATCAGTCCAGTAGTTTAGTCTCCACGCTTCTGCACAGACGACAGACAGATATTTTTTAAAAACTACTTTTTTGGTCTTAGGGGACCTCAAAACGTTTAAATCCATTAATATACCATCACAATACTTTCTCTTAATATGAGAAAGTAAAAATAAGTTTTTCTACGCGTCAGCACAGATGACAGTAGAGCAGACAGATATCTTTTAAAAACTACTTTTTTGGACTCAGGGGGACCTCAAAACGTGTAAATCTATTAATATACCATCACAATACTTTCTTTTAGTTTGAGAAAGTAAAAATAAGTTTTTGGACTCATTGCACCTTAACTTGAATTTACATGTTCACAGAATTTCCTTTGAAACCTCAAAATGAAATTTACGCGTTATCACAATACTTAATCTCTGTATTATCTGCTTGTGATTATTGATTATAGATTGTTTTTATGTGATATATTTGTTTTCAGGCCATGACGATACGGAAAGGTAGTCAGGTGTTCGATGCCTGGAGTAAACCCCCTGTTAAACCTCTCATCTGCTTCCATGTTTTCAACTACACTAATCTGGACCGGTTTAACGAAGAACTTGATCCAAAAATCATTCTTCATGAAGCCGGACCATATTGTTACAGGTAAAACATATTATATTAGACTAAACATCTGATTATTTAGTATATAAGTGTAATGTGTTTAGTGTGAGGTGAGTTTTTCAATTCAGAGACTTTGGATTTTAAAAGTTTGTGTGTTTTTGTCACGATAACTGATGTACATATTGACCGATTTAACGAAATTTGGCGATTGACGTCGCTTGTAATCATTTTACTGCATATATTGTTTAATATACTAGAGGAAAATCGGTCCGATACGACTCAGACAAAATTTCTTATATATACGAGTTTATAATTACAAAGCCCAATGTTTTCCATTTATTAGTTTTCGTTGCTACATTGTATTATTATTGAACATTTTATCAAAAAAAAAATCATAAAAATAACTTCTCCTCGGCGGGGAATCGAACCCGCCCTCTCTAACCCGGAAGTACATTTTTTACGGCAAAATGGCATATATCGTTAGATTAGTATTTAAATGGTGTACATCTTAGAATTTTGTAATCAAAATCGTCGGACCGTTTTCGAGAAATAATTTTTACTTTCTCATATAAAGAGGAAGTATTGTGATGGCGCGAAAATTCGATTTTGAGATTTTGATGGATTTACACGTTTTGAGGTCCCCTGAGTCCAAAAAAGTGTTTTTTAAAAAATGACTGTCTGTCGTCTGTGCAGACGCCTGGAGCCTAAACTACTTGGCCGATTTTGACGAAATTTTGCATACATGTTCAGAAAAATCATACCCCAAGGAGAAATCGAGAAATGAATTTTAGCTCTAATTTTGGGGGCGCTACCCCCAAAAACCCTGAAAAAACATGAAAAAAAAATTATATCTCGAAAACGGTTCCGACGATTTCAATTAAAAAATTCTAAAATGTAGTCAATTTGAATACGAATCCAACGATATAAGCAGTTTTCCCGGGAAAAATCTAGTTCCTGAGAAATTAGCTTAAAACACGGACGGAGTGAGCCCGGGTTCGATTCCCCGCCCAGGAGAAGTTATATTTGATAAATTTTGATGAAATGTTCAATAATATTTAAATGCACATTTGAAAACTAATAAATGGAAACACTGGGCTAAGTAATTATAAACTCGTATATAAGAAAGTTTGTCTGAGTTGTCTCGGACCGATTTTTTCACGTTTTTGGGGAATAGCGACCCCAAATTTGGAGCTAAAATTAATTCTTTTGATTTCAATTTCATCAAAATCGGCCCAGCAGTTTAGGCTCCAGGCGTCTGCACAGACACTCGTAGACGACAGATAAACATTTTAAAAAAACACTTTTTTGGACTAAGGGGACCTCAAAACAGTAAATCCATCAAAATTGAATTTTTCGCGCCATCACAATACTTTCTCTTTATATGAGAAAGTAAAACGTCGCAAAACTATCACGCTATGACGGACATAAATAAATTGGTAGTGCGTGAAGTCTCACGTAAAAAGGGTTTCGTTGGTGTTGTAAACATGAAATTAGTAGTTGGGGGGGGGGGGATTTGGATGTTTTTGACAAAATTGGGTAGAAAATTAAACGCTTTCCACAAGTGTTTTTTGTTATCTACTCTTCAACACCTTTCACTTGATAAAATATTTTTTTTCCCCGTGACAGCAATTAGCCGCCATCTTGGATTCCCAGGTAATCCGACCAAGTTGCTATTCTTATTTTTTCTTTGGCCCATCAGACCGCACATTTTGCATATTTTTCTATATTTTTTGTAAGAGCGGAAATACGATTTTATGGGGGGGGGGACAGGGACACGCCAAATTTCGGCGTTTTTTGACAAAATGGCGACGAAAATTGAACACTTTCCTTAAGTGATATATATATTTGTAATCTACTCTTTAATACCTTTCATTTGATACCCCGCACTTAAAATTTTAAAAAAATATTTGTTTCGCATGACGTGAGTTATCCGCCATTTTGGATTTGAACAGCTGATAATTTTGAGTTCGCTATATTTTTCCTGTGTGCGCGTCAAAACGATCTTTAATATTGGAAAGTTTCACGTTTCTATCTCTTTTTATTCAAAAGTTATTGGAACCGTACAGAGTGACAGACAGACAGACAGACACATGAACGAAACTATAAGGGTTTCTTTTTTTGGTTTTACCAACGAAACCCTAAAAAGGCGTCACCTCTATTTGACGTTGTCGCTGTAAATGTTGCATTGACAACAAACGTTATTTAGTTTATACTGTTAACGTTTGTAGTGTCACGACCAGATCAGATTACGGCCGCTATATAACTGCAACGCTCTCCTAGGAAACCAGAGCTTTAAGTAATCATTTAAATTATGAGTTATATATTTGATGGCATTTCGAAAAGTAACAGTACTTTTGCGAAAGTATACTTACTTATTTTTAGGATCCTTAGGCAATACCGAGGACCCTTGCAATTCCCTGCGTGTAGTCTGTCAGTCATCAGTCTGTATTTCTGTCTACCTTTCAGCCTGTCTGTCTGTATTCCTGTCTATCTGTCTGTCTGTATTTCTCTCTACCTGTCAGCCTGTCTATCTGTTTGTATTTCTATCTACCTGTCTGTATGTCTGTCAACCTGTCTGTCTGTCTGTATTTTTGTTTACCTGTCTGTTTGCCGTTACTTTTATATCATACTGAACTGAAAGCTCATCTTTTTTATATATATATTTGTTATTTCTTGTTATTTATTATTTTATACGTAATATTTCTCACTACAGGTTATTAGAATAATGAATATTAATGAGAAAAGGGGTACAAAATTGCAGGTTTTATTGTCAAGTTCAATATCAGGTACGTAATGATACCAGCAAGGAAGTGGTTACAGGTTAATTTGCATTAAACTCCCATTAAGTTAGATAGTTACCTGCCACGCATCCTTCCACCTTCACATTGTTTACCTAGGTACAGGTCTATAGGTATTACAATTATTAAATTATATATTTTAATAATATATTCGAGAAAATATAATTATTAATACACGTTCTTTTTTAAATTTTGTGACTGTTTATTTTATTAGAATAATATTTATAGTTATGTATAGAAAATTATTTTTATTGGAATCTGCTATCTGCTTAGACGGCCATTCTCGAGCACGCGCTTGATCCTTCGAGGATGCTTCACTATATAATTTATTATCATAATATTTTGTCAATATCATTATTAATATTCTACTATCAATTATTTATTTATATGTGAAGATGTAATAGTATATTATGTGACTAGGCTGTGAAGTGAGTTTTTTTAAAAAAAAAACACTTCACAGTCGTGTAGCATGTGCTATTTTTTTGTGGTAGACAATGAAAAAACATTAAATATTAATCAATAATCAATATAATAATAACAAATATTAGTACATACTTTAAGATTTAAAAAAAAAAAAAAAAACCTTAAAAAGAGGTTACACCATAACAAAAGATAAATAAAACGCATTGACATCTAGCGGATTTTAATCGTACTAATAAGCATTTCTGCAAAGATTGCAGCGCTAAAACGGAAGTTTTGATAACTACCATCACGAAAGAAAAACATTTTCACGTCCTAGGACGTAAATTTTTTTTTCTTTACAGCCAGGAGTAATGAAAAGATTTTTTAAGTCCACGTAATGAAAAAATGGATTTTAGCTTTGTTTTTTGGCCCTAAAGTTACTATTTCACAGCCTACCACGGAAAAAGATTATTATTACTATAATAGTGCAGGAGATTTAAAGCCTGATTCGTCATACACAGTGAAGAAATTTCAAAAATTACTACTTTCATATTTTGTTCATTTAACTTGAGAACTGCTAATTGAGATTTGCGCTGAAACAATGATCAACAATATTTTAATTTGGAATTTGGAGATTGAGTATAAATGTATACTCAATATAGAGGCCCGTGGTTCAAATCCTGGCGCTGGAGTGTATTTTTCTCTGTCTGTTTCCCTTAGTTAATAATAATTATAACTTGATTGAAATTAAAATTTAATCTTTTCGTAGTATGAATACTACCAAAATCGTAAAATATTAATTTATAAATGTATAGTAACCAGGGTTACTTATAGTTCCAGAAGATAGCGTGTAAAAAAGTGTCTGACTAACATCAAGCTAGAATTTCGAGTGTAAGTAAATGTAAATGCCTTTTAAGAATATTTGGTCGGCCAAGTTCGTCTGCGGGTTCATAGCTTGGCAATAGGCATTTGAAAAAAAAAAAACCGGTAGAGTGCCGCACTCTATGGCCGCCATGTCCCACCCTTTATGGTGGACAATGTGATTTTCATAATCCTGAGTATACTAAATTAGTTAGTAGACCAAAAATCAAGTTGATGCTAGTTTGTCACTTATTAGGTTAGTTATTCAAATATTATTTTAAATCGAAGTGGTCACAAACAAAATTATGAGTCATAAAATTATCCACCAAATTCATGTCAATTTCAAAGTAAAAAAGGTGCGGGTTAAAAAGTAAAAGAGAGCTAATCCGAATTTTAAAGAATAGCAAAAAACCGACGCTACAAGAGACAAAACACTTTTAAAATCATGGGCGTCGTCAGCATTAAAATATTGGGGGGGGGGCACAATCCGTCCGGGGGCCCTCCCTCTGAACACAGGGGTCCGGGGGCCCTCCCCCGGAAAATTTTAAAAATATGACCACCTAAAACAGTGTTTATAAGCATCTCTTAGGTGAAATTTGATTTTAATACATTTTCATAAAATAAAGTTTACTTACGGAATAGTTTGTTGGGACAAAAGTATGAACACAGTATTTTTATAAACAATTTAATGTAAAATTACAAATATATATCGTATTTCCAAAATGGCGGCCAATTCACCCACGAAATTACCAAATAAATGCATACCTAAAATGTTAAAGGATAATTTGCAGACCTTGTTCCTCTAAAGTGCAACTTTTTATACATATTTTAGTAAAAATTGTAGGAAATATGAATTTTTATGACCGGAGAAACCCTTTTAGTAGCTTCCTGGTAAGTGCTTGACGGGATTTCTTTTTAATATAAAAAGGAACCGTTTGAAAAAAAAAAAAAAATGAATTAAATCGAACATTTAAAAATAGGTGAGGGGATGTTTGAAGACACCACACAATAAATATCATATTCGTCATCACATAAAAATGGGGGAGGGAGAGGAAACACTAGTTCATCACAAAAAATATTTTTAATAACTGATAACAGGTTTTGGCTACTTAATAGCCATCTTAAGATTCAAATTAGTTGTTTACTGTTAACAGTAACATGGTATTGAAGTAACACAATGGATAATATGTATATTAAAGTAGAAAATATAAGTAGAAAAGTAAAAACGGGTTAGATATTTTAAACTTTTTTTGGGTAAATTCTTTATTACATCTCAAACATTGTGGGAGGGACGCGTCCCCCCCCCCCCCCCCCCCCCCCGGCGACGACGCCCGTGTTTAAAATTACAATGAAATTCCGCCATAGAAGGTAATATTATGGAACTAACCAGACTAACCATATTCTGGATTCGGTCGATGAAGTCGCAATCACTCCGGTCGATCGGTGAATCAACCTAGGGTTTACGAACGCTGTCGGTTGTTTAGGTTGATCTTTCCGGACACTCCGGTCACTTCTCGGTCCACCTGGTCAGCGATTATCCGAACATCCCTTGAAAGATGGATCTGAAAATTAAATTATAAAATTTTAGCCTTTCGTTTTTATTATTCTGTCGACATCAACTCCACTTGTGCACTAAATTTATAGTAGAATAAAAATAAAAAAATGTTGGCATAGAGTATTCCTCCTCTTTAGTAAATGTTTCGAATCAATACGAGTCAGGTAGAGTATTTACTCGGTTAAGATGTTTGATAACATTTAATACAATGTCGGAATTCAATGTTTTTTATTGCAATTTAAAATCCTCTCGACACGTGCTGAAACTTTCATTCAGGGATGGGAGACAAAAACAGCTTATAATCTGCTCGTGTAATAATAAATTTATTTTATTTAATACCACAAATACCCTTTATTTAATCGATTTTTTTCACTGAATTGATAAGACAGACAAACATTTTTCAGTTATAATTATGATAGAAGAAATTATATGGCAAATGGGAGCAATAGAATTGTAGTGCAATTAGTATTATGATTGAAGAAATTATATGGCAAATGGGAACTAGAATTGTAGTGCAATTAGAATTATGATTGAAGAAATTATATGGCAAATGGGAACTAGAATTGTAGTGCAATTAGAATTATGATTGAAGAAATTATATGGCAAATGGGAACTAGAATTGTAGTGCAATTAGAATTATGATTGAAGAAATTATATGGCAAATGGGAACTAGAATTGTAGTGCCTTAGCGCTCTAAGAATAGAACTCGAATTATTATGGAGTTACAAAGAACTCCTTGGGCCTTCTTTTCTAAACAAAAATTGTTCTAAACTTTATATTACTAGTAATGCAATAAAAAAGAACTCGTGCAGAAAATTTGGACTTATAAATGCTATATTTAATAGATGGTTGTAGTTGTAGTAGATAGTGCGGAACAGGACTGCTCGCTAACCCTCACGTCTCGGCCTACTCAATAATACAGTTTAAACAGAAGAAATTAAGTTGTAGTAAATTTAATTGGCTTTTATTCAAGCACACAATGTAGCCTGTAGACAAAATAGTTCTCTTGGAGTTAAAATGGAAATTTTTATTCTTTAAGAGATGAACCTAAACCATATAACTTTGCAAAAAATCCCAAAGTTTTGAAAAGTGGCTTAAAATGTTCGTAAGACTTTCCTGTCTAACATATACTACGTTCACACATCGTTTTGAAAACGATCCGCTAGTTCAAAACGCTGTACGAACGGAGATCGACGGATCGTATCGGGTTAGATCCGCTCCACCAAAAATACGTGATCGGATCGGGGGATCGAAATTCAAAAAGCTCGTATGAACAGGTCGTGGAGGGGATCGAGATATCAGGTTATTTTACTCTTTTCCACTTTTTAAGTTCTTGAAGCTTTTAGGTTTTCGTGAGCTTCCGTTTTTTTTTTTTAAACTGCAAAAACGTTTTTAAACTAAAGTCAATACTATAAAGAACCTGTAAAAACTTTTATCTACGATTGATACGAAATATAAACATTATATCTTTGTTTAGATGCGTAGAAAGTGATTCTTTACGTACTTGTATTCATTGCGCATGCGCGTCTCATAGTTCTGAATAATTCCTCTTATTTACCACGCTAGCGCGGTAAAGAAGAGGAATTCTTCAGCTTTACGCACGATTAGCAAGTTTGTTTACATTTAACAAAACTAATTTGCTGTTCTTTTATTAAAGTAACTGTTTATATCGAGTTATTAGTGAAAAACAATGAGTGAATCAAGTGACTTTGACGAAAATGTGGAGAATAATACTCCTCCAGAAATAATTAATTCGGCAAAAAATACAACTAATGAATTAATGCCATCTTTATTAAGAGAGAGATACGAACTTACATACAGCAAGTTTATTTTTTTCTGTATTTATTATTTAAATCTAACAATCGAAGATAAAGTACGGTACGCAACTCGTGCTAAAACGGCATTTTGCATTGCTCGTGTGGTTTTACCACCCTCGCTATCGCTCGGGTGCAAACTCCACACTCGCATGCAAAATGCTACTTTCTGCACTCGACGCGTAATGTACTATTAATAACGTGTAAATAAAATGTAAAAATTCGCGGACATATTAGGTAACAAGAAAGAAGGTTTTACTCGTGACGTCACCGTTACGAGATTTTGAAAACAAATATTTCGATCACCTGTATTTTTTGTTGTATGAACGGGAATCGTTTTGAAAACGAATTGGATCCGAAACGCTTTCAAAACGATGTGTGAACATAGTAATACTAAATGTCACCGAGCTGGGGAGGGGGGGAACTCGGAGGGGGGGGGGGGGGGGGCAATAGGTGCTTTTTTGCTTTTTACCAAATATGTATCTCGAAAACTATTCTTCATTCCTACGGCTTATTGGTTGCTACCTTGAATATATTAAGTGTGCAAATTCCAAACTCTATAGTTGTCACAAATGCTGAGATGCCTCTATTTTCCGAATTTTGTACATATAGGTCAATTTTTACGCCAATTAGCGTTCGACAAACTTTTTAAAGCCTTTTAATGTCTTTTATGTCTGAAATGAAGATATTACTAAGCTCGATCAATTATTATTATTGCTGTTGGTATTTTGTTTTAGCAAAAAAAGGCATTATAATTTCAATTTTTAGAACGCAATATTTGACACTATATAATTGCCTAAGCTAGATGCAATTGTGAAAGCAACAGCAAATATATATATAAATATAATATATTTATAATAATAGTCTGACGTACAAATGTAAAAAATTATCAATGCGTTGAATAATTCCTATGACCGACATAAAGCAAATATCGTTTTGCAAGTCCGGTGTACAAATATTCACAGTTAGCTTTACGAAACAAATAAAGATTTAAATAAATTATAGAACTACAAGCCGTTCACGAACTTAATTTTATATTTAGAAAAAAAAGTAAAATTAACTAAATTAATTTGGATAAGTTAATACATCTATTTGAAGCCCAACAAACAATATTTTTTATTGGAATAAATGTGGTTTCTTTAGCCAAACAATAACAAATCATTTCGAGGTGAGTCGTCACCGTCGTTAGGACTCTATACTCTATTATATAAATGATAATAGTAACAAACAATTTAAATTAATACGTATTCAAAAGAATTTTGCTTTAATTAAAAATTAAGAAGAGGCGAAGGAAGAATTAGCGGTTAATAAAATTATGTAGGAATACATATTTTATTTTTATTATAAAACATTTTAATAACTTTATTACGTTATTTAAAATTTCAAATTAGTGTAATTTATACAATGTCTACATTTTACATTGTAAATAAATTTGTTGTTTTTATTGTATATATAGATATACATATAAACATAATTTATTTACTTACAAGAAATGAAGTATAAATAATTACTGTGTTATTACCATTATTGTAATTATGGCTGTACCATTAAAATATAACCACTAGGTTTGTTTAGATTAAAAACCATTATCTTTGTAAATATAAAACTAATGTGTAAATTCATGCACAGTTAATTTATATCAGTATATTTGTTAATATTACTAAGATTTTGCAGTGTCTTTACTACAATAGCCTGATGTCTGCCAAATAATGAATGTACCTATACATTTTATGTTTTTTTTTTTTGTTTTTTTTCCGGGGGACTTTTTTTTATAAAAAAAAAAAAAGTCCGAAGCAATAAGACCTCATGAGTGGATCCAAGGTGCAAACCCGGTTTAATAGTCCATCCTATAGTACCCTATCCTCTAAGCAAGCTGACAGACCCACAGAAAGTGAGCACTTTGTTTAGGGGAAGTAACCTTAGTTCTTCAATTGGCAGGATCGCTGAGCCAAAGATTCTCCACCTCAGGCGTGTTAATGCAGGACAGCTGCTAATAAGATGAGAAGGGGTTTCATCCTCTTCCTCGCACAGCCTGCACACTGGGCTTTCTGCTAGGCCAAGCAGATGTAGATGTCGATTTAGCATGCAGTGTCCAGTAAGAAATCCTGTTAAAACATGACAGGATTGCTTTTTGAGCGTGAGCAGCGATCTGGTAAGATGCTGAGATGGTTCCCGGATCATCATTTTTGATTGTCGCATACCTGAAGCAGTGTTCCATATTCTGTTCATATCTAGCCTCATGAATGTCCTTATGGAATGTTTCACTCCACAACGTGGCACGCCAACAACTGGTTCTGGTGTAATTTGGGTCGAATTGGAACCCGTTTTAGCTAACTAGTCAGCAATCTCATTCCCTTCAATACCACAATGTCCAGGAACCCATATCAGTTGTACCTTGTTAAGTTGTCCAAGAGTGTTAAGATGGCTTTTGCACTCAGCAACCAGCTTAGATGTATACCTTGGTGCAACCCGTGCTTTGATCGCTGCCTGGCTGTCAGAGTAGATTCTGATTAGTCTGTTAAGCATTTTTTTATTCAGGATAATTTGAGAACAGGCCAAAATTGCATATATCTCTGCCTGAAATACAGTGGCATATTTGCCTAAGCTCATATTGGGGTTCTGCACAGAAAACCCCAGCCCCTGATAATTCTTCGATTCGGGACCCGTCGGTGAACCACATGTCTGTTCCTGGTGGCACTTGAGGATCATCTCCAGGTTCCCAGTCTTGTCTTGAAGGAAAAAGATACTCCCAGCTAATGTCAAAATCCCACTGTGGTATCATAGAGTCCTGTAACATCACTACTTCCGGGCAGATTTCTGTGATACAATCCATATTGCACTGTGTCCTATACTGTCATATCCCATCCAGTTTTTATGTTTAATATTGATTTAGTATCATTTGTTAATTATTTAACCAAATGGTCATCAACCATAATTTAATTTGTCCTAAGATTTATTTTTTACATAACAGTCGCTAAGATCATAAATGTTTTATTGGCTGTATAATCTTCAAAACCTTGCAATGGTACATGCATACAATACTGTTGTTTGACCTTAGTTTATTTATTTATTAAAGGAATACCTTGCATACAATACTGTTGTTTGACCTTAGTTTATTTATCAAAGTAATACCTTGCATACAATACTGTTGTTTGACCTTAGTTTATTTATTTATCAAAGTAATACCTTGCATACAATACTGTTGTTTGACCTTAGTTTATTTATTTATCAAAGTAATACCTTGCATACAATACTGTTGTTTGACCTTAGTTTATTTATCAAAGTAATACCTTGCATGCAATACTGTTGTTTCACCTTACTTTCTTTATTTATTAAAGTGCAATACTGTTGTTAGGAATTGTGGTTTTACTTTAAGTACACAGTTCTTTGATATAGAAATTACGATTTTTACCTATACCAGACAGTTCTTTGGCATAGGAATTATGGTTTTACTTTTACCAGACTTCTTTGCTATAGAAATTATGGTTTTTCTTGTACAATACAGATCTTGGGTATAGAAATTATGGTTATACTTTTACCAGACAGTTCTTTGCTATAGAAATTATGGTTTTACTTGTACCTTACAGATCTTTGGTATAGAAATTATGGTTATACTTTTTGCCAGACAGTTCTTTGTTATATAATTTAATAATAATTTATCAGTTCTTTGTTATATAATTTAATAATAAATAACGCGTTACAAACTTTTTAAGTTATTTTGTTGTTTTCTACAATAAGGTTCTTTGGTAGTTTTTCATAGAAATTATAGTCTTACTTTAAGCAGACAATTCTTAGATATAGAAATTATGGTCTTAGTTTAAGCAAACAATTCTTAGATATAGAAATTATGGTTTTAGTTTAAGCAGACAATTCTTAGATATAGAAATGATGGTCTTAGTTTAAGCAGACAGTTCTTAGATATAGAAATTATGGTCTTAGTTTAAGCAGACAATTCTTAGATATAGAAATTATGGTCTTAGTTTAAGCAGACAGTTCTTAGATATAGAAATTATGGTCTTAGTTTAAGCAGAGAATTCTTAGATATAGAAATTATGGTCTTAATTTAAGCAGACAGTTCTTAGATATAGAAATTATGGTCTTAGTTTAAGCAGACAATTCTTAGATATAGAAATTATGGTCTTAGTTTAAGCAGACAGTTCTTAGATATAGAAATTATGGTCTTAGTTTAAGCAGAGAATTCTTAGATATAGAAATTATGGTCTTAGTTTAAGCAGAGAATTCTTAGATATACAAATTATGGTCTTAGTTTAAGCAGACAATTCTTAGATATAGAAATTATGGTCTTAGTTTAAGCAGACAATTCTTAGATATAGAAATTATGGTCTTAGTTTAAGCAGAGAATTCTTAGATATAGAAATTATGGTCTTAGTTTAAGCAGAGAATTCTTAGATATACAAATTATGGTCTTAGTTTAAGCAGACAATTCTTAGATATAGAAATTATGGTCTTAGTTTAAGCAGACAATTCTTAGATATAGAAATTATGGTCTTAGTTTAAGCAGAGAATTCTTAGATATACAAATTATGGTCTTAGTTTAAGCAGAGAATTCTTAGATATACAAATTATGGTCTTAGTTTAAGCAGACAATTCTTAGATATAGAAATTATGGTCTTAGTTTAAGCAGAGAATTCTTAGATATACAAATTATGGTCTTAGTTTAAGCAGAGAATTCTTAGATATACAAATTATGGTCTTAGTTTAAGCAGAGAATTCTTAGATATACAAATTATGGTCTTAGTTTAAGCAGACAATTCTTAGATATAGAAATTATGGTCTTAGTTTAAGCAGACAATTCTTAGATATACAAATTATGGTCTTAGTTTAAGCAGACAGTTCTTAACCAGAAAATTATCGATTAAACCAGATAGTATATCGATAGCTTATAGATTTCAGTAGACTACGGTCTCTAATGAAAATTTAAAAACTGAAAAATGGTTATAAAAATATTTCTGTACAATGCTTGTCTTTGGACGATTAAACAAAACGTTAAATTATAATTAAATATAAACTATAGGCCATTTAAATGCCAAGTTATCCATAGAATTGTCTTTTCCAAGAAATATCAACCTTTATGAATTTAAATGATAAAAGATCGATTACCCGCTATGTGGGTTATATTTTTACAGGAAAATGTGTATAAAATGTTTAATCAATAAATATTAAATGTAACCACAAACACCCAAAACAACAAACAAATGGAAAACACTAGATAAAGTGATTAAGTAATTGTAATATCTTGTACGAGTGTGGGAAAGAGTTATCTAGTTCGAGGAAATCAGGATTATTAATATATATATATATATATATATATATATATATATATATATATATATATATATATATATATATATATATATATATATATATATATATATATATATATATATATAATATACAGTGATAAACTTCTTTGAAGAAGTCACTGTAAATTCACAAATTTTAAATCTTTAGTTTAACAAAATTAAGGTATGTTTTTGGTTTTTTGTTTATCTTACCACAAACTGATAAATTTTGCCTTTTCAGTAAGTTCTATATAAGTTAGAGTCCGTAGAGACAGCTAATTTTCATCGTATTATTTGTTTTAGTTATTTTTTTAGGTTAAAAAACCACAATGGATATAGGAGTAAAACTGAAAACAGCGGTAGAAAAAATAAACGTTGCCTTGAAGTAAATACCTTTTAGAACAATTAAAAACAAAACATAGGTCATGTTTAAAACTGTTGCTAAATCCAAGAATTATATTCAAAATAATCAGCTGATTCATTTAAATATTGTGTTGGCAAATAGAACTCCCCAGACAAGAAAGTGTTGTGTGTTTTGACTCGAATGTCATTAATAGTTATTTGACAACGTAGATTGTGTTTCGACACTCGCGAATAATTGACTCGCGTATAATTAATTTTATTTATAATCTAGTTTTATTCAACTCGACAACATATAGTATATGAGTTCCAATGATGTTGAGGATGAATGAACTTATAATATCAGTTCTGATAATTTGTAGGTGCATAATGTTTAAATGATGATCGGAGAGTTTGATAGTTGATAATTTGATAATTGGAAAGCTTTCTATTTACTCCCGTTCCAAAATGGCGGATACTCAAAGTTTAAAAAAATACTCTTTTTATTATTACTGGTCTTATATTACTTTGCTTTGTAAGTTTCATCGCACATTTCCGTTTCCCCAAATTTGAACCACTTCCCGTGATTCAATCTTCCCTAAATTTTGCACATAGAAACAACTATGGTGAAGAATACAGAAACCAAAAAAAAAAAAAAAAAAAAAAAAAAAAATGTCGTCAAATTTATTTGCTTTCTAAGTTTTATCGCACACCTATTACCCCAATTTTTAACCACTTATCGTCATTCAATCTTCCCCAAATTTTGCACATATGTAGTTACAACTAAGGTAAAAAAAAAATACAGAAATCAAAAAAAGAAAAATAAGACCAGTTTTCAAAAATGGTATTTTTATATTAATTATTACTGGTCTTATATTACTTTGCTTTGTAAGTTTAATCGCACATTTCTGTTTCCCCAAATTTGAACCACTTCCCGTGATTCAATCTTCCCCAAATTTTGCACATAGAAACAACTATGGTGATGAATACAGAAACCAAAAAAAAATAAAAATAAAAAAAAATGGCGTCAAATTTATTTGCTTTCTAAGTTTTATCGCACACCTATTACCCCAATTTTGAACCACTTCCCGTCATTCAATATTCCCCAAATTTTTCATATAGATACAACTAAGGTGAAGAATACAGAAACCAAAAAAAAAAAAAAAAAAGGTTGAAAATAAGACTAGTTTTGAAGAATGGCATTTTTATATTAATTATTGTTATTTTTAATAGCTTAAGTAAGATATAATAAACAGGTCAAGTGTGAGCTAGTCAGCACACAGCTAGGGTCCGTAGGCCATACTGTATAGTTTAAGTAGTACCCTATAGATGGTGTTTTTTAAAATGCTAAAAATCTTACTTTGAACTATCCTATGGGTCTGATATTCTCAAAACACATAAACAAACTTCTGATAAAATATTTTTTTGCCACAGAACCGGACTACAACCATATAAAAACATCGAAAAGACCAAAGTTATAAAAAACGTATTTTGTCAATAAAAAATAAAATAATATTTTTTTCGAAATTTCCAAAAAGTGGTATCTTTTCTTTTGGTCGAAGAATGTTCAGGAATTTTTTTCAGATTTTTTGAACTTCACATAAGCGAGATAGAAGAGGGGGGGGGGGGGGGGGACACGTTTCACACCCACTTCAAACTTGCCTACGCTCGCCCTATCAAAGTTATAACCAAAGAATTATATATTTTTGTAATCAGCTCGACGTACCCTTTCATATGATACCCCTCATGGTGTCGAAAAAGAAAAAAAAAAAAAAAATTAACCCTTAAGTTTTTTTACCCTAATGTTTTTGAAAAATATTTGTTTTTAAGTCGCTATATTTTTAAAATATGTGGGCAGGTACAAGACACATACATGCCAAATTTCAAAGTGATCAGACGAAATGTGTAGCCGTGAGAGCACGCGACAGGACGGACGGACAGACACACGCAGGAAAATATAAGGGTCCTTGGTTTTGCCTACGGACCCTAAAAAATCAGTCCAAGACAACTCAGACTAACTTTCTCATATCATCTCGGTCCCAGATCCCAGGGAACACAGTTCGTTATCAAGTCATAGTTTCCCAGATATTAATGAAAATATATCTGATTTTGTTGAAAATCAAAAAGTAAACAACCACCTGTTGTACACATTTTAAATAATACAAATAAACTAAGCATCACGTAGGTTTATCATCGAAGCGAGCTTAATGCAATAAATATTTAATATTATATTCATATTTTATGGGATCTGGGACCGGGATTATATGAGAATGTTATAGTCTGAGTTGTCTTGGACCGATTTTTTATATCTTACTTAAACTATTGAAAATAACAAAAAAAAAGTATTTTTTTTTTAACTTTAAGTATCCACCATTTTGGAACGGGAGTAGATAGAAAGCTTGGGTTTGCGGAAAATGTTTTATTTTTTTAAGACCTTTCCAAAAATGTATCACTTTATGGGTGTTCCAATTTAAAATTTCAAAGTTGAATCCAATATGGCGGCAATCAACATGGGGGAAGAAATTATTACCCACCAAAAAAGTAGTTTTTAATGAATGATCAGAGCAAATCGGAACTTAATATCTCAATTATAACCGGAGATATTAAGCCGTTTCCGGACTTTTAGATCACCCTGTATAGTGTTTAAATCATGTAGTCAGTTAAAAAAAAAATCATTAGTTGTCATTGTTATTATTATTATAATTTGGAGTATTTAATCTTTGTTTAGATTTAAGTTCTTTATGTAAATTGGAACACTGGAGTGCGGTAAAGTAAAGTGAGGGTGGTAAAGTAAAACGAGTGCGGTAAAGTAGTAAGTGCAAGAATCTGCTGTTTTGCGTACTATTTTGAGTGCGATAACAACCACTTTATCGGTCAACTGTAGAAAAATTATTAAATCGACATACTCCGAACTTGAAAGGTTTGTTTACATTCAGAGAGAGAGTAAGACTTTCATAACCTGCACCCAGCAAACCTTCCTGACATCGTATTTATATTTACAACATAGTGGTCTATTTTTATTAAAAACTGACTGTACATTACTCAAACAACAAGACTAGCGCACTCTCCAGATATAGCCATCACTTCTTGGTCGACCTTTAAGAATAATTAATTATAAATACGAATTATATGTATGAAGATGAACAATCGGACATCAATTGAATTAATTCATATTGGTACACGGGAATTCTTTGGCTCATCATTCACGAGGTTGATCTCTATTTTCCTTTGTCTTTCAACATTAAAAAAAAAAAATAGGTCATGTACATTGAAAACATATTCTTTATCTACTAATCTGCTTGTGGCATTATTTAACTGATTTTGGGCTGCAAATTGAAATTTTACTGCCTAGGCAGTAACATCAGGAAAAATATTACTGAATATTTTTCTGCCCGGCAACAAAAATTTTATTGTTATTATGTTGTCAATAATAGTTTATATTATTATCTTTATCTAATAGCATTATAGGTATATTTGAAGCGAGCGTAAGCGAGCTTCTTACATTCAACGAAATATGCATCTTGTCTGTCTGTCTGTGTGTAACGTTTACGTGTCCGACGATAACTTGAGTAAAAGTTGACCGATTTAGTGGAAATTTGGTATACATGTTCCTTTTACTAATACTCAGGCTAAGTTCGTTGGACAGCGTGATCCGTCAAAGAGTTCGCGCGCAATGCTCGCGTAAACGTGAGCTTCAAATTTAAAATTGGAATTTCAGGACGGGAAAACATTCTATCATTCCCTATTCGATGAGACGAACATTTTTTAGTAAAACTAACAACGACACTGCTATGAATTATTAAAGATCGCTAAACTATTAAAGCGGACCTAAACGTTTAAAATAGAGAAAACAACCTTTTTACCGATATCTTACGTTCTAAAGTAACGATTTTAATAAAACTTCATGTACATCGTCAAAAGTACAATTGAAACAAGTATGTAAAATTTCAGCTTGAAACAAGCAGTAGTATTTGAGTAATGAAATACATTTATAATAATAGTTTAAAAGCTACTGCAAGTGGTTAAGATTCTTATAGTCGTGTTTTGTGTAGGTTTGTTTAGAAAGTAAAGCTTTGTACCGAGTACCCCCACTCTATCCCACACTGCCCTCTTCCACTTGACATTCATCATGATATGATTAACAAATTTCAATATTCAGTATTTTATTGCAATACGCTCGCTTCAATGATAGAGCCACGCGATGCCTAGTATAGTTTAATAAGTAAACTTTAATAAATCAAGTTTTTTATTATAAAACAATTTGTTTATATTTGTTAATCCTGTTTAATAGGTGATCAATGATTTGTAGATCTTTAATTAAACAAAAAGCGGAGTAACTGGCTAACTGCAGCTTCATGCAAACATGCAAATTATTATTGAAGTTATTAGACCAGCTGATTTTCTTGATTTACCCTAATTACTCCTTTCTTTTTCTTAATTTATTGAAATATTTGTAAGATATATTCAATAGTTTTAGTAATTTGTTAGTAAAAAATAATTTATATTGTTTTATGCATTATTCATTCAGAAGTTTTGTTTGTTGTTAGAAATACGTGTTTTGTATTTTGTTGTTGGTCATTGTTGTTATAGATTTAGTTTGCTATTCATTTATTGTTATTGTACCAAAGCTTCTTATTTAATTATTTTTTTAATTGGTAAACAATTAATTTTAGTTACATTGTTATTATTTTATTAATATAACATAGTTAATAATTAAACAGTCATTGTCGATTAGGTAAATTACCTGCCTTGGCAGTTAATTTTCTGTCCTCGTCTCCGGCTCGTAGGCAAACTTAATTACTCGTCAGTAAAATTGCATTTTTCTGCCTAGTTACATAAATAACTATTTTATAATAGTATATTATGTTACTAGGCTGTGAAGTGAGTTTACTGTGAGTTTATTCACATACCATTTGAAAGATCTTTTCAAGTAGATTAAAACTATGTAGGTTTTTTCCCGCATTATTTTTCTCGGTATAGCCATATTGATAATAAATATGGCTGATTTAAGAGCAATAGATATACTATGTTACTAGGCTGTGAAGTGAGTTTTTTCTTTACCGCGGCAATTACATTTACTATCGAGCGAAGCGAGACAGTAAATATTGCCAAGGTAAAGAAAAAACACTTCACAGTCGCGTAGCATATGCTATTTTTTCCGAGGTAGCAGACAATGAAAAAAAAACATTAAATATTAATCACTAATCAATATATAATAATAACAAATATTAGTACATACTTAAGACTTAAAAAAAGAAACCTTAAAAAGAGGCTATACACTATAAGAAAAGATAAATAAAACGCATTGACATCTAGCGGATTTTAATCGTACTAGAAGCATTTCTACAAAGACTGCAGCGGTACTAACGGAAGTTTTGACAACTACCCGCCGGACATAAAAAATCTTTTAGTTTCTAGGACGTAAAAGATTTTTTCTTTACAGCTAGGAGTAATGAAAAGATTTTTTAAGTCCACGTAATGAAAAAATGGATTTTAGCTATGTTTTTTAGGCTCTAAAGTTACTACCACAGCCTACCACGGAAAAAATACTTTTTTACTTTCATAAAATTAACGACAAATTTGTGAATTAAATGATGTGATAAGTATTTATTAACGTACTGTTTTATTTTTTTAGTATATTCACAAAAAAAAAAATTAAATAATAAAGTGTTCATTGTTTCTTTCTATTTATCTTAAAATATTTTTGTAATGAGTTGTTCCAAAACAATACCACTTATTTCTTTTTATAAAAAAGAAAAGAAAACGTGTAATGGATAAACCACTGGGTAATTTTGTAACACCAAAAAAGAAAAGTTTTTCGGCACGCTGTCAAATGTGAGATAAGATAAAATCGATACCAAGACACTTAAAATACATAAGATTAGACATTAGCTACAGAGTTATTTCATGTTTACTTTGTTAACATAAATATTTGAATTTTCTAAACTCCGCATGAAGATAGTAGACAGCTGTTTTTTTTCTGGGTTACACTAATAATTAACCATTAGATTCTTATAATTCCCTAATTAGATTAACTTTAAATTCCTACTAAATATTTTTAAAAATTGATATAATGAGAAATATGTAATATGTTGTTTTGACTGAGAGTTTGTGGGACCACTTTATAATTTTGACTAGAGAGATGAATTGAAAAGCACACGATTTGTAGATCTTTAATTAAAAAAAATAAAAGAAAAGCGGAGTAACTGGCTAACTACATCAGCTTCATGCAAACATGCATATTATTATTGAAGTTATTAGATCAGCTGTTTTTCTTGATTTATCCTAATTACTTCTTTCTTTTTCTTAATTTATTGAAATATTTCTAAGATATATCTTCATTAGTTTTAGTAATTTGTTAGTAAAAAAAAAAATAGACTGCCAATTAGTGAGGCACATAGCTTCCTTGCATCCTATCACGTACTTTATTGTTATATAAACATTCAAATTATAGTTATATTACTTTTTACTTTATTGTTATATTGTTTATTGTTTAAAAACTATTAATAGTTTTAGCGATCTTTAACACTTCATAGCGGTGTCACTGTTGGTTTTACTAAAAAATTGTATTTGAAAAGAATGTTTGTCTCATTGCATAGATGAAGTTAGATTTTTTTCCGACCTAAAATTCTAATTTTAAATTTGAAGTTCACGTTTACGCGAGCGTTGCTCGTGAACGCTTGGACGGATAACGTTGTCCAACGAACTCGTCCTGGGCATTGGTAAAATGAACATGTCTACCAATGTCATCAAAATCTGTCGACATTTACTCAACTTATCGTCGCACGTTTCATTATTCGCGGACACACAGACCGACAGACAGACAGACACGAGACCAAAAATGTTCCCTGATGTCTGAAACGGATTTCTGTCTTGGAATTTTTAAAATCGGAGGCATAAAAGTTTTTTATTCTCAAAAGTGAACACAATTCTTCCGTTACCTTCGGTAAGCTCGGAAGCAAAATAGTTTATATTGCTTTATGCATTATTCATTAAGAAGTTTTATTAGTTATAAATACGTGTTTTATATTTTGTTGTTGATTCATTGTTGTTATTCAGTTTGCTATTCACCAGGGCCGTTTCTAGGTATTTTGCCGCCCTAGGCGAGAATTGAAAAATGCTGCCCCCCCCCCCCCCCCCTTCTTCAGTTCTTTGTAAAAGGATACAATGAAAAACGAAAAAAATTAGGAAAACCGCATTTTCTAACTTGCTTTGGCACAGATAGTTCAGCACGTATTCAGATTTTGCATATTTTTGTATTTGATTACTTATTCCTGAAAGTTCAGAACAGAAAGCTGTCACGGAAATGTCCTTTAGGAAAGATTAGGCTTCTCCAGGGCTACAGTGGGTTAGCAGTATCATAAATAATTTGATAAACAAATCCATGAGTTCTGGAAGTTTTCATCTTGAATCTTGAGGTCACTTATATTGTATAGAAAATCAATTAATTTCATTAAACTGTATGCATCGTTCATGTACAGAGCTAATTGCCGCATCAAATATTGCAAAATAGTATTTTACTCTGAAACATTGGGGTCAGCGATGGGTTCATCTGCTAATTCATAAGCGAACAATTTTCTTTCCTTCTTCTTTTTTTTGGCTTAAAAATTGGCTTTCAATATTTATTTCTTCTGCTAGCTGAATCAACCAAAGCTCACTCAATTACTTCCCCCATGTACTTACTTTCCCATGTAAAGAGAAAGTATTGTGATGGCGCGAAAATTCGATTTTGATGGATTTACTCGTTTTGAGGTCCCCTGAGCCCAAAAAAATGGTTTTTAAAAAATGTCTGTCTGTTCAGACGCCTGGAGCCTAAACTATACTGGGCCAATTTTTACGAAATTTGGCATACATATTCAGAAAAATCATACCCCGAGGCGAAATCGAGAAATAAATTTTAGCTCCAAATTTAGGGGCGCTACCCCCCAAAAACTCTGAAGAAACATGAAAATAATTATTTCTCGAAAACGGTTCCGACGATTTAATTAAACAAATCTAAAATGTAGTCCATTTAAATATGAATCTATAACGATATAAGGCGTTTTCCCGGGAAAAATATAGTTCCTGAGAAAATGGCTTAAAACGCGGACGGAGAGAACCCAGGTTCGATTCCCCATCCAGGAGAAGTTATTTTTATGATAAATTTTGATGAAATTTTCAATAATAATTAAATGTACAAACGAAAACTAATAAATGGAAAACACTGGGCCAAGTAGTTATGAACTCGTACATGAGAAAGTTTGTCTGAGTTGTCTCAGACCGATTTTTTGCTTGATTGCTTCTCAATATTATCTGTCACTTCTCCGTTTATATATATAATATCTGGTAAATTATCTCTATATTGTTTGCTCTATATTATCTCATTGATTGTCTCTATATTGTATATGTTGCTCTATTCATGCCTCAGACCGATTTTTTCTCTATTAATTTGCTATTTTTTTTCGCTGTTTGATTTAACATTATTTTTTTCCCTTCCTTTTGCCGCCCTAGGCGGCCGCCTAGTCTCGCCTATTAGTAGAAACGGCCCTGCTATTCACTTATTGTTACTATACCAAAGCTTTTTATTTCATTTTTTTTTAATAGGTATAAACAATTAATTTTAGTTACTCTGTTATTATTTTATTAATATAACATAGTTCATAGTCGATTAGGTAAATTACCATACACAATATTGTAAACACAATGAAATATTAAAATAAACAAACGCATTTCGACATTTTATGTTCACTTCAGCGTTAAGTGTTAACATAGTAAAAGAATAACATAGTATGTACATAGACACTTAATAATATTGTTGTTACTTGATATAAAGACAGTAATCTTTTGAACAAGCAATGATTAATGTTTGTATAACAATATGAAAGAATTACTTTTAGATTAGATGAGTAAAGTGGCCGGATAACCCCCGTCCTGTAATGACCTAATAAAGCTGTTGAACGGGACTAAAACTACAAACAAAAAAAATTACTTTTAGATTATACCTATAAACATTTAGCTAAATAGTTAATAGTAAATAATTAATTAGTTAATAGTAACTACTAATTAAGTTCGATTCCCCGCCGAGGAGAAGTTATTATGATAAAGTTTTTATGATAAATGTTGATGGAATGTTTATGAAAAAAATCGGTCCGAGACAACTCAGACAAACTTTCTCATATACGAGTTCATAATTATTTAGCCCAGTGTTTTCCATTTATTAGTTTTCGTATGTAAATTTAATTATTTTTGAGCATTTCATTAAAATTTATCATAAAAATAACTTCTCCCGGGCGGGGAATCGAACCCGGGATCTCTCCGTCCAGGTTTTAAGCTATTTTCTCAGGAACTAGATTTTTCCCGGGGAAACGGCTTATATCGTTGGATTCGTATTTAAATGGACTATATTTTAGAATTTTTTAATCAAAATCGTAGGAACCGTTTTCGAGAAATAATTTTTTTTCACGTTTTTTCAGAGTTTTTGGGGGGTAGTGCCCCTAAATTTGGAGCTAAAATTCATTTCTCGATTTTGCTTCGGGTATGATTTTTCTGAACATGTATGCCAAATTTCTTCAAAATCGGCCCAGTAGTTTAGGCTCCACGCGTCTGCACAGACGACAGACGACAGACAGACAGACATTTTTTAAAAACCACTTTTTTGGACTCAGGGGACCTCAAAACGTGTAAATCCATCAAAATCGAATTTTCGCGCCATCACAATACTTTCTCTTTATATGTGAAAGTAAAAAATCAATAAATACATTAGATTTGAATGTGTATTTAGAACAGCTGTCTTATTAAAGAGTTATTCATTGCAGTCATTGTTATAGTATTTTATTTGTACTACTGTATTTCGACGTATTATGTGTGTGTAAAAAATTACTCAATATTACAGAAAAATAAAAAAATACTGTATTAAACGAAAAAAATGTGCCATGTTTTACATTACATTTGATAGAGTATTTAAGTTATAGGAAAAAATCATAAATTCCCATTGTCATAATGACTAATGGATCGTTTTTTTCTGAAAATTAGTTTGTTGTTGTCCGTATCATCTACATATCTGTCCTTGTGTTCTATTATATCAGGTTGTAGATGAGATTTAGTAACTCTCTATTTAGAATTCTATCTTTCTTCTCTCTCGCTCACTCACATATGAGCTCGCATATTAATTACCTCTCTGTCATCGTGTGAATGACCTCTCACTATTAAATGAGTTTAAAAGATTCAATTTTAAATATTATATTAATAATTTAAACATAATATGTTAAAATCTGTATTATGACCATTATATAATTTATTGGTAAATCAGTAATCAGTGTTGTACCGACATAAAAAAAAAAACAAAAAAAAAACAGAAATAAAAAAATGATCTAATTGGTAATTTGCATAAATAAATAACGTTTAACAAATAAACAGATCTACTACGCTTCTCACACTAGGAAGTTTTGACCTATTCTTGTCTCCAATTTTGGATTGTCACAATGAAAATAAAATATATATATATATATATATATATATATATATATATATATATATTTAAGGTTATTTTTTTTTTAAATATATATTTTGAAGTGTAAACACTTGACTGTATTTTTGTTAGTACATTACAATACTTACATAATATTTGCAGTGTTGCCAAAAATTCGATTGCCTTACATTTATATTGAGACCTTGGATTTTACAGGTGGTTTTGGTTCCACCTTGACAATACAGGTGATATTATATAACACCTATATGATACAGTATTCAATAAAATGCGAGTTTTATAAATCTAATTTGTATTTTTGATTGAAGTAGGCATTTTACTACGTATTCAAAACCCTATGAAAACAGTGATTTCAAAACGTTTTGAGTTCAAGGTCACAACAGCAAATTTTTGGTTGAAACTGTTTTGAAAACATAGAATGGAAACGGGTATTGAATTGAAAACAGATTTGAGACATGCGCAGTAGATATGATGAGCAGAGATATGATAACCTGACAATTATAACTAGTCTGGGAGTTTATACTTTTTAAAGTTATTGTGAAAACTGTTTTGGAAACTCCTCATGGAAACACTTTCGGTTTGAAACCAAAACAGTTTTCAAAACGTTTGGTAATAAAAAGCCCATGGAAACGGTGATTTAAAAACTTTTTGAGTTTAAGGTCGCAACAGAAAATTTTTATTTAAACTGTTTTTGCTTAGAGGTGGTTAAAGGTGGTTAGAGGTGGTTAGAGGTGGTTAGAGGTGGTTAGAGGTGGTTAGAGATTGTTAGAGGTGGTTAGAGGTGGTTAGAGATGGTTAGAGGTGGTTAGAGATTGTTAGAGGTGGTTAGAGGTGGTTAGAGATGGTTAGAGGTGGTTAGAGATTGTTAGAGGTGGTTAGAGGTGGTTAGAGATGGTTAGAGGTGGTTAGAGATTGTTAGAGGTGGTTAGAGGTGGTTAGAGATGGTTAGAGATGGTTAGAGGTGGTTAGAGGTGGTTAGAGATTGTTAGAGGTGGTTAGAGGTGGTATGGATTGTTAGAGGTGGTTAGAGATGGTTAGAGGTGGTAAGAGGAAACGGGTATTGAATTGAAAACAGAATTGAGACATGCACAGTAAATATGATGAGCAGGGATATGATAACCTGACAACTATAACAAGTCTGGGAGTTTATAGTTTCCAAAATTGTTTTGAAAACTTCTCATGGAAACACTTTCGGTTAGAAACCAAAACAGTTTTAAAAACGGTATTGGTAATAAAAAGCCCATGGAAATGGTGATTTCAAAACGTTTTGAGTTCAGGTCACAGCAGAAAATTTTTATTTAAACTGTTTTTGCTTAGAGGCGGTTAGAGGTGGTTAAAGGTGGTTAGAGGTGTTATGGATTGTTAGAGGTGGTTAGAGATGGTTAGAGGTGGTAAGAGGAAACGGGTATTGAATTGAAATCAGATTTGAGACATGCGCTGTAGGTGTAATGAGCAGAGATATGATAACCTGACTTAACTATAAATATAGTCTGGCAGTTTATAGTTTTCAAAAATTTTTTGAAAACTGATTTGGAAACTCCTCCATGGAAACACTTTCGGTTTGAAACCAAAACAGTTTTCAAAACGGTTTTTGAAAACTCATGGAAACGTGGTTAATATTCCCTAATTTTCTGGATAAGGATTTCTTGGGTAAAGACATATTATTTACTAATAAAGTAACAAATTTAAATCTTTTGTCTTGCTATAATTTTTTATTAGATCTTACAGTATTGAGCATTGAGTTATTACCGATCCATGAATTTAATCTGTTTAAATGTCAATACCTTCTCTCTGAGGGAAAACACGAATTATCGTTCGTGTTTATACTTTTTAATCTATACACAGCTTCTATTATATTTACAATTAGTCACATTAATATAAATAAATCACTAAACTAATAGTCCAGGAGATAGCATACAAAAAAGTTTGATCTCCAGTAGGGAGAAAAAGTTAAGATTTTGGATTACTTTACAGGGACTAAAGTAAGTATTTTCTTCCCTGAACTCAAAAGTAAGGAGAAAAAGTAAAAGTAGGGCAAAAAAGTAAGGTTTGCCAACTTAATTATTTTATAAATAGTAGAAAATGAATGGCTAATGTAATAAAGTTGTTGAAATCAGGTTGTCGACACTGCTTTTTCGACCTTGTTTATAACCTGCATCTAAATAACCTTCTATTTGAGTTTAATTGCAAATTGTATTTGTTTTTAATATTGAATCTCTTATATCTGCTATTGAAAGTGCTAATAATTATTGTTATTTATTAAAATAATAAATAAAAACTTTACAATGGATGAAAATGTATATTTTCCCCTACTGGAGATAAAATATTGTATGCAATTCGAACTCGTGAGTAAAGTGTCATTATTCCCCTCGCGATAATTATCTCCCTCGGCTGGGCCTCGGGAGCTAATTAGAGTTATTCCCTCGGCTGTGCCTCAGGAATTAAAAACTACAATTACCTCGGCTTCGCCTCGGGATTTAGGGACCATGGTTCCTTCGCCTTCACCTCAAGAACCAACTTTTTCGCTCAGGGAATAATGGCTTACTTTACTCCCTAGGTGTATAAATAACTATTTGCACGCTATCTCCTGGACTAAAGTGGAAACACTAATTTTGTTGGTAACGTACCAGTTTGTATAGATATATGTACAAAAACAATATTTCTGAATAATTTTATTTTAGAGTTTTTGCTTCCAAGCTTACTGATGTTAACGGAAGCTTTAAGAGCATTGTTAATTTTAATAGTTTACGGCAAAAAAATAAGTAATTTTTGTATTTTGAATTGTTTTCCTAAATCCATTAGTTTAGCAGTAAAATGGTCTTAAAGTTTCAATTTTAGCAGGTTCAAGGCTTTCCAGACGGCAAACTAATGCTCGGAGCGAAAAATGTTCAAGAGTAAAAAATTCTTATTTTTAGCCATAGAATCAAAATATAGTCTAAAAATATGCTTCCTATTCACTTTTATTTTATTATGTAAATTGCACACACTTTTGCTGAACACAGAAAATGCTCAGCATTTGTTCTGGAAGCGCATTTATAGCCATTGTCGAACCCTGAAAACCGTATATTTCTATCTCTCATAGTTCCGGAGATATTTCGCTGTTCCATACTAGCTGGGACACCCTGTATAGAACCACATATTTGCAATAAATATACGCAATATATACGTATAATATGCATTATATACGCAGTGAAATGTATACGTAGTGCATTAAATCTAATTATAAATGCTTAATTAAAACCTGACTATTTTTTTAGTCTTTTTAGAGGAAGCAGATGTGGATTATATTTGTTAAATCCATCCGTATTAAATCGGATAATATACTTAAATGGGACGTTGAAAATAAAACTTTATAATTTTATTTTACTATTTCTTTCATAGTTCAAACGTTTAGCTTTTCAATGTCGAATTCCCTGGGTTATTCTCATCACACGAATATAAAAAATAAATATATAAGTAGTATATAAATAAAGGGATAATGTCTTTTTAGCAAAATATTTATTACTTAGAGTTTTAAAATAGTCCTTGAATCAACGCCAACTTCCTTGAATGACACTTTCAGTGTTTGATGACATTATTTTGTCATTTCAAAACAAGATGTCCGCACAACTCCCGCAATCTACTATGAAATACTTATATTTTATATGCTTGTTATTGACATGATTGGTTTAAATTTGTTTATCTATTTATACATAAATTATATGTAAATAAATTACATAAATTTATATGTGTTATATGATTGAATAAAAACTAGAATATCATACATAATTTTAGTTTTCGGTTGACACTAATTCATGATTATAATTATTTAGGTAATGGCGTTTATTAAAATAGATTAAACTTACATTATTATTTTATATAAATTCAGATTGAAAGAGTTTTGTGAGTTATTAGGTGTTTAATAAACATCTACAAACCAGTAGTGTTCATGCAGAACACCAATCTAAAGTCAATAAAATTCTACTGACATTTTTTAAAAGAATTGAAAAATAAATAAAAACCAATTTTTCCGCTTATTTATAGTTTTTGCTTTATTTCCATTTAGTCCAGGAGATAGCGTGCAAAAAAGTGTCTGACTAACATCAAGCTAGAATTTTGTGTACAAGTCAATCTTTTAGCGCCTTTTAAAAAAATGTGGTCGGCTAAATTCGTCTGCGGGACATAGCTAGGGACAAAACAAACCGGTGGAGACGGCCATGTCTCACCAATTATGGTGGACAATGTGATTTTTATGATCCTGAGTACAGAATTAGTTAGTAGACCGAAAATCAAGTTGATGTTAGTTTGTCCGTTGACAGGTGACCACGTTCATTTTTAGTAATATTTGAATAACTAACTTATCAAGTGTGAAAATAACATCGACTTGATTTTTGGTCTACTAACTAATTTTGTACTCAGGATCATGAAAATCACATTGTCCACCAAAATTGGTGAGACATGGCCGCTCTCCACCGGTTTGTTTTTTTCAAACGCCTATTGCCAAGCAATGTCCCGCAGACGAACTAAACCGACCACATATTCTTAAAAGGCGCTAAAAGAATGACTTGTATACAAAATTCTAGCTTGATGTTAGTCAGACACTTTTTTGCACGCTATCTCCTGGACTAATTGATTTTTCAGTCATATAACACACATTATCTACGTTTCCATGATTTTCAATATGAATTGAATTCTGTTTGGGATTTAACAAGCAAAACTGAGATTGACAAATATTTTATTATGTTTTTTTTGACAAATTTGACTACAGTTCCTGCACAAACAATCTAAGGGCGCTCATACCCGCACACTCTGCGCATGTCAGAATCGAGTTTAGGTGTTTTCATGAAACTCGATCCAGATACGATCCCAGAATTATAACTGGATCTAAATTGTATTCAATCCGTATTGAATCTACATTTCCATGGACACGGGATCCAAAAACTTCATTCAACCCGTATTCAATCCGTATTGAAACATCATGGAAATGGAAACGTAGTGTATATTAAACGTAAATTATATAATTATGTAGATGTAAACATCGCAAACTTATTAATTCTGTGCTAAAGGAGAATCAGCTTTTATTGTATCACTTATGCCCTTACTATAAATACTACCTGCTATACAATATGTTTTAAAAAACGCGTGAAAGCGACACTTAAAAAAACACTTTAAAAAGTTCTATTTATATTTAGAAATAGATCGTTCACCGCTAGAGTTCAAACTATATAAACCTTGAACTCTTTTCCGTGTGTAAAACACAGCTTCCAATACTCATAATCCTGGCCTGGTTCCATGGGGCCTGAAAACCAGTTTCGGCTATTATTATCCGTTCCTTGAGCTTTTAGTCTTTATAATTAACTTCCAAGTCCTTTCCAAAATATATATTTTTTTTTTTTATCTTTCTCTGTTTTTATGTTCCATTTTATATAAAATTTGAGAGCTGATTATAAATGTTGGTTAAGTTGCCAAGTCAAGGCTTTTATATGTAAAGTTTTGCCAGTGTTGTCGTTTTTATTGTGACTTTAAATAAAAAAAAAAATCAATTGATTTTTATTTTGAAATTGGTATTATCCGAAATTCTCTCAGATGTATTGATAACATCTTACTGTTTATTGACCTCCTCTTATTATTATTATTTTTTTTTTTTTACTAATAAGTGTAATTCTTTCCTCTGATTTTTAAAGAATTATTTTTAACTGGATAACGGTTGATAAAAAACCAGTAAAATCTTTCATGTTCATTTGATACTTTTAACTTAAATTCTTAAATTTTCTTAGATTTAACCATATTATTTATTATCAACTTATTAAAAGTTAATTAGAAAACAAAAAAAAGTTGGAGGCTTTATTTTTATTTAAAGCAATGTAACTTTAGTGGTGCAGTCCATAAAGAACTGGCTTAGAAAAAGAATGTTTTTCCGTGGTAGGCTGTAAAATAGTAACTTTAGAGCCTAAAAAACATAGCTAAAATCCATTTTTTCATTACGTGGACTTTTTATTTTTTCATTACTCCTAGCTGTAAAGAAAACATTTTTTTACGTCCTAGGACGAAAAAAGTTTTTATTGTACTGCTGGCAGTTGTCAGAACTTCCGTTAGTAGCGCTGCAGTCTTTATAGAAATGCTTAGTACGATTTAATTCCGCTAGATGTCAATGCGTTTTATTTATCTTTTCTTATAGTGTAACCTCTTTTTAAGGTTTATTTTTTTTAATCTTAAGTATGTACTAATATTTGTTATTATTATATTGATTATTTATTAATATGTAATGTTTTTTCATTGTCTGCTACCTCGGAAAAAATAGCATATGCTACGCGACTGTAAAATGTTTTTTCTTTACCTTGGCAATATTTACTGTCTCGCTTCGCTCGATAGTAAATGTAATTGCCGCGGTAAAGAAAAAACTCACTTCACAGCCTAGTAACATAGTATATCTATTGCTCTTAAATCAGCCATATTTATTATCAATATGGCTATACCGAGAAACATTATGCGGGAAAAAACTTACATAGTTTTAATCTACTTGAAAAGATCTTTCAAATGGCATGTGACTTGCTATATATATAACCATCAACTATTTTTGCACCTCCTATGTGGACCATATTTGTTTTCATAAATCCCAGAAAAGAATGGAAATTTCTTGGTAATAGTTGCATATTCTTTTCCTACTCTTCAAGACCTTTAACATGATATACAACATGTCATGCTTACTACAAACTTTTTGTTTAGTTGTCGGCCATATTGGAAATATTTGAAAGAGAATAGTAAGTTCTTCATTTCAGAGACTTTGTTTGTGTGTTTGTTTGTCTAACGATAACTAGAGTTAAACAAATATTGATTTAAATTAAATTCGGCACACAAGCGCATCTCATAATTTGTGATAACTGTATAGTTTTTGGAAATTCCACACTAAATATTTTTAAGATAAAATCCAATATGGCGGACGACTAAACAAAAAGTTTTTAGTCAGTATAACATACTACAAATAAATTTAAATGTCTTAAAGTGTAGAAATAGTTATTTATGTCACTGGGCAGCAAAATGGAATTTTGCTGACAAGTTTTTTAAGTTTTAGTTCCGAGCCGAAGGCGAGGATAGGCTAAACAAATTTACTGCTGAGGCGAAGCCGAGGCAGGAAATTTACTATTTTACTGACGAGGCGAAGCCGAGTCAGGAAAATTACATTTTGACTGACGAGGCGAAGCCGAGACGGGAAAACGTTAATTACCTGCTGAGGTGTAACCGAAGCAGGTAATCTTTAAACGAGTCAGGAATGTTTCCTTTGCTGCATAGTTACATACAATATTTTATCTACTAACGGCAGAAAAATTACACTAAAGATTTTAGTACCTGATTTAGAGGGCAATAAACTTTCCTTTTATGATGTTGCAATATTTGCAATTTCGGGTGGCGTGATATCAAACAAGTCTTCAACGTCTTGCACACATTATCATCCATATTTTTATCTACGATTAATACGAAATATAAACATTATATCTCTGTTTAGATGCGTGGAAAGTGATTATTTACGTACTTGTATTCATCATACAAGTAATATATATACTTCAGTTATTTCAATTCAAAATAATATTATTCATATTTTACGATTTTGGTAGTATTCATACTACGGAAAGATTAAATTTTAATTTAAATCAAATTATAATTATTATTAACTACGGGAAACAGACAGAGAAAAATACACTCCAGCGCTGGAGTGTATTTTTCTCTGTCTGTCTCCCGTAGTTAATAATAATTATAATTTGATTTAAATTAAATAATATTACTCTGCGTCTTGGTATCTCACTTTATAGTCTATATCATGTGTAAATACAGTTCACAGTACACTGTTTTACGTCTGTTCCAATTCATCGACCAAAACCAAGTTATATGACGTCAAATATGATAGGCAAAATAATGAGATAATAATGTCTGTCTTTATTATAATGAGCTTATCATATTTTGACCTCAAACTCTGGCCACTTCCCTCTATTTTGTGTTATAATAATAGCACTATCAGTTTTAGTTCAAAGTTCAGTATATGAAACACTTTCTCCGCATATTTTTCATTCATTTATTTTCGTAAGGCTTAATATTTTTAAGGGGGATTGTAAATTTTTGTATATGTAAATGAATAGTTATTTATGCACCTAAAGTAAGCCATTATTCCTTAAGCGAATAAGTTGGTTCTTGAGGCGAAGCCGAGGGAATTAGATTTTAATCCTTGGCTACGCCTCGGGAATAACGCTAATTAGCTCCCGAGGCGCAGCCGAAGAAGATAATTATCGCGAGGGGAATTATAGCACTTAACTCCCGAGGTACAACAAAAATTGTATCTCCAGTTCCAGTAGGGAGAAAATACACATTTTCATCCATTGCCCAGTTTTTTAGTTATAACAATTAAAATAACAATAGAGGACAGAAGTGGGCTTGTAATGTTGGCAACTCTGTACGTCAACTGTGTTCGCTCTAGAATCCAAACAAACTTCTTATTTACGTTTCGCTTACAGGGTTCTTATTCAATTTAGTTCTATTTTTAATATTTGTCTTAGCACTTTTAATAGCAGATATAAGAGATTCAATATTAAAAACAAATAAGAATTTGCAGTTAAACTCAAATATAGAAGGTTATTTAGATACAGGTTTAAAAACAATGATAAACAAGGTCGAAGAAGCAGTGCCACCAACCTGATTTCTACAACCTCACTATATTAGCCATTCATTCTCTACTATTTATAAAATAATTAAGTTGGCAATCCTTCTTTTTCTCCCTACTTTACTTTTTCGCCCTATTTTTACTTTTACACACATACATACATAATAATACTTTCAAAGATACAGTAAAGAGTAATAAAGAAATAGCAGTAGGTACAGAAGGTTGTAATTAATATAGAACCAACAATGGACTAAATATAGACCTACCATCTAAATTATCTTAAAATCATTCGAGTATAGTTTTTAAGATACAGTGTAGGGTTGGGATATCGAAAGAAAATATCGATATTTTCGATATATTGAGGACCTCGATATATCGGAGTTTTTCTACCTGCTGCACACTAGAAAAGAGAGAAAAAGGTCACTGCTTTCCATTTTCGATATTTTTAAAAAATATCGATGTTGCCGATATATCGACAGATCAATATCGATATAAAATATCGATATTTTTTGGCCCGATATATCGATATTTTCGATATATCGGAATCGAAGTCCCAACCCTAATACAGTGATTCGCAAAAGTGTTGAACCACAGATACTCCTGTCAAGCATTATTCGATTTTTTACACGAGTTAAGTATCAATTTAGCTAAATTTAAAGAGCGTATAGATGGTTGAAATTAATTTGGGGTTATCTGCGGGCTACTTTTGACAAACTATGTAAAGTTTATAAAAATCAGATATAAAAAAAAGTACTTTTAATGATACAGGTGTAAATGAATGTATGTTTGTGAGCATGTAGCATGTGGAAGAGAAACAAATGGGTATAGATGGTTGAAATTTATATGGAACCAACAATGAGCTAATTATGACCTACCATACAAATTTCATTAAAATCGAACGAACAGTTTTTAAGATATGTTGGTTCGCAAAAATTGAGCGACAGTGAGACACGGAACCAAAAATGTTCCCTGATGTCTGAAACGGATTTCTGTCCTGGCATTTTTGAAATCGTAGACTTAAAAAAATGTTCGTTCTTCAGAACGATTACATAGCTTCCGTTACTTTCGTTAAGCTGGAAGCAATAATCAATAGTAAAAAGTAAATGCAATCGATTTGTACTGATAGACTTAACGTCCCTTAGTAAAGACTTGGAGGGTCCATACAGAACCAGTACAGCAACGTTGTACATAAATAATCTATTGCCCGCTTCTCTCAATGAGGGCAACTTGGCATAGATATAGATTATTAATTTTAAATTACGCGCTTAAACTAGGAAAACATAGATCTGTTCAAGGTTTTGATTAATTAAATCTTATTAGCGGATGTTATTATCTTTAATCAATCTATTCAATTAATATAACTATATAAATGCAGAATCTATTAATTAAAAATGTTTTAAATATAATTATTAAAATATGAAATTTAGCCACAACTAAAACCATTAATTATAATCAGTGACTTTTTTAAAATACGTAAAGGAAAACTAAAAAGAAAATAAATAATTAAGGATAATAGTATAATAATTAAATATATAAATAAACTAATAATAATTTAGTAATTATTGTGTCAGAGTCAAAGATTTATTTTATGAAGTGTTTATTATTAGAACTACAAACTTGCGGACGCAGAGTATAAAAATAGAATTAATATAGCTTATAAATTATAGTAAATAGTGAGGTTTGTTTCCTTGAAGGCAGTGGCGTAACTATGGGCCCGCACGGGCCCACATTGCGGGGGGGGGGCCCAAATCCAATGTACCAATACTGACGGGGGTCTCTTATAAAGCAAACTACCTGGGATTCATACTTCTATACCATTGTCAGGGGGCTCCATTCAGTCAGCTGCGAGCTTTTTTTTTTCTTATCATTTTGGCGAGGGGCCCCCGTGATAAAAATGGGATATATTTAATTAATATTTATCCTGAGAATGAATACATACTTTTTTTACTATCTTTTTGTACTGTTAGTTGCCTTGAGCGTGTTTTTATACGGCTTTATTGGTTTAAAGAAATCGAATCTTAGTCGAGATAGAGATATTAAATAATGTTGAACATTTATAATGGTCAAAACTAAGTTGTAATACACTAAAGGCCCCTACCCTGCACACTATACATATTATCGCACGATTATTTCTTTAGATTGTTACTCCCCTGTGTTTTTTAGGGTCCGTAGGCAAAACCAAGGACCCTTATATTTTCCTTCGTGTGTCTGTCCGTCCGTCCTGTCGCGTGCTCTCACGGCTACACCTTTCGTCCGACACTTTGAAATTTGGCATGTATGTCTTGTATCTGCCCACATATTTTAAAAATGTAGCGACTAAAAAAAAAATATTTTTCAAAAAAATTAGGGTAAAAAAACTTAAGGGTTAAAAATTTTACATTTTTTTTTGACACCGTGAGGGGTATCATATGAAAGGGTACGTCGGGCTGATTACAAAAATATATAATTCTTTGGATATAACTTTGATAGGGCGAGCGTAGGCAAGTTTGAAATGGGTGTGAAACGTGTCCCCCCTTCTATCTCGCTTATGTGAAGTACAAAAAATCTGATAAAAATTCCTGAACATTCTTCGACCAAAAGTAAAGATACCACTTTTTGGAAATTTCGAAAAAAATATTATTTTATTTTTTATTGACAAAATACGTCTTTTTATAATTAACACTGTTTATACACTTTACAGTTAAACACTATATAGTGTGGCCTACGGACCCTCGCTGTGTGCTGACTTGCACACACTTGACCTGTTTCTTTTAGAATACAAATTACTTTGACTAAATAACTATTAAGACAAAGGGATGTTCAGTCCAACGTACATTGGGACAAAGGAATTCCACACTTCTGTTTTTATAAGGGGAGTAACAGTCTAAAGAAGAACATTCCGTACACCTTCTTTAGACTGTTACTCCCCTCTGTTTTTTTATAAGGGGAGTAACAATTTGAATAAGTGCCAGTACGGTCACCGGATAAGCTAAAACTGATAGTGCATCAACACAATACGGAGCTGTAGGGTAAACCATAAGGTAGGTTGAGGGAAGATTTAGTTTGTTAGGTTATATTGTAGCATTTGTATCTCGAGAAGGTGGGAATGGACGAAGAGATGAAAAAGTATGGGAAAATAGTTAAAAACGTTTTCTCCACTTCATGGAGAAACATTGAATCATGGATATGTTTTTGGGCATTGAATCCAGTGTTGCCAACCTTTAAAACTTTCCTTCTGAGGAAGGTTACTATGGTGCCCTCCTATTAGCGTAATTGTGTACTAAAAAGTGAAAATCGAGCTACCTCCTGATATTACCATTAACTTCCTGGTAATAAAATATTTCAGCGCTTCTATTGACAAAATATAATAATAATAAATTTGCTGTGCGTGAAGTCTTTTATGTTTTTACAAAATGGCAACATGTTCCACCACTGTCATATATTTTTGTTTTCTACTCTTCAATACCTTTCATTTGATACCCCCACTCAAAATTTAAAAAAAATATTTTTTTCCCCATGACAGGAATTAGCCGCCATTTTGGATTCCCAGTTCATCACATCAAATTGATATTATTTATTCTTTGGCCCATCAGACCGCACATTTTGCATATTTATTTATACTTTTAGTATCAGCAAAAATATGGTTTTAGGGGGGGGGGGGGGGGACACGTGAAATTGTGATGTTTTTTGGAAAAATGGCGCGGAAAATTAAACACTATCCACAAGTTACATATTTTTTTGTAATTTTCTCTTCAATGCCTTTCATTTGATACCCCACTCAAAATTTTGAAAAAATATTTTTTTCGTGCGACGTGAATTATCCGCCGTTTTGCATTTGAACAGCTGATAATTTTGAGTTCACTATATTTTTCCTATGTGCGCGTCAAAACAATCTTTAATCCTGGAAAGTTTCATGTTTTTATCTCTTTTGATTCAAAAGTTATTGGAACCGTACAGAGTGACAGACAGACAGACACAGGAACGAAACTATAAGGGTTTCTTTTTTTGGTTTTACCAACGAAACCATAAAAAGTGAAAAACAAGTAAACTCCTAACTTCCTTGTACTAGCGTCACATTTTGCATGTCATTTGTTTTTTTTATGACATACTACTACTTTGTTTATTTGATATTAATTTTACAAATCAGTGGACTGAATGACACATAAAGGAGCATTTGTAACACAAGTATACGGTTTTTGTTACAGAGAGACCCTGGAGAAGAAGAACATCACGTGGAACGACGATGGCACTATAACATACGGTGATACGAGGACCCACGTGTTCGAACCTGAACACTCAAAGGGATCAGAGGAAGATATCCTTCTTGTACCCAACTTGGGTCTCATCGTAAGTCCTTTAATTCATCTTACATCGTTTTCTTGGATTGATGAATAAATAACTTCTAGCATAGGCTTTCGCGGATAGACCCGTAATAAACAGCTTAGTTACCCGAGGAATGTTTTGTTATTGCTTCAAGTAAACATCACGATGCATCACACTCCTGAATATGCTTCCAGTAGTGGAAGCTAAACTAAAATTCCTTCATATGTAGGAATTTTCAAGCTATTTTTTCATCCTATTATCATTTATATAATCGAGTATTCCCGACGTCGGAGACGAAAACGCACCTCGAAATGATTTGTCATTGCTAAGCTATGGCTACCACATTTATTCCAATAAAAATAAATAAATATTTGTTTAGATTTGTTGGTCTTCAAATAGATAGGTATAAGAACATATTATCTAAAGAGATATCTAAATTAATTCACTTAATTTTACCTTTTTGGCATTTTCATGTCTAGGCTATGGCACATTAACTCGAAAAGCGTTACTAAAAATCGGCCCCAAAAAGCGTTACACATGTAACAGGGAGTTAGAAAGAGGCAGGAGGTAGGACGTATTGTCTAGAGTAGAGGTTGTGGAAAGAGCCTACCCCCCCCCCCCCCCCCCCCCAAGAGCTCGCCATCGTAGGGTCTTCACCGTCACCTTGACCTTGAGCATAACTGACTCTGCGCCCCGACTTCCGCACTTCGCTTCTTGCTACAGCTCACAGCTCCAGTAGTCGCTCACTTTTCTCTCTTACATCGATTATTCACAATTGTGCTGAACAGAAGGGGTGCTCTACTGATAGTACATGCAATAGTTCTTCAAGATGTTATTACTTCTGGTTTTACAAAGATTTACTTGCAGGAATGTGAAATAAATTAGTTTAATATTGTCACAAATATCTTAAACCTACTCTGTATCATAGAAACTATACTCAACCCATTATACTTTGTTATTCTGACAGCGCGGGAAAATCGAAAAAAAAAACAGGAGGGGAGCCAATGAGAGCTCGAGATTTTAGCGGGTAGTAAGTTATGCCAACCAGGCAAACAAAAATATCACTGGATAACCTTAAGATAACAACGTAGGGGTTTTATTTTTTCCCCATAGGTTGGCCAATCTGAGTTGTCAGATTTACAAAGTATAATGGCATGAGTATATTATACACTATGGCACTTTGATCTTTTAGTGAATTTTCGAAGGAAATTAATCTATTGTAATGGCATCAAAATTTTTGTATTGCGAATTTTTGAAAATTTTCTCCATGGAAATCCGTTTTAGATCATTCTTAATCGATTCTTGAAATTTAACACTTTTTTATGTATGTAATACATGTATATATTATATATATGTGTGAGTGTGTCACTCCAGACGATATCTCACGCTAGGATGCATTTAAAAAATCCGAACAAATTTTAAAATGTCAATAATATCAAAAGGAAAGATGAGTTCGTTGGCCAGAATTTTGGAGTTCATTTAGGGGTCAAATTTTGACAATTTAGGGTCAAAAATAGCATAAAAACGTATTTTTCCATTTTACCCCTCTCTTATATGAAAATATGACTAAAGTGTACATAACAGCAATTACTATACTCTTAAAGAGCTCTCCAACGACATGCATCTTGAAGGGTATATACTATTTTGACTTTTGTACCCCGTACCCCTGGTGTACCATTTTTTTTTTTTTTTGTTTTTTCACCCCTCCAAATTCTAATCCAAAATTTTCCTATATTATCATTAGCAAATAATATGGAGATTTCTTTGAAAATTCGCTCATTAAGTGGTGCATGACTGATCTTTTGGTTAAGAGATCAGATACCAGAAAAGAATAAGTATTGAAATTAGAGCTTGATCGAATTAACTGAATACTTTCAAAATGTCTGAATACATTATGTAATAACGTTTTTGTATTTTTGTATTTTTTTCTGTAAACAGGCAGCGTTAGGAATGTTAAAGGATAATACACTATTGAAGTCATCTTTCTCATTTATAATGAAAGGCCTTAACTACAGTCACTCGCTTTTGAAAATACGGGCCAAAGATTTCTTCTTCGGATATGACGACAGACTTATCGATATCGGTACAAAAGTGGCCAGAACGCTTGGACATGATGTACCCTTCGATAAATTTGGACTTCTTTCCAGGGTAAAAACACTTTTCCATATATATAACTTTTTTTTGTATTTTTTAAGTATAATAGTTATTTATACACCTAGAGACTAAAGCCAGCTATTATTCCCTGAGCGAATAAGTTGGTTCTTGAAGCGAAGCCGAAGGAATTAGACTTTTTATTCCCGAGGCGTAGCCGAGGAAATAACGCTAACTATCGCGAGGAGAAATGTAGCACTTTACTCCCAAGGTACATACAATATTTTATCTGCAGTAGGGAGAAAATACACATTTTCATCCATTGCACAGTTTTTATTTATTATTTTAATAAATAACAATAATTGTTAGCACTTTTACTTATAATAGCAGATATAAGAGATTCAATATTAAAAACAAATAAGAATTGCAATTAAACTCAAATAGAAGGTTATTTAGATGCAGGTTTAAACAATGATAAACAAGGTCGAAAAAGCAGTGTCACCAACCTAATTTCTACAACCTCACTACATTAGCCATTCATTCTCTACTATTTATAAAATAATTAAGTTGGCAATCCTTCTTTTTCTCCCTGGTTTTACTTTTTCTCCCTACTTTTACTTTTTTCTCTCTACTTTTTGAGTTAAGGGAAGAAAATACATACTTCAGTCCCTCTAAACTAATCCAAAATCATATCTTTTTCACCCTACTGGAGTTAAAACTTTTTTTTTAAATTACTCTTTGAAATTTATTTTTATGTTTTGAATTTATCTTTTTGCAGAGGTCGGCAATTACTCAAGAGACAATCACAGTAGCTACGGGTACTGATGACTTAGAGAGGATAGGAGTGGTGACCGAGGTAGACGGTAAAAATTCTCTTTCTGCATGGGGTGACCCAGAGTGTGACCGAATTGACGGCTCAGATGGCGCTTTCTTTCCTCGACATGGAGTCAATGAGTCAGCAACTATTTATCTTTTCCACCGAGATCTTTGTCGTCGCATGCCTTTTATCTTCCAAAAAGAAGTCGAAGTAAGTCTCTTCTCATTTTATTACTTTTTCTCACTACCTATGGTAGGAAAAGTACTGTTTTCACCAAAAAATTTGTTTTCGAAATTTCAACGGAATTATCCGTTTTGGGTGTTTTTAAGACCTCCTGAGTGGTTTTCAGCATGACGTCTATATGTATGTGTGTGTTATCATCGTAGCGCCCAAGGTATTTAACCTAGAGAGATGAAACTTGGCAGAAAAATCAGTCCTTATTTGTAGTGGTGCCGCCCGGAAAATCAAATTTTTCCGCCATCTAGAACCCAGTTTGTTGAGTCAGCAAATATTTTAAAAAATCGTAATAAATCGACAATGGTCCTGATCGAGTCGAGATTTGGCAAGAATATACCTCTCTATATGACAAACAAGCCCACCAAATTTCATTTTGATATTGGCCGCCATTTTGAAGTTATCAATTTTTGAACTTTGACGGTTAATAATACCGAAAGTATAAATAGGTTTTTGACGTATAGCATATCGTTGGAACCGGAAACAATATACCGGAACCAATATAAAAAACCCCGATGAAATTCCATTTATTAGTTTAAAGCCATGTCCAGACTGCCGAACCGAACATAGGAAACGAGCCAAGCATTGGTCTCTGCGCATGCCCAGTGTGAAATGCGCAGGCGTACTTTAAACTTAGCATGCGCAGAGACCAATGTTCGGCAAGTTTCCTCTGTTCGGTTCGGTAGTCTGGACACGGCTTAAAAGTTATAAGCGAATATAATTATTTATTAGTGCGATAATTGTGATGACGTCAAAGTTTGTTTACATCTGTCAAAATACCGCCAAACTTCAAATAATTAAATAAAATATAGGTATTAAAAATAAGGTTTTTTTTAAGAATGATAATAAATCAGTTTGTTCAGAACGGTCACCCATCCAAGTACTGACCACGTCCAATGCTGCTTCCTCCTGCTGCGAAGCAGCAGGCGAGGCCACTTTAGTGGCCTCTGAAGTGAGGAAAAGTTCCGAGGTACCCTGTACTTTTATTTAATACGTAATTATTTTATTAAATACGTTTGTTTACCGGGGGTTTATGGACACATAGAAAATATAGTTTTGTTATAAGATGATCCAAAAGTTGTTTAGATTTTAGAACAATTGTTCTAAACTTAAGGTTATTTAATATAATCTTAAGATTATAGTTTAACAAGAAATCTGAAAGTATAGTGTCAGAAGTTACCGCTGTCCCACATTAGGTTTGTTCCAACCCCGCTATTTGTACCGTCCTTTGTATCGTCTCGCGGATCGTTCGGGAATCGTTTAGGACAGGTTTTATACGCATGCGCTAACATTGTACTGTAATAAAATCATGTCAGGTTGGAACGAGTTTAGGACTATTATTCGCACTGTATTAAAAACATTAAGGAAACCTAACAGTTAGGAAACCTTCCTGTTGATATTTGTAATTATTGACATAATTGCGCATGTCATACAAACCAGTGCATGGTATTGTCAGAGGATCGTTGGGACCGTACAGTGAACGGTTCGCAAACGATCCCTGCCGGGGTTGGAACAGTTTCGTGTAGGGGAGAGTGGGGCATGTTGTCACAAATTTAACAACTTATTTTTTTTAATTTTTTCTATTCGGTACATTTTCAATTTCTAAGTACTATTGTTTATTTTAAACTTTCAGCTACATGTGGCACAAGTTTCATTTATCTAGCATTAGTAGAAGTATTTTTATTTTATTTTTTTAAAGTTAAAGTTTTTTGTGACAACATGCCCCATCAAGGGGCAGGTTGTCACTTGGTATGGGGTAAGTTGTCACAAGATATAAATTAATTATCACCACTTTGATTTAACAAAATTTAAATAGCTTAAGCTACAAGATTTGGCTAGTTAATATAATAATTATTATTATTTATGGGGCTATCAGTCTTGTACAGGCAAAATATTTTTCTTATAAGAATCATTTATGCTAATTTTACTGCAGTACCAATGCTAGGTTCTGTAATTTATTAAAAAAACTTCCGCTGCGTAACGAATGGAGCAGCCTCTAAATTTTAGAACCCTAACCGCCTTCATGTGCATGAAGCATGAGACTCCTGGAGCATACCGTCCTCTAGTGGTTTTTGCCTTGTAATTTCTCACCATTTTGCCTAGAACAGAACAGCTTTGCTAAACTCGTTATTTCGGTCCTGTACCTAGCACCTAGCTAAGAGTACGGTAAGGGAATCAATCAGCTACCTCGGTAAGGGAATCAACACTGCGTTTCTAAGTATAAGGGGGGAGAGGGTCTGTTAAAAAATAAATGTTTATTTATTGTATTAAAAATAAAAGGGGAAAAGTGTATCATTTGTTTGATTTTTTTAATCAATAGTTAGCATATTTGTTTAACTTATTTTAACTGGCCATCCTTTTTTTTCTTTATCCGCTTTCCAAATTAATTCCTCTTCACTTTCCATTTCTATTTAAATATAGAAGAATACTCTTATGTAAATAAAGCATTGGGGCAAGTAGTCACAAAAGGTATTGGATGTGACTACTTGCCCCTTTTACTTTGTGACAACTAGCCCCAACGCGCCATTTTTAATTATAGTGAAATATTTATTATCCTGCCGCAATAATATTGATTTAACGGTTTAGAAAAACAATGCCAAAACTACTACGTAATAATAATCATCGAATATAGCACCCTAGATAAAAAATACAAAACAGAAAACATAATTTAAAAACAAAAAAAAACAGTGAGTGACTTGCCTAAAAAGTTTATGTCCCATAGATGGCAGACGGTTTGCTACAGTGACACAATTTTTCGTAAAGTTTGTCTACATAATGAAGGTTATCTTCAGTAGCCACGCGAGCTTTCCCTTATCACTCTAACCCCTTAAAATTGACCCTGTGACAACCTGCCCCTGTGACTTCTTGCCCCACTCTCCCCTACGGTACGAAACACTGTCCCAAGTCAGCTTGGAACGGCTTTTATTTACTGCGCATGCCGGTGACGATCCCGCGGACGGTACAATGCTCGGTTGGAACAAACCTATTATATACCTTTCTTTCTATAATAGACTAATCCTTCATAACGTAATTGAGGCTTAGCCTAACTTATGCATTTTATTTGTCAATGGAAAACGAGAATACGTATTTATAGTAGTTTTTCCCACGGTGTCTTTGAGGAAAACGATGTGGGATTGCTATGTTGAAAAATCTTTTATTGTTTACTTTTTTACTGCGCATATTTTAATTATTAAAATGTTTATAATTTGAATTTTTTTTTTTTTTTTTTTTTTTTTTTTTTTTTTTTTTTTTTTTTTAATAATAATTTGTATAGTTATTTTTCCAGTCAAATAAGTGAATTAAGTATTTATGTAAGATATTATACAAACAATTTTGACCGATTTAAAAAAGGGGAGAAAAATTAAATTAATTAGAAAATAATGGATTGTAAAAGTATAACATTATTAATGTACGTGATAGGATGTGAGGAAGCTATGTGCCAGACTTATTGGCTTACTATTTTTTTAACTTCATAAGTTTTCTTGTTGTCCCTATTTAATCAATACTAATATATTGGACCAATTAGGGTGTAAACCCTAATTTATCGATTTATCGAACATATTAGCATCTTCTTTAACTTTCACCAAATATGGGAGAGCGGGGTTGGTTGGGACACTTTTTTTTAGAGGCCGTGAGAGCCACAGTTTTGCATCAACTTTTTCGTTTTTGTATGATTATCAATTATCATACACAGAGATCCTAACTAACATATTCCAGACTTATAGCGACTTAAAAAAAAAACATCATACTATTTTTTTAATGTTTTTCCAAAACCTTCACTTTGTCCAATGTATCCCAATGGGTGGGACACATTTGACACAGGGGTGGGATACTTTGGACACATAAAAACTCCTGATTTTGCAACTGAAATCATGAAAACAATTCATTTGAGTACTTAAATAGAAGGGATGCTAAATAAGTAAGAAAGTAGGCAACCAAAAGAAGAAATAGGTATGATGTGTGGGTGATATGGGGGATGAATGGGACTTACTGTCCAACTCATCCCTCGACGCCGTTTTTTTTAAAAAAACACAAACAACATTGGAACCCATTGTTCCACAGTAAATAAATCCATTACCAGGTAAAAATAGTAGAGACTCAGAAGAATATTGTAGAGGGGCTGGAAGGCTTCCGACGTGGGTCTCAAATTTTACATCAGCTTGCCTCGAAATCGAATTTATTTTTTTTAAAAATCAATGGTGATCAACAAGACGTGAGACCACTTGAGGGATTGAATAGCATCTGAAGGGCTACTGACTGGTCCACCAGGGTTGCTAATCTCACCTTCTTTTCAACCAAAAACAGCAGTGTCCAATTCATCCCACTGTCCCAACCAACCCCCCTCTCCCCTACTATCCACACTAGTGTTCTGTTCTGTTAACCCCAACCCCACTATTCCAATGTCTAGTTTAATTTAACAGTTGAACTATTTGGTAATGGTGTATTGTCTGTGATCAGTTTCAGGATGGAATCATGGCGATGAGGTTTCATGCTGCTCCGGACGTGTACAACACTGAAGGAACCTGTTACTGCCCTAATGACGAGTGCTCTCCTCAAGGAGTATTTGATCTCTCTCCATGTACAATGGGTAATTCAAAACTCAAAATACAAACATATCTAGCATTAATATCATTTTTTATAAGTCTATAATTTAAAAACTAACTCGATTATTATTATGAGCACCAAAATAAAGTTAGGTTGCACTATTCTTCCTTTTATATTAACTTATATAGCCACAGCTATACGGGTCGTATCAAGAAATATTCCAATATTTACAGTTCACGCACTCTGAGTTGTGACTTTTGACACTCAGATTGGCCAACCTAAAAGAGGAAAAAAAATAAAGCTACTAGGCCTGCGGGAAACGTGGGGCCAGTGACATTTTAGTTTGCCTAGTTGGCTTGATCTTCTAGAATTCAAATGCCTAACCTCTCAATGGTTCCTCATGGTTTAGTAATAATTGTCTTTGGCTTTAAAAGAATATGGAATAGAAATTGTCTCTGGTTTTGAAAGAATATAGAATAGTAAGTGTCACTAGCTGTCAAAGAATATGGGATAATAATTCTCTCTGATTTTTAAGAATATGGAATAGTAATTGTTTCTGGTTTTGAAAGAATGTGGAATAGAAATTGTCTCTGGCTTTAATAGAATATGAAATAGTAATTGTCGCTGGCATTAAAAGACTAGGGAATAGTAATTGTCTCTAGCTTTCAAAGAATAAGGAATATTAATTGTCTCTGGCTATGAAAGAATATGAAAGAAACCATTGATGCAGTTACCACTAGATTAATTTGTGTCATAAAGTCATAAAAATCTAGTGCTCCACTAATCCTTAATCCTTAACCTGACATAAATTATGCAAAGTTAATTGAAATGTATAATGGAATATTAATTACACTCAAAAAACATAAAAAACTTTCAAAAACTAAAGTCAATGCATTCATACTAGAGTAGAGCGTCAATTATCTGAACTAATGTTGCATAGGATGTTCGGATAATTAAAATTCACCAAAAAAAAGGAAAGATGCACAAAAATCATCATGCTTAAATTATCTATTTTGCATATTAAAATAATATAATTATACAGCTAATTAAAAGTTAAAGTTAAGTTAAAGTCAAGTTAAATGAATGGATTTAAAATATCTTCAGCTTTAGATTCTTACATTTCGTGAATGTTAATTTGTTGTTTCTATAATATTTAATTGTAACTTTAATGTGTTATTCATGTTTTAGGAGTGCCAATGATGATGTCATTTCCACATTTCCTCTACGGTGATCCTAAGTTACGGGAGCAATTTGAAGGTCTCAATCCAGACCCAAAGAAGCATGAATTTTATATTGATGTTAATGGGGTAAGTTTTTTTTTTTTGGTGTTAGTTTTTATAAAAAAAAATTTAATCTAAGGCATCATTTAAACTAGAGATTCCGTGAATCTCAAATGAACCGTGAAAAGGCAAATGGCACCATTCAGACTATGATTCCATTTGACGATAAGATTCTCAAATCCTGCCCCTAGGGGCCATCGACTGTCTCGCATATTTATATAAAATTTAGAATATATAATATATATATTTATAATCAAGCAGTTAATGTTACATTGTGCTATACAGGCTCATTCAGGCTTTACGAAACGCTTCACATTCAACCATTTCCTTTTTATTTAAATTAATAAAATATTTTAATTATTCTCGTAAATACAATAATAATAACTGAAATATAATAAATTAATTTATTTAATAATAAATAAAATTATAATATTTAATTATAAATATTTTTATTTACCTTAAATATTTACCTTAAATAAAATATTTTAATTATCAACTGTAATATAATAAATGATTTAATAATAAATATATCTATCTATATTATTAAAAAAGATTTGTAATCAAACAAATGAGTCAAATTGTGCGAAGGTTCAAGGCAGCGAGTAGGGGGGCAGAGCCCTCTATTTTATGATTAAAAACATTAATTTATGTTCAATTTTAAAACTCTGTATATAAATTTAAATTTTCTCGTGGCCTTGGTAAATGCGATGCACCCACGACCCACAGTTTCCTATTACATTTCTTAGCTTTCTTAGTTAAATACCACACTACAAAAACATACAATCGCAATTAAATTACACTGCAATTGAACATCCATTATCTATTTTTTAATTGCAATGAAACCCGAAGTTGAATAGATTAAGAAGATGAAGGTTTGTGGTGAGCTGGGCTGCTGAAAGGATTTCCGGGCCCCCTGGGCAAGTTAGCACCTGGGCCCCTTTGAACAAATAAGGGAGGTCCGGGGGAAATTTTTTTTAAATTTAAGAGCAAAAAGATGAGTTTTAAGAATTTCTGAGGGTAAGTTTATCCTAAATAAAAAGGTGGGGACGAATTTCAAATACATATGTACTGCTGGTTAAGTTTGTATTTGTGTCTGTTTAATTTCCATTGCGTGAATTAACTTTGCTTCCCAAACTTAGCTAGGTTATTAGGGGCCGTCGCAAAAAAAAAATCTTAAGTAAAAAACAAAAAAACATTTGCATTCAGAACTGAATGGTGTCCCCTTACAATAGTATAGAAGTATAATTCCAAGTTAGATTTTATTATGCTCTCAAGGGGCCTCTACCGACATTGGTACAAAGATAGTAGTTTCATGTTGTTTTTTTTTAGATTTGGGGGCCCCTTGGCTCCGGGGTTCACCCGCAATGGGGCCTATAGTTATGCCTATTATACCACTAATCACAATATCCATCTTGCCTTTTTAGTTGTTAAGAATCCAGAGCCGCCCCCGGAAGCCTGGGGCTCAAGGGGGACCGAGCCTGTCCCTCCCAAACTTCTAGGGCATAGGGGCCCCACGCCAAAAAAAATTGATGAGAAAAGAAAAGAAAAAACGTTTGCGTTCAGAACTGAATGGGGTCCCCTTTACAATAGTATAGAAGTATACTTTTAAGTTAAATTTTATTATGCTCTAAAGGGGCCCCTACCGACATTGGTACAAATGTAGTAATTTCATGTTTCATTTGGATTTGGGGGCCCCTTGGTACCGGGGTCCACCCGCGATTCGGGCCCATAGTTATGCCACTAATTACAATACCCATCTTGCCTTTTTTGATTGTAAAAAACCAGAGCCGCCCCCCGCAGGCCCCCCCCCCCCCCCGTCGGCGGCCCTGGTGGTGAGTGGAAGCAGAAGTGGGGAAAGTTAAGGGGCAAGCCTTCGAGCCACTAAATATTGATACTTTATACTTTCTCATATAAAGAGAAAGTATTGTGATGGCCGGAAAATTAAATATTATGGATTTACACATCTTTCAAGTCCCCTGAGCCCCAAAAAGTGGTTTATAAAAAAATTCTGTCTGTTGTCTGTCTGTGCTGACGCCTGGAGCCTAAACTACTGGGCCAATTTTGACGAAGTCAGGCATACATTTTCAGAAAAATCATACCCTGAGGCGAAATCAAGGAATTAATTTTAGCTCCAAATTCAGGGGCACTTCCCTCAAAAACTCGAAACTGGTTTCAACCGTTGATTTAAAAAAAAAAAATCTAAAATGTAATTTAAATAAAATTCTAACAACATAAGCCGTTTCCCCAGGAAAAATCTAGTTCCTGAGAAAATAAATTCAATTTTTATGTTTTTGGTAGTATTCATACTACGGAATGTTTGGTTCGAATCCCGGTGCTGAAGTCTATTTTTCTCTGTCTGTCTCCCGTTGTAAATAGTAATTATAATTTTATTTAAAAGAGAAAGTAGATTTGAACAGGGACAGAGAGAGGCTGGGTTCGATTCCCCACCGAGGAGAAGTTATTTTTATGATACATTTTGATTAAATGTTTAAAAATAATTAAATGTACCAACCAAAAATAATAAATGGAAAATACTGGGCAAAGTAATTATGAACTCGTATATAAGAAAGTTTGTCTCAGTTGTCTAGGACCAATTTTTTTAATCTTATTCATGAATTGCATTCACGAATCAGACACCAGAGTGAATAGGAGAGAACAAAGTTAACTTTTAATTAAAATTGTCAATATAAAGATGGGAAATTTATTAAAAGAGCAAAATATCATATTCAATTCTGTAAGACCCTTGGATATTCTGATGGAGAGACCCTATATTGAGCAAAGTTCTTGAATTTTCCCTAATGCATAATTATCTGTAATTATTGCTGAGAATATAATACTATCTTTAGTTTTATAATACTTCTTAAATTCAAATAATTATTTAATGTTTAAAGAGAATAACAGTAATAATAGTTATTTATTCACCTAGGGAGTAAAGTAAGCCATTATTCCCTGAGCGAAAAAGTTGGTTCTTGAGGCGAAGCCAAAGGAACCATGGGCGCTAAATCCCGAGGTGAAGCCAAGGGAATTAGACTCTTTTATTCCCGAGGCGCAGCCGAGGGAGATAATTATCGCGAGGGAAATAATGGCACTTTACTCACGAGGTACATACAATATTTTATCTCCAGTAGAAAGAAAAGACACATTTTCATCCATTGCACAGTTTTTATTTATTATTGTAATAAATAGCAATAAATATTAGCACTTTTAATAGCAGATATAAGAGATTCAATATTAAAAACAAATAAGAATTGGAATTAAAATCAAATAGAAGGTCATTTAGATGCAGGTTATAAACAATATAAACAAACATAAACATGGTCAAAAAAGTGCAGTGCCGCCAACCTGATTTCAACAACTTCATTACATTAGCCATTCATTTTCTACTATTTATAAAATAATTAAGTTGCAATCTTTACTTTTTCGCCCTACTTTTACTTTTTCTCCCTACTTTTTGAGTTCAGGGATGAAAAGACCTTGTTTTAGTCCCTCTAAACTAATTCAAAATCATAACTTTTTATCCCTACTGGAGATATTTGCTCTTGGTATTTGCTCTCCTCTTCATATTGAACGTAAAAATCTAAAAATGTCTATTTGTATTTCAGATGTTAGGGTTCACATTAGGCACAGTGTCCAGGCTGCAGTTAAATCTACAAGTACATCAGTCATACTTCCCTTCTCTACTTGAAGATTTTCCAGAAGACACAATTTTACCTATCGTTTGGATTCAAGTGGTAAGTTAATTGTTTTTTATAACTTTAGAATGTGTCGTACGTCGTACAAGTTTAACAATTTTGAGCGAAAGTTTAAAATAGTTGTGGAAATTCTTATCTCATGTTCTTTTTATAACAATTAAAACCAAATACAATATAATCATATGGCATTGCGTAACTCCTAGAACAAGTTTACAAAGAACATTGGGTTAAAACGCACCTTGAACTTGTTCTACTGCCAATTGGTGTGGCACATAGCTTCCCTGCATCATATATCATGTTGTAGAGTTGGGGGCTTCGGATCTAAACTGACTGCAAAAATCCTCCAATTCAAATTTAATGAAAAGGTAAAAAAGATAGTGCCCAGTAGAGGTATAAAAATAATAATTATAAGGTAATAATAAAAGAACACAAAGAAAGCCCAAGTACCTTGAATTATAAAAGGGGGTTTTAACAATTAAAATAATAAAGATAACATGTAATATTTGCCTGGTGTAACGGTGTGTGGTGAGGTGAAGAGTTTGAGTCTGCATTCGTCAGCAAACTGGCTCTGGAGACGAATATAACATGTCCGGGCGGACATACAAGAAAGAACTGGAAATATGCAGGCTTGGTGAACTGGATCGGTATATAAGTGTCTGGGCGGACATACGAGGAAGGGTTTTAACTGAGATAAAAAAAGAAAATAATTTATCCTGGCAGATATCACTTCCACACACTCACTTCCATTTCTCGTGACTGGCAAAAAAGAACTGCTCTAGCCAGGTTGACCAATACAAAATAAATATAAAAATAAACTATACAAAGATCTGTTAGAAATATGAAGGTTCTAAACAAAGACTAGCTCACAAAGGGGGACACACTCAGCTGTGCCCCGGAACAAATAAAAATATTTAATATAAAATCAAAAAATATACTTTTCCTTAAACATATATTATAATAAAATAAAATATAAATTTATAATATAATATACATATAAATAAATAAAATAAACTGTGGCTTTAACACACCTACTTCATTGATTTTATGCTTTTACAAACCATTATAGTCCAGGAGATAGCGTGCAAAAAAGTGTGTGACTAACATCAAGCTAGAATTTTGTGTACAAGTAAATGTTTTGGTGCCTTTTAAGAATATGTGGTTGGCTAAGTTTGTCTGCAGGACATAGCTTGACAATAGGCATTTGAAAAAAAAACAGTGCAGAGCGGCCATGTCCTGCCCATTTTGTTGGACAATGTGATTTTCATGATCCTGAGTACTAATTTGGTCAGTAGACCAAAACCAAAAATCAAGTTGATAGTAGTTAGTCAGTTAATAGGAGGCCTCTTTGATTTGGAGTAATATTTGACTAACTAACCTCTATTAAGTGAAAAACTACTATCTTGAATATTGTCCTACTAACTAAGTTCGTACTTAGGATCATGAAAATCACATTGTCCCCACTAATTGGTGGGACATGAGCGCTCTACACTGGTTTGTTTTTTTCAAATTCCTATTGCCAAGCTATGTCCCGCAGACGAACTTAGCCGACCACATATTCTTAAAAGGCACTAAAAGATTTACTTATACACAAAATTCTAGCTTGATGTTAGACAGACACTTTTTTGCACGCTATCTCCTAGACTATAAAAGTGATTTTGTGAAATTATATCACAAGAGCTCAGAATCAAATACAAAATATGATGACTACATTTAACACATGACGAGATGTGACTGTGGCTATTTGCCTGATGTGTTATTCCATAAATAATCTTATCCTATGTACTTTATGATTCAATATAAAAATAGCAATCTAAAAACTAAAAACTGTGTTTTCTATGTACAGTAGAACCTTGATAAGAAGTGTCTCAAGCGGATTAGGGAAACAGTCTTGTTATCGAGGTGCTCTTTTTGTTGAGGGTCGTGTTATCAAGGTTATTTTGGCTATCAGTCGTGTTTTCGAGGTTAATGGGCGGGGTTTTCAAGTCTAGACTTGTTCAAGGTCGACCCATTCCTGTATAGAGTCACGTTATAGAGGTTGACTTCTCAAAAGAGGTTCTGAGTTACGTTGTGAATTGGAAAAAATCCGTGTTATAGAGGTTGTTTGGATAATAATAGTCGCGTTATAGAGGTTAATATAACATTATGTGTTATGGCAATCTCAATGGGATTTGAAAATTGCACTTGTAATTGAGGTTGTCGTGTTATTGAGGGCCGTGTTCAAATCTTGCGTTAATTTTGGGACACCCTTTACTACGCTATTTATTATGTTATTTAATTGTATAATAATTATGTGTGTTATTGTTTGGTTTTTTTAGTCTGCAGAGAGAATGCCTCCAGATCTTTTCAATATGATCTATCATGCAACGTTCACTGTTCCTTTAATACAAGATTGTCTCCGTTGGGGCTCATTAGGTCTCACTCTATTCCTAATTGCATTGCTTTACTACATAGCAGTAAGACCGACAAAACCAGTCGAGCTACCCGAGAAATATTCAACAGAAGCACAGGAAATGCTTCCCGAATCAGATAAAACCATAACTATCGCCATGTATCCAAAACTAAGCTGATCAGCGAAGTAACTAGTAACAAAATCTTCATCTCTATTAGAAATAATGAAAAAAAAAGCAACGAAAAGTGTATATATCCTTTTTTTACAATATAAATTTTGTATTTAACGAATATCGAAGTTATTACGAAAAAAAAAAAAAAAACTCAATTAAGTAAAAATAAAGAGGCACTTCTTTAGATTGTCACTCCTCTTATAAAAAAACAGAGGGGAGTAACAATCTAAAGAAGGTGTACGGAATGTTCTTCTTTAGACTGTTAGTCCTCTTATAAAAACAGAAGTGTGATATTCCTTTGCCCCAAAGTAGATTGGATTAAAGATCCCTTTTTCTTAATAGTTATTTAGTCAAAGTCATTTTTACTCCAAAACAAAATAGGGGAGTAACAATCTAAAGAAGTATCAATAAAGAATATAAGACAGTCAAAAAGGTAACATACAAATTAGATAAGATTAGGTAATTATTAAAAGCCTTAGAGGATTGTCTGCCTCTATTATTTTATGAAAATTGGCCCAAATCTTAAAGTTTGTGGCTGTTTGCTGACATTTTGAGGGTCACATTGAATTACATTTTAATATTTAAATTTAATCTGATTATTATCAAACTGTACTCAACTATCAATGATGATAAATTACTAACTTTAATTTTATCAAGATAATGTAGGAATCAGAGTTCTTTTTACAATAAAAAATATTGATTTAATTTAAGATTTATTGAGGATATTGCTGTCAATACTCATTTTCATAGGAACTATTGTCCTATCGCTATTATTTTACAGATTTTAATGTCCATAGCAGCTATTCTAATATTCAAAACAGTTTCTAGTAAAAGAAAACCCATTTCAATGTAAGTAAACAAAAAAAATCTCAATTACTATCTGGTGCATAGGCTTTTGTTTCAGGAGCAACCATGAAGGCTCAGTTCTTGTTTTAAAGAAAATTTGAGAAAAGCTGTGATAGTCCAGGAGATAGCATGCATAAAAGTGACTGACTAATATCAAGCTAGAAGTTTTTGAGAAAATAACTTAATCTTGCACCCTTTAAGAATATGTGGTCGGCTAAGTTCGTCTGGGGGACATAGCTTGGTCATAGCCAGTTAAAATATATATATAAATCAACCAGTAGAGAGTGCTCATGACCCATCCATTTTGGTGGGCAATATGATTTTCATGATCCTGAGTACAAAATTAGTGATATTAGAGAAAAAAGTAAGGCGCGCTTCACATAAGTACGTGGGGCGATAATCGCCGGTTTCTGTACATTAAAGTTAAAATTATTAGGTGTAATATAATTACATTAATTTTAATAGTAATATTCTTTTTCTACTCTTCAAGACCTTTAAATTGATGTGTTGTGGTAACTAAAACAATGTTTAGTCACCCGCCATATTGGCCGCCATCTTGAAAATTTTAATAATTGCATATTCTTTTTCTACACTTCAAGACCTTTAAATTGATGTATAACATGCCATAGTTACTAAGAACTTTTTTTAGTCTCCCGCCATATTGGCCGCCATCTTGAAAATATTACGTTTGAAATTTTAATAGTTGCATATTCTTTTTCTTCATTTCAAGACCTTTAAATTGATATATAACATGTCATGGTGACTTGAAGGCACCAAAAGATTTACATATTCACAAAATCCTAGCTTGATGTTAGTCAGACACTTATATGAACGTTAGCTCTTGAACTATTGGGTAGCACATTTTTATAAAAGTCCTAACTCAGACATTCCTATTACGCATTTTATTTTTATACATGAGTTGGTTTAATAATTCACTATTAGTTTAATTTATAATGTAATGTAGTTGTAAAAATATGGATTAGGTTAGTACAGCTAATAATTAGTTTTAGCATAAAGCAAAAAAAAAAATTGTATGATTATTATTTTTTATATTTGGTAAAAGCAAGATAAAATTATAATTTTAGCAGTGTTTTGATAATTAAATTAATTAAATTCGAACAAGAACTTTAAAATTAACTTTTAATTAAATTTAAGCTTTTTAAAACTCCAGAATAAATTAAAAAATATGATCATTAATCAATTTATAAATAAATTTTTACACCTACATTTATAGAAACCATATCTGTAAGTCTGTAAGTTAAATCTTTAATTGGACACTAAAAATACCAATTTAACCAAGACCTGTATAAAAAAAATAAATTTAAAATCAGACATAAAATAAGTCCATATATGTAGGTTTTTTTTTTATTTTCCGAATATTTAATATTAAATTAGTCGAAATAATTTTGTGATTTGTTTAAAGTAAATTTTTAGCACATACTTGACTAAGGTATGCCTTTATTAAGGCAATACATGTACTGATTTAACAATAATTTTGTTATATCACAATTTTTTTTTTTTAAATCTTTTCAAATATATATCTTTCCCTAGGTTTATATAATTTTATTATAATATTATATTATAAAATATATTTATATAATTTTGACTGATTAAATCTTCCATTTGATTCCCAGAATTGAAGATAAGCTCAAAATTATCATATAAGAGATAAATCTGTCGGATAAAGAATTTTGGTAAACTGCTCATTAATCAATACTAATAAATCATTTAAAATTCTTTCTTATATAATTATATTAATTTGCAGATTTATCTGAACAAGCTCAAAATAAACTGATCTAAACAAACTGATATTTGATATACAGCGTGTGATCTTTGAGATCTAATTAATATATCTAAATAATTTATTAAATCATTGAAATCTAAAGCATTAGCGGAAACTAAAGATCAAATATCTATTTAAGATCAATATCTTCTTAAGTGTGTTTGGAATCACTAATCGGTGAACCAGCGGTTAGTTGTGGTTAGCGTCATGGTGGCTTGAAATAAACTTATTTCCAAAAAGGACCATTTGAGTAGCTGAATTCGAAAAGCAGCTATATCCACTTGAATATTTTTTTTTTGCAAAGCAAGAAAAACGTCTAGCAATTCACTAAATTGTGTTATTAGGTTATTATTATAATTATTATTTTTTTTAACCAATAACTAATAATTCATTTATTGGAAAAAAGCCCTATAATCTCAGGCTATTATTTTCTTTTTAATAAACAAAAGAAATAATCACATAGCTGGTTTTGTCACAGTTTTTTGTTTATAGCTACTTTTGCAACCAAACCCTCCGCCATGTTGGATTGGTGTGCTGCAGCAAAATCAGTTATATCCAATAAATTAAGCAGTTATAAACTATTATTTTAACTATTTAAACTATTATTTATTCAGTGTAGCCACTATAATTTTTATTTTTCTTCTATCATATATTTTTCTGTTTAAAAGAAGATAGAAATGTGTAAAGAAGGATATAGATGATTTTGCAGCCTTACTCAGAGTAACTCTATAATGTGTACATAGGATATAGCTGTTTTTGGATCAGTTATGGATATAGCTCCTTTTGAATCCGAGTACAGTAGGGATATAGCTGCTTTTATAACCTCACTCATATTTCAATCTAGAATTTAATAGGTTTATAATTTTGTTTTGGAACTGTTTGACTGCAGAACCTTGTAGAGCTTTAAAAAACAAATCCAGGGGTACCAATATCTCATTTTTTCATTTTTTTGGATATAGCTGCTTTTGGAATTCGGCTACTCATTTGAAAGCAGCGGTCAACCGAAAAGGTTATATACAAAGAGAGGTTATAAAATTGAATGTTGGTAGTTGTGAGATAGAAGTTAATAAATAATAAATATATTTGAGAGGATAATATATGTAGGAGAGTAAAGCTATTACGATTTCTCAAGTGCATAAACTATTAAAGTTGGCAACCCCTGTAGGTTTAATCTGTATATAGCCTTCATCCATTTCCTTTTTCCTTCTTTTAAACTCTTGATTACAAATATTAATACAATTTTCAGCCACATCTTCCTCCTTAAACATTGCACTGCACTTTTCACATCAATAAAGGCCCATGTTTCCTTTCACAAAAACTAAATATTAAACAAGTAAGGCGCGCTTCATGTAAGTACGTGGGGCGATAATCGCCGGTTTCTGTACATTAAAGTTAAAATTATTAAGTGTAATATAATTACACTAATTTTAATAGAAATATACTTTTACTACTCTTCAAGACCTTTAAATTGATGTATAACCTGTTATGGTAACTAAAACAATGTTTAGTCACCCGCCAAATTGGCCACCATCTTGAATATTTTAATAATTGCATATTCTTTGTCAACACTTAAAGACCTTTAAATTGATGTATAACATGTCATATTTACTAAGAACTTTCTTTAGTCGCCCGCCATATTGGCCGCCACCTTGAAACTGTTAAGTGTAAAATTTTAATAGTTGCATATTCTTTTTCTTCATTTCAAGACCTTTAAATTGATATATAACATGTCATGGTGACTAAAAACTTTTTTTTTTTCGCCCGCCATATTGAAAATATTAAGTGTGAAAAATTCAAAATGTGTCCAGTTGTCTAAAATGCCAAGATGCACCTGTGTGCCGAATTTCATGTTCCTAGCTATAGTAGTTTATGAATTGAAACAAGCAACGGACAGACACCAACGGACAGACAGACAGACAGAGCCGTTATATAAGGATTTTTTTTTTGGTACTTTGTACAGAAACCTAAAAATCAGTTCGAGACAACTCAGACAAACCTTCTCATATACAAGTTCATAATTACTTAGCCCAGTGTTTTCTGTTTATTAGTTTTTGTGGGTACATTTAATTATTATTGAACATTTCATCAAAATTTATCATAATAAACAGGTCAAGTGTGTGCTAGTCAGCACACTGCTAGGATCCCTAGGCCACCACATTGTAGTTTAAGTAGTACCCTATTGATGGTGTTTTTTAAAATGCTAAAATGCTTACTTTGAATTGTCCTATGAGTCTGATATTCTCAAAACACATAAACAAACTTCCGATAAAGTATTTTTTTTTTTGCCACTGAACCGGACTACAAACATATAAATACATCAAAAAGACCATAATTATAAAAAAAAAAAAAAAAAAAAAAACGTATTTTGTCAATAAAAAATAAAATAATATTTTTTTTCAAAATTTCCAAAAAGAGGTATCTTTACTTTTGGTCGAAGAATCTTCAAGAATTTTTTCAGATTTTTTGCACTTCACATAAGCGAGATAGAGGTGGGGGACACGTTTCACACCCACTTCAAACTTGCCTACACTCACCCTATCGAAGTCATAACCAAAGAATTATATATTTTTGTAATCAGCTCAACGTACCCTTTCATATGATACCCCTCACGGTGTAGAAAAAAAATAAAAAATTTCTGACCCTTAAGTTTTTCTTAAGAACAAGACACATACATGCCAAATTTCAAAGTGATCGGAACAAAGGTGTAGCCGTGAGAGCAGGTGACCGGATGGACGGACAGACACACGCAGAAAAATATAAGGGTCCTTGGTTTTGCCTACGGACCCTAAAAACAACTTCTCCTTGGAGGGGAATCGAACCAAGCCTCTCGATTTTCTCAGGAACTAGATTTTTCCCGAAAATATCGTTAGATCGTATTTAAATGGACATTTTAGAATTTTTCAATAAAAATCGTCGGAATAAATCATTCAATCAAAAAAAGTTGCGACTGCTTCAGTCGACTGCTAAATCAACCAAAGGTTTACAAACGATTGTTTGGGTTAGTCTTTCCTGACACAACGGTTACTTACTTCTCCAGTTGGCCTGATTAGTGATTCCAAACACAACCTTAGTTACTTTAGGTCCTATTAACACAAATTTAGTTTCTTCATCATTTTCAGTTTTTCTAAATATCAAGAAAATAAAAAACGAGTAATTGCTCAAACAATTGGCTGTGGATCTTTCAAAAAAAAATAAAAGTCTATTATTTTAAGAGTTATCAAAAACCAACTATTACTTCTCTGAGATGTAATAAAAGCCTATTATTATTAATTATTGTATTACATTTAAGAAATAAAAATTGTAAATAAAAAAAAAAATAAAATAAAAATAATTGTTTATAATTGATGAGATTATACATGTATAATGATATAGACTTTAAAGAGCTTATATATGAATATGTTTAGGGTCATTGTAGACATAAGACAATTGGAGAGAAAAAAACATTGTTTTTTAGAATGATTAGCTTTATTTTTGGTAAACTTGGAAATAGTTCATTTTTTTTTTTTTTTTTTTTTTTGCTTCAACTAAGTTTAGTTGTTAAAGATTTGATGTAACCTTCTCCTGGTTAATAAAACTCAATTAAGAGCACATACTTAAGCTATTATACTTTGTTATTCTGACAGCGCAGGAAATTAAAAAAAAAAAAAAAAAACGGGAGGGGAGCCAATGAGAGCTGGAGATTTTGGCAGGCAGTAGGTCGGGCCAACTAGGCAAACAAAAATATCACTGAATAACCTTAAGATAACCACCTAGTGGTTTTATTTTTCCCCACACATAGGTTAGCCAATCTGAGCTGTCAGATTTACAAAGTATAATGGCATGAGTATAATTGATGGTTTTACTGTAAAAAAAGCAAAATTTGCTAATAATATAGTTCAGTAATGTTAAGTTTTATACACTATTAGTGATATAGAGGCAGCAGAAATAGATACCCCTGAAAACTTAACCAATTTAGACATTGTTATAACCAATCTACAGTAATACAGTTATGAACATTGCACCTTATCAAATGGGAAAAATATCAACATTGATGAAATGTTGATTGGAACAGGTATGTTGGTTTGTAAAGCTGATGGATCAACACTCCAAACTTGTATCGTCCATATTGATATATTTGCTTAAGTTCTTTGGTAGCTATTAGCCTTCTGTGGGCTGTTATACGGAGAATTGTGGATTGTAATTTTATTATTATTAATATAAAAGAATTTGTAGTTGGATTTGTGAGTTATATTGGGAATTGTAAGTCATATATATACTGTCATATATACTGAATTTGTTAATTTGGGAATTGTAAGTCATATATATACTGTCATATATACTGAATTTGTTAATTTGGGAATTGTAAGTCATATATATACTGTCATATATTGACTAAAATATATGACTAAAAACACTAATGTTGACTAAAAGTATCACAAATTTGGATATAAGTTGACAAAAAATATCAACATATTATTTTTCCAGTTTATTTATAACTTTATGGTCACAGTACAGATGCCTTTTAAGCTAGAATTAGAATAACATTCAATATTTTCATTAAAAATAGTTTGTTTTTTACAAAAAATAAAATAATGTTTTTTAAAAATATTATTCCTAAATTAACCTAATCAGATTATTTTTTTAAAAGTTATTTATACTTTCTAGATAATAATTTTGTACCTGGATGTGAATGAGTTTATTAAAAAATAAAGTAAGGCCACTCCCTGACTTGTCAGTATGGTATCGGTAAGCACTTACGCTCGGTACCGATTCTTTACCGAGCCCCTATATCTTAATGAGTGCTCCCCGACTAGGGCGGTATGCGTGGGAGGAGGGCGGTAAGGTATCGATATACAGAGAGTCGGTACGAACAAGCAGTAAAAACAGAAGAGGTAAAGTACTATCTTCTTCTAACGACGACATAATCACGCCACGACACTGCTGTTACTAAAGAATTCCACCGAAAGTATACCGACAAATGAGGAGATGAAGGCGGTATCGGTAAGCTGTAGGTAAAGTAGAAAATACCGCAAACCGTTACCGTACCGACAACTCAGGGAGCGACTTAACCGAGGGGAACATATTATATTTTAATCAAACCAGGGAAAAATAAAGATTTAAGCTCTCTGTGATTATTATAGAATTTAAATATATAAATATATATTTTTTAAGTATCACACTATGTATATTTTGTATACTTTATATTTTTTTATTCCTGTGGAATATATTACCTAAATAATATAGGCAAAACTGTAAATATTAATAAAATTAGGGCATTATTTCGTTTATTTTTATATTTATATCATAATTAGCAACAAATTGTTTTTATTTTAGAAATGGATGCATGTCAATGTAAGTTTATCTATTTAGTTTTTTTTTATTAGAAATGCAGCAAAATGATTTTGGATAAATTTGTTGAATCTAACCCAAAACATTTTTCCCCCTCTACATTTCGATAGTTTTTTTTTAAATGTTTGTATTTGCGTTAAACACAATAGTTTTTTTTTTTAATAAATATATAAAATATCCATTAACAATATTAATAAATACTTAATCCAAAAAACTTAGGTATGAAGGAACATCATTCTTCCTCTTATGTACATGGAACTGTACATAATCCCTTAGTCTTAATAGTTTATTAGACTAATGGATATACTTTTTTTTTTTTTTAATATTGACATTATCCCAAAAATAAAATGTCCAGTGTTCTAAGAAAGTAAATAGGAACACTTAAAAAAAACTCAAAATCGGAGAAAAAATTTGTTACGGGGTCGATACAACAAATTTACCAATTTTTGTGTATACAAATATTTATTTTTAATTAGAATAAAACAATTATTATTATTATTTTAATAATTAATTTCTTTGCTTCAATAAAGAAAAAGGTGATTTAATGTTTAGTTCAAAAATGATAACATGTTAGCTCCAAATAATAATAAAATAAAATAAGAAGCAAGATATTAAAAAAGAAAAGAATGAAGTATCTTTAAATAGAAGAAATTTAATTTTTAGATTTCAAGATTATAAAAGTAGGCCGGAGGGTTTATTTGGAATGAAATTACTTTGAGTGATATAAAAATAAATAATTGCAAGATAAAAAGAACAATTTTTTACTACGTTTTTATTAGCTTGCATTCTTGTTTGTTTGTCCGGTACAAATCTGGCAATCGATTTCTAACTAACTTCCCGAATAGCTAGACATTTGAAACTTTTAGCATAGCTCAAAACACGATGACAATGCATTATTATTTTACTTTTAGCCATCTTTCAGCAGAATTTAATTAGTTTTCAGCAAATTTTGCTGTGCTGAAAGTTAGTTCGGAAAAAATCCGTAAGTTATTTTATTTGTTTTGCCATATCCAATATTTACGCAATCTTCATTTTGACGGGTCTCAAATTTGTGATAGATAAACATTGAATGACAGCAAAACAGGAAATATCGATTATATTATTTATCGATTATAGTATTTCAAATATATCGATGGCATGCTTTAGATTTATTTGGTGTTGGGGAGATCCGTTGTATTTATCCATTTATAGGTTTAAGATCAGGTCTCTGGATGGTTGTCATTTATGTGAAGTAAATAAATTCGGAACTATTTTTTTTTCACTAACATTATATATTATATAACAATAACAATTATATTATCAACATTACATACGATTCAACAAAAAATTTAAAAACAAAGTATATAAAAAGTTCTTTTTATCTTGTAATTATATACTATGTTTTTAAATTTTCTGTTGAATCATAAATTTGATACCCGTCAAAATGAAGATCGTAAAGATGGGTCATGTCAAAACAAATAAAAAAAGCTTGCAGATTTTTTCCGAACTAACTTTCCATACAGCAAAATTTGCTGAAAACAAATTAAATTCTTCTGAAAGATGGCTAAAAGTACTAAAATAATGCATTGTCGTCGTATTCTGAGCTATTCTAAAAGTTTCAAATTTCTAGCTACCCGGGATGTTAGTTAAAAGTCGATTGTAAGATTTGTACTGGACAAACAAACAAACAAACAAGAAAGCAAGCAAATAAAAACGTAGTAAAAATATATATCTCTCCAAGGACTTTCATTCCAAATAAACTCTCCGGCCTACTTTATCCATCTTTATTTCATGTGACATTATTTTAAAAATTTTATTATAAATTTACCATGATTTTTTTAGTATAAGTTTTTAATATAACACATGAGAAGGAGAAATTGATGAATGCTATGATATGAAAATCAGGGAAAACACCTTACTAGTATTTAAGTTTTTTATGTAAATATATCATATTGAGGGTTTTAAATTTTGTTATATATATATATATTTGTATTGGTTATGAAATATATTTTAATTTTTGTTAAAGTTTATTTTATTTTATTATTGATTTTCTAAAAATAAATAAAATGTTTAAATAAATTTGTGATGTACAAATAAAATTGAAACTATTAAATTGTTTGTTTTTTTTCCTCCTGTATTAATATCTTATCTATTATATTAATATGATAACAGTCTACCTGCCAAATTATTGCTTCAGGCGAAGCAGTGTAGCAATTGAATGTATAAGACACTAATATGCTTGCATATCGGTGGGGAAAAGGTCATTTAGTGTTTTGATAAAGAATTAAACCTTTTTTTAAATAATAGACTAATGACGCTGTTCTGCAAAAAAAATCTTCAGAATGAAAATACCTTTTATCTACGATTGATACGAAATATAAACATTGTAACTCTCTTTAGATGCGTAGAAAGTGATTCTTTACATACTTGTATTCATTGCGCATGCGCGTCTCATAGTTCTAAAGAATTCCTCTTCTTTACCACCCTAGGGTGGTAAAGAAGAGGAATTCTTCAGCTTTACGCACGATTAGCGAGTTTGTTTACATTTAACAAAACTAATTTGCTATTCTTTTATTAAAGTAACTGTTTATATCGAGTTTTTAGTGAAAAACAATGAGTGAATCAAGTGACTTGGACGAAAATGTGGAGAATAATACTCCTCCAGAAATAATCAATTTGGCAAAAAATACAACTCAAGAATTAATGCCATCTTTAGCAAGAGAGAGATACGAACTTAGCAAGTTTATTTTTTTCTGTATTTATTATTTAAATCTAACAATCGTAGATAAAGTACGGTACGCAACTCGTGCGAAAACGGCATTTTGCATTGCTCGTGTGGTTTTACAACCCTCGCTATCGCTCGGGTGCAAACTCCACACTCGCATGCAAAATGCTACTTTCCGCACTCGACGCGTAATGTACTTTTTCAATTAGTGGGCTTGATTGAGCAAATTTAACAATATAATGTCAAAAGAGAAAATGTTATCTAAAGAATACATATTTTTCCTTAAAATTTCCAAAATTTGCTCACACCCTTTCGTCTGGGGCTGCAGGAGCTTGACTCCCCCCCCCCCCCCCCATTTCAATGTCCTGTTTTGGACTAAACTTTTTATGTCCACCCTAGTTATCAAGAATTAGGATGTTTGGTTTTGTATAACAAGAATTTTATCAATATCGAACTATTAAACGAATTTAATATATATTAACAAGTACAAAACAAAACTCACACATGAAAATTAAAGACTAAGTACAAAAAAAGGACATTTATATTCATATTTTACAAAAACAATTAACACACCTATGGTACTAAATAAAAAAATATACAAAAACAAAAGACATTAATTAATAATCAGAAAGTATGTAATTTTAAGCATCAAATTACAAATTCTTCTTCAACGATATGCTAGTACACTTTAATTCAGTTGATTATAAAAATGTGTATAATTTTAAACATAAAATTATACATTATTTTTGTATATGGTCCATATACTAAGTTATATCTATATATGCACAATATAACATTGTTTAGATACATATCAAAGATATTAATTTAATCATAATAATTAAGTAATTTACATTTAAATAATAATAATATTAAAAAATGTTTATCACAGTTTGTTTAAATAATAGAGGTAAGTGATGGCAATGGAATTGAGACATGCTATAAGTTGATAGAATAACAGAAAGTTACAAAAAGGGATGTGAGATGTCTTACACTGGTGATAGCGAAACATGGGATGTTAAAGAGTTACGAGGTATCTTACAGAGACAATGGATAGTTAGATGAAATGATAGAGGTGAGAGGTGATGATAAAATTGAGGCATGCCATAATTTGATAGAATAGTAGGTAATTATAAAAGGGTTGTGAGATATCTTACATTGGTGATAGCGAAACATGGGATGTTAAAGAGTTACGAGGTATCTTACAGAGACAATGGATAGTTAGATGAAATGATAGAGGTGAGAGGTGATGATAAAATTGAGGCATGCCATAATTTGATAGAATAGTAGGTAATTATAAAAGGGTTGTGAGATATCTTACATTGGTGATAGCGAAACATGGGATGTTAAAGAGTCATGAGGTATCTTACAGAGTTAATGGATAGTTAGATGAAATGATAGAGGTGAGTGATAACAATAAAATTTAGACATGCCATAGGTTAATAGAATAACAGGTAATGATTAAAAAAGTTGTGAGGTATTGAGTTTTTATTTTTGATGTAACTGTTTTATTTTACTTAATTTGTGGTTTGGTCATTTCAGGGTGTATTAAATAAATCAAAACTATCTCATATGGCTATATTTCGACCACAACTGGTCATCTTCAAGCCTAAAACATTGAAAACTGATCTTATATATACTATTACAACAAATTTGTTGCACACAATTATTATGCTATTTTCAACTAGGATTTTATAATTATACAATTCAATACAACTTTAAAATAATAATTATTTATGCACCTAGGGAATAATGTAAGATATTATTTCCCGCGTGACTGAGTTGATTCCTGAGGCATAGCTGAAGGAATCAAGGCAACTAAATCCCAAGGCGAAGCCGAGGGTATTAGGTATCTTAATTCCCGAGGCGAAGCCGAGGGATTAATGTCAATTAGCTCCTGAGGCGTAGCCGAGGGAGATAATTATAACAAGGGAATAATAATGCATTATTCTCGAGGTACATACAACATTTTATCTCCAGAAAGAGCGCTGTATAAGATTTAATCTATAAAGAAAATATTTGTATTTAAATACAAAAATAAAACAATATAAATTATTTAAAACAATTAATAATCACTTTTAAAGTAATAAAAAAATGAAAAGTTCAACGAAAGCTAAAAAAAAAGTAAACAAAGCATCGTAGAATGACTCGCAATCAGCTGGGAGTTTTAAAGCAGTGTTGCCAACCTGATTTCAATCAATTCACTATATTTGCCATTCATTCTCTACTAATTACAAAATAATTAGGTTGGCGAACGTGGATTATAATCCCGTTTTTACATTATTTCCCCGTTTTTAAGAACGGGGATGAAAAGACCAACATTATTACCTATAAACTAGCCCTGAAAAGTTACTTCGTCCCTATTGGAGATAAAATAAAATCTTACCTTGGTTTTGATAGTGTTAATACATGTACATGAAATATAACCGTATGTGATAGATATGATTCATTTAATACACCCTGAAATGACCAAACCACAAATTAAGTTGTGAGGTATCTTTATTTGATGATTAAACCATCCAAAAAAAAATAATTGACTGATTCATCAGGAATCTGCTAAGTGCTGTAAATGCATGCAACATTCATTAACAAAATGAACAAAATCCGTCAAGACAATCACAAAACTTCTTTTAACGATCCTAATAAAATAATTATCATTCAAATAGTTCAAAAAAATAAATAAAATAATAATAATAAACGGATATTTAAATCAAAACTCTCTTATTTTTTACAAATTTCTTTCTTGAAGTGGTATTTATAATTTTTTCAACTTTAGATTTCTTTGGAGTGAACTTTTTTGTAACGGTTTCTTCTTCTTCATCGTCAGATTCAAACGCCAGAGTTCTTTTTTGATCGGATGTCTGAGGTACCAAAAGTGGTCTAGATAAAGGAATCGTCCCTTGTGTTGCGGTTTTAAAACTTGAAGAGTTTGACGCAAAAGAGGATGAAGGTTTTTGAGAAGTGAAACGATCTGATTCAGTTTTTCCGTAAAGTGCATCTGACTCGCTCTTACTCGGTAATACAAGTGAATCATTATCAAGAGTTTGAAATATACTATCATCGTCGCTATCTCCCCACAGAGTTTCGTCTAGTTTCAATTGATTATCAATTTGCTGTTCGTTCTCTGTATTTATCGGACTTCCTAATTTATTTGAGCACGTTGCAAAAGAGGAATTAGGCGATGACGGTAAGTCAGGTTCGATTTTCGATTTGAATACTTCTTCAACCTCTTCCAACGCAGTGGCAAAACTGGTCGCATCATCATTGCATTCTGCATCCCAATCGTAAGCTTCAGATTTAAGACTGTAAAAACATGTTATACTAATACAATTTTTTACAAAAACAAACATACATTATAAGTAAATTCTAGCTCTAACAGATATTTTCATACATAATGGTAACTCTTTACAGGAAAGTTTCTTAAGGACCAAATGGTTTCACTAATTACCAACTGGTTGCGACTTATAAACATCCAAGTTCCTACACTATGAGCCACTTAAGAATGATACCTGCCATAAGTTCAAAATGTCAGAATTTCCCCACCTTCCTGAAAGACCTTAAGACTAATTAAATACTGGCCATAGAAGCCATTAAGGATATACACTATTGCTTGGAATATAAGTCACCCTTGATTTTAAGACGCATCGCTATTTCCGAACTAAAAATCATTAATGCATCGAATATAAGACGCACCCAGTTCAAAGAGAGTGAATATCTTCCGCTCTCTTTGTTACCAACTTGTTTAGATGTAAAATTTAGGCAGTCTACAATGGATATTGTTGAAACATTAAATCTTTATTTAAGTGTAAGGTGTATTTGAATCTTTATTTAGATGTAACACAGACACTATGCTGGCAAAGAAGTAGCAAGGCTGGATTTAAATAAAATTTAAAAATTCTTTTAAATAAAAGAACAAGATTTTGAAATTAAAATTTTGAAGCTAACAAGAAATACCTAGGTACAACGGAACCCTGTAACCCAACATCTCATCATAAATTGAAAACATTAAAATTCCTGAATACTAAGGTAAAAGTCCAGTCATGCACCATGACTTAATGAGCGAATTTTTAAAGAAAATCTGCGTATTATTGGCTTATGATAACATAGGAAAATTTTGGTTTAGAATTTGGATGGGTGAAAAGAAATTTTGGTACACAGGGGTACGGGGGTACAAAAGTCAAAATAGTATTTACCCTTCAAGATGCATGACATTGGAAAGCTCTTTAAGAGTACAGTAATTGTTGTTATGTACACTTTTGTCATATTTTCATATAAGAGGGGGGTAAAATGGAAAAAACATGTTTTTATGCTATTTTTGACCCTAAATGGTCAAAATGGTCTCCAAAAATTCTGGCCAACAAACTTATCCTTTCTTTTAATATTATTGACATTTTAAAATTTGTTTGAAATTTTTAAGTGCATCCTAAGGGGAGATATCATCTGGAGTGACACATATATACATACATACATAAAAAAAGTGTTAAATTTTAGGAATCGATTCAGAATGATCTAAAATGGATTTCCATGGAGAAAATTTTCAAAAAATTCACATTACAAAAATTTTGAAGCCATTGCAATACCTTAATTTTCTTTGAAAATTCGCTAAAAGAGGGTTCAACAATAATATCCTGGTCAAAATTCAGAGCATTTGAAATGAGAAGTTCATAGAAAATAAGGTTGATAGCTCACGCAATGCCACTTACAGAAGGAAATGCTATTTCAATCTGTTACATCTACTATAAGACGCACCTCGAATATAAGATGCATCCCTATATTCGCAATGCAAAAATGGAAAAAAAAGTGTATGAAATAAATATTAATAAAAATTTCATCAAGAAGAGCGAAAAATTTACCTTATTTTTTCTTTGGATGAAGACGCTTTGAATTTCTGAAATTTCTTTCCAATTATCCTACAAACAAATAAAAATAAATATAATAAGCAAATATACATTTATAATTTTCAAAGATATTTCAAAATAATGAAGTTATTAAGAAGAATACATACGATGCACGCTCATTGCAACCAACTTTTTCATCGACTACACTTTTAATAACAGAAAGAAAATCTTCTCCAAATTTTTTAATTTTTGCTTCTGTAAATCCATCAACTAAAAAAAAAACAAAAAGTAGGACAGATAAAATATAATAAATACATAAAAGAAAATTTAAACAACAGTATCAAGTTTTATATCAGAAGAGAGTATATTATTAAAAATTAAAGGGCCATGAAACATATTTACTGCAGTTATGAGAGGACTATTACATTCCTAGAAATATTTGTCTTTTTCCTCTGATCTTTAGGGGTGATATCAGGGGTGATATAATAAAAAAAAAAATTGCTTGCATACGAGTCTGCAAGACAGTGAGACATTTACATGTAACCCTTTTTGGTGTTGCACCGCTGGGAGAGAGAAGAAGTAGGGGCGTAGAGCTAGTTACCACGCAAGGGAAGATGTAGCCCCTAAGATGGTGAGCCCGCGGGGGGAAGGCTGAAGGCTCTCTCTAATACCCTCTAGACTCTAGACTAGACTAGACACTATGCTACTATGAACTACCAAATCTAATTTCCTGGCAGCAGTGGAACTCTTTTCGACTTTCTTCGGCCCTACAAAGCGCGGTAGAGGAAGGCCCTACAGCTGGAGACTGGATTGCACACCTCCTATATCTTTCTAACTCCTAGTTTCACACGATAACGTTTTTGGCTTAGATTTTTAAGTAACGCTTTTCGATTTCATGTAGCAAAGCAAAGACATGAAAATGTCAATAATAATTATTAATTATCCTTGACATTAATCCTGGACATCTTTAGGCCTTTTGTTTGCATTAAAAATTGTGGTACATACATTTTATTACCATTTTTGTTTGGATTGAAGAAGTAAAAGACAAATACACTCTACATCACTATGGCATCCAAACAGTTACACAAATAGACAATATGATAATGCTTGTACAGAAGAAATTATTTTAATGAAAACATCTTAAAAATCATGTGGATTTTACTCTATTTTTATAAGTAGAAAGGAATTTGGAAAAAGTTCCTTACCTGAATACATAAAAAATCTTTTGTCTGGTTATTACCAGAACAGTCTTATTTGCATCCCGATAGACCCACAACCTCAGGAAAATAGAAAGTTTTAGGGGTCACCTTCATCTATATAACTTTATTTATTTTTCTAGTTATTTTCTTTTCTGGCAATTCACCTGCAGGTCTATACATATTCACTATATCTTTAAGTCTGTTCCCTTTAGTTTGGTGTAATTTAATTTAAAAAAAAATCATTTTCTCACAGAGAAAACGGGTCTATATTGTGGCATCTCTGACTTAGGCCATGTTTTAGCCATATGAATATGTAATTATTTATATAAATAATTTATAGAAATTTTAACTTATTTTTATATGTAATATTTTAACTTTGATAGAATTTGATAAAGATAAATTTTAATGGTTTTATAGTAAGAAATAACTCACGTAATTTTTTTCTGAAAGGTTTTATTTGGTTTTAATCCAAGGTTCACAGGAAGTTTCGACGACTTGCAAGTTGCTTCTTTAGGCAATTATATAAAAACTTTACATGATCATTATTTTGTAATTTATCTAAATTTATGTAATTTAAACTGGTGTATAAATTTTATTTTTGAATACTTAAAGATTGTAACAGAGAATTAAGATAACTTGAGGTTAAAATATTTTGTTAATATCATGATAGCAGATATGAGATAAGGTTCTCTATATAAGCAATTTGCTTACTGAGAGGAATATGATTCTAGCAGCTCCCGTTGTCGACGTATGTATTCACCCATCGGAAGATGTAAAATTTCTGTTGTCAGCCATTTTGGCATGTGTTAAAAAAAGTTTGCTTTTTAATTAAATTATTTTTTTTTCTCTTAAAAGATTTTCTTGTTGCCGTAAAACTTAAGTCTTTTATCTGTTATCAAGTTTTTTTTTGATAAGTAAAGATTTGAGATTAAGAAATTGTAATTACCAATTAGCTAATAAATTAATTTTATTTTAAGGGCCGTAGCGAAGTTGGATACCATAGATGGTTAACAACGTAAGGTGCTTTGGTTCGTGAGATGAACTAAATTTCTTCGAAAGAGTTATACTTCAATTGTATATCACTCAGAGTTATTTTTGAGAACTCGCAGCTTCATTGTCTTCCTCCAGAAGAAATTAAAAGAAAATGTTATTAATTTATTAAGAATTTATATTAAACATTTAGATTTGAAAGCACATGGTTTATAAAAGAGAAGTTGAAAGTTATAACGTGTGTAAGATTTTAATTTAAATTTTATTTTATTTAAATTAAATTGAAAATTTTACATTTATTTTATATGAAAATCAGATGAAAGAATATCTCTGAGAATTTTAAATAAAAATTTAAGAAATTTTAATAATTTTGTTACGACTTACTTGTTATAAAGACATGGTCATCTAAACTCTAATATTTCATTTAGTAATTAATTTATTTAAGTTAAAACAATTTTTCTCTGTAATGCCAAGAAATCCTTTGGTGATTAATTATGTAAATCCAAGTGAATAGGGAAAGGATTTATTTTATTCATTTATTAATTTTTAAGTGAACACTTCAACTCGTGTGAGTAATTTTTCACATTTTATTTAATTGTTAATTGATAAAAGCCTAATGTCTCTACCAAATGAAAAAGATAAAAAAATTGAAAATTTATAAAAAAAAAAAAAATTATTAAAGGAAATTACATACAATTTAAAAAAAAATTACAATTTTTATTGACTTCGCCTTTTACATTTAATTTATTTAATGAGCTACCAATAGGACAAGGTGGAAACCACATAAATTGGTCGCCTTGGTACAGGGACATGTTCGACACCACAATATATTATCTTTATGATAACACTGATCGATCAAGCAAGTAGGTTTGGAACCAACATTTCTTGCATCATGTTATGAAAGCCAGAGATTATTCTGAAGTGCGGAAAAAAACTCAGACTATGCATCTTAACACACTTAAACAAGCAATGTATAACACGGCATACATATTTTGGGATTTTTTAAAAATAATTTAAACAACACTGAGAATTGACATGTACAAAACACATTCTATGAACCCTCCTTAATACTTCTAAGACATTAATATAATAAGAAGGATATATTTTAATTTAAATCAAATTATAATTATTATTAACAAAGGGAGACAGACAGAGAAAAATATACTCCAGCGCCGGGACTTGAACCACGGGCCTCTATATTTCCAGTATAGCACTCTAATAATAAAAAGGATATTTACACTTAGTCAATTCCGAGAGTTGAGAAGGTTTCTTCCTGGAGAGTTCCTGAACGATGTGATTGCTGCAGATCATATAAGGCATACAGTCAACTTTCAAAGCCAGTTCTGACCTCAATTCCATTAATTTATCATAGATGATAACCTTAAAAACAAAATATTCAAAAATGTTAGTTAATCAGGCGCAATTTAACATATTCAACCTAAACCTCAAGAATTGAAATACATATTTGAAAAATCATGACTTCAAAAAAGGGAAGAATTAAAACAACAGAAGCCGCTAGATGTGTTATTTCATAACATAAAAAAAACAACTGCCAATTAGTGTGGCACATAGCTTCCTCGCATCCTATTATGTACTTTATTTATTAAAATTAACGTTATATTACTTTATTGCTATATTGTTTATTGTGTAAAAACTATTAATATAGTATTTAGCGATCTTTAACACTCTTTAGCGGTGTCGCTGTTGGTTTTACTAAAAAATTGTTAAGTTTTTGGTAGTTTTCATACTACGGAAAGTTAAATTTTTAATTTAAATCAAATTATAATTATTATTAACTACGGGAAACAGACAGTGAAAAATACACTCCTGTGCCGGGATTTGAACCACGGGCCTCTATATTTCCAGTATAGCGCTCTTCCATCTAAGCTACGCAGGAGAATGATTTTTCACTACCGTAATCGATAACTAGTCCCGAATCCAAGCTTTCAATATTCATATACATTTAGACAGTCAAATTTTATGACATTAGAACTAAATCAAGAATTAACGCTTATAATTATAAAGTACTCAATTAGTACCTGTACCTTGTACAATCAATTCGAAATTCAATTTTTAAGTTTTTGGTAGTTTTCATACTACGGAAAGTTAAATTTTTAATTTAAATCAAATTATAATTATTATTAACTACGGGAAACAGACAGTGAAAAATACACTCCTGTGCCGGGATTTGAACCACGGGCCTCTATATTTCCAGTATAGCGCTCTTCCATCTAAGCTACGCAGGAGAATGATTTTTCACTACCGTAATCGATAACTAGTCCCGAATCCAAGCTTTCAATATTCATATACATTTAGACAGTCAAATTTTATGACATTAGAACTAAATCAAGAATTAACGCTTATAATTATAAAGTACTCAATTAGTACCTGTACCTTGTACAATCAATTCGAAATTCAATTTTTAAGTTTTTGGTAGTTTTCATACTACGGAAAGTTAAATTTTTAATTTAAATCAAATTATAATTATTATTAACTACGGGAAACAGACAGTGAAAAATACACTCCTGTGCCGGGATTTGAACCACGGGCCTCTATATTTCCAGTATAGCGCTCTTCCATCTAAGCTACGCAGGAGAATGATTTTTCACTACCGTAATCGATAACTAGTCCCGAATCCAAGCCAGGGCCGTACCTAGGTGCTCCTGCGTACATGGCAAACCCGTAAAAGTGCGCCCCACCGGGGGGTCCGGCCCCCCCCCCCCCCCCCACCCCCGGAAAATTTTTGGAATTTTAACGTCAGTAAAACAAATTTTTAAGCAATTCTGGCTCTAAAAGTTAAAGTAATTTTTTAGTTTTCGCTACTAGAAAGTACTATTTAACACGTAAAAAAGTACCTTTTAAGTATTATTTAAAAAAAAGTACGATTTAACACCTTGCTACACTATAACTCCTTTTTCGGTTCAAGGTTAAATGGTTGATATAAAAAGTTTATTTAGATAAAACATCAAATATGAACTTTTAATTTAATTAAGTACAATACTGAACGGAAAAATATTTAAAATATTACAAAAAGTAAGTTGATATTTACAATATTGACATATTAACTTTATTTCTTAAGTAAAAAATACTTTTTACACAATGAGTACTTTAAAAATATAATAAGTAGAATTACATTTTTTTAGGGCATTTATATAATTATATTGTATTGTTATTCATAAATGTTGTTACTGAATATGTACATACAAATGTAATTACAATTTTCAAAAAAGAATATTCCATATTCCATACCTTTTTAATCATTTTATTAAAAAAAAAAAATCAACACTTGTTGGTTGTGAACCCTTTATTTGATTATTTTTTATATGTAAAAACTATTAAACGTTTTATTTCTTTCGTATTTTCGGTATCATAAGTGTTCTTACTGTTTAAATAATTTAAGATAGTGTTAATAAATTGAGTAATTTTCGATATGGGTGAGTGCATTGAGTTTATTAATTTCATGTTTTTTCACATTTTACTTGTTTAAACTAGTATTAAGAAATAAGGGTGCCGCGAGAAACAATTAACCAAGTTGGGGTGCCACCATTAGAAAAAGGTTGAAAAACACTGCCCTAGCCGCTAGGGGGTGGGGCGGATGCGCCTCGCGGCAACGCTAGGCCCTAGCGTTGCCAATTACTACGTTCACACATCGTTTTGGAAACGGTTTTGAAAACGATCCGCTAGTTCAAAACGCTGTACGAACGGAGATCGACGGATCGTATCGGGTTAGATCCGCTCCACCAAAAATACGTGATCGGATCGGGGGATCGAAATTCAAAACGCTCGTATGAACAGGTCGTGGAGGGGATCGAGATATCAGGTTATTTTACTCTTTTCAACTTTTTAAGTTCTTGAAGCTTTTAAGTTTTCGTGAGCTTCCGTTTCTTTTTTTTAAACTGCAAAAACGTTTTTAAACAAAAGTTAATACTATAAAGAACCTGTAAAAACTTTTAATAACTTGTAAATAAAATGTAAAAATTCACGGACATATTAGGTAACAAGAAAGAAGGTTTTACTCGTGACGTCACCGTTACGAGATTTCGAAAACAAATATTTCGATCACCTGTATTTTTTGTTGTAAGAACGCGTATCGTTTTGAAAACGAATTGGATCCGAAACGCTTTCAAAACGATGTGTGAACGTAGTAAATATAATAATGAATCGCACGCCTCCGCGCTAAGCGCAATGTCACAATGTGATTAATGTTCATCATAAAAACACGAATTGACAGCTCACACAACCGAAATTATACCTAAGTATAAAGTTTTCATTTTGACCAATCTTACCAATCAAAAAATATTTTTCCTCTTCTCCATTTTGCGCCCTTCTCAAACCTGCGCCCTTGGCAAGGGCCACCTTCGCCACAGCCTCGGTACGGCCCTGATCCAAGCTTTCAATATTCATATACATTTAGACAGTCAAATTTTATGACATTAGAACTAAATCAAGAATTAACGCTTATAATTATAAAGTACTCAATTAGTACCTGTACCTTGTACAATCAATTCGAAATTCAATTTTTAAGTTTTTGGTAGTTTTCATACTACGGAAAGTTAAATTTTTAATTTAAATCAAATTATAATTATTATTAACTACGGGAAACAGACAGTGAAAAATATATAGAGGCCCGTGGTTCAAATCCCGGCACAGGAGTGTATTTTTCACTGTCTGTTTCCCGTAGTTAATAATAATTATAATTTGATTTAAATTAAAAAATTGTATTTGAAAAAATTGATTGTCTCATTAAATAGATGAAGTATGATTTTTTTCCCCGACCTAAAATCCCAATTTTAAATTTGAAGTTCACGTTTACGCGAGCATTGAGCGTGAACGCTTGAACGGATAATGTTGTTCAACGAACTCGTCCTGAGAATTGGTAAAATGAACATGTCTACCAAATTTCATCAAAATCAGTCGACATTTACTCAAGTTATCGTCGCATATTTCAAGATTCACGTACACACAGACCGACAGACAGACAGACACGGAACCAAAAATGTTCCCTGATGTCTGAAACGGATTTTGTCTTGGAATTTTAAAATTTTTTTTTTGACCCCTCTTCAGAATCTAGCTTTGACGCGTATCGCAGTATGCTATCTCGTTTTCGTTTTAGATGACCCCACACCATACTTTTTTGCAAGAGATGTCCCACTTTCACCTTTCGGAATTTGTTTTTTTATAGAATTTCTAGTTATTAAATTTTTCAGTAGGCAGTCCGGATTTTCGAGGGTCCGGATTTTAGAGGTCCGAATTATCGAGGTTTTACTGTATATTACACTAGATTATTATTTCTTTCTCATTGGTTGGCCAACCTGAGAGTCAAAAGTCAATACTAATTGTAAGAATAGTATAGTAATTTTTAGGGTCCATAGGCAAAACCAAGGACCCTTATATTTTCCTGCGTGTGTCTGTCCGTCCGTCCTCTCGTGTGCTCTCACGGCTACACCTTTCGTCTGATCACTTTGAAATTTGGCATGTATGTGTCTTGTAACTACCCACATATTTTAAAAATATAGTGAGGGGTACCATATGAAAGGGCACGCCGAGCTGATAACAAAAATGTATAATTCTTTGGATATAACTTTGATAGGGCGAGCATAGGCAAGTTTGAAGTGGGTGTGAAACGTGTCCCCCCCCCCTCTATCTCGGTGAAGTGCAAAAAATCTGAAAAAATTCCTGAACATTCTTCAAGCAAAAGTAAAGATACCACTTTTTGGAAATTTCGAAAAAAATATTATTGTATTTTTTATTGACAAAATACGTTTTTTTATAATTATGGTCTTTTCGATGTATTTATATGGTTGTAGTCCGGTTCAGTAGCAAAAAAATACTTTATCAGAGTGTGTTTTGAGAATATCAGACCCTTAGAATTGTTCAAAGTAAGCTTTTTAGCATTTTAAAAAAACACTGTTTATACACTTTACAGTTAAACACTATATAGTGTGGCCTACGGACCCTCGCTGTGTGCTGACTAGCACACACTTGACCTGTTTATTTATTCTTTTTGCCTGCTACTTTTATGGCTGTTAAAATGAAAAGTAATTCGGTCGAGGAAATTTTTAATTTGAATACAAAACAAAGGCATTCTTCAGAAGGACCGCACTAAGTGGTACTTCTTTAGATTGTTACTCCCCTATGTTTTTTTGTTTTTTTTAATATAAATGACTTTGATTAAATAACTATTAAGACAAAGGTGTTTAGTCCAATTTACTTTAGGACAAAGGATTATCCCACTTCTGTTTTGATAAGAGGAGTAACAGTCTAAAGAAGAACATTTCTTATACCTTCTTTAGATTGTTACTCCCCTCTGTGTTTTTTTTATAAGGTGAGTAACAATCTAAAGAGGTGCCATTTAAGTTACCTTTGGTAAGCTAGGAAGCAAAATTGCTAAATTAAGAAATAAAATTTGAAAAGATTACTTCTTGAGTTTGAAGATGAGATTCTAAGTAATCATCAGATGATTGACAAGGCATAGGACGATATTCATCCACCAGAGCACCGTTTAACCATGAATCTTTAGTCAACCTGTAATCAGATCCATACCTAACGATGAAAAAAATTAACAAGTTAGACAGAGGCCATTTAAATTGAAGCATTCATTATGAAACTAAATCTATATATGAGGTTTCCAGCAGAAAAATTACCCTTGTTGGCTATGTTGTTAATGTTCAAACAAAGAAAAATGAAGTTAAAAGTAAGTTTTGAGAGAATTAGAAACGTATGATTTTTAAGAAACAGGTTAGACTATATTTCCTTAAAAATGTAGGAAAAAAAGCTTTAAAAAAAAAATGTATTAAACTTAGTTTTGTAAAATTGGGGGTAAGGCTATTTTTCCGCAAAGCACATCAATATATCGTCCCTACCATATCAAACAAAGGAATGTGAAAATCGGTACTTTTCAGGAGAGCCAAAAAACTCCTATTTTTGGTTAGTAAAAAAAAACAGTTAATGGCTAAAGCTTAATATCATCCTAAAAAGGATTAAACAATATATTAAAAATGTTTCTTCTTTTGGCAATGCGCTGATTTTGGATTCATTGTTATAGGAGTTTTTTTGGCTCTCCTGAAAAGTACCGATTTTCACATTCGTTAGTTTGATATGGTAGGGATGAAAGTACTCAACTGATTATTATGAAATTTGGAGGGTTTGTCAAAAGTAGCCTGCAGGTAGCCCCAAATTAATTTCAACCGTCTGCGCTATTGATCATTAATTCATAATTGATAGACAAAACTTTGATCGACAGACAGACAGACAGACAGGGAACCAAATTTGCAAATGTAAAGAGCGCAGAAGATTGAAATTTATTTGGGGCTATCTGCGGGCTACTTTTGAGTAACCATCCAAATTTCATAATAATCAGTTGAGTACTTTTGGAGATATAGGTGTAAATAAATGTATGTTTGTGGCATGTGCAAGACAAGAAAATGGGCATAGACGGTTGAAACTTATATGGGATCAACAATTGGCTAAGTATGACCTACCATCCAAATTTCATTAAAATCGGAAGAGTTTTTTTATTAAATATGTTGGTTTGCAAAATGGATTGTTAATCTTTTTCATACTACAAAATCTCGAAAACGGTTTGTCTCACTTCAAACATGCATAGGACATTTTTTGTGCAGAATTATGTGAAACATATTTTTGGTAATATCACTTTTCTTAAAAAAAAATAAGCCGTATTGCGTAAAAACTGAAAAAAAGTAAATTTTGAACTTTAAGGAGGGGGGAGGGGGGGGGGGACGCGCCCTCCCAAGAGGGGGGAACTTCACTGTTTCATACTACTACACCCCTTAAGAGTGTTTTCACAAAGTTTCAAAACTTTATAAATTATTTCCCCTATTATTCCTTTTTTGCCTGGACTAACATGTACATTATTTAATTTGACAAAATATTTTAATTAAATATTTAATAAATTACTTTATTTATTTTCATAAAAAAAGGCGAGTTTCTAGATAATTTTTCACTAAAAAAAAGTATGGTTTGAAACAAAAAAATATCTATATATATAAAGAATCATTATTATAGCACAAATTTAACAAAGCAAAGGGGACAAGACTTATAAATACCTTAATTTAGGTTTAATCATAGCCATCATATCTGGGGTTGCTTCTAGATCTACAATGCCTTTACCGTTGCCTCTGAAATTCAAAGAAAAAAAATCATTATAATCCAAAACAGCAATAATATATAAATATATACATACAATAGGACCCCATTGTATGCCCATTACAGGGTCGTCCGGATTAGTGAGGTGTTTAAAAAATGACGTAAAAAAAAATTGTATAAATAGATATACAGTAGAGCGTCGATTATCCGAACGTCAGTTATCCGAACGTTCAATTATCCGAACTAGCTTCACGGAAAATAAATAAATAAATAATAATCAAAAATAATTCCTAGAAAGAGCGGTGTTTGCTGTTTAAAAGGACACCAGATTTCGATGAATTCAGTTTGACGGGGCAGATATTAACATTTGTTTACTAAGAACTAACTTTTGTTTGTCTATGTAACTTGTGGTATCATTTGCAGCATTTTTCCATTTAATACCTTTCTGTTCTGTTGGTCGGTTATGTTAATGCTCTCAGTTTCAAATCATTCATTGTGAGGTATATATTTAATTAGTTAGTGGTCAGATATTTTAAGTAAAACTTACATAATGTCGACAAAAAGGAAACGGGTAGTGCTTTCATTAAAAGATAAAATGGAAATTATTACGCGGCTGAAGAAAGGTGAAAGCCAAGGCATTGGCTATCAAGTTCGGTGTTGGTAAATCAACGATTACAGGAATAAAAAATAATTCTGATTCAATCACTTGGTCAAGTTTAAGTTTAAGTGCACTTAATCTTGACAGTGAGGAGGGCAGTTTAAATCGTAAAACTATAAAAAAAAAAAAAAAAAAAAAAACGAAATCCAAATTGTTGGAAGATGCTGCATTTACTTGGTAATTGCAAAAACGGGCCTCTGGACAGCCCACATCCATATCTGGACCCATATTGTGTGATAAAGCAGTGGAATTAATCATGAAGCTACTTAAGGTGGTGACTCTTTATTCGTCCTCAGTTCTGAGTGGCTGAAAAATTTCAAATTACGTCATGGGATTCGACTAATTGAGATTCATAGTGAAAAATTAAGTAAAAAAATTAAGCAGACGAGTATTACAACCTTCTTTATGCCAAATTAATCTTAGGTGATACAACTTATATATATTTTTTTCACTATGTACTAGATACTAGATAAATAAAACAAATATGCTTTTTGCATGAACGTGGTTGATTATTTTTGCATCTTCCCTTTTAAAATCCGAACCACCCCAAAAAACATTAGTTCGGATAATCGACGCTCTACTGTATATTTATATTAACATATGTATGAATTGAATTAAATGTACAACATGAACATTATACATAATGACAATTGTATGTGAATGAACATACATATGTACATTTCTATTAGTTTCCAACAGTTAGCTATACTAAACACATGTCACAAAACAAGATGTCATTATGCACAGAGTCAGCGACAATGTTTGTAAGAAGCTATAGAAGATATAATATTTATTGATGCAAACATGCATTTTCCATAGAGGACTGTATGGATTACCGAGGGTTCCGGATTACCGCGGGTTAAAGATATTAACTCCACTTGCTCACATTCACCCTCACTGCATTGATTGATGGTAGTTTGTCACTTATTAGGTCAGTTATTCAAATATTCCTCCAAATTAAAGAGGTCATATATTAAGTAACAAGCTACCATCAACTTGATTTTTGGTCTACGAACTAATTTTGTACTCAGGATCATGAAAATCACATTGTCCACCAAAAAGGGCAGGACATGGCTGCTCTCCACTGTTTTTTTTTGTTTTGTTTCTTCTTTTTTATTCAAATGCCTATTGCCAAGCTATGTCCCGCAGAAGAACTTAGCCGACCACATATTCTTAAAAACACCAAAAGATGTTAGTCAGACACATTTATGCATGCTATCTCATGGACTATCAGATCATTAAGAAACATTTTCATATTAATATTAACCCTAGAATACTTATCTTTAAAAAACACCCTTTATTACTTATCATACGTCAATTTGACGTACAACTGAAAAATAATTAGAAAAAATCTATTTTGAAGCCACCAGATAAAAATATTCATGAGTTTGCATCAGTGCAACATCGTTAGACATCAAACCCTACCACTTACGCACACGAGTGCACACACAACACTGTTTTTTGTTCACAGAGGTGTTTGTAAGTATGAAGCATGTAAATAGAGACTATGAAAAAGTAATATTTTTTATTAGCATTCAGTTATTTATTTTCAATCAATTTTTAACTTTTATTGTTATATAAAAACATAAAGAACAAGAAAAACTAGTTTTATTTTTAAATTATAAACAATATAAATTTGACCAGTTTTTGGACAAATATTACTGACTAGGGTATGACAGATAATATAGATATTATCTATGCCATCAAAACTAAAAAGACAAAACTATTAGAGGTCGACCAAGAAGTCATGAACACGGGAGAAACGGAAAGCTTAACTTCGTTTAAAATCGGAACTTCCGAGTAGTGCCGAAGTCAGTACAGTCGGGTGCTAACACAATACCCATTTCTAGTTTGTATGACATGCGCAGTTACGTCAAATCTCACGAATAACAACAACAAGAAGGTTTCCAATCTGTTAGGTTTCCTGTTTTGTTTGTTTATATACAGTACGAATTAAAGTCACAACTGTCACACAACATTTTTGATTTTGCACCATTCACCATGATGATGCAAATGCAAAGAACACTACAAATAATGGGGTTGGAACAAACCTAATATTTATTTGTTATTATAAAAATGATTGCTCTCCATGACAATTAATCAAAATAATATTAGCGAATTTATAGTTTGCTTTTCCCCATTATATTTTTTATAAATAAAATAACCAGGAAAACTTATCTTAGAATCTCATTATTTGTATAATTTCTTCCTAATTTTGAATTCGTGTTATTATCCATGTTTTTAATAATACCAGGAAATTTAATGTACCAAAGAGAAAATTGCCAAAAACAATCCGAGAGAGGTAATAGTACAAATAATAATTCACAAAAAATTAATAACTAAAATCCAGAAATAAGGAAAGTAACAAATAAAACAGAAATAAAAAAGTAACAAATCAAACTCAGACATAAAGAGGAAGAAAAAAATCGATTAAGAAAGAGGAAAATTTATTTAGATTTAAAGAATATTATTGTGAATAATCAATAAATAATAATATAAAGATATTATCGTATATTATTGTGATTTCTTATCAGGTACAGTGTTGCCTGTTGCAAAAAATATAGAAGTTATCTAAAATAAAATTATTAATAACAAAAGAACAACACTGTATTTTTTGACAGTGGTCTATTTTAATAAAAACTGACTGTACATGGCGACACTAGCGCACTCCTCACATTTCCATGACTTCTTGGTCGACCTCTAGTAACATTTGCCTGAAGCAGACTAACTGAGGAAAGATTACCTTGAATATGGGCGGGAAAAAACTAGTGGTGGAGTCAATACCACCTTTTTTCAAAAACATACACGTCAAAATGACGTAGATAAGCATTCTAGGGTTAAGGCTATTTAAAAATTAAATCCATAAATTTACTTTTCTATAAATTGGTATCCTTTTCTCGTGACTTTGGTAGTGGTAACTGGGAAACTGTTTTTATTCCATCCCTTACCAAAATTTGAGACATCTTCAGCTAATAAATTTTCTCTAAGTAACAATCTTCCTGGATAACAAATACAACAATTATTAATATTATTATACCAAAGAATAGAAAAGGGTCAACACAAGTTAAAAGTTTTAAAAAGGATAAAGGCAATTGAATTGCCAGCCACTTTACATCTATTCTACATGATCAACCGAGTGAAGTGTGTCTCACTCTGAAAAATTAACTAGACTAGTCTAAAGAAATCGCATAAAACAATTTTAATTTTTTCCTTATAATGCCCATATTGTTTTTAATATGGCTTCCAGCAAAAAAATAAACAGGTCAAGTGTGTGCTAGTCAGCACACAGCGAGGGTCCGTAGGCCACACTATATAGTGTTTAACTGTAAAGTGTATAAACAGTGTTTTTTTTAAAATGCTAAAAAGCTTACTTTGAACAATTCTAAGGGTCTGATATTTTCAAAACACATAAACAAACTTCTGATAAAGTATTTTTTTGCCACTGAACCGGACTACAACCATATAAATACATCAAAAAGACCATAATTATAAAAAAAACGTATTTTGTCAATAAAAAATAAAATAATATTTTTTTCGAAATTTCCAAAAAGTAGTATCTTTACTTTTGGTCGAAGAATGTTCAGGAATTTTTTCAGATTTTTTGCACTTCACATAAGCGAGATAGAGGGGGGGGGGGGGGGAGGACACGTTTCACACCCACTTCAAACTTGCCTACGCTCGCCCTATCAAAGTTATATCCAAAGAATTATATATTATTGTAATCAGCTCGACGTACCCTTTCATATGATACCCCTCACGGTGTCGAAAAAAAATAAAAAAAATTTAACCCTTAAGTTTTTTTACCCTAATTATTTTGAAAAATATTTTTTTTAAGTCGCTATATTTTTAAAATATGTTGGCAGGTACAAGACACATACATGCCAAATTTCAAAGTGATCGGACGAAAGGTGTAGCAGTGAGAGCACGCAAGAGGACGGACGGACAGACACACGCAGGAAAATATAAGGGTCCTTGGTTTTGCCTACGGACCCTAAAAAAGAGGGGAAAATGTACATATTCTTAACAATGGCGTAGCTAGGGCATTGGGGGCCCCCCGCAAGAACTTTATGGGGGTCCCTCGCCAAAGGAAATTTATGAGCAAAAACAAAAAAACATTTGCTTTCAGAACTGAATGGGGCCCCCTGACAATGGTATAGAAGCATGATTCCAAGTTAGATTGTATTATGCTCTAAAGAGGCCCCCATCGACACTGAAACTTACTATCTTTGTTTTCATGATATTTTTTGTTTTGGCACCCACAATACAGACCCATAGTTACGCCACTGATTCTTAATCTACCTGAAAAGAGCTTAAAAATCACATGTAACATGCCATATAAGCTTTTTGTAATACCCTCATGTCAGCCATATCATTTTTAAAATGCAGGCAAAAAAGGAAATTTTCGTAACGATAGTAACACATTCATTTTCTACTTTTTATGGCCTTACTATGAATAGCACGTCAAGCTGACTAAAAACTTTTTGTTTAGTCTTCCACCATATTGGCCACCACCTTGCAAATATTAATGGTGAAATCTCAAAAAACTATACAGTTGTCACAAAATACTGAGATGTACATGTGAGGCGAATTTCGTTTAAATCAGTCAATCTTTATGCGAATTAATCATGAGGCAACATACAAATTTTTAAAATCCCAAGTCTCTGAAATGAAGAACTCACTATGCTCATTCAATAATATCAATCTTCAATTATATCAATCTTAGTGTATGGAGAATAGTTTCAGGTGTTGTTCATTAGCCTTACAAACGCAACATTTCTCAAATAAATAAAATAACTGATTAAAAAAATACTAATGAGCACTTACCTAAACACTTCCACCAGGCTTCTCCCTTACTTATGCCTTTGCCATAGAGAGGATGAGTGTAGTAAGTTTTAGGAAGCCGCTGATTAGTAGAACCTCTCAAGAAGTATATAGGCACAGTGATGCCATAACTTCCATTCATGGCATCTATTGCTTTAAGCAAAAGCAACGTGTCTTCTGTCAAATCATATATTTCAGCTACTACTCTACCTTTCTCACTAAAAAAAAAAAAAATAAAAAAAATAAAATAATAATGTGGGAAAATCTACTTATTTGGCAAAGATTTATTTTTGGCTTATTGAGAATGGTCTTCGTGCCTTGATTGCTTCCTGTGACCAGTGTTTCCACTTGCCTCAATCAATTTTCCCCTCATCTTTAACCAGATTTCCCCTTTTTTCCCTCACATTATTTTAAATTTCCCCTCAGTTTCTCCCTTCGCCTTTAAAATGTTTTTATACCACTTTACGAGAAGCTTCTTTTTACAAATTGCAAGCATTATTTGATAGAGAACATTATGTAGAGCAATATTAGTTTATAATAATAATACACATTAGTATTATCTTCATAAAGTATAACAGAGAAGGTGATTCCCAAAGGCTATAATTTTATTAGTACTAGAAAGGGCAGATGATTCAGAGGACACCAATAATTTATTTATTTATTTAACTAATTTTACATTTAACAAAATTTAAAATATACAGGGTGGTGGTCCCCTATATGTGAAATCTACCATTTTTATACTTTTGCCCCCATGTGAGGGGAAAAATATTGGAGTTATAACAAAATGTTTGAAGTAAAATAATATTATTTTTTTGCCATAGATTAAAATCTTCTATCAAACCACCCTGTATAAGAGAAATAATGTAAACATAATAATCAGACATCAGGGTGAATAACAACAAGATAACAAAAAAAAACAAACAGTTTATTTAAATACTAATCTCGGTCTCGGTCTGTGCACAAATACCCAGGTTAATTCACTTACCCTAAACCTAACAAGTAAATAACAGCGGGCCATGTGTAACTTTTTTAAAATTTTGTTAACTAGTACACATTATTTACAACTTTATCTCAAACTGATAAAATAAAATAAAAATTGTATAATTTTAATTTTTTATTTATGAAATAAATAAAAGGTTGTTTCCAATAGATGTCTATTTTCCCCTTTTTTATTCTTCCCCTTTTTTCCCCCTCGATGCTTGTTTTCCTGTTGAACAGCTTAGAGCTCACATGCGACAATTCAATGCTCTCCATCCACCAGAAAAACATGTTGAACTGCAATGGGTTCATCTTTATGAGAAGGGATAAGGGAAACACGCTGCTGGGAATGCTATGGAAGCCATCAAATTTGCAAATGATTCCAATACAAATGTCGCTCTTTATTGATACTACTGGACGTATGCAAATTATAATGAGTTTGAAACTTACCCTAGAGTACAGCTATCACAACACACTTACCCTAGAGTACAGCTATCACAACACACTTACCCTAGAGTACAGCTATCACAACACACTTACCCTAGAGTACAGCTATCACAACAAACTTACCCTAGAGTACAGCTATCACAACACACTTACCCTAGAGTACAGCTATCACAACAAACTTACCCTAGAGTACAGCTATCACAACAAACTTACCCCAGAGTACAGCTATCACAACACACTTACCCTAGAGTACAGCTATCACAACAAACTTACCCTAGAGTACAGCTATCACAACAAACTTACCCTAGAGTACAGCTATCACAACACACTTACCCTAGAGTACAGCTATCACAACACCTTGGATTCTTCTCTATAGTAACACCTGGGTCAAAGTGCTTTAACAACATCTGCCTTCGACAATTACGAGTTTCTAAATAATTTTCCATAAGTCGAGCCATCTCCTCTTTGTGCTGACGGAATTTTCCAACATATGAATTCAAAAAATGCCTGCAAAAAAAAAAAAATAATAATATGATTTGATAAACTGTATTTTTATATTGTTTAGGGTCTCAGACTTTAAGTAAAAATTACTAAGTTGTAAAACAACTAGCAATGCTTGTGTCATTAATGCCACAAATCATGTAAAGCAAGAAAAATATCAATGTTAGCTGGTGAATTAAAGTAGAGGAATTTCGACTTGAATTTGATGACTAAGAATTATATCTTTGTCAAGATATTAACAGGTCAAAATAGGACAAAAAGAAATCAGCTACTATACAACCACATTGATAGTGTAGACTCATGCCTTGCTAATCAAAGAATCAAACTTAGATTATTGTTTGAGTTAGTCATTAGTACCACGTCTGCTCGGCCATCACTGAATCAAGGGCAGGTCATGGGTTCGATTCCTCGCTGTGATGCTCTGATTTATATGGCTCACTAAAATGATTACATCATACACACTTTGGCGGTACAATGTGTGAAGTGGCTGGAACTCTCTACCACGGGAATAGTAAAATAGGCCTAAAGGAAGGCCTAATTGCTAGGTTCCAAAAAGTGGTTTGTTCTACCCGTCTAAGTAATAGTAGTAGTCATTACTACTAAGAATGCTTTAAGCCGCTTGGACACACAGAAACTCCAACTAAACAAACATTAGTTAACATTTTAAACAAAAGATAATACTTGACTAGCGTTGAATGGCATTTAACCCATTGGAGAATAGTGAACTTTCACTTCTTCAAAAGTGGCTTCATCCAGGCCCCAATTTGAGGTACCTTGCGCCCTTGGGCAAAGATCATATAGGCTCCGTCAATGTCATATAGACTGTTTTCTTCAATGATTCAAAGAGCCGATGAGCAAAAAAAAAAAGGTTGACAATTTCGATTTTTGCTTTCTTTCTCCCCTTCTCACGAGATTTCGGCACCCCTCTAAAACCGTTGCACTGGGAAAATGCCCAGTCTGCCCATTGATAAATCAGGGCCTGGTGTCAACTTCATTAAAAATATTATTAGTGAAAATAAGTAGATCCTTAAAGGGTAAGAGAAGGAAGAAGAAATACTACTTCATGTACAAGTGTACTCGTGAAGTCAATCCAGTAACCTCAAGATTATCTGAAGAAGGCTGCTTTAGAACAGCCGAAACCGGTCAATTGTTCCAATTACAATTTTTGTGTGAAGACGTTGTGTGGTTACTGAACTACACCTCTTTCATGGTATGTTACGGTTTTAGGATTCTGACTTGGTGAACAACTAGTTCCCAGATACTAAAGATCTCAAACTCGTTTTTAATGCTTTAGCTTGAGGTGTATATAGAGTATAGAGGTAATGTTATTTTATACGTAATTCGCACTCAACTTTTGAAATGAGCCATAATGTAACATATGTCATGCTTACAATAAATTATTATTATTTTTAGGCTTGAAAATGGCTGGGAAAGCCGAAACGTCGCCACAGTAAAATGAAGTAGTTTTTCTTCTTCCTTCTCTTACCCTTTAAGGATCTACTTATTTTTACTAAGAATTACTTCATGGTACACCTTTCTCAACTATCAAAAATATTATTCTTTTATCATTTTATCGTCTTTCTATTTTTAATAATTATGGAATTTTCCAATTACAGTGCTTTCTCTATAAACAATAGCTAAGTACCTAATTAATTCATAATGCTTAAAAGTATCTATAAGTAACTGAAATAACTTATTGCTATGAGCACACTCACTTATTAGTAACATAGTCGGCTCCGGAGTAGAAAACATGACAGTTTGAAGGCTGTCCATCTCTACCAGCACGTCCAATCTCTTGGTAATAAGATTCAATTTCTCTTGGAGCTCCATAATGAATTACAGTTCTTACATCTGAAACATTTTAAATAGGATGTTAGTTATAAACAGAAAGTATGAACGATTAGAAAGCTAATCATGCTGGCATTTTTTTTTTAAAGAAAATTATAGAATCCAAAATCAATAGTGTATTATTCTTTTAAGGTAGGAGATCCTTGACACTTTGGGCCGTTGACGCCTGATCCATCAATCTATATACATAAAAGTCAACGTATGTGTGTACATTATTTATACAAATCTACAGTTTTAGTCCGATCTCGATGAAAATTTGCACACTTGACCTTCAAAGTAAGGGGAAAATCACTGTCTACATGCATTTAAATTTAAATTTTGGAATTTAAATTTTTGTACACAGGAATTTAAATTTTTGTACACAGGGGTAGAAGTAATAAATACGGGGTCAAAGTAATGAATACCCTTCATGATGCATATCGTTGAAAAGCTCTTTAAGAGTACAGTAATTGTTGTTATGTACAGTTTTGTCATATTTTCATTTTGGAGGGGGGTAAATTTAGGATATTTGCAAATTATCTTATCAAAGAGGAGGGGTTATAGAAATAAGTGGGAGGGATAGAATCCAGATATTCTCGCATAGTAAAATAATTAAAATGTTTCTTGATGGTAGTTAATAATTATCAAATTAAAATAAAACGGTCTGTCTTTAAGACTAAATTTAGTTAATGTTATTTTAGAACAGCTGATAGTCTAATATTCAGTATGTTAGGATTGTAAATGGTCATACTTGTAATAAAACACAGATATAATAAATTTCCAATCCATATATCAGAATATTTTATAGCACTAAATGAAATCTTTCAACATTTTATCGCAGTAGATTTCATAAACATAACAATAATATTAATAAGTTTCTATCTTCATAACTCTCAAAAAAAACTCCCTTTAAAAAAAAAAAAAAAAAATCAATATTTCGCTTTACCAAAACCAATTTTTTACAATAATATTTACCTGGTTTGTCTATTCCCATACCGAATGCAACTGTGGCAACAACGATAGGTACGATGTCTTTTACAAAATCCTTATGAACTTCCTCTCTTATCTTGTGGCTCAAATCAGCGTGATATAGAGCACAAGACAAACCACCACCTAATTAAACAAAAAAGTTCAAATTTTATTACAAAACATTTACACTTACGTAAGATTACATTTAAAAGACAAGTAAATTTTAGAAAAAAAAAATCAGAGAATAATCAAAAGGTATGAAGTTTATCACCAGAATAAGTTTAATATATTTTAGTTAGTTTTATGTCCTAGTTAATTAGTTTTATGTCCTAGTTAGTTAGTTTTATGTCCTAGTTAGTTAGTTTTATGTCCTAGTTAGTTAGTTTTATGTCCTAGTTAGTTAGTTTTATGACCTCAACATCCCATTCACCCGAGACCAAGCCATTTCCCGCTACAGATCCTTTCACCAGTCAGTTTCCTTCCACACAAATCCTCTTATCCAAATCAAGTCATCTGAAGCCATTCCTGATAACCCTCCCAGGCGCCAGAAGCAGCAATGGCCTCGTGACTTATTAACGTAAACACAGCTATGTAAATTAATGAATTATAATCACAGCCAATAAGCTTTACCAATAATCTTTGTAGCTCTTGGTAGTTATAATTATAGTCGTGTCAGGTACAATATGCTCCTTCAAGAGTATGGTACCCAAAATGGAGGGTTTTTTCACCGGCAGGGATTTTAGTGGGGTAAGGGCTACCAGCGTCTGTCTCGGTGTCGGCTGAGCAGTCGGGAAGTAGCTCAATCCCCACACTCAGGGATCCCGGGATCCTGCGATAAGTCTCGCTATCGAGAGTAGGGGCTCCAGGGTGGCTTAGCTTAGCTTCATACACCCTGGGGCATAAAACTTTTGCCCTGCAGGCGCCGTTGTGTCTTTCCCGCCATTCAAAATAAAAAATAAAAATAAAAAGGCGTTATCACGGGATAGCTGCCAATATCAAGCCACTAAGGTTATAGCCACTACTATAACCTGATCATTATTGCTAATAACAATAAATTGTAGTTGCAATAGACAATAAATGTTAAAAAAAAAGTTTTAAGAAAGTGAGTAATGAGATATAAATATATATAAGGGAAGGAAGACAATCTCTTATTACATCCCCCTTATAGAATACCTTCAGAAATATTTGTATTATAAAATATTTTATAATACATAAAATAGAAGTAATTTGAATAGTAGAAGTATTAGAAATATTTAAATTAGGATAATAAATTATCAGCTAACATAGTCCAGAAGATAGCATGCAAAAAAGTGTCTGATTAACATTAAGCTAGAATTTTTTTTATATGTTTAACTAATCTTATTAGATTGGCAATAGGCATTTGAAAAAAAAAAAAAAGAAAGAATGTTGGAGAGCGGCCATGTCCCAACCTTTATGGTGGACAATGTGATGTTTATGATCCTGAGTACGAAATTAGTTTGTAGACCAAATATCAAGTTGATGGTAGTTAGTTACTTAATAGCTTAGTTATTCAAATATTACTCAAAATCAAAGAGGTCACCTATTAAGTGACTACTAACTACCATCAACTTGATTTTTGGTCTATTAACTAATTTCGCACTTAGGATCATGAAAATCACATTGTCCACCATATGGGGCAGGACATGGCCGCTCTCCACCGGTTTGTTTTTTTCAATTGCCTATTGTCAAGCTATGCCCCGCAGATGAACTTAGCCAAACATATATTCTTAAAAGGCACCATAAGATTAGTCTATACACAAAATTCTAGCTTGATGTTAGTCAGACACTTTTTTGCACGCTATCTCCTGGACTATAAAGGAAAACTATCATTACTTGCTATTTGAATAATTTAGAAATTAAAGGCATTTCATAGAAGCAATATATCCAATATTTATTCAAAGAAAGACTAAATAGGCATTAAAAACACAAAAAATTGAAATAGTTAGAAAACTTACTTGAAAGTGCATCACAGACTCTATCAGCCATCTTTTTTGTACTACAATATATAATAGTTGAAGAAAAAGAGCCATTTTTCTTCATGCCGTGTTTCAGGATAAAAGGTCTAATGTCAGCAGCAATATCATCACCCTTGGAAGATGCCGACAAATAGAGGTTAGGCCGATCAAAACTTGTTTTAACTACTAAAGGTTTCCTAAGCATTAAGTTGGCACAGATGTCTTCGACAACTTGAGGTGTAGCAGTTGCTGTCACAGCTAGAAATGGCACTCCAGGAAGCACCGATCTTATGACTTTTAAATTTCTACAAAAACAAAAACAATATAAATATATATGTATATAATACAATTCTTATTCAATCTAAGATAAAGTTAATAATGTATTCTCAAAATAAAAGTCAGTTTGATTCTACTCAGGCTTGACTCAAGCATCAAACGGGTTCCTAGACTATCAATCATGCTTGACACCATTGCTTGATGCAATGTTTTGATCAAGCGGCTTGATCATGTAGGGGCTGCTTAAGAAATTTTAAGAGTAAGTTGATAAGAAATTTATTTAAATAATAAAATAACTTTTTAATAAATAAAATTTTTATGAGAATATTACCTAAGTTATGTAGAGATTTTTTTGGAGCATCATCAAATTACAGAAGAAACTCAAAATAACGGACCCTTCTATAGGGGTCATAGTGTGAATTTAACAAAATGCCATTCAAGTCTTTCTGTGAAATTCCACGATTTCTTCGCAAGACTCAAGACCCTAAATCAACTTCTGTTCAGCAATCGTCAAACATCACTCATAAACTATATTTAAGACAATATTTTATTTGATGTATAATAAACACTTACAGTAATCATTAACTTACTGTAATCATTTGTGTACACCATATGATTATTAGTTATATAAAAGACTCATAGCAATGGACAACCCTTAGCCCCTTTTAGAAGAGTGTGGATTAAATTACTTATCACGTCTGCCCGGCCAACACTGAATCATGAGCGTTATGAGATCGTGGGTTCGATTCCTTTTCGTGATGCTCTGATTTATCTGGCTCACTATTGATCACGTCATAGTCACTTCGGCGGTACAATGTACAGAGGTATGATGTGTGAAGTGGCTGCAACTCTATCACGGGGCTAGTAAAATAGGCCTAAAACATGGCCTAATTGCTAGGTTCCAACAAGTGGTTCGTCCTACCCGTCTAGTGCTAGTACTAGCACCTTACTACTACTACTACTACTACTACTAGCCCCTTTCAGACCATTATTGCAAGGTTCTAATGCATTCACAAAAATCAGGTATGGTTAATTGCTCTCATTGGTGGTAACCTTACGTTTAAACAATTGTTGTCATAATTAATAAGCGGATTTATAAAGCCTTACTTCTAAAATTAGAATCAAATCTGTATATAATTAATAAATTACCTGTAAGATTTTCTAAAATCGAAGCCCCACTGGCTAACACAATGTGCCTCATCTATAGCTACTAGAGTCAGCTTGACTTTCCCTTTCAACGATTCCAGAAAATATTTACCATTATCCCCCGACACAAACTCAGGGGTAACGTAAACCAAACGGTATTTGCCAGCTGCAATATCTTCCAATGTGTTTTTCTTATTAGTTGCTGCCGAACCTAAATAGCAAGCTGGGATGTTGCAAACCTGCAATTATTAACTTTATTAATTTTCCATTTTTTTGCCAAAGAAATAACTTAAACAACCAAATAGATACGTAGGGAATAGTACATTACAAGTCTAGTGCAGGAAGTAGCATTTTGAATGCGAGTGTGGTGTTTGCACCCAAGCGATAGCGAGGGTAGTAAAACCACACGAGCAAAGCAAAATGCATTTTTAGCACGAGTTGTGTACCGTACTTTATCTATGATTGTTGGATTTTAATAATAAATACAGAAAAATATTTAATAAACTTCCTGTATGTAAGTTTGTATTTCTCTTTTAATAAAGATGACATTAATTCATTAGTTGTATTTTGTACCGAATTAATTATTTCGGGAGGCGTATTATTCTCATAATATTCGTCATAATGACATAAATCAATCATTGTTTTTCACTAAAAACTCGATATAAACAGTAACTTTAATTAAACAAGCAGCAAATTAGTTTTGTTAAATGTAAACAAACTCGTTACGTGGTGAAGAATTCTTCTTTTTTACCGCTCTAGGGTGGAAAAAAAAGAGGAAATATGAAACACGCAAATGCAATGAATACAAGTACGTAAAGAATAACTTTCTATGCATCTAAACAGAGATACAATGTTCATAATATTTTGTATCAATCGTAGATAAATTTAATGACATACCTGTAGTGATAGAACCTGATCCTGCATGAGAGAGATAAGAGGTGAAACTACAATGGCCAAACCACCGCAGTACACTGGAGGGAACTGATAACATAAACTCTTTCCATAACCTGTTGCCATTACGACACAATTATCTTTTCTTTCCTGTAGAAAAAATAATTATATTAAACAAAAAGTCTATAAGCATTTGAATAAATTTTAATTCTGACCAAAATTATAATATATAAGAATACTTGTGCCCCTGTTTTACCTTATAGGTCTGAAAGCTGTACCCTAATAGAAAAGCAATTTTCTTCTCAACAAGCTTCTAAAAAGAGACCAAAACTTCTAAGATAACATAGAGATAGAATTCTTAAATAGTCCAGGAGATAGCGTGCAAAAAAGTGTCTGACTAACATCAAGCTAGAATTTTGTGTATAAGTAAATATTTTGGTGCCTTTTAAGAATATATGGTCGGCTAAGTTCGTCTGCGGGACATAGCTTGGCAATAGGAAGTTGAAATAAACAATCCTGTGGAGAGCGGCCATGTCCCGCCCTTTTTGGTGGACAATGTTATTTTTATGATCCTAAGTATGAACTTAGTTAGTAGACCAAAAATCAAGTTGATGGTAGTTTGTCCCTTGAAATGGGAACACTTTGATTTAGAGTAATATTTGACTAACGAACCTATTAAGTGACAAACTACCACCAACTTGATTATTGGTCTACTAAGTAAGTTTGTACTCAGGATCATAAAAAAATGTTGTCCACCAATAAGGACAGGACATGGCCGCTCACCACCGGTTTGTTAATTTCAAATGCCTATTGCCAAGCCATGTCCTGCAGACAAACTTAGCCGACCATATATTCTTAAAAGGCACCAAAACATTTACTTATACTCAAAATTCTAGATTGATGTTAGTCAGACACTTTTTTGCACGCTATCTCCTGGACTAAAAGAAATTGTAAAAAAATAAACAAATAAAATGAAATGTTTCGGACATCTTTAAAGAATTAATAGAGGCAGAATAGAACAAAAATGCCCAAGGCCCTATGCCTCATGCACGCCTCGCTCAGATTTCACAGGGTTGGTCATCGTAAAAGCATATTCTATGCTAAAACTACACAGCTAGGCCTGAGGGAGCGAAACACAAACATAGAATACAAATTATTTGGAAAGGAAATATTAAAACTGCTCTATAATTATGTGGTGTGTCTTGGGCACAAAAAAACAACAAGGCTTCGGAAATGTTTGTAAATCCCCAATAAAATCTGATTCATAAAGTTAGTAATACTAATATTAAGGTACTATTAATATTAAGTACAGTGGTGACACTATTTACAAAAAAAAGAAAATTGGATGGAAGTAAAGAACTGATGCTAAGTGGTAAGAAGCTTAACCTCGCAGACTCAGTAAAATATCTAGGTGTAATTTTGGACAAAAAACTGACCTGGAAACTTCATCTTGAAGCAAAACTGAATAAGGCAATGGCGGCCTTTTGGGTATGCCGGAAGGCCATTGGTCCCACCTGGGGATTACAACCTAAAGTACTGCATTGGATCTTTACTGCCATGGTGAGACCAATTCTTTCCTATGCATGTGTCGTCTGGTGGCCAAGGATATCCTTAGGAACTGCAAAGAAATCACTTCAGCACCTTCAAAGAACGGCTTGTGTTGGTATACTAGGAGCAATGAAAACTACACCAACCCTGGCACTTGAGGCTATGCTATGCTTACCACCTTTAGAGATGTACCTGAAGTATGAAGCTATGTTAGCTTCATATCGCCTGCACTGTGCTGGTTTATGGATGGGATATGACAGTATAGGCCACAGTGCAATATGGAATTGTATCACAGAAATCTGCCCGGAAGTAGTGATGTTACAGGACTCTATGATACCACAGTGGGATTTTGACATTAGCTGGGAGTATCTGCTTCCTTCAAGACAAGACTGGGAACCTGGAGATGATCCTCAAGTGCCACCAGGAACAGACATGTGGTTCACCGACGGGTCCCGAATCGAAGAATTATCAGGGGCTGGGGTTTTCTGTGCAGAACCCCGATATGAGCTTAGTGTGAGCTTAGGCAAATATGCCACTGTATTTCAGGCAGAGATATATGCAATTTTGGCCTGTTCTCAAATTATCCTGAATAAAAATATGCTTAACAGACAAATCAGAATCTACTCTGACAGCCAGGCAGCGATCAAAGCACTGGTTGCACCAAGGTATACATCTAAGCTGGTTGCTGAGTGCAAAACCCATCTTAACACTCTTGGACAACTTAACAAGGTACAACTGATATGGGTTCCTGGACATTGTGGCATTGAGGGGAATGAGATTGCTGACCAGTTAGCTAAAACGGGTTCCAATTCGACCCCAATTACACCAGAACCAGTTGTAGGCGTGCCACGTTGTGGAGTGAAACATTCCATAAGGACATTCATGAAGCTAGATATGAACAGAATATGGAACACTGCTTCAGGTATGCGACAATCAAAAATGATGATCCGGGAACCATCTCAGCATCTTACCAGATCGCTGCTCTCGCTCAAAAAGCAATCCTGTCACCTTTTGACAGGATTTCTTACTGGACACTGCATGCTAAATCGACATCTACATCTGCTTGGCCTAGCAGAAAGCCCAGTGTGCAGGCTGTGCGAGGAAGAGGATGAAACACCTTCTCATCTTATTAGCAGCTGTCCTGCATTAACACGCTTGAGGTGGAGAATCTTTGGCTCAGCCATCCTGCCAATTGAAGAACTAAGGTTACTTCCCCTAAACAAGGTGCTCACTTTCTGTGGGTCTGTTAGCTTGCTTAGAGGATAGGGTACTATAGGATGGACTATTAAACCGGGTTTGCACCTTGGATCCACTCATGAGGTCTTATTGCTTCGGACTTTTTTTTTTATAAAAAAAGTCCCCCGGAAAAAAAAAAAAAAAAAAAAAAAAAAAAAAAAAAAAAAAAAAAAATGTACTAAACATACTATTTAGGTCAAACAGAAACATTATCCACTTTACACACACTCTTAGTCATTTTAAAATCATAAAGGAGAGTGGGAGATCGATAAGGGATAAGTAATCAGGAAAGAAGTTTCTAGCTTAAACAAAAAGCCAGTGGCATGCTGACCCCTACCAAAGAATAACCAGGGGGCCGATTCTGTAACTTTGAAACCTCCTTTTTCATGTTGTTATATATCAAACTGTTGTTATGAAGATGCACTGTGCAACCTGTTAACGTGAATCTATAACTTTGTCTGTTGTTATATAAGGAGAAATTGATAATAATAAGGTTTGATATATATCCACTGAAAATTGTTGTTGATATAATTCGTCAGGTTATGTTGTTATATATCAAATGCTAAAAACCAAAACAAAGTGACGACATTATTGATGTTTTCATTCAGTTTTTCTGTTTTCTGACTGAAATAACTACAAAATGGCCTCTAAAAAGGACGCTGTCTATCAGTAGTTTGGTATTCGGCCACATAAAGTCAGTGGCATCCCTTTACAGATTCACTACATTATATAACAACACTTTGATATATAAAGGTGGTTGATATATGATGTCACAGGGGATATATATAAAAAAAAAGTTACAGAATCAGCCTCCAGATACCATATCAACAAGAGAGTTTAAGGGCCCCACCATGTCAGTAATAATAAATTATATGGGCTTTTAAAGACAGGAACCACTTCACCTTCTACTAAACACAATCAAGCGGTCCACCAGAGAGGTGGCACCACCATATCATTCCCCAGTACCAAGTTACTTCTCTCACCAATAGTGGCACGACTGGTGGCTGGCTCCCTGTGATGGAGGTCTATGTATAAGGTAGCTGCAGCACTAAACCAGTTGCAAAACAGCTCACAGAGAGAGTTATTAACTACTTATAATGATAGCTGATTCTAAGCCAGAGCAATAAATCTTATCAGCACTAATTTCCCAAACATTATCTTGTTTACATAACCAATGGATACCTTAATCCAGTAGCTAACAATTTACCTTACAACTCTAGGTGATAACAGAGTGAGAGTCCCCCAGAAACCACATCCATTAATGCGATATCAAATACAAACTAATATTAACTATATGATTAAGTTTCCACTAGGGTTGGGAACCAATCGACTGAAAACAGTCGACTAATCGGTTGTTTTAAAATATTCATTCATTCGGTTGTGGATATCTAGTTTTCATTCGACTGATATCAGTCTGTAGTTTGGAGTTGTAATTCGGACGTGTATAATGAGATAACGAGTGTCATGTGCCTTCTCACTCATCCTCAGCTCTGAGCCCTTTACCGTTGTTCCCTTCCCCACCACTCTTAAATTAAAAACAAAAACATCCGATTGAAACATTTGACTTGCGGGTTCAGTTTCAGTCTATAATTCGTATACCCTATTCCCGCTATGAAACAGTTTTCATTCAATTGAATTCAGTCGATTGTTTTTTCCCGAATCGACTTATTCATTCGGTTGTTTTTTCAAGTCGGTTGTCCCAACTCAAGTTTCCACAGCCAATTCTAGTGAGAAGAGGTTTCGTGTTCCACATGTATCAGAGTACATATGACAACTTCAGCACAGAATCAAAACGTAATCGTACAATTAGTTTATAAAGTGTTACATCAAGTTAAGTAAAAACTGATAGTTACGCCGATACTGTTAAATGCAGTTGTATCAAATGTAAGAAGCTGGAACAGATTCATGAAAAGTATAAGAGACAAAGGGGCATTTCTTTCAAACCAGTTTGATTTAGAATACCTGAAAAATCAAGGGAACCCTATTGGCATAAAAGCAATAAGATTTTCATCTGCAAAATCACTCGTTAAATGATAACAGAAACATCTCTTCATCAACCTGCATAGATTTGCATATAGTAATAATTGTAGGCAGTATTTACCTCTATTATCGACCTTATTATTTGCCATTGCATTGGACGAAATTCAGCATGGCCGAAATATTTCTTCAGCGTTTGTACATATTCCTTGGGAGGTTGAGACATTTTTAAAAATTATAAGCTAAGTCCTGTCAATCGAATAAAAATATAATAGATCTTCATAAGGTAATGTAAATATAAAATGGTGAAGCTAAATTAGTAGACAGTGCCATTAAAAATGTTTATGTAATATTAGATTTAAACTTTTATTGGTCATAAACAAAAGTTAAATGAGCAAATAATAATGTATACAAAAAAAAATCAACAATCTTGAACACAACCTGTTAATTTATCCAAGAGTAGGTTACGTACAAGGTTATAAATAAAGCCCGCGAATACAGCGCCGGCACTGATATCGGGTGGTAAAAGTAAGAACTACGGGAAAACTCGATAACATTAATTTGCCGGCCGGCCACAAACTGAAAATCAGCAGCACTTTCCAATTAATTTAAGAGGAAAATTGATGATTTTAAGGTATAAAAATAATATAAATTTATTTATCAGATATTTAAAAAATTAATGGGGTTTTAAGTTAATCGGTACTCCATTAAATAGGCGATTTGCTTGAAAAATGTAAAAATCCATCGATGACGTACTAGTTATGACGTCGTGAATGGTAACAGGGGTTGAGTAGAAAAGTTTTGGTTTTTATTCGGGGTTGGGGTTGGATTTGCTGGTAAGGGCGAAATTTTATCGTCTAGTTTCGTTAGAATTAATCAATTTTTGTGCTATTTTAGATTATGATTCGTAGTTATAAGTTTAAACTAATCGAATAATGTGAACTGCTGATTAAAATTTTCCACCTTATTTATTGTTATGTTTTCGTGAAGATGAAGTGTTTCTTTTACGAGTTAATTACCGTCGTTTATTTTCTTGTGTCCTACTCTTAAGAAGTGGCTCTCAAGAGATAATTTTTAATTCTCTTTTGTTCATTGTTATTTTGTATTCTTTCAGAGCGGTTTTGTGTTATTGTAACAAATCGTTTGTTGAAGTGAAAAAAATCGTAACATCTTACTGAAGTAAAATATCTTTACATTATATATTTGGTACTGTTTAATTTGATTTTATTTTCAATATTATTATATAGCAAATTATACTACGAATATTTTTCAATTAATTGATGATTTTTATAGTATTTACGTTGGTAATCTGCTCTTACTTCGATTTACACGGTTCATGTTTACTTCCTAAAGTTTTTATCAGTTATCAGTAATCTGCCATTATCAGAAATGAATTTCCATTATTTAAACTATTTTTTTTTAAATCCGAAATTCTCATTTCAATACATATTATTAATATTTTAAATTATAAGGTTTCCCAATCACATTGCATGCTCACTTTATAAAGTTTATCAATACTATAAGACACCTGTTAAATTTCGATTTTTGATAAGTAGTCCCCCCCATTAAATTTTTTTTTTATAATAATACAAATTTTATAACTTTCATTAAAGTATATATTATTGAAGGTTTTATTTTTGACATGAAATTAGATGAATCTGTATTAGGCAGTTAAGAAAATTTAAATACCCCACTTAGCTCCTAGGCACTTCTTTAGATTGTTACTCCCCTTATAAAGATAACAGAGGGGAGTAACAATCTAAAGAAGGTGTATGGAATGTTCTTAAACTGTTACTCCCCTTATAAAAACAGAAGTGTGATATTCCTTTGTCCCTAAGTACATTGGACTAAACATCACTTTGTCTTAATAGTTATTTAGCCAAAGTAATTTATATTCTAAAACCAGATAGGGGAGTAACAATCTAAAGAAGTACCAGCTCCAATTAATGTATATTTTAATGTTAGATACTAAAAGTAATTTTGTTTTATAGTTAAACTTGTGCTCAATGTTTCTTTGCATTATAATCTAGATGGATATATTCCAATCTAACAATTATTAAGGGGCGTCCACATTGGCGAGTAAAACAGGTTAGTACATGGCAAATTCTGGTATGGCAGAACACGCCTCGTTTGAACACTTGTACTAGTGCACTCTCCTTGGTTAGTCCACTAACCTGGTGAGTAGAGCATTTGCCAGTAGATAGCTCAGGGGACTATTTACTAGCCCACTAACCTACCCCCTTCCACAACTAACTACTTAACTCGCCTCGTGTGAACAATGTGTTTAGTAGATTTATAGATCACGGGGTTAGTTAGTAAACATAATTCGCGTGATTTTGTTTTTCTTTTGTATTTTTTGTGTTCTTTATTTTTGAAAATATATATTAAATTTGTACAAAACATGAAGTGATTAGAAGGGGAAAATGTTTTTCATCACTTTATTTAAGTTTAAGTCGAACTTGGTACTTTTAAAACTTTTGCCATGATGTTGTCTCCACTAGCCTTGAAGAGAGCTTCTGGCCAGGCACTAACCACTAGCCCACACTGCGTCTGAACATCTACTAACCTATGCTAGCTACTAGCAAGGCCGGTAGCTACTAGCCCAGATTTTCACTCGCCAATGTGAACACCGCATTATGTATCATTAGATTTACTGTTCATTTTAGACGATTGTTTGCAATTACTACGTTTCCATGATGTTTTAATGCGGGCTGAATACAGTTTTTGGATTCAAATTGTTCATGGAAACCTAGATTCAATATGAATTGAATACGATTTAGATCCAGATACGATACAGTAAATTCTGGGATCGTATCTGGATCGAGTTTCATGTGAACACCTGAACTCAATCCTGTCATGAGCAGTGTGTGAGTATGAGTGCCCCTAGCGGTTTTCTAGTGAAACTAATCAGCAGTCCATTCAATTAAAAAACAACCTATAATTGTCATTTTTAGTTTTGTTTTTAAAAACAAACAACAAACCTGGCTTTAAAAGATGATCGTTACAAATACTACGTTTCCATGATGTTAAAATACGGATTGAATATGGGTTGAATTCAGTTTTTGGATCCAAATTGTCCATGGAATCCTAGATTCAATACGGATTAAATACGATACCAATCCCGATACGATTCACTAAATTCTGGGATCGTATCTGGATCGAGTTGCATGAAAACACCACAATCCGTATTTAATCATTATGAAAATGTAGTATAAATTACTTATTATTTTTTATTGGTGTATTGAAAACGTATTGGATACAATACTACTCATGGAAACACCTAACTTGTTAAATCCCAAATCACGATTCAATCCGTATTTAATCGTCATGGAAACGTAGTAAATGTTAGTTTGTATTTGATGTCGCATTATGTAATGGTTTTGGTTCCTGGTGGAACCAAAACAACCCTGTTAAAACAACCCACTCTATTCAATCAAAAAACATAATCTTTAATTGTTTATTTTTAGTTTTGTTTTTAGCACAACAAACCTAGTTATAAAAGGTGAAGGTTACAAAATTATTTATTATTGTTGATTGGTGTATTGAATATGGCGGCACTTTTTTACTTTAGCACCCCCTTAGTTCTTAACAATAGTCTGCCCAAAAAAAGTCTCAAAGGTTTGTGTGTTTGCCTCCCCAAGACATTGATATTTCTGGGGCAGTTTTATTACGCTATTTTAAGGTTGAGTCTTATCATGTGTAAGAATAAATCTTTTACCGAAATCTGAAGGACAGTGAGTTCTATAGTTTTCTTAGGCGAATATTTAATATTCCTTTGTCTTAATAGTTAATTAGAATAAGGGATATTATCAAATTTATATACACAAGTGTGATATTCCTTTGTCCCAAGGTACATTGGACTAAATATCCCTTTGTCTTAATAGTTATTTATACTAAGGAATATATACTGCTCTGTTGATGTTCCTTTGTCTAATTAAGTATTAAGACAAAAGGATATAGGGGGGTGTTAAAGTAAAAAAGTGCGGGTTCAACACTGCTCGTGGAAACACCTAACTTGTTAAATCCCAATTCAGGATTCAATCCATGTTTGAACATCATCGAAACGTAGTATACATCAATTAATCCATATTAATTTAAAAAAAAAAACTAAACACATTTTATTTACATAATATATTAATTTTTAAGTATAAAGCCTCTAGTCATGATTTTACGTAGAGATAATATTTTATTTATTCAGAGGATCTATTTTAAAAATAGATAACAATTTAAGATGTCTCAACTTGTTGAAGTGGGTATCTTAAGTGGGACGTTATAAAGCCACTTATCCAATTATCCTTTACAATTAGTTTGAGTCAAAAAGGTAATTACTTTTATAATAATCTAAAAGTCGCATTTAATTATAACAATAAACTGTGGTGCAATAGCACGATGTTGGCTTAGGTCAGCCAATGCGATTATAGAGATATATGCAATGATGGATGGCGTGTCAGTCCATCAGCCGTATAAACCATATATAGGAGAACCCTGTTAATCCTGACACACGGTAATCCGGAACCTTGGTAATCTGCAACAATAAAATTTATATCACTTCTTATGATCATTCTCGCTGACCCTGTGCACAATGGCAACTCGGAAAATGTACTGAAAAATGTAAATTTAAAAGATGTGTTCCGTATAGTTAACTGTTGGAAACTGATAGGAATGTACATAAAACATGTATGTTCATCCATGTACATTTAGTTTATCCATGCATAATTTTAATACACATTTTTCAGTACATTTTCCGAGTTGCCATTGTGCACAGGGTCAGCGAGAATGATCATAAGAAGTGATATCAATTTTATTGTTGCAGATTACCAAGGTTCCGGATTACCGTGTGTCAGGATTAACAGAGTTCTCCTATATATGGTTTATACGGCTGATGGACTGACACGCCATCCATCATTGCATTTTTTATAGTGTTTTAAGTTATTTTTTTTTAAAAAAACCTCTCTAATCCGGAAATTCCACTATTCCGCCTGAATTCGTTTGAGGCCCTACTCTGCCGTCATAAGTTAAACGGCCCTAACTCCAATTTTTTTTAGCATTTCCGAATCGGTCTAAAAAAATACTCATATTTATGTCATTAAAAAGCCCTAAAACCAATACACTGATGAGTTATATTGAAATTTATATTGGCCCTAACTCCAGTTAGAGGTGGTTTTTGATCAAAGAAGGCCCTATGTAACAAATAAATACTCAAAACACCCTAAATCCACAAAGATTTGTTGTATGCAATGCTATTATTTAAGGTCAGTAAACGTGATCATTATGAAGATAAAAAGCCCTAACTCCCTTATAGGAGTTAGTTTACGGCAGCAAAATTTTTTTACCAAAAGCCCTAAATCCATTTTTTCTATAAAATAATTGAAAATCAATTATATTAACATTACCACAAAGTTGTTTACATTAAAAAAACAAAATTTACACAATAAAAGCCTTTAAAAGTATCAAAACTTTGATGCAGGTGAAGAAATTTGTTTTCCTTATTTCCTGTAAAATGTTGTTCTTTGGAGATAGGGCCTTTTAACGTATGACGGCAGTAACTGTAATTAGCTTTCACAATCAGCTAGACATCACTTCATACTAATAGCTTCTCATTTATCCCACGATTCTGGGTGAACACCAAACGTGGGTGCCACAGTTGGGAATCGAACCCAGAATCTCCTGTAAGCCAAGTACACACATTTTGATGAAAAGTTCGGAAATTTCCCTCTCAATTCCAAAAAGTATTTTCAGGGAAACATGTTATCAGCTTGAGATGACAGGATAAGTTGATATACTGTGTGTCCCCCCGGATCGACGTATGAATAGGTGAAAATACTACAAATTTTTGAATTGAAATTTCATCTTCTGGTGTTTAGCCCTGCTTGAATGGAAACTAATTTATGTCATATTTATAGTTTCGAAAAATCAAGCATGTCTTGGAAATTTACAAAAAAAAAAAAAAAAAAAAAAAAAAATTAGAAAAGTGCTTTTTTCTCTAGGAGATACAACAAAATGTTATTAAAAAAAAGTTGTCTAGAAAGAAAAACTGGTAACATTCAATCCACCATAATTCAAAAACTAGTCAGTTGATCTTAAACTTTAATTATACCCAGTGCTCGATTTGAGGCGGAACGGCGTTCCGGGGCCTCTCTCTCTGGTAAATAAAAAATAAAATTATCAGCACTAAGATTTTTTTAAAATCCATAGTTAAATTTTGTTTGTCAGTGAGTGACTACAAATTTGATTAAGGACATCATGTATTAAATTGACAGCATAGTATTTCCCTAGACTAGCTTGCAATTTATTAATAAAGAATATAAATGTAGTTCGATGCTAACTCAAAGTGCCTGTCGTTCTTAAGCTGCATCTGAGGAAGCATCAAGGTTTTGTCCGGCCCGTGACCCTGGGGCAATTTTTTTTTTTTTTTTCTAAATACAAAAAATATATCTTTTGTTGAGATTATACTACTAAATTATGATAACCTGAAAAAACAATGGATTTTTTAATGGCAGGGATCGTACTAAATAAGTACTGTACAGAGACGCTGTGCTGAAACTCGCCCGGGGCGAGTGAGACAGGGAATGTTTTGTTGATTTAATTATTCGTGTAAACCTAAGTATAGTAAACCTATTTATTTATTGAGTGTATTATAACAACATGTGACTTGCTAATCAAGAAATTGTTAATAAAAAATACTACTTAAAATGATATAAGTTTCCTCACGAAACCCACCTGATTGCAGTGTGGGTTTATGTCTAAAACTGCTTAAAATGCTGTTTTTGAATGTTTATATTTAAAATTTTCCCTGGGGAGGCCCCTCTTCTGGACCCCTCTTCTTTAGGGGGGGGGGGGGGTTGAGAAGGGGGTAGGTTATAGTTCCGGCACCTCAATTTCTAGAAATCGAGTACTCCTAACATCCCTAAATTAAGAGTAGAAAGCTCTGGAATTACATGGTTGAATTTTAAAATTTTAGTGTTTTTAAATTTGATTATAATGTGTTCCTTTGATGAAAGATGATTGAGACAAAGGATCATCTTACTACAATTATTTTATTTATAATTAACTCAAATGAAATCTAGATCAATTCAGTAAAGTTGCCAACATTAATAGATTCTTATACAGTAAAATGAAATCATTTATTAACTTGTTTTATGTAGACTATTAATATTACGTATTATCTTAATGGAATACCATTTGTTTTAACATTGGCTACCCTTTCTAATATTTTAATTTTTATGTCCCAATTTTTAAAAATATCAATTACTAGCTTTGATTATTACAAGATATAAACATTTCAAATTTATTTTTTGTCTAAATACTCATTTAGCTACCTTTCTCTCTCTATATATATAAATATATGTATAAGCTTAGAAACTCACCATTAACATTTTTGAAGAAATTAATCATTAAACATAAAAATAATGAATACATGCAAGTTGTGGTTTTGCCCAATTTTTTTTAGTATCCCCCCCCCCCATTTTTCTTGACTCCCCCCCCCCCCCCCTTTCTTCAGAATCATGTCAGAAAAAAGTCACAAAACATTTGTTATACAACTGAAAAAGTAATAGAAATACTAAGACTCAAAATGAGGAAAAATAAAAAAAAAAATGTTTTCTTATTTTTCATTTTTCTTAAAAAAGTAAGGTCAACTGATTTTTATTTTACTTTTGTTTGTTTTTTAATTCGTGTTCTTCATAGTTTAAAGATAATCAAACGCCCAATATTGTTTTTTTAACCAAATTTTTTTGGGCGAATAATTGGGTCAAAAACACAATTTTTCCAAACTTTAGGCGCGTTTTCCGGGAAAACTGCATGTATAGGAGAAATTTTGACTTCTGATTCAAATTCAGCAACCTTGAAAACATAACAAATTATAATTATTATTAACACTGGGAGACAGACAGAGAATAATAGATGTAGAGGCCCCTGGTTCAAGTCCCGGCGCTGGAGTCTATTTTTCTCTGTCTGTCTCCCAGTGTTAATAATAATTATAATTTGGTTTAAATTAAAATTTAAACTTTCCGTAGTATGAATACTACCAAAAACTTAAAAAAATAAAATAAAATTTTCTTGGGGCCTAAAAGTTTGTTACATTTTGTAGAATAGTGTAATTATATCTATTTATATTCTAAAAAAAAAAAAAAAAAAAATCCATGAATTTAGAGTGAAAAGGGGATGTTGTCCAGGCAATAAATGACCTCTTTGATACCTCCTTTATCTCTTCTTAGATTAGAAGCCTATGAATGATCTAATATAATTAGACTAGAAATAATATATCAACAAATACAGTAAATATATGTGTAAAAGATGGATACTAATATTTACTTGTAGTAAATATTTCAATATCTCTCTTACTACGTTCAGTTAGTATAGATATTAGTGATAATCACATAAAAATAGAAAAGTTATTAACTTTATTTTCTAATTTTAAATATTAAATGTGGTCATAACCAGTTTTAATTATTTTTAATCATTGTGTTTTGAAAATAAACTGTTTGGATTTTAATATTATTGCGTTGTTTAAGTGTCGCAAAATTGTGATCTAAACCAACTTTATAATTACTGTAGTTGAATTAATGATGGTGATTTGACCACTAATCCGAAAGTGGTTTAGTTTGATTCAATAGTGGTTTAATTTTTACTTAATATGAGTAAGTTTGAGATTCAGTTTTATTCAATATGGAGTATTTTTTACTACGTTTTTATTAGCTTGCATTCTTGTTTGTTTGTCCGGTACAAATCTGGCAATCGATTTCTAACTAACTTCCCGAATAGCTAGACATTTGAAACTTTTCGCATAGCTCAGATCACGATGACAATGCATTATTTTAATACTTTTAGCCATCTTTCAGCAGAATTTAATTAGTTTTCAGCAAATTTTGCTGTGCGGAAAGTTAGTTCGGAAAAAATCCGCAAGTTATTTTATTTGTTTTGCCATATCCAATATTTACACAATCTTCATTTTGACGGGTCTCAAATTTGTGATAGATAAATATTGAATGACAGCAAAACAGGAATTATCGATTATATTATTTATCGATTATATTATTTCAAATATATCGATGGCACGGTATAGATTTGGTGTTGGGGAGATCCGTTGTACAAAGATTTGTCCTTTTATAGGTTTAAGATCAGCTCTCTATGGTTATCATTTATGTGAAGTAAATAAATTCGGAACTATTTTTTTTTCACCTACATTATATATTATATAACAATAACAATTATATTATCAACATTACATACGATTCAACAGAAAATTTAAAAACATAGTATATAAAAAGTTCTTTTTATCTTGAAATTATAACAATATTAATGCTGAGAACAATTTCATCAATGTTTCAAATTTTACCAAAATTGGTTTTTCTAGAATAGGTTCCGAGTTTCTGCACCAATTACAGACCATAGACATATATAGGCACTTCTTTAGATTGTTACTCCCTTTATAAATAAAACAGAGGGGATTAACAATCTAAAGAAGGTGTACGGAATGTTCTTCTTGAGACTGTTACTCCCCTTGTAAAAACAGAAGTGTGATATTCCTTTGTCCTAAAGTACATTTGACTAAACATCTCTTTGTCCTAATAGTTATTTAGTCAGTCATTAACATTCTAAAAAATCATGGAAGAGTAACAATCTAAAGAAGTACCCATATTTGGTACTTCCATATTTTTATTGAAAAATATTTAAAATTTTAATAAAATTGTATTGAAATAATACATCCTGCTAGCTGCGGAAAATTTTAATTTTAAATCTTCTTGTCTAGTATGTAAAATATTTGAAATGATGGCTCTGAATTATGAAAATGAATATTTCTATCTCTAATACTCTAAAATTAAAATGTTTACTATACTCAAAAACTAAATGTTAAATTAATACTCTAAAACTAAAATGTATATTATAACATTGTTATATTCAATATTTTTAGATTTATTCTCTATTGATTTAATAATAAATAATCTAATAATATAAATATAGAATAATACTCAAGTGCAGACGTGAATACATTATTTGTTAATCAATTTATTCTTAATATAACCTTCACTGCAATTTTTTCTCTTTGTCGTAGACATAAATATTTCAATAGAGTATCTTGAAACTTTTTTTTCCAATTCTAAATTATATTTTATCTATTTTGGTTTAAGTTGAATGTTGTTCTAGTTTGTTTAGTTTTTGTTCAAATTTCATTTCATCTCTAATTTGGGTTGGAAAAGTTTATTTTTTTTTCAACTGATAAAAAAAAAATATTTACTTCAGTTTATATAACAATATATTTTTTTTTTTTTTAAATTAATCTTTTATATTTGATGTTTTCTTTAAATATTTACTTTTGATTATTGTATAAATAATAGATAGCAGATTAATAAGTTGCATTTTATCTGAAAAATAGAAAAAATAACAGAAGTGTTCTTATTTTATTTGAAGTAAATTAATCATAACTATTCTGTGGTATTTTAGTGTTCTGCCGTCTACTGTAGTTATAAAGTAAATATTACATTTTGCTTGCAAATTTCTTATTAAGTCTTTAATATTTTGAAAATTGTGTGGAAGATGAATATTTTCATGTATTTTTGGATTTGTTAACTAAATTAATATGTAAGTAAGTTTTTAAACATTTTAATTTTGGTATGGTCTATTGTCTTCATATTTATTCACCATATACAGGTACTTTTCCTTTTTTCAAGTTTATCACGTGTTGGCAAAAAAAAAAAAAAAAAAAAAAAAAAAATACTTGCCATTATTTTTACTTTCTCATATAAAGAGAAAGTATTGTGATGGCGTGAAAATTCGATTTTGAGATTTTGATGTCCCGTGAGTCCAAAAAAGGTTTTTTTTTTGTTTTTTTAAATGTCTGTTTGTCCTCTGTGCCAATGTCTGGAGCCTAGACTACTGGGCCGATTTTGACGAAATTTGCAAACATGTTGAGAAAAATCACACCCCGAGTTAAAAAATTAACATACCCCAGGTTAAAAAACCCAAACAAGAAATGAATTTTAGCTCCAAATTTGGGGGTGCTACCCACTCTACCCCCCCCCCCCCCCCCCAAAAAAAAATGAAAAAAATTATTTCTCAAAAATGGTTCCGACAATTTTGGTTATAAGAAAATCTAAAATGTAGTCCATATATATAGAATCTAATAATGTAAGCCGTTTTCACGGAAAAAATCTAGTTCTTGTGAAAAAGCTTAAAATGCGTACGGAGAAAGCCCAGGTTTGATTCCCCGCACAGGAGAAGTTATTTTTATGATAAATTTTGATGAAATGTTCAATAATAATTGAATGTACATACGAAAAATAATAAATGGAAACCACTGGGCTAAGTAATTATTAACTCTTATATGAGAAAGTTTGGCTGAGTTGTCTCGTACCGATTTTTTTTATTTTTGCCATATTTTCATTACCTATTGGAAAGCGCCACATTTGATAGCTCTGAGCTACTCACGCACAAGTTTTTGGGTTTGATTACTGATTCTGTCTTCAATTCTCTGTGTGAGAATTAAACTTTTTCATTTCATACATTCCATAAACCGAATCCGGCCTTAACTTTTTTCATGTATGTGTGTCTGTCACCACCAGTCCGACTTTATAGGTGTAAATATGGCTTAATGAAATCGTTTAATTTTTTTTAGAGGTGAGCGCAAACATGTTGCGCATTTTGTAGGCTTGGTTTCATTGAAAAATATTGAGTAGAACCTTATTAACAGTAAAAGTTATTAACAATTTTATAAAGCGAAGCGCGGGGGTGAAGGCTAGTATTATATAAGTTTAATACGTGATATTGATAAAATTCTTGTTATACCAAACCAAACATCCTAATTCTTGATTAGCAAAATTAAGTTTATTGATAAACAAAACAACTTATAAATGAAGGTTTTATGAAACCTTGTGAACCTAGAAATCCATGATGTCATCAACCCTGGAAGCTTACACACTGTGATAAAGACAAAGGTTTACACTTGGCCATTCCAATTTTTTAGCCCCTTTTTAGGGTTTCGAGAAACCCTTATGCTTTTGGTAGTTCGTCCGTCAGTCCGTGCATCACATCTTGGGGTAAATCTTCCGACCTAGAGATTTGAAATTTGGTTTACAAGTTAAACTTTTTTGCCCAAAACCAGAAAAATCGATTTTGGACTTAAACACTCAACAATTCTGCAATTTGATCGCAATATTTAATTTTTTTTAATTTTTAAGTTAGGTATCATTTTAAAGGTATTTAAATTTGGATTCCAAATATGTATCACGTTTCCTAAATGGCGGCCATTTTACCCCCGAAAAAATTAAAACAAACCGCTAAAAAAAATTTCTGCGCTACTCTATTAGGACAGATCCTAAAAATATACATCTCTGTGGTCCAATGATATTTCCGGGAGTTTATATAAAAAGTTAAATTTTAGAAATTTTAAATGTATTGAAATTTGGTTCACAAATATATATCGCGTTTTCAAAATGTCAGCCATTTTACCCCCAAAAAATTTAAAGCAAAACTCAAAAAAATGCCCCCCCACTACTCTAGTAGGAAAGGTCCTAAAAATAAGGCAAAAATACAAATATATACATCTCTGTGGTCCAATGATATTTCCGGGAGCTGATATAAAAAGTCAAATTTTAGAAATTTTCAGGGGGCCGTAACTAAAATGACATTTTTATTTTTCGAAAATTTGAAGTTGGATATCATTTTAAAGGTAATGAATATAAAATAATAATGTTCTATTTATGAAGTTCTATGGCTCTAGAAACTCTTTTAGTAACTTGCTGACAAGTACTTGACGGGATGTTTTGCTATTAATCTTCTTAAATAATAACTAATGATTGCAAGGCAATACAAGCTGAAACTCCTAGAGGAGGCTCTGCCTAGGGCCTAGAGGAGGCTCTGCCTAGGGCCTAGAGGAACATCGCTTTATCTAAAAGTGAAGACGATAGTTAGTTTGAAACTTCGGCTCAAGATCCATTTTTCCACGCACATTCTTTTGGCATTCCAGCAGTAGTAGTGACTTAAAACCACCGATACATTTGAAATTTTAAGATCTAAGTTTTCCATTTTATTTAATTATTTTTAATAATTAATTAATTAATAATAATAATTAATTTTATTTGTTTATTAGCAGGTGGAGGGATGGTGCTCGTAATGGAAGATTCAGGAGGGGGAGGGGTAGATGGATGGAGCCTTGTATCTTGGGGAGATACCCCTCCAGTCCACTACTCAGCTTCCTACCCCCCTCCGCTAGATCCCCCTCCCACTACTTCCTTCCCTCTCGACCCAGTACTCAACCAATCTATAGTCTTCTGGTAAGTACTCTTCATCTTATAGATTAAGTACAAGTTTTTTAAAATAAAAGAAGAGAAATTATCTGACCTAATTTATAGTAGGGCCTTTGTAGTCTTCTTTATATGGCTTTCCAACCAGCCCTTTCATATTGATCCTAAAATGGATAATAAATGGAAAAAATAATAAATGTTATAATATAATATTCCAATTTTTTTAGCCCCCTTTTAGGGTTTCGAGGTCATCCTAGAAACCCTTGTTTATGCTTTTGGTAGTTCGTCTGTCAGTCCGTCCATCACATCTTGGAGTATATCTCCCGACCTACTATAGCTAGAGATTTGAAATTTAGTATACAAGTTAAACTTTTTTGCCCAAAACCAGAAAAACGATTTCGGACTTTAACACTCAACATTTCTGCGAACAGCGAATCAATTGCGATTTGATCGTAATATATATATATTTTTTTTTTAATTTTTAAGTTGGGTATCATTTTAAAGGTATTTAAATTTGGATTACAAATATATATCAAGTTTTTAAAATGGCAGCCATTTTACCCCCGAAAAAATTAAAACAAACCGCAAAAAATTTCTGCGCTACCCCATTAATTATATATAGACATCACACAGCTCTATTGTTAGGCTTTTAAATTGATCTACCTATGAATAGTCTAAGAGATGGCGTGCAAAATAGTGTCTGACTTATATCACACTAGAATTTTGTGTATAAGTAAATCTTTTGGTGCCTTTTAAGAATTTTTTAAGAAGTTTTAGATCGTCTGCGGGACATAGCTTGGCAATAGGCATTTGAAAAAAACAAATCGGTGGAGAGCGGCCATGCCCTTCCCTTAATGTTGGACAATGTGATTTTCATGATCCTGAGTTCGAACTTAGTTAGTTGACCAAAAATCAAGTTGATATTAGTTTGTCCCTTGATAACTTAGTTATTCAAATATTTCTCCTCATTAAAGTGGTCCTCTTTTACCACAGATGAACTTAGCCAACCACATACGCTTAAAAGACTCTAAAAGATTAACTTTTCCACAAAATTCTAGCTTGATGTTATTCAGACACTTTTTTGCATGCTATGCTAATTAGTGATTAAAATAACACTTAGGCAAGGCGCCCACTTGCCATTTCTTGTCGCTAAGATTTATGAGGTGCGAGATTTATACTGCGACTAATAAATCGCTTGTTTTATTTTAGTTTCATAATGGATTTCGGTGAAACCACTTGTATGCCAAACGACACAAACAATGTTACTGGGTTTATCCTCTTTCCAGCCAAAGATTAATGAAGGGACAGTTCTATACAAGTTGCATGAAGACCTATGTAATAATTCCCGTGATTTTTTCAAGTTTTATAGAATGAGTGTAAATAGTTTTGAGTATTTACTTGATGTAATTGAACCAAAAATCACCTAACGTGAAACAAAATGGAGAAAGTCAATACCCCCTAAAGAGCATTTATCAGTAGCCTTGAAGTAAGTACGGTTTTTAATTCATCATTGCAGTCTAAACTGCGACTAAGCTATTTCATGCCTGTCAGTGTGTCTCATTTCAAATGAGCGACAATCGCATCGCCTCAAATATAGTTCTGGTTGCGTTTTTTTAATCGCCGCAATTTTTTAGTCGCATTCCAATTTAAAACCATGTGTTCTATTTACGTGACTAAACAATCCCGCAATTAGAAATCGCAAGTGGGCGCCTAGCCTTAGTGTTTTATGTTAGTTAATGATTTTAGAATAAGCAAGTAAATTATATTTTGCTTCCGAGCTTACCGAAGGTAACGGAAGCATTGTGTTCACTTTTGAGAACGAAAAACTTGTATGCCTCCGATTTTAAAAATTCCAAGACAGAAATCCGTTTCAGACATCAGGGAACATTTTTGGTCTCGTGTCTGTCTGTCTGTCTGTTTGTCTGTCTGTCGGTCTGTGTGTCCGCGAATTATGAAACGTGCGACGATAACTTGAGTAAATGTCAACCGATTTTTATGAAATTTGGTAGACATGTTCATCTTACCAATGCCCAGGACGAGTTCGTTGGACAACGTTATCCGTCTAAGCGTTTATGAGCAACGCTCGCGTAAACGTGAACTTCAATTTTAAAATTGGAATTTTAGGTCGGGAAAAAAATCTAACTTCATCTATTCAATGAGACAAACATTTTTTTCAAATACAATTTTTCAGTAAAACCAACAGCGACACCGCTATGAAGTGTTAAAGATCGCTAAAACTATTAATAGTTTTTACACAATAAACATTATAACAATAAAGTACATATGATAGGATGCGAGGAAGCTATGTGCCACACTAATTGGCAATCTATTTACACTACTGATCATTTGTTTTTGTGCTTTTTTGTAGGGAGGGTGATATTTCAATGCTAAGAGTGGATGCAATCGTCCACTCTTCAGATGAAACACTCACTCAGAGGTGTTCCCTTAGTGATAGGTTATTTTCTAAAGCTGGCTCTGGCCTCGTCAGAGAACTCAATCAACTATCAAAAGGTAGATAAGATTCCATTATTTTTTTTTAATTAGTAGTGATTAATTACTGATTTATTTATTTTGTTCATTAATCTAATTAATATTTTTTTTATTTCAGACTGTCAAAGTGGTGACCTGATTGTTACTAATGGTTACAAGTTGCCGGCTAGGCACATCTTTCACATTGTTAGTCCAAAGTACAATCCGAAATTTATTACTGCCGCTGAAAATGCTTTGCACAATTGTTATAGGTACGATTCGCTTATATTATACTAAAATTATTGTTTTTTTAAATGCCTCATATCAAAAAATTTCAAAGATTGTCCCTCAAAATTAAAAATCATCTTCAAAATTAAAATTTTAAATCAGTTGTTTGGACTGATATTTGCTGGAACTCTGACTAAAAAAAATAAGTAAACCAACAAATATTTACTAAACACAATTTTGGCAAATTTAATTGTTAAATGTTGGGAGCGTCTTTGAACTGATGCTCCCCAAGTTTACAGCTGATTGGATCAATCAAAGTGGTTTAATTATGTTTTTTCAATGCCTTGTAGGGGAATTTATTTATCATGTTGACAAGTTGGATTTTAATTGTGTATAAGTTAATCTTTTGGTGCCTTTTAAGAATATGTTGTCGGCTAAGTTCGTCTAGGGGCAATAGCTTTGCAATAGGCATTAGGGGGGAAAAAAATTGGTGGAGAGCAGCCATGTCCCACCCATTTTGGTGGACAATGGTGATTTCCACAATCTGAGTACAGAATTAGTCAGTAGGCAAAAAAATCAAGTTGATGGTAGTTTGTCACTTGATAGGTTAGTTATTCAAATATTATTCCAAATCAGAGTGATCACTTATCAAGTGACAAACTAACATCAACTTGATTTTCGGTCTACTAACTAATTTTGTACTTAGGATCATGGAAATCACATTGTTCACCAAAATGATCGGGACATGGTCGCTCTTCACTGTTTTTTTTTTTTTTTTTTTTTTTTTTTTTTTTTTTTTTTTTTTTTCAAATGCCTATTGCCAAACTATGTTTTGCAGACGCACTTAAAAGGAACCAAAAGATAAACTTATTCACAACAAAATTCTAGCTTGATGTTAGTCAGACACTTTTTTGTACGCTACCTCCTGGATTATTTGTCAATCGGAGTTTAACAAAAAAAAACCTTTTTTGTGTGTAAGTTTGCCTATGTTTGAGTGTTGAGGGGCTTTATAAGTTTAACTAATAACTAATATAATTGTCAACCTGCATATAAATAAGTTAATGTTTATTCTTGAAGCTTATTCATTAAAGCTGGGTTTCCTAAGGCCTGTTACTTGCTGAGCCTCTTATGCCTAGAGGCTTGTGGTCTCTCAAATCCTTAAAGGAAAAGGTCGAGCCATATCGAGCCTGGTATGTTCCCATGACTCGAGACATAATTCGAGTCAAGCTCAGAGGCCGTGGGAACCCGGCTATATATTTACTTTTATTTGTTATACGCTTTGTCCTTCTGGAATATAGCAGGCACTCTTTCTATCTAAAGACTAACAATTATCTTTAATATTAATAAGTATTAATTGTGAAATTAAACTAAAAGATAAACCAAAAAGTTTATAATCAGAACTAACTTATTCAAAGTATATATTGTCTTCTTACCAAAAAAAATATTGTAGCTCGATAATTTAGTATGTAAATTTTAAAATTATTTTTACCAATTTTAATTTGAATATTGAAGCAAACTAGTATTTGCCGTTGATCTATTTAAATATTTTGTTTGTTTGATTTCAGAAATGTCTTAGAAAAAGCTAATGAAATGAAGCTAAATTCTATTGGTATATGTGTAATTAATTCTGTTAGAAGAAATTATCCTTCCGACGAGGGAGCTCATGTTGCCTTAAGTAAGTCAATTATTAATCTTCGTTTAGATTTTTTAACAATGTTATGTTGACTTGACTGAGTGAACGGCACATTGCTTGGTTTCTATTATTCATAGAAAATGTAAACTTTTTTATAGTGTATTTTTATAAATCCTAAACTCAAATTTAGACAGGTTTAGGGAAAAAACTTAATCTTAATTTCTATAAAATTCTTACCAGCCCGTAAATTTTTATTCTCTATTTGTTCCCTTACCTATGGAAATACAGCATTATTAAAATGTTCCCTAAACCTAATAAACCTCACCACCTTGTCACATCCTATCTTTATATATTTAATTAATATTTCCAATATTCGGCAAAATCCTCGAAAAACTCCTTTTAAGACGTATCTCAAAAATATTCCAGTTATCCAATATCCTACCCAGTCATCAGTTTGGCTTCCGCTCGCAACATTCCACCATCCAACAGTGTCATCGCATTGTAGACTCCATCTCGTCCTCCCTTGAGCGGAAACAGTACAGCACTGGTGTCTTCCTAGATGAGGCCCAAGCCTTTGATTTGGCACCAGGGTCTTCTGTGGAAACTAAAGGGAGTCCTTCCCTTTACCTACTACCTTATCCTTATATCCTACAGTAGAGTCTTGCTAATCCGGGTTTGACGGGTCCGGACCCAGTCCGGATTACCGAAAGTCCGGATTAAACGGAATCAGTTTTAAAATATAATATAAAACAAGTTTTAGTTGAGAAAAACTATTAAAATCGATGTTATTAAAGTAAAAGTTACTTCTACTAGTCTCAAAAACATACTTGTACAACGTATGTTCACTATTTTAGGACTGTTCTGTCACCAGCCCAAATATCAAATGAATTAAAATAAAATTACAATCTACTAAGCAGGTGCAGGCATAGAAGGGACTTCCAGGGAAACAAGCTGTGTTCCGATATGAAATTCGAGCAACGGCTAATCATTTCATGAAAAGTTGTGACATTATACACACGCGGCTTGGCGAAATTTCACGGAACTGCGTTGAGCCGCTGCTACGTGTTTCTTAAAACTCTCTCACCATCTTACTCGTATTTTATAGTATTTCCTGGAATACACTACCTTTATATCTTCCACCCTACATTTCTATGGAACCAAAAGAGATTTGTCGATGTTCTTACTTATTCTAAATCTGTTAATTTTTAACAGAAATACCGGGTATTCTTCGTGGCGGAACGTTGGAATGTACACCTGTAAACTATTCTAGGAACAATTTTATATAAATTTTAATAGACAATAAAAGCAGAAATTTCGATAATCTTAACAATTCATAAATCTGAATTAGCCCCTGGTTCCAATTGGTACATAGTTTTTAGCCTGTCTGGATTATACGGATGTCCGGACTAGCGGGGTCCGGATAAGCGAGACTCTACTGTATCTCCATGAAAGACACTTCCATGTAAGCTGTAGCTCTTCTCCCTCACCTACGAGTCCTATACTTGCTGGTGTACCACAAGGAAGTATTCTTGGTCCTTTGCTGTACTCCTTTTATACATCAGATATTCCCCGACATCCAAGTACCCAAATAGCTACCTTTGCTGACGACAAATGTATATTTTCCGCCTCCTACAACCCTAACATAGCAGCAACCAACATCCAAAACAACCTTATCTTTCTTGAACCTAGGTTGAGGAAATGGAGAATAAAAATTAATGAGCAGAAAAGTGTCCATGTCACTTTTACTCTCAGACATTCAACTTGTCCTCCAGTCATCCTCAACCAAGCAGTGATCCCACAATCCTCTTCCGTAAGATATCTTGGCCTACATCTTCATCGACGATTGACTTGGGCTCAACACACCAAAACTAAACAGACGATATAAACACCTTTGGCGACTCCTTGACCTAAGATCCCACCTATCCCTTTATAATGAAATCCTTATTTATAATTCAATCCTTAAACCCATTTGGACCTATGGAATTGAGCTCTGGGGTTGCACCAAGCACTCAAATTCCTATAGACTCCAATCCCTTCAATCAAAGATCCTTCAAAAAATCACCAATTCCCCACCATACGTTTCTAACCTCACAATTCACCACGACTTTAAATTCCTTTTGTCAATAACCTCGCTTCTACCCGTTATAAACAATTCCATGAAACCTTAAATCACCATCCTAATCCTTTAGTCAAATCCATGGCATCCCTTTATATCCCTGATCAACCACCCCGTCGGCTGAAGAGGCATTGCCCTCGTGACCTGCTACTATAGTTCACAACCTCAACCGATGTACTAGATTAATGTTACGCACGACAGGAGTACTACCACTGGGTAGCCTCTCCTCTCATGACAATCCATGTCACTTAATCAAATTGTTATCTCTATTACTTATAGCAAATTGAAATTGCAAGTAATATATATGTAAAACTAGGTATCGCGTGGCTCTATCATTGAAGCGAGCGTATTGCAAAAAAATACTGAATATTGAAATTTATTAATCATGATGAATGTCATAGTTGAAGATAAGTGGAAGAGGGTAGTGTGAGGTAGAGTGGGGGTACTTGGTACAAAGCTTTACTTCCTAAACAAACCTATACACTATAAGAATCTTAACCACCCGTAATAGCTTTTATATTATTATTATTAATGTATCACTTCATTACTCAAATACTACTGCTTGTATCACTTTGAAATTTTACATACTTGTTTCAATTGTACTTTAGACGATGTACATGAAGTTTTATTAAAATCGTTACGTTAGAACGTAAGATATTGGTAAAAAGGTTATTTTCTCTATTTTAAACGTTTAGGTCCGCTTTAATAGTTTTAGCGATATTTATTAATTCATAGCAGTGTCGTTGTTGGTTTTACTAAAAAATGTTATTTGAAAAAAATGTTCGTCTCATCGAATTAGGTGATGATAGAATTTTTTCCCGTCCTGAAATTCCAATTTTAAATTTGAAGCTCAAGTTTACGAGAGCATCGCACGTGAACTCTTGGACGCATCACGCTGTCCAACGAACTTAGCCTGAGTATTAATAAAAGGAAGATGTATACCAAATTTCAACTAAATCGGTCAACTTTTACTCAAGTTATCGTCGGACACATAAACGTTACACACAGACAGACAGACAGACAAGATGCATATTTCGTTGAATGTAAGAAGCTCGCTTACGCTCGCTTCAATAAAAAAAATCTATTAGTAAATTCTACATTACTTCGGTCTTATGTAGCCCCAAAAATGTAAGTTCTTATTAGTCCTCTCCTTTATTTCTCCTCTTCTCTTATTGCAGTTTGTTCTCAAATGACGTTTTAAGCTCTTAGTATGACTGGGTGTTTGGGTGAATCAACAATTTGATACGAACTAATTAGACTTTTCCTTAGTTAAATCTATTTTTTATCTTAATTAAATAATTATCATTAGTTAGTTTTTATCTTAATTCAATTCTAATGTTGATTAACAAAATTATTTATCTTTTACAGTATTTCTTATCACAAGTTAAACATAAAAAGGGAAAAAATGTAATCATTAAGTCACTTTATATAATTAACTTTTCAGAAATTTACAGAATGATGCATAATTATATTTGTTTTTTCTTTTATTTCCCCCTCTTTTTTGATTAACTTGATTGTAATTATTTAGAATATTCTATAGGAAATCTGATCCTATAATATTAAAAGAACACATCTTTCCTCTCTTTCACTTATTGTTGTAAATAGCATACTTATTAATTGAAAGTGACCTATTCTTTATACTTATTAATAGTCCAGGAGATAGCGTGCAAAAAAGTGTGTGACTAACATCAAGCTAGAATTTTGTGTATAAGCAAATCTTTTAGTACCTACCTTTTAAGAATATGTTGTCGGCTAAGTTCGTCTGCGGGACATAGCTTAGCTATAGGCATATGAAAAATACAAACAGGTGGAGAGGAGTCATGTCCTGCTCTTTATGGTGGACAATGTGATTTTTATGATCCTGAGTACAAACTTAGTTAATAGACCAAACATCAAGTTGATGATAGTTTGTCACTTAATTGGTGACCTCTTTGATTTAGAGTAATAATTGACTAACTAACCTCTTTAGTGACAATCTATAAAGGGAAACAAACGATAAAGGGAAGGACATGGCCGCTCTCGAACTTAGCCAACCACATATTCTTAAAAGGCACAAAAAGATTTACTTGTACACAAAATTCTAGCTTGGTGGTAGTCACATTTTTTTTTTTTTTTTTCTCTCCTTTTTTAAAGCCTATATTAGGGTGTAAACATTGGCCCTTCTTAAAAAGTCCTTAAGCATTTTTATTTTAGCAGGAGAATCAAATATTTAAGGGTATTGATGCCAGGTTCTGGGGGAGGGCTCTCTGAACTCCTTGGCTGTTGCAAACTGTGATGTGATCCGTGGTGAGGGGGGCGTTTTGGCATTGAGGACATCTAGGTCTTAGACCACCTTCGACTAGGTAGCTGTGGGTGAGGCGTGGTGATGTAAAATACCCGGGTATTTAAAACTGCGGGTAAATACCCTGGGTATTTACCCAGGTTAATACCCATTGAGGGTAAATACCCAGGTATTTTATGATAATTTTAAAAGTTATGACTGCTACGAGTTTAATTTCAAACTTATTTATTGTAAATAAATATATTATGAAAGTTCAAGTAATTATTAAGTGATATTATGTCTCAATAATATTATTGAATGGATATTAATAAATTAATATTAATAAACCTAAATATTAACCTTCATACGTGTTTAAATTATGTAGTGTAGGACTTAGGCCGTTAGGCTTAGGACTTAACTCTTTACACGTGATATTTCAGATTGTCAGATATGTATAGCAATAGCCTATACACATATACTATAAGAATTGAGTAACGAGGGTATAAGAATATGCCTACTAGGAAAACATGACTACTACTTAGTGATGCCACATTTGCCACTACATAATTTCCTCTGTCCACAGCTAAATATCCCTTCCTTTGTGTTCACAATAAGATTAGTGTATAATAATAATAGTCAAAAAATAATTTGTGTTCATATTCTGGTACTTCTTTAGATTGTGCCTCCCCTATGATTTTATAGAATGTAAATGACGAACTAAATAACTATTAAGACAAAGGGATGTTTAGTCCAAGGGATCTGTTTTTATAAGAGGAGTAACAGTCTAAAGCAGAGATTCTTTAGATTATTACTCCCCTCTGTTTTATTTATAAGGGAAGTAACAATCTAAAGAAGTGCCAAAATTATTTAAATATTTTAGACAAATATGAATTTATATTTAGGCCTGCATAATATAAGAATGCATAACCTAATTTTCAAAATAATAATCCTGTGCTTTTCCTTCAAATTAAGCAATCTGTTTGAAATCATTTAATCTGTAAAACTAATATTAATATACTTAGAAATAATAAATACCTGTGCACTGGGTATTTTTGTAGGCTATTTTTTAAGAATTAAGTGAGCTTAACACATCCTATACTCTCTAAATGACATTTATTAAGCCATTAGAGTATGAAAAATGCTCAGAACCTCTTACAACACTATTTAAATCATTATTTGTCATAAATACCCTCATTTTGGGTATTTACCCTGGCCTCGGGTAAATACCCATTTTTATTTACCCTACCCGCTGGGTATATATACGGCCAACATCACTAGTGAGGCGTGTGTGCCCTGTTGCCACTCTTTGAAGGATTCTAATGTCATTTGTTAAAAGAAATTCAGATTTTACTTCACAAGTACATTAAAAAAGTCTGAAAATTATTCTCATATGTATATTTTGTTAAGTATAAATGTGTTGACAGTGAGTATTTCTGTTTTAGGAACGATTCGTAGATTCCTAGAGAAGCGGGCTAGTCATCCCAAGCGTGTAGTGCTGGCTGTAGAGAGCTGTGATGCTGGTATATATGAAGTTTTGTTACCAATGTACTTTCCTCGTAGTGCTAGAGAAGAACGCTCCGCTGCAAGGCAGCTACCCAGGCGTCTTATAGGGCCTCTCGGAGAACCACTCCATCCTGAGAGACAGATTCGCATCATTGACAATCCACAACATGCAATTACAGGTAATGTAATCTTTATTTCTTGTAGCTACGTTGTTAGATATAAGTACGAATAAAGATTTTGGGCTTATCTCTAATCTTATAATTCCGACTACAGCTTTTAGATGGGATTTAAGAGTTTACTTATGGGTTTAAATAATCTTGGTGACATCTTTTTATTTTATAACACTTGATTAGTGTGTCCCTGTATAACCACTTGTTCAGCATACTTATAGTAGAATATAGTGTTATTGGATGTTAAAAAATATCTGTAACTCTCCTCATGCTTTTGCAACTAGTCTACCTCATTAAACAATTTTTTGGTGTGGCTCCCCTTGTTGTGCGAGCCCCTAGGCGGCCTGATTAGCCCTGCCTGATTTAAGCGACGTACTTATCTTTATCAACTATTGACTCATCCATATCTTTAATATTCAATAAGTTCCGGTATTTTTGATCGCACAGGAACGCAAAATCGCATAAACAATCAACTCAATAAGTTATATGGGCGATTCCAATTTAAAGTGCAATTTTCATGTCCTAGATGAATAACTGGAGCGTTTTTCACATAATTGACAGGATTTTTCTTCATTGTAACTCAGTTAAGCTAACAGAACTACAACCTAGCAAAAAAATAATGCGCCGCTTAATTTTAATTGCTACTTACTAAATTTTCAAAAGGCGATTTTGTAACAACCGTGGCTGTCCTTAAGTCAGTTGTTCTTATTCACTTCACTCTAGCTCATACATTAATAATTTTATTCAAAAACTTATTGGATAATTTTGAAATAGGGTCCTACCAGGATTAAAATATGGGTTAATTATTAAAAATAATAAATTATTACTAAACGGAACTTCAAGTTAAAGTTTGTCCTTTAAAAAAATGTACTTATTGTGGCATTATATATATGTGACCCCTACTCTGGTTGGGGCAGGGAGATTTTAAGTGGTGAGAGATTTTAAGTGGGAGTGGTGCAATGCCGCAACACTGGTTTTCTAGCAACAGTTGGCCTAAAAATTTATTTCACATCTGTCCCACATGCTGTAATATATCTGAAATTAGTCCGAGAACATTCCATAATTTTTTAAAAAAGTCAAAATTTTCAGTCTAAGTCCATTTTTAGATTCCAAAATAGCACTTTAAATTGGAATCACCCATATATAGATAACAGTGCTAAAACCTACCACATCAAACAGTTTGGCAAGAATTCAGGATCGTTCCAGCAAAAACGAAATCACCAATCCATTCCCAACTGAGCAATGATCGTGCATGCGCATTACATTGATCTCGAGCTAATTCGAAACTGATTCAGAACTGGTGGTTGGAATAAACCTAATTATTATTGAACATTATATCAAAATTAACCATACAAATAAATCCTCCCTGACAGGGAATAGAAGCCAGTCTCTCATCTTCCTTGTTTATAGCCTATTATTTCAAGAATTAGATTCTTCCAGGAAAACTACTTATACCATTAGATTCACATTCAAGTGGATTATATTTTAGAATTTTACTATTCAAATTGTCGGAACCGTTTTCGGGATTTTTTTTTTTTTTTGCAGAGTTTTTGAGGGGTAGGTTCCCAAATTTAAAGCTAAACTTTATTTCTCAATTTTACCTCAGGTTCTAATTATCTGAACATGTATGTCAAATTTCATTGAAATTGACCCAGTAGTTTAGGCTCCACAGGTCTGTAAAGACTACTAGTAACAGTTTTTTTTTTAATCACTATTTACTCTCAAAGGACCTCAAAATGTGTAAATCCAACTAAATTTCAAAATCTAATTTTCGCACTATCATAATATTTTCTTTTTGTTTATACTACGTAGGTACTTCTTTAGATTGTTACTCCCCTATGTTGTTTTAGAATAAAAATGACTGACTAAATATCTATTAAGAAAAAGGGATGTTTAATCCAACATCCCTTTGGGATGTTGGATATTTCCCAAAGGATATTCCTTTGGGACAAAGGAATATCCCACTTTTTTTTATAAGGGGAGTAACAGTCTAAAAAAGAACATTCCGTACACCTTCTTTAGACTGTTACTCCCCTCTGTTTTTTTTATGAGGGGAGTAACAGTCTAAAGAAGTGCCACTACTTATATGAGGAAGGTAAAAATGAGAGCCCTTATTTGAGCCATATAGCTCTTGTTAACATTTAATTATTTTATCATAAGCATTAACTATAATAATTAACTAATATTTCTGTTTGGGGACAAAATAATTTGATTGTCTAGAGTCTAGAGTCTATAAGTTAAATATGAAAGCTCTTAAAACATGTATTTTTAAATTTCTATTTATAGAATAGAGAGTTCCAAACATCTTTGGATATTTTAAACTGAAATATCAACAGAAACTAATAATGAAAGTTCTATCATAATTAATAATAATTAGTTTGTTTTGCTTAGTAATAAATTGTTTTAATTAAATAGTAAAATCAAAGTTGTATTATCAGACAGGTGACTTTAAGTTTTTTTATTAATGTAATAATTTTTTTTAATCTGCAATGAAAGTTTTTCCTCATTTGACAACTTCTAGTTTTCATAGGAAAATTCACATTTCATTAGATTAAAACACTTACATTTCAAAATAAATAATACACCAAGTAATTCACTTTAGACTTCAAGTATAGAAATAATCACATTATTAATTAGAATAATATTTTTCCTGACATAATAATTCTATAAAAATTGTCATGCAACTATAATCAACTTAATATATATATATATATATATATATATATATATATATATATATATATATATATATATATATATATATATATATATATATATATATATATATATATATATATATATAATATATATATATTGCTTTTAAATCAAAGCAATGTGTAATCCAGGATTTTTTTTTTTTTTTATTTTGACAATGACATTCTGCCGTAGAGCAAAGAGTAATTATAAACTGATAACAAATTTTTCCCTCCCCTGACTGCTAAAAGGTCGACTTTACTCCACACTATTTTATCATGTGTAATAAGTCATTATCTTCTTATCAGTAAAACCCCCTCGATAGATAATTCACTCTAAATAAATAAAACATCGCATTTACTTCTATATTGACTCGAAACGTACATAAACACTAAAGTTGTCATTACGACTGTATTAATCACCTAGTCTGCTTTATAGTTCGGTTAAAGCCGGTTGTTTTAAAATTGTTTTATACTGTTTTTAGTTTGTATTAAACATTCAATAAACCAATAATATTTAATCAGTATTATTTTAAAGATTTTTATAAATTGTTATTTTTTTCTTTAGTTGAAAGTCCAAAGTATTATTATTTTTAGCTATCCATTATCTATTTAATTGCTTATTGTTAGTTTTTTTTATTTTTTTATTGTTAGCATCTCTGTATTTTAATGACAAGTTTTATTATCAAAACCTGAGTAAGTTTAAGTGGAATGCAGCATTTATATTTTTCTTGTTTTTTTTTATTTTAATTAAAGAATAGAACTTTCAAACATCATGAATTCTAACGTCAAAAGTATGTGTTTTGATAATTTATAATATTTTATTTTATTTTTATTTATTTATTTTTCTTATTAATTGTAACTATTTTTAGTAATATTAATTCAGTTTGAGCATTAGGTTTCATTTAACAGTTAAATAATCAGCCCCAATATATAGGGAACAAACACGCTTGGGCAGGCTACGTTGTCCAATGAACTTGTCCTGAGGCATTGGTAAAATGAATATGGGTACCAAAATCATTAAAATCGGTCAACTTTTACCGATTACTAAACGTATCGTGATACGTTTCAGACACACACACACACACACTCAGACACGGAGCATATTTTGTTGAATATAAGGAGCTCGCTACGCTCGCTTCAATTAATTTTCCGGTTGCCTTGGGATATAATTTATCTGAATCATACATGTTCACATTTTCATCAAAATCACCTAAAAGTTTAGGCTTAACATTTCTGCTACAGACTGCAGATAACAATAGACAGACAAAGACGTTTTATAAACCATTTATTTTAGACTCAGGGGACCTTAAACAAATGGTACTTCTTTAGATTGTTACTCCCCTAAGATGTTTTAGAATAAAAATGACTTTGACTAAATAACTATTAAGAAAAAGGGATTTTTAGTCTAATGTACTTTGGGACATAGGAATATCAAACTTCTGTTTTGATAAGGGGAGTAACAGTCTAAAGAAGATCATTCCGTACACCTTCTTTAGATTGTTACTCCCCTCTGGTTTTTTATAAGGAGAGTAACAATCTAAAGAAATGCCAAACAAATAAATACCCCAAAATCAAATTTTTGTGCAATTTATTATATTTAGTAAAAAGGAGAGAATAAAAAATACACAATATATGAAATATTTTTTTCTATAAGACCCAAAAGTTTAAGAAATTAATACTACAAAGAACTATTTTAATTCAGAAACAATTTTTGTATTATTTTCCTTTATTTTGTGATGTTGACCACAGACTTGTTTACTATTGAATGGTTGGGTGGCTAACATATGATGCCCCTGATCTTCCTGGTTTAATGACATAGCCCCCTGTCAGATAATTGACCTCCCAGATCCAAAACCAAGGTCACACTATAACTCAACTTCCCACACACACTAGAACACTCTACCTGTATCCCACACTGCAGTTAATTATAGTGAATGCCTTAATGCACATCATTAACTCTTACGTTTTTCCCACATGAGCTGATAAACACATTGAATAGTGATTCTCTACACCTCGAGTAAGACACACCAAGTTTGTTTTAGTTAGTTTATTGTTATGAAGTTACCTTTAAAAACACTCAGATATAATTTATTATAGTATATTGTTAATTTAAAATAATGTTAACGTAAGTAAACTGCTTATTTTAATATTATTCTATACTTTATTTTGTTATCATATGTATTGTTTAGTGATTAAAACACCTTAGACCCTATAACACAAATTATTAATAGTGTGAACTTATTAAATGCTTAACTTTAAATCTATAAAGCATTATATAAATTATTTTATCTACGATTGGTACGAAATATAAACATTATATCTCTGTTTAGATGCATGGAAAGTGATTCTTTTCGTAGCTGTATTCATTGCTCATGCGCGTTTCATAATCGTGCAATAAGGTGAGGAATTCCTCTTTTTTTCGGCCTAGAGAGGAAAAAAAGAGGAATTCTTCACCTTAACACACGATTAGCGAGTTTGTTTACATTTAACAAAACTAATTTGCTGTTTGTTTCATGAAAGTAACTGTTTATATCGAAAAAGAGTCGAGTTTTTAGTGAAAAACAATAAGTGATTTAAGTGATTATGACGAAAATGAGGAGAATAATACGCCTCCTGAAATAATTAATTCAATGAATTAATGTCACCTTTATCAAAATAAAAATACTAATTTACATACAGGAAGTTTATTAAATTTGTTTCTGTATTTATTATTAAAATCCACAATCGTAGATAAAGTATGGTACGCAACTTGTGCGAAAACTGCATTTTGCTTTGCTCGTGTGGTTTTACTAACATCGCTGTTGCTCGGGTGCAAACTCCACACGCATGCAAAATGCTACTATCTGCACTATTTTTATAACTTGAAACTGCTGTTTTTCATCTCTTTTCTAATAATGCTATTTACATAGTTCTTTTAGTTTATATTATTTTTGGGGTGAACTTTTTATAGACTCATTAGATATAACTTTCTTAAATTTAATTATTTTTGGTCACAACTAACAATTGGCACTTTTATGTTGCCACTCGAATCTACCAAATAAATATAGAATTTATAACATAGAATAAATATAAAATGTAATTCTTGTTTTATTACTTGAATAAGGGAAAAATCATTTTGTTGAATAAAACACAATAATATTTTAAAATCAGTATATTGTTTACCACAATGATTTAAAATATACAAATATAAAAGACCGGTTTCAACTTAGTTCTGATAATATAAAAATTAAAACAATAGTTATACTTTCTAAAACACTGTCGTCTTCAGTTGACTGATTTATTAAGACTGCGTTAATTTTCCAATTTTAACTAGGAACTTATATAAAAACTTTCACACCAAATTAGCCTTGCACCCAAATCCAAATGTCCAATCTCTTTCCTCACTTACTATCCCAACCGCTCCTCGCCGGAGACTAAAAAGAGAATGGCCTAGGGACCTTCTAAACATTGTAACCTAACATTTAACTCTATATGTAATAATAAATAAAAAATATGCATGAATATAATAAAACATGTTACGGAGTGCCACCACTGGGTGACCACCCGAATCAAGTCAATACCATAATGTTAATATAAATTGTAATTCATTATCAAGACTTCTTGTTACATAATGTATGTAGTTGAAGTTTTATGACAGTAAAGAAACTAAAAAAAAAAAAAAAAAAAAAAAAAAAAAAAAAAAAAAAAAAAAAAAAAACTAGGAACTTGGGGAAATGTGTTGAAGAAGGAATGTATTATTGAATGTATTGAAGAAGGAAATAAACTTTTCCAAAAAGCTAATCTAGAACTTTGATTTTCAATTTTGAGTGTTTCCCACCATCCTCTATTTTTAATTAATTCAAATTGGATTCCCACGTAGTCACTAATAAATGTAGTGTGGGTTAAAGTTAGTTTAGTAGATGGAAATAATTTATATAATTAAATAGTGTCCTGATGGCGACGTCTTACCTCGAAATGATTTGTTATTGCTAAGCTAAGGTAACCACATTGTTTCCAATATAAAATAAATGTTCGTTTTAATTTGTTGGTCTTTAAATAGATATAATAACTTATCTAAATTAATTTACTTAATTTTTACTTTTTTTTCTAAATATAAAATTAAGCCTGTTGCCACAGGCTTAACTTATTAATTATAAAACTATTAATTTTCATCTTCTAAATATAAATTAATTAAAAGTTTATCAGCTTTGTAATGAAAATACTTGTCTGAAAAAAAGGTTGTTTTTGAATAAATAATTCCTCTAACATGTTACAGTAATCTCTCAATTTCTACTTCTTTGAATATCCCATGGTAAAATACATGATTCAAGTCTCATGAAAAGTTCTCTGAATGCCACTAAAATGTGTTTGTATATTATGTTGGTATGTTAGATTGGATAATGTAAATAGCCTTGAACTTGTGGGTCAAGGATCAGAAAAGGAAAAAAATATATGTGGTGTCGCAGGACACCCGTTAGGAATGAAGTTTCTTACGCTTTTCATTTAATATAAAATCACACTGCTAAGTGCTGTATACCTTGCTAACTACTTATACATTGCGGAGTTGGAAAAGAGACAAAATTAAGTAAAACAGGACTTTTCCCTCAGACTTCCCTTGGCCAGACTACATTTAAAATATTATAAAATATATCACTTCACTACGCAAATACTTTTGCTTCATACTTTTGCTTATCAGGTTGAAATTTTACATGCCTGTTTCAATTGTACATTAAGCGTTGTGTATAAAGTTCTATTAAAATCTTTTCGTTAGAACGTAAGGTATCGGTAAAAACGTTTTTTCTTGTGGATTTGAATGTTTTCAGCATGTTTTAACACTTCATAGCGCTGTTGGTGTTGGTTTTACTAAAAAAAAAAAATATTCAAAAAGTTGTTTGTCTCATTAAATAGATGAAGTTAGAATTCTTTCCTGTCCTAAAATTCCAATTTTACATTTTAAGTTTACGTTTACGCGAGCGTTGCGAGTCAACGCTTGGGCGGATAACGTTGTCCAACGAACTCAGCCTGGGCAATGTTAAAATAAACATGTGTGCCAAATTTCAACTAAACTCAACTGAACTCTGTCATCTTTTACTCAAATTATCGTCTTCGGTAGATTTCATGACGCTTGATTCAGTCCTATTTTTAAGATTCACTCTCGGCTTCAGAACGTGCCGATAAGGAACTTCGTTCCAAAAGGTTCTTTTGAGCTCACAAAAATCATCTGTGGTCAAATCAAATGGTAAAAACACCTTGCCTTGTACCACAGTGTTGGTAATTAACTCCCGGGAATTTTACTTAGTTAAATAATGTCAAGTTATGCACTGATGAATAACATAACTCTTTGTTACTTAGTTTGCTGGTTCGTTAGTTTGTTTATTTTTTTTTTATTATGTTTGAAGAAAATTGAAATATTTATATATTTTATGAATATTTATGTGTAAAAAACAAGAAAAAGTGAAATTTTTAAAAGATCGTTCATAAGTCGGAAGTCATCAACTATAACAATGTACTGTTTAATTGACTAATGAAAGTGTTAAATTAATTTAATGAGAATTTGTTTTGTAATATTTTAGAATAGTGTTTACGGACATGCTATTCATTAGCTCCTTGCAACACACTGTGGTATTTATTTCTTGTGGTTTTTATAACTACAACAATAATCTTATCAAGGTTAAGAGTAAATAAATTGGTTAAGTATGTGCTTCTAGTACTCACAAAGAGTCCCTAGGGCAATTTAACAAATTGGAAGAGTTTGTAAACTAGCAAAATCAGCCCAGCCTTATAAGATGCGGCCATTTAATAGTCTGTTTTAGCTATAACTTTTTACCTTCTATATTAATTATATGAGGTGATATGTAAGCGAAATGCTGTCTAATAAAACACTTTGAGATAGTTTTATCTTTCTCACACTGTTTTATTTGATAGCAACTTGCTAACATATCCTTCCATTATACTTGAACTGTCAAGGACCACCTCAATCATATATTAATTAAGTTGACTTACTTCAATTAAGTCCTGTTGCTCTTTTGCTAGCATAGGGCCTCAACAATGCAACTCCCATTAAACTCTGTTTTTAGTCACAGCTTAAGTAAGTTAGCTTTTGAAATCTACTTTAAAGGTATTATAAATTAAGTAAATTAGAATATATATTATGTAACTTGGCTTTGTTTTATATATACTTACTTTAGCCCAGTCAAGTTAGACAAATCGGGAGTAAAAAACCCCCAAGTTTTGAAAATTGGCACAGTTGTTGGTACTTAAGTTTGAAAAAAATAAAAAATCCTGGTGGGAGGGGGTAAGCTAGAAGGAGAGGGGGGGGGGGACCTATAAAGGTGAATTTTTGGTACTTATTTAGATTGTTACTCCCCTATGTTTTTTAGAACATAAATGACTAACTAAATAACTAATAATACAAAGGGATGTTTAGCTAACGTACTTTGGGACAAAGGAATATTACACTTCTTTTTTTAAGGGGAGTAATAGTCTAAAGAAGAGAATTCCATGCACTTTATTTAGGTCGTTACTCCCCTCTGTTTTTTTTATAAGGGGAGTAACATTCTAAAGAAGTGCCACTTTTTTCTTGGTATTTCACTCACATCTCTAAAACTATCATTTGTAGCAAAAAAATTGTATGGATAAAGATCAAAGCTGGCACAATTTCTTACAAAAATGTTCCTTTGCATTTCTTACGTAGAACCAATTGTTTTGGAGTTATAGGGTCGAGAAAATAACAGTATTATCTGAAGTAACAAGTTGCAATGAACTTATATATGTTATATTATAACACTTCAATACTATTAATGTCATTATTGGATCTCTCATGTTATTCTGATTTATTTCTGTTCTCTGATTCTGTTCTCTGCCCTGTTTCTGTCCCCCCCCCCCCCCCCCCCTTTAAAGTTTAAGTTTAAATAATTTATATTTTAAAGGTCAAAGATTTCGCTGTTCTAGTCCTGGGTGAGTATGAAAACTTCTGAAGCTCATTGCTCTGGTCCTACTCAAAAATTTGAAGAAACATTTTTGTAGGAAATTTTTCCAGCTCCAATTTTTGTACAAATAATTTTTCGCCATGAGTGATAGTTTTGGAGATATGAGTGAAACAATTAAGAAAGTTACCTTTAAAGACCTCCTCCCCTCCTTCTCTCTAGTTCACCACTCACATCAGGATTTTTTATTTTCTTCACACTACAGTACTAAGGAACATCTGTGCCAATTTTATTTTTTTCTCTTGATTGGCTTTATTCTGTCTAATTTGACTGCTACTTCCTTTAGATGTAAGGTCATCTTAAAACAGCTATTATTAATTTATAAATAAAATTAAAAGGGATTATTTTAATATTTTTTATTTACTTATGAAAATTGAAGAATGAATTAATATATATTTTTGTTACCTCATAAATGCAATTTCCTTCTTTTTTTTTAATTCAATGATATTTTAATTCTTTTAATTGTCTTTGTAATAAGATTGATTGTCTGTCTGTTTGCTCTGTTGATGTGCCACTGAGATATAGCTAGTTGTTTGGTTTTAATGGTTGTCTGTCTGTTTGTCCAAGACCTCCAGCACATCCTGTCTAACTTAGACTGGGTGAGTAGAGGCACCAGGTGCCTTATTAGAATTCTACAACACTATTCCCCTACTACATTCACCATTCTCCTCCTACTTGTTGAATGTTCTTACAAAACAACAAGTAGTAAAGGATCAGTTTTTTTCTTTTTTCTCCTGTTTATTGTGCCTTTGTATTATTTCCTTTTTAATATTGACTTTTTAGCTACTCAAAAAGTTTTGTTTGATTTTAATTTCTGTTACTATTTATTTATTTTTTATGTGTTAAAAATTGTGTTTGCTTTACAAGATATATTGCTTTAAGAGTTTAAACTTTATTATATAATTTTTATTGTGTTGTACCTTTTTATAAAGAAAATTCTTCTAATTAATTATATAGTAAGTTTCTTTTTTCTATTCTTTGTAAAATAATATTGTATTTCAAAATACAATATTATTTCTTATTTATAAATACAGTGGATCCCGTTTATTGTGATAATAATAAGAAAAAGGTACCACTGGAGGAAGTTAAACTCAAATCAAAACATTTATAAAACTATGTGTTTATTGCTTACACAGAATGATGTGATGGCACATTAGAAAGTAAAAATAGACTGTCAATTGGTGTGGCACATAGCTTCCTCACATGCTATCACGTACTTAATTGATTTTATCTCCAGTAGGGACGAAATGTAACTTTCCAGGCCTAATTTATAGGTAATAATGTTGGTCTTTTCATCCCTGTTCTTAAAAACGGGGAAATAATGTGAAAACAGGGAAATAATGTAAAAACGGGATTATAATCCACGTTCGCCAACCTAATTATTTTGTAAATAGTAGAGAATGAATAGCAAATGTAATGAATTGTTGAAATCAGGTTGGCAACACTGCTTTTAAACTCCCAGCTGTATTGCGAGTCATTCTACGATGTTTTGTTTACTTTTGCTTAGCTTTCGTTGAACTTTATTTTTTCTTTTACTTTAAAAGTGATTATTAATTGTTTTAAACCATTTAAATAATTTATATTATTTAATTTCTGTATTAAATTCGTTTATTAAAGAAATACAAATGTTTTCTTTGTTGAATAAATGTTTTATAGCGCTTTTTCTGGAGATAAATTTTGTATGTACCTCGAGAATAATGCATTATTATTCCCTTGTTATAATTATCTCCCTCGGCTACGCCTCAGGAGCTAATTGACATTAATCCCTCGGCTTCGCCTCGGGAATTAAGATACCTAATACCCTTGGCTTCGCCTCGAGATTTAGTTGCCTTGATTCCTTCGGCTTTGCCTTAGGAATCAACTCTGTCACGCGGGAAATAATATCTTACATTATTCCCTAGGTGCATAAATAACTATTATGCTTTTACAAGCCATTATTGTTTAATTGTTTCCCTTGTTTTTTAAAACTCAAAATTGTTTTGATTTTTTAGATGAATTAAAGTATCAATTTAGCTAAAGTTAAAGAGCGCAGAAGGTTCAAATTAATTTGGGACTATCTGCGGGTTACTTTCGATAAACTATAAAAGTTTCATACAAATCAGATAAGTAATTTTAAAGCAATAGGTGTAAATAAATGTATGTTTTTGCGCTTGTGGAAAAGAAAAAAATGAGCGCAGAAGGTTGAATAAGGAGATTTATTGATTAAAGAATAGGAATTATTGAAAGACTAAAACACATTGAGTTCTATAATGTGAATAGGGGGATGGTGAGGTGAGGTTTTCTTTCTAAGTAAAAAGGATGTTGACAGACATCCACCAGTGCTAGATCACCTGTCGTTTCATCAAAAATAATAGAGAAAAATTCAAACAATCCCTCAAATTGATCACTACAAAAGGAAAATATTTAATGCATTGGTATTACATAAGCCTGTTCTTAGCTATTTTGATCACACTAAGCGGTTGCTAACATTAACTGTGATTACATTATGTGGCGAGCACTATATTATTAATTAAATTATAGTAACAATAATAAACTTTAACACAATAATTTGACAAGGTGTCATCAGGAGTAATTAATATTAAAATTGTGTTTTGTGGTAAAGATGGATGAAGAAGTGTGACAGAGCTATTAATGAGGTGTAATCTAGGTAGTTGAATATTCTGTCTATTATACAGCAGTGTTTGCTTGTAACAGGGTGTGTCCAGCAGCCTTGAATTCCTTGAACTCCTGGAATTATGCTTGAATTTTTAGGATGCTTGAAAAAACCTTGAAATATGCTTGAATTTTGAAAAAATAACAGAAAAACATAAAATATGCTTGAATTTTGAAAAAAATCGGGAATTTTAAAGACCCTAGGTTGTCTAGAAGTGCCAATACATTTTGAATGTATTATTATATGAACCACCTTAAACAACATTAGTTCGGATAATCGATGAGCTACTGTGTATATTGTATTTCACTTCTCTGGGGTACTACTGCTGTAATTAGGTTGAATTAATACTATTATTATTATAGTAGGCTGGAGGATTTATTTGGAATGAAAGTCCTTCGAGTGATATTTTTTTTTTATATCATCAGAGCTTAGTGATCACTGAAGCAGCTCAGGTTCCCATTGTGAAAGCTTTGATAAAAATATATAGTCGAAGGACTTTCATTCCAAATAAACCCTTCAGCCTACTATAATATTCTACAAGTCCAAAAAATAAAATCTCTTCTATTATAAAAGTAATTTATATTATTTTGCTGAACTCATACTATTTTTCTCATATATTTTTCTATAATTCCAAGAAATTGTGAATAAATCACTATTTTAATAACTAATGTTAATAAACCTAGCCTTGAATTTTATAAAAATTGAGCCTTGAAAACCTTTAAATATGCTTGAATTTTACATTTTAATATTGCTGGACACCCTGTGTAATTACTGTAGGCTTTTGCAGGTTTTGGCGATTGTTAGATTATGCATATTTAACTTGGTGATTGAAGTTCAATTTTCTACCTAATTTTCTTGTATTTGAGCGTGTAATTCATTCCCACCTCATCCCTCAGGTCAATCCAATGCTTACTCCTCATCAACATGGATTCCGCCCTAACCGCTCTACGATAACTAACCTAGTATCTTTTCTCTCTAACGTCGCTCCTATGGTCGCTCAAGGTCAGCAAGTCGACGCTGTCTACTTTGATTTTGTCAAAGCTTTTGACAGAGTTGACCACGGCATTCTATTATCTGAATTAGAAGTCCTAAACTTCCACCCCGCTTTAATAACCTGGTTCTGTTCCTATCTCTCTAACCGTGCCTGTACAGTTTGCATTAATCATAAATTTTCCCGTTCCTACATTGTATCCTCTGGTGTACATCAAGGTTCTATCCTTGGTCCACTTTGATTTAATATCTTTATTAATGATCTCAGTAGCAACATCTCCTCCCATGTTCTCCTCTTTGCTGACAATCTCCGAGTCCATAGGACCATCACCTCTCCTTTGTCTTGTTCCTTTCTCCAAGCTGACATTAATCTTATAGCTAGTTGGGCTGTTAATAATAATATGCAAATCCACATTATGAAAACATGTTATATTTCCTTTACCCGTTCAAAATCTGCTATCTGTTTTTCCTACACTCTAAATAGTGTGCCTCTGTCTAAAGTACTGTCGATTCGTGATCTTGGAAACTCTCCTTGACAATAAACTCACCTTTTCAGTCCATACCAAATATATATCCTCCAAAGCCTCTAAACTCCTCGGCCTCGTTTCCAATATCTGTCGTGGTTTGTCTCTTGATTGTTTTGTTTCTTTATATAAATCTATTGTCCGCCCTTGTGTTGAATATGCTGTGCCCGTCTGGAATAACCTAAACCAGACAAAGTCCTCTCTCATTGAAAAAGTCCAGTGCCGTTTTATTAGTTTTTTTGTTATTTTTGTTATTTTTATAAAATAAAGTTTATTTTTCCATGTGCCAGTGTTTACTCCTCGAACCTCTTTATCGAAGGCGATCTGCTTTCGAAGCGCTATTTCTTCTAAAGTGTCTATGCAATCAATCCCTCGGTACTTTTTTACTTTAGCACCCCCCTATATCCCTTTGTGTTTATAGTTATTTAGACAAAGGAACATATACAGAGTAGAATATATTCCTTAGTCTAAATTACTATTAAGACGAAGGGATATTTATTCCAATGTACCTTGGGATAAAGGAATATCACACTTGTGTATATAATGGTGATCATATCCCTTAGTCTAATCAACTATTGAAGATAAAGGAATATTAAATATAAAACTGCCCCAGGAGTCTCAATGTCTTGGGGAGACAAACACACAAACCTTTGAGACTTTTGTAGGGCAGAATATTGTTTAGAACCAAGGGGGGTCCTAAAGTAAAAAAGTGCACAATCCCTCTGTGACGAAGTCCATGAACAGATAATAGATAGTCCTTCCTTCAGATCGTCGCGCTGGTAGATTCGTTTACATTCGTGAATTGTCCGACCTAAGTGCTTTAGTCCGTTGTGTGTCCACTGTTAATACCCTTCCCATATCCTCTTCTAATGTTGAAACCATCTCCCACCTTCGTCACCTCCTTTCTTTGTTTTCCCAACGTCTGTGATCTGTACTTGATTGGCATTTTTAGTTACCTTAATTTATTAATTACTAGCTGGGTACCCGTGCTTCGCTACGGAGTGTTATTATAATTAGATAAGTTTAAAAACAACCATAATGAAACATATAAATTATTTTACTATGCAAGAATATCTAGATTCTATCTCTCCCACCTATTTCTATACCCCCTCCTCTTTGATAGGCAAATTTTAAAGATCCTAAATCCCCCCCCCCCAAAGTAAAATATGACAAAACAATACATAAAAACTATTACTCTACTCTTAAAGAGCTTTTGCATCATCAATGGTATTCATTACATTGACCCCGTATTACTATATTACTTGTACCATACCCCTGTGTACCAAATTTAAATTTCCAAAATTCATGTAGGCTGTCATTTTCCCCTTGCTTTGAAGTTCAAGTGGGTAAATTTTTATCGACATCGAACTAAAACTGTAGATTTGTATAAAGAACATACACCCACATACGTTGATTTTTATATATATAGCTACTATGAATTTCCATTTTACCCCCTCCTAAATAAAATTGTACATAACAACAATTACTTTTCTCTTGAAGTGCTTTTCAACGACATGCATGATATGAAGGGAATCCATTACTTTGACATTTTTACACCGTACTCCTTTGTACCAAAATTTAAATTTCGAAAATTCATGTAGACAGTGACCTCCCCCTTGCTTTGAAGGGAAAGTGAGTAAATATTCATCAAATTGAGATAAAACTGTAGATTTGTATAAAAGACATACCCTCATACAGACACTCTTCTTTTTTTTATAAGATATAGCTATATTTTTCCATTTTACCCCCTCCTAAATGAAAATACATATGACAAAACTGTACATAAGAACAATTAATGTAATCTTAAAGAGCTTTTCAACGATATTCATCATAAAGGGTATTCAGTCCTTTGACCCCGTATTCATTATTGTACCCTGTTCCCTGTGTACTAAAATTTAAATTTCGAAAATTCATGTAGACACTGATTTTTTCTTCCTTTGAAGGTCAAGTGTGCATTTTTTGATGGAGATCGGACTAAAACTATAGATTTGTATAAAGAACATTTTAGATATATTGTTCCATTTACCCCCCTGAATGCATGTAAAAACAATTACTGTACTCTTAAAGAGCTTTTCAACAGTATGCATCATGAAGGGTTTTCAACTTTGACATTTGTACCCCGTACCCCTGTGTACCAAAAATATAATTTTGAACATTCATGTAGACAGAGATCTTCCCCTTGCTTTGAAGGTCAAGTGAGCAAATTTTCATCGAGATCAAATTAAAACTGTTGATTTGTATAAAGAACATAAACACATTCACACATACGTTGACTTTTATAGATATAGAGTTACCTTTCCATTTTACCCCCTTCCTAAATGAAAATATGACAAAAACGTACTTAACAATTAATGTACTCTTAAAGAGCTTTCCAACGATATGCATCATGAACGGTATCCATTACTTTGATATTTGTACCCCGTACCTCTGTGTACCAAAATTTTAATTTCAGAAAATCATGTAGGCAGTGACCTTCACCTTGTTTGGGAGAAAAAGAGTGTAAAAATGCACCAAATTGGGATAAAACTGTAGATTTGTATAAAAGACATCCCCTTATATAGATACCTACTCTTCTTTTTATATATGTATAGATATAGTTATATTTTCCATTTTACCCCCCTCCTAAATGAAAATATGACAAAAGTGTACATAACAACAATTACTGTACTCTTAAAGAGCTTTTCAACGATATGCATCACGAAGGGTATTCATTACTTTGACCCCGTATTCATTACTTGTACCCCGTACCCCTGTGTACCAAAATTTAAATTTCGAAATTTCATGTAGACCTTGATTTTTTCCTTGCTTTGAAGGTCAAGTGTGCAAAGTTTCATTAAAATCGGGCTAAAACTGTAGATTTGTATAAAGAACAAACACACACACACACACACACATACATTGACTTTTATATATATAGATAGATAGATTAGCTGTTTGTTATTTATCTAAATGTTATTATTTATATATATTCTAATTGTCTTGTTCTTATTATTCTTATTGTAGATATTAGTGAAAAATGTTGTAATCTTGTCGATTATTTATTTTTTTCTTTTTTATTGTCCAGTTATAATTATGACATAGCTCTACTTACTAATTTATATTTAATATTGTTGTCAAATCATCTGATTCGCAGGCTGCATATTGTTTTCTATATATTGTTTTTATTGACTGTATATATTATTTTCATAGATTTATATTATTATATTATATTAAGAGCGCCTCTCTCGTGGCGAAAGCTGTAGAGGGCTCGTAAAAAATGCTGTAAATAAATAAATACATAATGGGCAGGACATAGCCGCTCTCCATTTGTTTTTTCAAATGCCTATTGCCAAGCTATGTCCCTCAGAAGAACTTAGCCGACCACTTATTCCTAAAAGGCGCTAAAAGATTAACTTGTACACCAAATTTTAACTTTATGTAAACCACAATCTTTTTTGCACGCTATCTCCTGGACTCTCATTCTTGTGTACCTTTAATGAGTATCATGTAAACATTTATCACATTGTACCTGACCTTGGTTATACAACCACACTTATGTAAGTGTAAGTGTGATGTATAAATTAGTCCATACTACTTTAATAATACAGAAACCCGATTTTCAAAAAGTTGCTTTTGAAGGGAAAAACCTGTAGATAATTTTGTCATATCAATTACCTATAATTTTAGCTTTAATTCATTAAACCTGAGAGAATGAATTGAAGACAAGAGAAAGGCAGACGACAGGCCACAAATTTGGATTTAGAACTTTATATATCTATAATAACAGGCAGATAGTTTTATATCTATCATAACTTGTATGAGATTTAATTATTTGTTCTATGATATTTGTGGCACTTTTTTTTACTTTGGTACCCCCTTGGTTCTAAATAATAGTCTGCCCGATAAAAGTCTAAAAGGTTTGTGTGTTTGTCTTCCCATGACCAAGAGTCTTATCATGTGTAAGACTAAATCTTTTACCAAAATTTAAAGGACAATGAGCTCTACAGTTTTCTTAGAGTATATTTAATAATCTTTTGTCTTTCAATTTTTAAGTTTTTGGTAGTTTTCATACTACGGAAAGTTTAATTTTTAATTTAAATCAAATTATAATTATTATTAACTACGGGAAACAGACAGAGAAAAATACACTCCAGCGCCAGGATTTGAACCACGGGTCTCCTGTATTTCCAGTACAGATGCTCTTACCAATACAGGAGTCCCGTGGTACAAATCCCGGCGCTGGAGTGTATTTTTCTCTGTCTGTTTCCCGTAGTTAATAATAATTATAATTTGATTTAAATAAAAAATTAAACATTCCGTAGTATGAAAACTACCAAAAACTTAAAAATTGAATTTCGAATTGATTGTACAAGGTACAGGTACTAAGGAGTACTTTATAATTATAAGGGTTAATTCTCGGTTTAGTTCTCATGTCATAAATATTGACTTTCTAAATGTGTATGAATATTGAAAGCTTGGATTCGGGACTAGTTATCGATTACGGTAGTGAAAAATCATTCTCCTGCGTAGCTTAGATGGAAGAGCGCTATACTGGAAATATAGAGGCCCGTGGTTCAAATCCCGGCGCTGGAGTGTATTTTTCACTGTCTGTTTCCCGTAGTTAATAATAATTATAATTTGATTTATTCCTTTGTCTTAAAAAGTTATTAAATTAGAATAAGGGATATTATCACAATTATATACACAAGTGTGATATGCCTTTTTCCCAAGGAACATTGGACTAAATATCCCTTCGTCTTAATAGTATTTTATACTAAGGAATATATCCAATTCTGTAAATTTTTCTTTGTTTAAATAACTATTAATGGGGGGGGGGGGGGGGGGCTAGAAATTGGATCCATAGAGTTAGTTTTATATCTATCATAGCTTATATGAGATTTAATTATTTGTCCTATGATATTTGTATTTTGAATATAAGTTTAATTATAATGTGTTATTTTATGTTTTGAAATATTAACTGATTATCATCTTTCAAAAATATTTATTTTTTTATAAGTACAGTAGAACCTCGATAAGAAGTGTCTCAAGGGGATTAGGGAAACAGTCTTGTTATCGAGGTGCTCTTTTTGTTGAGGGTCGTGTTATCAAGGTTATTTTGGCCATCAGTCTTGTTATCGAGGTTCGAGGGCGGGGTTTTCAAGTCTAGACTTGTTCAAGGTCGACCCATTCCTGTATAGAGTTGCGTTATAGAGGTTGACTACACAAAAAGACTTGTTATAGAGGCTCTGAGTTACGTTATGAATTGGAAAAAATCTGTGTTATTGAGGATGTTTGGATAATAATAGTCGTGTTATAGAGGTTAATTTAACATTATATGTTATGGCAATCTCAAGGAGATTTGAAAATTGCACTTGTAATTGAGGTTGTCGTGTTATTGAGGGTCGTTTAAGCGAGGTTCTGCTGTATTAACAAAATGTATCATATTGATGTAAATAAAAATAATTGAGTTTAAAAACCTAAACAAAAGAAAAAAAAACCAAACTTGCATTTAATATAAAACATACAATGATATTCTGCAGTTTTCTTTTTCCTCTCCCTATAAAGACTTGTTAGCTAAAACTTACTGTTTATCTATTTGTACGAGTTCCATAGTCAGCGTTTATTTTTGTGTCTATGCTAGCTTGTTTGTTTTTACGAGTCTATTCTCTATTGATTATATGAAGCCTTATATAGTTGGGGGTCTAGTGGCTAGGTAAAGGGGTCACATTAACTCACATGTTTCCCTTCCAATAAATACACATCTTTGATAATATTAACTTACATTTGATTTTTTTTTTTTTTTTAATTTTTTTCTTCTTCTAAATCATTTCCCATTGTTTAATAGTTCTTCATTATTTTATACTTTTTCTTTTTTTTGTTTTTATTTTTAATATCGTTTTTTTTTTTTTTTTTTTTAAATTCTGTCGAGAGAGTGGATTTTTTTTTTCTCTTCTGTAATTGGGACTTATCCCCACTTCTTTTCTTCATCACGTTTACCTCCCTCTTTAATTCTATTTTGTCTTTTTATACTATTGTCTTTTTAAAATCTAAAACCCCTGTCACGTTTTGCTAATTATTCTCTTACTCAACCCAGAGTTTTTTTTGTTTCTTTTGTTTTGCTTTTTTAAATATATTATTTTATTTTATAAGGTGTTAGTAAACCAAAAAATATCGGTATAGTAACACCATATAACTCTATATAAATATCGAATAAAATTATTTTGAAAAATCATGTCGATTCTCATTTTTATTAAAAGTGAACTTAAACATATTATTATATAGTAATATTTAATATCATATATATATAGTTATTTACTTTAAAATTATTTAGTTAATTTGGTTTTTTCTGTGAGTCATTATAAATTTAACAATTTATTATAATGAAAACGAAGGAAACTTTTGAATATTCCATTAGGAAGTATATGAGAAGAGTCGATTCAATGCAGTTTCACAAAAGATGGGAAAAAGACGGTATTTTTTTTTTTTTTTTTTATTTCTTTATTTTTTTGTATTGAGTTTAATTGACTTTATATTTAGATTAGAGTAATATTTATCTCCTTTATTGTTAGTTGAGACTCATAACATTTTTCTTCATTTTACTTATTTAATCTAAATTGAACTGACTGAGATAAAATATTGAAACTGGGTGCTCTTCAAAGAACTTAACAAAAATGCTATTTTCTAGTCCATTTATTGACAAATTTAACCATATAATTTATTTTCCTTAGAAAATCTAGTTTCCGAGATGTAGATGAAAATGAATCTGATTTCGGTGAAAATTAAAAAAAAAATGTAAACAACCACTTGTTGAACTCTTTATTGCTTCCGAGCTTACCGAAGGTAACGGAGCAATGTGTTTTTTTTTTTAATATTTAATTAATTAAATTAGATATTATGAGATTTACACTTAGAACCACTTCTCTTCCACTTTCTCATAAGAGAGCTTTGTCAGGTTTTTTTTATATAATATGATTCCTCTTCAATCGGGAGTTAGTAATTTCATGCCCCAAAAACTGACTTTTTAAAAAAATTAAATAAACAAATAATAGACTGCCAATTGGTGTGGCACATAGCTTCTTCTCATCCTATCACGTACTTTATTGATTTTATGCTATTACAAGCCATTATTGTCTAATTTCTTTAATTACTTCCCCCGTTTTTTTAATCTGTCAAAATTGTTTTGATTTTTTTCTTAAACTAAAGTATCAATTTAGCAATAGTTAAAGAGCGCAGACGGTTCAAGTTAATCTGGTGCTACCTGCGGGCAACTTTCGACTAACCATCCAAATTTTATAAAAGACAGATAAGTACTTTTGAAGCTATAGATGTAAATAAATGTATGTTTATGCGTATGTGGAAGAGAAACAAATGGGCGCAGAAAGTTAAAACTTATATGGGACCAACAATGGGCTAATTATGACCTAACATCCAAATTTCAATAAAATAAAATGAGTAGATATTTTTGTTTGCAAAAATTGACCATAGACCGACAGGCAGATAAGGAATCAAAAATGTTTCCTGATGTCTGAAATGGGTTTCTGTCTTGGAATTTTTGAAATCGGAGATATAAAAAGTATTGGTTCTTCAAAACAATCACATAGCTTGCGTTACCTACCGTAAGCTCGGAAGCAATAAAAAAAAATGAAATAAACTTCTTTTTTTTTTCGCTTTGGCTGCACGTGGGTCATTAGCGGTACAAACAATTAATTATACCTTCATGCTATGTTACTTTCCCAATATTTCGTTTCCACATTTAGAGTGTAATTCTTTAACTCTCTCCCATATGCCTTCAGATTAAAAAATATATGCCAACATATTTGGCATATTCTAGGATCGATCTCAGACCTTCAGTCGATGAGAAGAGAACTGGAAGCGGCCCATTTATGCTGAACCTCCGTCTTGCCGACAGGAGCGCAGGACATTCTGTAATTAAGTGTCGAATCGTGACATCTGCTTCACCGCATTTAAGAGACCTAGGCCTTGGGTCCCCTAGCAGAATATACGTATGGGTGAGGCGCGTGTGCCTGGATGCAATTCGCTGTAGTTTGCTGGTATCTTTCCTGGTGAAATCTTGAGGCCAGGTGATTGGCTCAAAGTGAGGCAGGACTTCAGCTAGAGGAGTCTGGACCTCGCTCCATCTCTCTTCCCATGATAATCCTAGAGTCTTGCTAATCAAGCATACTTAAACCAACATCAAGCAACAATAAAGTTTATTGTTGAAGATTAGTTATAGTATTTATTGGATCTGTTTCAGAAGATGAGAGTGCGGTAGTAGAGCTGTGCGGGAGTATGGAAGATAACTGTGGTCAGGACTTAGATCACCAGAGACTACTAGGCGGAGATGAACCAACACCTTCTATACATCCTATCATATCCCGTCACTTCCAGACAACTGAGAGGTCAGTCTAGTTATAAATATTATTATATATATGCATCCCCCATTATCATTACTAGTTTTGTTTAAACCAAAATTGGTATGCGATTGATGTTATTTTGGTAAAAATTTCTATTTTTAAATCCTATTAGCCCCCCAGTTTGATTTTAAGAGGTTTTTTTTTTTTTTTGTTTAAGTATATCTCAGTAAATACTTATCTCCAATTAGGATATTCTTATGTGTTGCTGTTAATTTACACATGGATCAGTGAATTTTCCATGTTTCAGCCCTTTCCTTTTTAGTAAAATATTTACTTTTTTAAAGCTCTAGGCATAAATTGCCATTGATTTTACTTTCTTCAAATAAGCCGAGTTTAGGTGGAGTGTCAATTCTACAGCAGATACGTCTATTATATTCACATGGCTCATAAATGGGACTTCTTTTAGGTAAATTAATGGAAAACTTTCCAATTAAGCGACTATAACCGTGTGACAGAAGCAGCTCTACTTTGGTGGCTCAAAGCCGTAGAACTGGACTGCCTAGTCGAGCAGTCTAGCATTACTTGAGTTAGTGCAAGAGCACCCAAGTCTCTTTAATTTTCTGTTTCGTTCTATATATTTTATAATAGATATTTTATGGATAGCGAGGATCAGTCAAAAGTAAAAAAACACAATGTTTTAGTTTGCCGACGTTTCGGAAAATATATTTCCTTCTTCAAGGCAAGATTATGAATGAGTTAGTTTATTTTTCATGGTGGGTGTACAGTTAGGAAGTATAGAGTGGACATGTACCACATGTTACAATGATATCGTAAAGATGTCAGGAGACATCATAATATATTGGTCTTAAAAAACCTTTTATCTACGATTGATACGAAATATAAACATTGTATCTCTGTTTAGATGCGTAGAAAGTGATTCTTTACGTACTTGTATTCATTGCGCATGCGCGCCTCATAGTTCTGAAGAATTCCTCTTCTTTACCACCCTAGGGCGGTAAAGAAGAGGAATTCTTTAGCTTTACGCACGATTAACGAGTTTGTTTAACAAATGAGTGCATTAAGTGACTTTGACGAAAATGTAAAGAATAATACTCCTTCAGAAATAATTAATTCGGCAAAAAATACAACTCAAGAATTAATGCCATCTTTATCAAGAGAGAGATACGAACTTACATACAGCAAGTTTATTTTTTTTCTATATTTATCATTTAAATCTAACAATCGTAGATAAAGTACGGTACGCAACTCGTGGAAAAACGACATTTTGCATTGCTCGTGTGGTTTTACTACCCTCGCTGTCGCTCGGGTGCAAACTCCACACTCGCATGCAAAATGCTACTTTCCTCACTCGACGCATAATGTACTATTAAATACTCCTTGAAAAAGACATTGTTATGTACCCAACATTCTTACATAACCCTTGTTATGTACCTAACATTCCTTTAAATGTCTTTTTCAAGGAGTATGTAAAAGGTTTTTTAAGACCAATATATTATGATGTCTCCTGACATCTTTACGATATCATTGTAACATGAGGTACATGTGTTGACATCCCCACTCTATACTTCCTAACTGTAAACCCACCATGAAAAATAAACTAACTCATTCATAATCTTGCCTTGAAGAAGGAAATATATTTTCCGAAACGTCGGCAAACTAAAACATTGTGTTTTTTTACTTGTGACTAATCCTCGCTATCCATAAAATATCTATTTTTAATTATTTCACAGTCGATACTTTCCAATTCTTAGTTGTATATTTTATGTTTCTATGACAAAGTTGAGATAAAAATGCTGTTTACTATTTTTTAAAGTGCAGTAGAGCGTCGATTATCCGAACGTCAGTTATCTGAACGTTCAATTAGCCAAACTGCTTCATGGGGGGGGGGGAATCCAAAGCCACTGTTTAATTAATTCCTAGATAGAGCGGTGTTAGCTGTATAAATGGATACTAGATAACTAACTTTTGTTTGTCTATGTAATTCGTGAAATCATTTGCAGCATCTTTCCACTATTCTGTTGACGGTTATGTCAATGCTCTCAGTTTCAAATTATTCATTGTGAGGTATACATTGACTTAAATAGTGGTCAGATATTTTAAGTAAAACTTACAACATGTCGAAAAAAAAAGGAAGCAAGTAGTGCTTTCAGTAAATGATAAAATGGAAATTATTACGCGGCTGAAGAAGGGTGAAACAGGTCAGGCATTAGCTATCAAGTTCGGTGTTGGTAATTATTGGAATTTCGATTGTCCGAACCTTCCCAAAAAACATTAGTTTGGATAATCGACGCTCTACTGTATTAAGTAAATGGCTTATCTGAGTATTATTCCCAGTTTTTTTATCAGGGCAGATAGGCTATCATGCAGCGGATAGGCTATCATGCAGCGGATAGGCTATCATGCAGCGGATAGGCTATCATGCAGCGGATAGGCTATCATGCAGCGGATAGGCTGCTTCACTTTACTACAAGACTATCTAATTAGTTCACTTTCAAATGAGTGACAAAATGTAATTGAACGAATCCATATTAAAACGGAAGAACATTGTCAACACAGAATCAGAATCTTCAATAAATGTCTCTGTATAAGGTTGTTTTGAAATCCCTCTTTGTCCATCTACTATTACATTGGATAGGATTACTCCCTTTTAACTGCTGTTGCAGTACAATTAGTAACTTCTTCTTCATCTTCTTCAAGAAGTGACGATAATAACATCGGTGTTTTCACTATTTCGTATCAAAGCTACTTAAAATCTGATTTGAAGTTATACAAATGGCTCAGAGTCAAAGTTGTGTGAGCCGTTTGGCTAGAGCCATACGATTTGAGTCAAGGGATTGAAAGTTGAACAAATAGCTGCAGTCGCTCAGCTAGTTTAGTTGTTGCATTGATACGCTATCGGCAATAATAAAATAAAATCTCCTTTTAAATAAAATGAAGGCACTCAGTCGGCAATACTTCCGTGCATTGCGGGTTTTGAGGAATATTACAATACCAGGGATAAATGTTTCTTGTTGAGATAAAATCATAATAATGATTTTTGATGAATTTACCGTTTATAGAAATAACATTAGGTAATTACTTTGACCATCACCTTCCTAGATATTATTATGTAGACTCCATTTTTATTTAGCAACTATAGGTTTAGACAATTTTATCATTATTGTGACCATTTACTCTACATATATGTCATAGAAGATAGCCGAAAGACTGAAATTATCGCCTGATTGTTATATATGTAAAATGTGGTTAGACAAATATATATATTTTAGATTGAACAACTTGTGTTGTATTCCAGTGTTAATTTTCATCATTATTAGTTTTTAAGATTAGATTTATTAGGATTACTTTATAAGATAGAGAGTTAATAATTTAAACCTTAGCGGAGGACAAACCATCTATCTGTGAATAATTATTGTATATAATCCACTTTTATTTATTATCCTGTCTGTCCCTAGGTTTAAAGGTAAGGGTTGCAAATTGTTAGCGTCACAACTGTTTTCAGCGTTGGCTATCCACTTCTATTGTACATAGATTTTCTTTTAACAAAATAATCTATGATTCTAGACATAAGTTTTTAAGTAATTTGTCATTTAGGCAAGCATTGTAGCTCCCTTAGGCTATCTATTAAAAGAGATTTGTATTTTAACTTTTTTAACCCTTGCTTAGTTACCAAATTTTACCATTTTTCTTTATTAGTTTTTGAACCCTTTATTTTAAGAATTTTTAAAAAAAAATTAAATTACTTTAATATACAGTAGAACCTTGATAAGAAGTGCCTCAAGGGGATTTGGGAAACACTCTTGTTATCGAGGTGCTCTTTCCGTTGAGGGTCGTGTTATCAAGGTTATTTTGGCTATCAGTCGTGTTATCGAGATTAATGGGCGGGGTTTTCAAGTTTAGACTTGTTCAAGGTCGACCCATTCCTGTATAGAGTCGTGTTATTGAGGATGACTTCCCAAAACGACTTGTTATAAAGGTTCTGAGTTACGTTGTGAATTGGAAAAAATCCGTGTTAATGAGGTTGTTTGGATAATAATAGTCGTGTTATAGAGGTTAATTTAACATTATGTGTTTTGGCAATCTCAAGGGGATTTGAAAATTGCACTTGTAATTGAGGTTGTCGTGTTATTGAGGGTTGTGTAAGCGAGGTTCTACTGTATATGTTTTTCTGGCAAACATTGATATACTATCGTGTTTTATTATATTAGTTACTTAAGTTATTTATATTGTTGTCTTAAAGTGTGTTGTTATATATGTTGTATATGCATAAATTATTAATATTAATGATACTGATGGAATGAATAGATAAGTAAATGTGGACATAATTTACCGACCAACAAGTCATATATGTGTGAAGGGTTTAGTTGTCTCTTATAAATTCAGTATTCCATTGATACATGGCTAGACCTGGTTTGTTCAAAGGACAAGTTTGTATCAAAGGGATTATCTTCCGCAATTACAATCATAATGAAGTTCTAGGACTTCCGGTTCCAGTGGTCACCGCTAGAGTTGGGACATCGATGCCGATATATCGAACCAAAAAATATCGATATTTTATATCGATATTGATCCATCAATATATTTGACATGAAGATAAAAGAAAAAAGGTCGATCTCGATGGGGAAAATCAACCTTTTTCTATTAGTGAGTTGAAGTTGAGAGCTAAGCCGAGATCTTATTTTTTTGGTCGTCGGGGGAGGTTCCCGATGTCAATATATCAAAATTTTCTTTAGATATCCCAACCTTAAGTGACAATGTCTCGTAGGGTGCACATCCCGACGTTTCACTCCTAATGCTATAGTTCACACCTGTCTTATCCCTTAAATGCTAATGGTAATTGGATGGCTGGTATTACTAAACCTTCGTCAATTCGACTAACATATGCAGAAAATACATTTTTTGGGTTGAAACTACACTTTTATAAAGAAAAAACTATTAGGAACTCATTATTAAATCTTTTTGTTAGATATACAAACATTTGATGACAAATAACTTAGTAGGAACATCAGAAGAATCTGAAATTGAATGAACACTAATGCCCCAGGCCAAAAACCCTAGGCACTTTGCTAAGTGCTCCAGGCCCCAGATTATCGGCCATTGGTCTCTGGCCCAAGGCCAATTACCCTAGGCCCATTGCCCCTTACCCCAGGCCCATTTTCTCAGGCTATAGGCTCATTCAACGACCAATTAATTCCCTACGTCTATTACTAAACGTTAGTCAAATTGACGAAGTAGCTTTGACGGGAATTTGCCAGAAAACGAGTGTATGCTCAAAAGGACTTCTACCGCTACACTAGCAGGTGTGTTACTAACCAGTACAAGCACTGCAGAAGGATGGGGTACCCATCACCATCGCATACGAGCGTAAAAGGTTAAGGTTCAAACTGTGCTTGTCGATTCGACTAACATTAGCATTTAAGGGTTAAACTAAGGACAACATGTACACCCCTGAAGATGCTTCTAGCATTAGCAGCAAAAGGTCGGGATGTACATTCTTCGAGACAGTACTCCCACCACTGGAAGACTTCATAATAAACAAATAGTTTTAATTTTAATGTCATTATTAAATATGTTCCTGGTACTATATTTAAATACTTTAGCGCTTCTACTAGCGGAATATAGTACTAAAAAGTTAATACAGACAGAGTAAAGAGTAACTTCCCTGTTACATCCTAACTTCCTAGTACTAAGAGCGTCTCTTTAAGGTTATTATGAAATATGTTTTACACTGTGGAGTATGGTTGATTATAAATTTGACCTAGGTCAGAATTAAGAGAAAAGAGACAGTGACGTCACTAGCTTGTAGTTTATTTTTGTTTGTACTATTAGTCTAACTGTTGTTGTTCTGCTTTTAAGGTCAAGGCTAATATATAACAGTTAGAGATCTTTATTAATTTTAATCTTGAGTCTTATTAATTCTTATTACTGTTGTATAACCGAGACAACAAGGATCTTATTAAAAATTAAAAATCTACTTAAAATTATGATACAAAGTATAATTTAATGTGATCTTGACTTGGCTCTTACTCATCATTGTTCAGTCATTTTTTACTTTCTCAAATAAAGAGAAAGTATTGTGATGGCGCGAGAATTCGATTTTGATGGATTTACACGTTTTGAGGTCCCTTGAGTCCAAAAAAGTGTGTCTGTGCAGACGCCGGGAGCCTAAACTAAAGGGCCGATTTTGACGAAATTTGGCATACATGTTCAGAAAAATCATACCCCAAGGCGAAATTGAGGAATGAATTTTAGCTCCGAATTTGGGGGCGCTATCCCCCAAAAGCTCTGAAAAAACGTTATTTCTCGAATATGGTTCTGACGATTTTAATTTTTAAAAAATTTAAAATGTATTCCATTTAAATACGAATCTAAGGATATAAGCCGTTTTCCCGGGACAAAATCTAGTTCCTGAGAAAATGGCTTTAAACGCAGACGGAGCAAGGCCAGGTTCCATTCCCCGTCGAGGAGAAGTTATTTTTATGATTAATTTCGATGGCATGTTAAAAAAATAATTAAATGTAGTTTATGTAAATTATTGTAGTCAAAAATGATCTTTTGTAGTGAACAAAATTTACCTAATAATCTAAGAATTGTGATGGATATATAATAAAACACAGCCAGAGAACTAACAACAAGGAAATCATTATTTTTTGTACTTAATATCTACTTACTATGTACTTAAAATTGTTTACGTGTTACAACTTAAATTGGTTTATGTTTTACAACTTAAATTGTTTTACGTGTTATAATTTTCATCAATATACTAACATGTTGGTCAAATTAGTCGAATTTTAAGTAAAATGTAATCAAAATTATCAACATTTTTATTCTCTTAATACGCAAAAAATGGTCTATTCTCAATCACTGCTGGAAGTACCCATTTTTAATTTTTATTTCCTATCAATTTCACTGTTGTCACAATGATGAAACTGAATTTAATCATATATAAAAAAAAAAAATATATATGTGTGAGGCTCTCACGCATTAGAAGTGAAACTTAAGTTCTAGAATGCATTGCTCTCTTTCATTTTTTGGCGAATTTATTATTTCAGGATTAAGAAATGGTTATGGGAAATTTAATTAAAAAAAATTAAAACAATGTTTATATACATATTATCATTTATATATTTGAGTAGTGTCCCGACGACGCACCTCGAAATTATTTGTTATTGCTAAGCTAAGGCAACCACATTTATTCCAATTAAAATAAATGTTTGTTTTGATTAGCTGGTCTTTAAATAGATAAAAAATAACGATTTCCGTTACACAACTTCCGTTACAATACTTCAAATTCATTCTACCGCCGCTAAAAGAGTTTTACTTCAAAAACATTACACTTGGACGAGTCTCGAATCGCAAACTTCGTTTCACGATTTCGCTACAACAAACAAATTCACTCTACTGCCGCTAAAGAAGTTTCACATCGAACAAATTCACTCTACCGCCGCTAAAGATGTTTCACTTCAAAAACAAATTTACTCTACCGCCACTAAAGAAGTTTCACATCGAACAAATTCACTCTACCACTACTAAAGAAGTTTCACTTCAAAACAAATTTACTCTACCGCCACTAAAGAAGTTTCACATCGAACAAATTTACTCTACCGCCACTAAAGAAGTTACGCATCGAACAAATTCACTCTACCGCCGCTAAAGAAGTTTCACTTCAAAACAAATTTACTCTACCGCCACTAAAGAAGTTTCACTTCAAAAATATATACAATGTTTATAACCTGTCATTTGTATAACCTTTCATGTTAATTAAATCAAACGTAAGACAGTGTTGACATTTTTTCCTCTTGATGGAAAAACATTTGGATCTGTATCGTTTTAAAAACAAATCGGGTCCAAAACGTTTTCATAATGATATGTGAACGTAGTAATGGATATGTTTTTTAGTATTGAATCCAGTGTAGCCAACAGTTTAGCCAACTTACACCTCCCCTCTGAAGACTGTTGCCATGGTGCGCTCCTATTGGCGAAATATAGAACTAAAATGTGAAATAAATTACGATATTTTATTATACCTTGTTAAGGTGTAGTTTAATTGATAGATCTTTTAATTCAATCAATTTTTATTGTTATCGTTGTATGAACTCGTAGTTAGTTTTTACCTAACTTATAAGATGTTAAGGGCTTAGCAAATAGGAAGAAATTGTATTATTTAAATAGGTAAGAATAGGGAAAAAACATCGTCTATAGGATAGGGTCTAAATAAAAGCCCACGAGATATAATTAAATCAAAGAAGCCCTCGCTCTAAATATATCATGTTTTTTCCTTTGAAGAAGTGTGAAAGCCATGATCGACCAGTTATATTTAACGTTTACAGTTCAATATGATACTGTGAAGACTGAAGATATAAACAAATCTAACATTACACTTAGGGATTTGTGACGGTTTGAGTTTCTTTAACTTCGTGTAATCTAGTCCACTGTGACGAAGAGGACACGGAATATATCCGGACACAATAACAAGTGTCAGGTGCCTTAGCTGGCGTCTTGATATTTGATAGCTTGTCTTTTGTACTTAAAGAAGAAAAAACTACGGTTCAAGTCACTTGTGTTCTTAATTTATTCACTTTTATTTTAATTCTCTATTTGGTATGTTAAATGTATTAAGTACGCTTGGAGAGATCTGCGACTCACCTTAAGAAAACAGTATCTTAGTTATTGATGAAACAAGATTTCAGTGGAGGAAAGAAAGCACTAATTTATTTTCAGTTTAAGTTTAAATGTAACATCAAAAATAAAACAGAGAATATGATTTGACAAAATACAAATCCAATTAACAAAGTCATCTATACTGTCATATCAAAAATACGCACAGTATAAGCATATAATATATATAATATTTATGTTTATATATATGCAAGTTCATTTTCTCTTCAACAGTTATAATAAAAATGTACATAAGTTTAGGATGTTAAGACGCTTCTCATAACTTAAATTTCGTTTGTAAACTATTTCATCTACGATTGATACGAAATATAAGCATTATATCTCTGTTTAGATGTGAAGAAAGTGATTCTTTACGTACTTGTATTCATTGCGCATGTGCGCGTTTTTATAATTCCTCTTTTTTCCGCCCTAGTGCGGTAAAAAAGAAGAATTCTTCACCTTAACGCACGATTTGCGAGTTTGTTTACATTTAACAAAACTAATTTGCTGTTTGTTTAATTAATGTAACTGTTTATATCGAGTTTTTAGTGAAAAACAATTAGTGATTTATGTCATTATGACGAAAATGAGGAGAATAATACTCCTCCCGAAATAATTAATTCGGCACAAAATACAACTAATGAATTAATGTCATCTTTATCAAAAGAGAAATACAAACTTACTTACAGGAAGTTTATTAAATATTTTTTTCTGTATTTGTTAATAAAATCCAACAATCGTAGATAAAGTACTATTGTATATTTAACTCATTAATTAATATAATTATATTTTATTAGAAATAAATATTATTAACCATATACATCAAGTACAGTACGCAACTCGTGCGAAAACTGCATTTTGCGCTTTGCTCTTGTGGTTTTACTACCCTCGCTATCGCTTGAGTGCAAACTCCATTTTCGCATGCAAAATGCTACTTTCCGCACTAGACGCGTAATGTACTATTATATTAACTTTAATGTCACTTCTTTAGATTGTTACTCCCCTTATAATAACAACAGAAGGGAGTAACAATCTAAAGAAGGTGTATGGAATGTTCTTCTTTAGACTGTTTCTTCCCTTTTCAAAACTGAATTGGGATATTCCTTTGTCCAAAAGTACATTGGACTAAACATCTCTTTTCCTTAATAGTTATTTAGTCAAAGTCATTTATATTCTAAAACTACATAGGGGAGTAACAATCTAAAGAAGTACCACTTTAATGATATTAGAAAAAGTAAAATGGCAAGGACTATTACCAGGGGTGCCCACCCCCCCTAAGCTCTATGGCGCACCCCCCCCCCCCCCCCCCCAACTTTTTGAGATATGTTAATACATACTCGTCTTCTTCGGTTACCTGACATATATTTGTCAGTACATATTTATAAAGTACATTCTCGTTACAAATTGTTTTTAGTTAACCTGAGATTTTATTAAAAATAACAGTTCGTTTCAAAATTATTTAAGATAAAGTAATGCTTTTTGCATTATATGGGTCCACATATTATATGAGGATTGTTCTATTTTATATAAAACAATCACAAGCACTAAATCACACAAACATAATAAAAAATACAATATGAATACAAAAACGTATATCATGCCACGTACAAATTCAACTAAAACTACACCTGCCTACAAAATTGTATCTAAACAAATTTTTAGGAAATTAATATTGGCAGACTCTATACTAATATTAATTAAAAATATGTTACATCCTGATCTTAGTGTATGAAAATGTTACTGAACGTTTCAAAGATCTTAATACAAACTTAAAGTGAAGAAAAATCATTATAAAACTCTTAATTTGAATAAAGGAAAAAAAAAAAACCAAGAAGCCTCAGTGTAACAGAAATGAGAGGACAAGTAATTTCTAAGCTCGGACAAGTAATTTTTTCTTTGTGATGTTGATAAAGCAAATGCATCAATATGATTTCGTTTTTGGAAATTGAAGCTAATACATCTTTTTCCTGCAGATATGACCATTAAGTTAGAAAGCCATGTGTCTTCCATTGTAGACATTAGCCTGTCGTTGATTATTTTAACTCTGCTCATTGCTCGTCCAGCCCAACAGCTAGCAGGGCCGTTAAGAGGATTTCCGGGCCCCTGAGCAAGGTAGCATCTGGGTCTCTTTGTTCGGGGATCCTCCCCCGGAGAATTTTTTTATAATTCAAGTGCAAAAAGATAAGTTTTAAGGATTTCGGAGAGTAAGTTTGTCCATAAAGGAAAATATGTTTGGTGGGGATGAATTTTGAAGTTTAACTAAGACGGGCTACAAAATTGTTTGCTAAAATAGTGAGATTAAGAGGAAGCAAATCAAAATAGTTAAGTAACAGTTTATTTACACAAAAACTGCATGACAAATAAAATTGTAAAAGTTATTAACATCAGTTGGTTAATATGATTTATCTATGAGTTTCTCTCCTGTAAATTAACATTGACCATATTAAATTAGAAAAAAACATCACAAAAATCTAAGTAACTAAATAAAACACAAGAATTCACACTTTCAGACTCATGACATTTGGAATAATTTTAAGTCCATCACAATTAGTGGTAGCTAGGGCATTGGAGGCCCCTCCAATTGATGAGCAAATGAAATTGCGTTTAGATCTGAATGGGGCCCCGAAGCCTAAAATCCCTGATAATGGTATAGAAGTATAATTCCAAGTTAGATTTTACTATACTCTAAAGGGGCCCCCATTGACATTGGTACAAGGATAGTTTGTACAAAGAGATTGGATTTGGGGTTTACCCACAAAATCGGGCCCATAGTTACGCCACTGACTTCAATATCCTTCTTGCCTTTTTGGTTGTAAACAAACCAGGGCCCCCGAAGGCCCAGGCCTCTGGCCAATTACCCCCCCCCCCCCCCCCCCGGCGTTGTAAAAACACATGCGGACGCAAATAGCAATAGCAACCAGTCAACCTCTTGCATTTTGCACCGCAGCCTCCAGTGCAGATAGTGTTAGTGGCAGACAAGACGTCAATCAGAACTACCAACTACTACTCTTGCTCTACTCGGTGCGCGCTCGGTAACTCCGCCACTTTCTGGAAATATCAAAACTGGCGTTGCCTCTCTTTCCTTATCTTGGAATCCATAAATTGACACTACGACTACAGCATACGTAGAGACACGATATCATTCTTATTCTTTCTCTTTAGTACTGTTTTGTAGTTCACTCTTAATTGGTACAAATCTTTAAAAATTTAGATAACTAAAAAAAATATATATATTTATTATCACATCCATCCCCTCCCCCCCAAAGTGGAAAAAAGTGATATTTACTACCCCCCCCCCCCCCCCCCCCCCCCTAAGAATTTTAACGACGCAGTCAGCGTCATAACCTCCCTCTGTGGGCACCCCTGAAATAAATAGAAGTTTCATAGAATAAACAAACGTTTTATTCCTATTAATGAACACATGCCCCCCCCCAAAAATTTTAACGGCGCACTGTGCGCCGTTATACCCCCCTCGTGGGCACCCCTGCTATTACTGTCTTTATTTTGACAGTTTTCGGTTGAGATAAAACGGACTTTAGTTCAGTTCATGTTTTCCGGCAGTGAGACAGTGCTAATGATCGAGGATTAGGTAGTTCAAATAGTCCTTGAGATGGCATGCTTAAAAGTGTATAACTAACATCAAGCTAGAATTTCTTAGTCTTTTTAAGACGTTTATAAGAAAATGTGGTCGGCTAAGTTCGTGTGCGGGACATAGCTTTGGAATAGGCATTTGAAAAAAGCAAATCGATGAAGAGCGGCCATGTCCCGCCCATTTTTAGTGGACAATGTGATTTTCATGATCCTAAATTCAAAATTAGTTAGTAGACCAAAATTCAAGTTGATGTTAGTTTGTCACTTAATAGGTGACAAAACATTGATTTGGAGTAATATTTGAATAATTAGCATATCAAGTAACTTGATGAAAATTATTCGGAAAGATACAAAATTTATTCAAAAATCTATTTCACGATTAAAGCTACTCAAAGCTTTATACCCTAAACAAAATTGGATGTGGGGCGCTTTGGAACTTTTCCTTACCAAATAATTTCAAAATGGTAGCAAATATTAAGTTAAAATATGAAGGAATTATTTATCCTATAGTAAAGGTATAATTATAATTGGTGTGAGTTTTAGCTTAATTGCGGCGAAATAATTCCGAAATTATTTACCGTTAAAGTTTTAAGTTTCAAAAGTCGATATTAATTTATCGTAATACCATATTTAAAAATGGTCGCAGAGTCGCAGAAAACAAAATTCAGTGGAAATGTGTTGTACAAATTTCAGCACAAATGAAACATTTTCGATTTTGTACGAATGTTTGACATATTTTGCGGACTCATCAAATTTATGATTTTTCCGGGCGGCACAACTTGATGTATAGACTGATTTTGTACCTAGTTTCTATTCTCTAGCGTTATAGTTTCTATTCTCTAGTGTTATAGTTTCTATTCTCTAGTGGTATAGTTTCTATTCTCTAGCGTTATAGTATCTATTCTCTAGCTTTATAGTTTCTATTCTCTAGCGTTATAGTTTCTATTCTCTACTTTATAGTTTCTATTCTCTAGTGTTATAGTTTCTATTCTCTAGCGTTATAGTTTCTATTCTCTAGCTTTATAGTTTCTATTCTCTAGTGTTATAGTTTCTATTCTCTAGCGTTATAGTTTCTATTCTCTAGCGTTGTAGTTTCTATTCTCTAGCTTTATAGTTTCTATTCTCTAGTGTTATAGTTTCTATTCTCTAGCGTTATAGTTTCTATTCTCTAGCGTTGTAGTTTCTATTCTCTAGCTTTATAGTTTCTATTCTCTAGCGTTATAGTTTCTATTCTCTAGCTTTATAGTTTCTATTCTCTAGCGTTGTAGTTTCGATTCTCTAGCTTTATAGTTTCTATTCTCTAGTGTTATAGTTTTTATTCTCTAGCGTTATAGTTTCTATTCTCTAGCGTTGTAGTTTCTATTCTCTAGCTTTATAGTTTCTATTCTCTAGCGTTATAGTTTCTATTCTCTAGCTTTATAGTTTCTATTCTCTAGTGTTATAGTTTCTATTCTCTAGCGTTATAGTTTCTATTCTCTAGCGTTGTAGTTTCTATTCTCTAGCTTTATAGTTTCTATTCTCTAGCGTTATAGTTTCTATTCTCTAGCGTTGTAGTTTCTATTCTCTAGCTTTATAGTTTCTATTCTCTAGTGTCTAGTGTTATAGTTTCTATTCTCTAGCGTTATAGTTTATATTCTCTAGTGTTATAGTTTCTATTCTCTAGCTTTATAGTTTCTATTCTCTAGCTTTAAAAACTGGGAGCTATGCCTTTCACAGACTTAAACATCCAACTAAAAATCTCTCAAATCGTTTTGAAAACACCCCAAAACTGATAATTCCGTTGAAATCTCGGTTTCGGATATTTTGTGTGAAAACAAAACACTTGTCTTTTAGATAAGGAAAAGTAAAAGGAAAGTTTAATATTTAGTTATGCAGTTATTAAACTCTGTCGGAAGAGCGAGCTGGCGATGCATTTTTTGGTTTTAAATGCTTTCAAAAAACACTTATTGTTTTGAACAAAAGAATGGTTTTGAAATGAAAAGGCAGTAAACATTATCTGACTGGGATCCTCGTAGTAGTTAGGGTATCTCCCACTCCAATCCATCTCAGGGGTGTCTTGCAGCTTGCAGCTCCTGTACCTTGAGTCGTTCCCGGTTCAGTCGAACGGGTCCGCTCGTCATTGCTCCTTGTCCGATACGCACGCGCGGATTGTTCTTTGTTTGATAACAAGACGCGTATTTTGTTTTTATCACTTAATCAGTCGATGCACCAGTAACATGTGGCCACACTTGGTCAAACGACAGTTGCGGTATACATTTTTTTCATAATTTTTTTTTTTTTAATGTACACATAGTTAATTTAAAGAAAATAAATATAATAAACATTCCTTATTATAAACTACGCTCCATACCTAAAAACGTGAATTTAACCAACGTATATATATATATATATATATACCAACCTATTTATATATATATACCAACCTATTTTTTCCGATTTTTATATACTTAAAATAGTTCTAACTCCAAATAATAGTTACGCCTTTTTAAAGTAGTTAAATTTAGAAGCATATAACGTAAACATTAATAAAAATTACAAGATAAAAAGAACTTTTGATGTACTACGTTTTTAAATTTTCTGTTAAATCATATGTAATGTTGATAATATAATTGTTATTGTTATAATATAATATACAGCTTAGTGAAAAAAATAGTTCCGAATTTATTTACTTCACATAAATGACAAACGTCTAGAGAGCTGATCTTAAACCTATAAAAGGACAAGTCTTTGTACAACGGATCTCCCCAACACCAAAACTAAACCGTGCCATCGATATATTTGAAATAATATAAATAATATAATCGATATTTCCTGTTTTGCTGTCATTCAATGTTTATCTATTACAAATTTGAGACCCGTCAAAATGAAGATTGCGTAAATATGGGATATGGCAAAACAAATAAAATAACTTGCGGATATTTTCCGAACTAACTTTCCCTACAGCAAAATTAGCTGAAAACGAATTAAATTCTGCTGAAAGATGGCTAAAAGTATTAAAATATTGCATTGTCATCGTGTTCTGAGCTATTCTAAAAGTTTCAAATGTCTAGCTACTCGGGAACTTAGTTAAAAATCGATTGCAAGATTTGTACTGGACAAACAAACAAGAAAGCAAGCAAATAAAAACGTAGTAAAAATTGACACGATGAAAGCGGAAGTATCTTTGTTTTTATATATTTTCTGCCACTTGATTGCACAGCATTACCCATTTATCGCGATTCTTAATCAAAGATCACATTTAAATTTTTATAGCTTTTTTTTTTTACTGCTGCTCAGTAGGGGGAAGGGTGGCCAATTTTGAAAAAAAAATGAATTAATTATTTGTTTATCAATATCTTTTTTAAAGGAGTATTGATATCAGTAATGTTAGTAGGTATTTAGTCAGTATTTTCACATAATTAGTCAGTAAAGTTAGTAAATTTGACCTTACAACCAATTTGCTGCCCTGCTTATGCCTTTTCAGACTACGTTTTTATTATTTTTTTACTACGTTATTATTAGCTTGCTTTCTTGTTTGTTTGTTTGTCCAGTACAAATCTGGCAATCGATTTTTAACTAACTTCCCGAGTTGTTAGACATTTGAAACTTTTAGAATAGCTCATAGCACGATGACAATGCATTATTTTAATACTTTTAGCCATCTTTCAGTAGAATTTAATTAGTTTTCAGCAAATTTTGCTGTATGGAAAGTTAGTTCCGGAAAAAAATCCGCAAGTTATTTTATTTGTTTTCACATATCCCATATTTACAATCTTCATTTTGACGGGTTTCAAATTTATGATTTATGACAGAAAATTTAAAAACGTAGTGTGTAAAAAGTTATTTTTATCTTGTAATTTTTTGTTATTAGTGTTTGTCTGGAAGCATTCAATTTCCAGTTCAAATTTCTATTGTAATAAAATATTAAATAAAATTCCACGATATCTCTGTAAATAACAACTAACCTAGTTTGTTCATTTCCACTAACCCAATCATTTGATTATTTAATCAATCGAATCGAAAAATAATTTGATACAACTCTGACGCAGGAGTATAATTAGCTCCACATCACATTAAAGGCATTTATGAATGATTAGGAATTATATAGAGGACCATTCAGTTTTCTTTATTGAATGTTATCCGTTATCATATTCGTAAAATAATTATTTTGTCCGCTATCAGAACGAATCTTATATACTACAGTCTATAAGATTAGAGTTGGCACAATCGAAGGCGGGAAAATTTGAGAGGGAAACGATTCTATTGGTCCGCCATCTTGAATGCAACTTTAGAAAAAAATCGGTCCGAGACAACTCAGACAAACTTTCTCATATACGAGTTCATAATTACATAGCCCAGTGTTTTCCATTTATTAGTTTTCGTATGTACATTTAATTATTATTGAACATTTCATCATACTTTATCGTAAAAATAACTTCTCCTGGGCGGGGAATCGAACCCGGGCTCTCTCCGTCCGCGTTTTAAGCTATTTTCTCAGGAACTAGATTTTTCCCGGGAAAACGGCTTATATCGTTAGATTCGTATTTAAATGGACTACATTTTAGAATTTTTTAATCAAAATCGTCGGAACCGTTTTCGAGAAAAATTTTATTTTCACGTTTTTTCAGTGTTTTTGGGGGGTTGCGGCCCCAAATTTAGAGCTAAAATTCATTTCTTGATTTCTCCTCGGGGTATGATTTTTCTGAACATGTATGCCAAATTTCGTCAAAATCGGCCCAGTAGTTTAGGCTCCAGGCCTCTGCACAGACAGACGACAGACGACGGACAGACATTTTTTAAAAACCACTTTTTTGGACTCAGGGGACCTCAAAACGTGTAAATCCATCAAAATCTCAAAATCGAATTTTCGCGCCATCACAATACTTTCTCTTTGTATGAGAAAGTAAAAAATGCCCTACTCTACCCCTGTTCCACAAAATAAAATATAACATGGCAACTCTGATTTTCCCTTTTTATAACCCCAAAACTACCTCCACGTTTGTTGTTTCCCGCCTTCGATTGTGCCAACTCTAATCTTATAGACAGTAATTCCAAATATGTGTGAAGCTATATTAATATAAATTTTTCTATTAATATAAATCATATTATGTGTTATGTGTACGCATTTATTATATCTAGATATCGCAATCTATTTATTAGGTATGATATCCGCAGATACATGCTTATCTTTCGGATGGATGTAAAATGCATATTTTTCCACTGACCACGCATTATGTTTTAACAAAAAGTAAAAGATATTTATTATTAATTTTGCTTAAAGCAAGTCGAAAATAGCAAGTATATAAAGTTATCAACACCGAATTTTCCCTAATCAAAATACAATCTTACCGTGAAATATCTTTCGTATTCTAATTGGCTTTTATGGTTCTATTTTAGGGTATATTTATTTTATTTCTGAGATATGTATAGGTTTTTCTTTTTATATAAGGGCCCTCGAAGAATGTGAAGTGGATAATTTTGTTGCTGTTTTTATAGAAGATTTAGACACTGCGAATTTATCACTCACGGTGGGATTATCTATTTTAATAATTATATAATTGTTAACTCCCATATTTTTGTGTTATTTATATACTGCTTATACATACCTTTATATATATATATATATATATATATATATATATATATATATATATATATATATATATATATATATATATATATATATATATATACTAGCTGAATACCCGTGCTTCGCTACGGGGTGTTTTATTTTCAATTTAATGGATTTATAAACTACCATCAAGAAACATTTGAATTATTTTAAAAAGCGAGAATATCTAGATTCTATCCCTCCCCTTTGATAAGATAATTTGCTAATATCCCAAATTAGTAATTCATTCCGACTAAATTTTTAAAAAGGAAAAGCAGTGGTATTTTCCTTCTGTACTATTCAATAAAGGTATTTTAAAAAAAATAATAATAAAAAAATAAAAAATAAAATAAATGAATAAATACAAAATTTTAGCCAATCGGATAAATGTACGGACACAACAATTATTAGTTTTTTATCCATAGATATAGATATATTTTTCCATTTTACCCCCCTAAATGTACATAACAATAATTGTACAGCACTCTTAAAGAGCTTTTCAACGGTATGCATCGTGAAGGGTTTTCATTAGTTTGACATTTGTACCCCGTACCCCTGTGTACCAAAATCAAAATTTCGAAAATGCATGAAGTCAGTGACCTTCCCCTTTTCCCCTTGCTTTGAAGGTCAAGTGTGCAAATTTTCATTGAAATCGGAATAAAACGGTAGATTTGAATAAAGAACACACACACGCGCCCGTTCGCGCGCGCGCGTACACACACTTACGCTGACCTATCAATTACTTTGACATTTGTACCCCGTACTCCTGTGTACCAACATTTTAACTTTATAATCTCATGTAAGCAGTACACTCATAGACACTCTTCATTTATATAAGATGTAGTTATACACATTTTTCCATTTTACCCCCTCCTAAATGAAAATATGACAAAACTGTACATAACAACAATTACTGTACTTTTAAAGAGCTTTTCAACGATATGCATCATTAAAAGTATTCATTACTTTGACATTTGTACCCCGTACCCCTGGGTACAAAAATAAAAATTTCGCAAAATCCTTTCTTAGTGGATGCCTATGATATGAACCTAGTACATCCTCAAAATTTCAAGTCTCTCGGTTAAGCAGATTTTGCTGTGCGTTGATTCTATGTCAGTCAGTCAGTCAATCAGGACATTGCCACTTATATTATAGATATATATATATATATATATATATATATATATATATATATATATATATATATATATATATATATATATATATGCGCAGTTATAGAGATATGGTTTGTACTTGGTATAACCTTTGTTAAGAATTTCTGTGAAGGGATATGACCGCTTAACCGGGCACGTGAAGGCTGAGGTCTTCCATAACAATATAATGGAGCTCTTCGCCTGCATATAGAGGCGTAGTTATATTATATGAATTTTATTGGTATAAATTGATCCCTGTGTTATTCCTCTTATTGTAGTCTGATGCTGCTCTATATTTTTGATATAAATTGTTAAGTGTGATGAATTTTTCGGACACAGAACCTCTGAATTTTAATTACATTCTTTTTATTCTTTGTATGAGGGTATCATTAAGCTTAATATCTATTATCATTGATTAATCAATTTATTTATAATAATTGAGCTGAGCGGAGCGAAGCTCTTATACTACACTTTGCATTTTTTCTGACACATACTCCTGAACGGCTGAACCGATCTGCACAAAATGTGGCACGGTCATAGTGACTAACCACAGGAAGGTATAAATCTGAAATGGTCCAAATTAGTTCACAGGGGTACGGGGTACGAGGTACAAAAGTTTCCTCCTGAACGGCTGAACCGATTCGCACGAAATTAGGCACGGTCATAGTGACCAACCACAGGAAGGTATAAATCTGAAATGGTCCAAATTAGTACTCAGGGGTACGGGGTACGAGGTACAAAAGTTTCCTCCTGAACGGCTGACCGATTCGCACGAAATTCGGCACGGCCATAGTGACCAAACACAGGAAAGTATAATTCTGAAATGGTCCAAATTGGTACACAGGGGTACGGGGTACAAAAGTTTCCTCCTGAACGGCTGAACCGATTCGCACGAAATTCGGCACGGTCATAGTGACCAACCACAGGATGGTATAAATCTAAAATGGTTCAAATTGGTACACAGGGGTACGGAGTAAAAAAGTTTTCTCCTGAACGGCTGAACCGATTCGCACGAAATTCGGCACGGTCATAGTGACCAACCACAGGAAAGTATAAATCTAAAATGGTCCAAATTCGTAGATACACAGAGGTACGGGGTACGGGGTACAAAAGTTAAAATAGTATATGCCCTTCATGATGCTTGTCGTTGGAAAGCTCTTTACGAGTACAGTTATTGTTGTTATCTTGGTGCGTAGGCTTCCGCGGGTAGACTCGTAATAAACAGCTTGGTTTTCCGGTGGAATCCGGTGTCACGAAGGGGAAGAAGTCCGACCGCGGCGCCGCAGTCACTTCTCAACTTCGAACATCACCCGCTCCGCAAAGGAACACCGACAAAGGCGACACCTGCCCGATTGCGTCATCCCGACAAAGGATAAACCAGACTCAAACAACCCCCGGGGAATCTAGGTATAATCTACGTTCCAGAAAGCAACTATAAATACGCCGTCCTTCACTCCAGTCGTCATCTTGTTGTCGCTTCAAGTAAACATCACGATGCACCACACCGCTGAAGATGCTTCCAGTAGTGGAAGCGAAACCAAGGACTTCTTCCCCTTCGTGACGCGGATTTCACCGGTAAACCAAGCTGTTTATTATTGTTGTTATGTTCACTTTTGTCATATTTTCATTTAAGAGGGGGTAAAATAGAAAAACAGGAAAAAATGCTTTTTAATTAAAAATAGAGATTTTACAATTTTTGATTTCAGCTGTTTATAAATTCAAATGTTTATTGGTTAAGATTAAAATGCACACCTCAGCTCAATATTGCAAGCAGATAACTGCATTGCACACCTAGTTAGTATGAAGATTAGGAGGCGAGGACGAACTACTTCGAATTAGCAATCAGACCTTTATTTGGTCCCATTTCTATAAACCTTGGTAGAGAATTACAGCCACTTCATATATCACACCACTGTACAATGTACCGCCAAAACGTCCATTTTTAGTGAGATGATATTAGTGAGTCATGTCAATTGGAGTACCAAGGCGTTAGGACATATACCCGTAAGACTATGTACTAATAAAAATCTTATATGGTGTGATCATTAGTGAGTTATGTAAATTAGGGCACCAAGGCTTGGGGACATACCCATGATCATGTACTAATAAATATTTTAGATAATATATGCCTCTTTAATTATTTTATAATGAGTTACGTATTATATTGTTCGTTTTGTTGCTAGTTAATTTTATAATCATTATCACTAGTCAATACTTAATATAAGACTGTACTGTGTATACTATAAAGTTATCCCGCATGTAATTAACTTATATAACGTAACTTGGTCTATTGTACTTGTCGGCACGACAGTTACAATTAAAGTACTAATAAGGACAAGGTTGAATTTCATTTTTAAGTTTTTGGTAGTATTCATACTACGGAAAGTTTAAATTTTAATTTAAATCAAATTATAATTATTATTAACAACGGGAGATAGACAGAGAAAATTTCTAATTGATTGTACAAGGTACAGGTACGAATTGGGTACTTAATAATTATAAGCGATAATTCTCGGTCTAGTTCTATATAGTCGTATAAATGTCGACTCCTAGACTTGTGGAAAATTGAAAGCTTAATTCGGGACAGAGGAAATTATTCTTCAGTGTAGCTTAGTTGGCAAGAGCACTGTACTGGAAATATAGAGGCCCGTGGTTCGAGTCCCGGCGCTGGAGTCTATTTTTCTCTGTCTATCTCCCATTATAATAATAATAATTTGATTTAAATATCAGAGTGTAAAAATGATAAAATATGTAGTTAAATCCGACTTTAATCATTGACTAAGTAAAAATTAAGTAAAAGACTAAAAGTAAATGAGAGAGAGAGAGAGAGGGAGAGAGAGAGAGAGAGAGAGAGAGAGAGAGAGAGAGAGGGAGGGAGAGAGAGAGAGTGAGAGAGAGAGAGAGAGTGAGAGAGAGAGGGAGAGAGAGAGAGAGAGGGAGAGAGAGAGAGTGAGAGAGAGAGAGAGAGAGAGAGAGAGGGAGGGAGAGAGAGAGAGTGAGAGAGAGAGAGAGAGTGAGAGAGAGAGAGAGAGAGGCCGGGTGTTCGATTCCAGAAGTTATTTTTATGATAAATTTTGTTATAATGTTCAACAATAATTAAATGTGCCTAAGAAAACTCGAAAACTAATAAATAGAAAACACTTCGGGCTAAGTATAATTATGAACTCGTAAATAAGAAAGTTTGAGTTGTCTTGGACCGATTTTTTTTTCTTCTTTTACTGGATCAACCTATCATTAGGTAATTCTAACTCTCCAGATATATCGGTGTTTAGACCTAGGTTTCAGTGTGAAACATGTCTCACCTCTCTGAGATTCGAACTCACTAGATTTGTCGGTGTTTAGACCTAGGTTTCAGTGTCAAACATGTTTCACCTCTCTGGCATTCGAACTCACTAGATTTGTCGGTGTTTAGACCTAGGTTTCAGTGTCAAACATGTCACCTCTCTGGGATTCCAACTCATTAGATTTGTCGGTGTTTAGACCTAGGTTTAAGTTTGAATCATGTCTCACCTCTGGGATTCGAACTCGAACGCACTAGATTTGTTGGTGTTTAGACCTAGGTTTAAGTTTGAATCATGTCTCACCTCTGGGATTCGAACTCGAACGCACTAGATTTGTTGGTGTTTAGACCTAGGTTTCAGTGTGAAACATGTCTCACCTCTCTGGGATTAGAACTCACTAGATTTACCGGTGTTTAGACCTAGCTTTCAGTGTGACACATGTCTCACCTCTCTGGGATTTTAACTCACCAGATTTGTCGGTATTTAGGCCTAGCTTTCAGTGTGAAACATATCTCACCTCTCTGGGATTTGAACTCACCAGATTTGTCGGTGTTTAGACCTATGTGAAACATATCTCACCTCTCTGGGATTCGAACTTACAAGATTTGTGAGTGTTTAGACCTAGGTTTCAGTGTGAAACATTTCTCACCTCCCTGGGACTCGAACTCACCAGATTTGTCGATGTTAAGACCTATAGGTTTCAGGCCAATTTTGCTAGCACGCCAATCTCTTGGCTTCGCCGGTCTTGATTAAAAAAAAATTGTAAATTGATTACTAAGCTCATAAACATTAAATTAATTGTGGTTGAAAACATTCTGTATATTAATACTATTGTGATTTGACAATGTACACAATTAAGAATAGTCCCGAGTTTTATATAGAGTACAAACTACACGTGTTAACGTCTCATTGTATTAAGTTAATATTAGCAGATGTCGGATCATAATTTGTTCGATATGTTTTTTATTTAAAAATGTCTATGAACAATTAGGCAGATATTATGGACATACATAATAATAATAATTAATTATGATTAAAATGCTTCAGTACAATGTAGCAATTAATTTAAATTAAAAGTCTCAATTAGTGTTGCATATAGCTTCCTCCGTTATCACTTATTATGCTTTTACATACTTCTGTCAAATTTATTTAATTCCCCCCCCCCTCGTTTTAAATCTGTCAAAATTGTTTTGTTTTTTAACATGAATTAAAGTTTCAATTTAGCAAAATGTAAAGAGCGCAAACGGTTAGAATTAAATTTCATAAATATCAGATGAGTACTTTTGAAGATATTGGTGTAAATAAATGTATGTTTGTGTACATGAGATAGAGTAAAAAATGGGCAGAAGGTTGGAACTTATATGGGACCAGCAATGGGCTGATAATATGACCTGCTCTCTAAAAGTAATAAAATCGGACGAGTGGTTTTTAAGATATTTTGGTTCGCAAAACTTAAGATACTGACAGAAGCAAAAAATGTTCCCGAATGTCAGAAACGGATTTCTGTCTTGGAATTTTTGAAATTGGAGACATGAAAATATTTTGTTCTTCAGAACGATCACATAGCTTCACATAACCTTCGGGTTAGTCGGAAGAAAAATATTAAATAATTAAATATTTATAATATTGTTTCTAGATAATAAACTGAATATGAAGTTGTTTTATAATCAAATGATAAAACTAGGCCAAAAAAAAAAAGAAAAAAAAAAAAAAAATGTTAACAGAGTTTAAAATAAAAGATTTGTCTATTTCCATTTGATAATAATATTTATATAACATTTCTGTCTAAACTTACGGCTAGACTGATTCAAACAAATCAATACCTTGTAGTAATGCTTTTATAATGTCGTGAGTCATAACTTACATAAGTATAAGCTTCTTATTCCTCTTTTTTTTCATAATTTGATTGAGTGATAGACCTGAATGAAATTCATTCATAACATTCACTGCTATTATATTCTTTAAAATAAAATCTAAGTTCATTCATAATATTCACTATTTATTATATTAGTCCAGAATCCAGGAGATAGCGTGCAAAAAATTGTCTGGCTAACATCAAGCTAGTATTTTTTTATATAAGTAAATCTTTTGGTGCCTTTTAAGAATAAGTGGTTGGCTAAGTTCGTCTACGGGACATAGCTTGGCAATGGGCATTTGAAAAAAAAAAAAAAACGGTGGAGGGCAGCCATGTCCCTTTTATGGCGGACAATGCGGTTTTCATGATCCTGAGTACGAAATTAGTTAGTAGACCAAAAATCAACTTGATGTTAGTCTGTCACTTAATAGGTTACTTCTTTAATTTGGAGTAATATTTGAATAACTAACCTATTAAGTGACAAACTATTATCAACTTGATTTTTGGTCTACTAACTAATTTCGTACTCAGGATCATGAGAATAACAATGTCCACCATAAAGGATAGAACAAAGCCGCTCTCCATCGCTTTGTTTTATTAAAATACCTATTGCCAAGCTATGTCCCGCAGACGAACTTAGACGACCACCTAAGAATAGGTGGTCGTCTAAGGCAAGAATAGGTGGTCGTCTAAGGTAAGAATAGGTGGTCGTCTGAGGCAAGAATAGGTGGTCGTCTAAGGCAAGAATAGGTGGTCGTCTAAGGCAAGAATAGGTGGTCGAAAGGCAAGAAAAGATTTACTTGTACACAAAAATTCTAGCTTGATGTTAGTCAGACACTTTTTTCCACGCTATCTCCTTGACTATAATATATAGTTATAAGATAATAGAATATAAGAATATATTATATTCTTTCAAATTAAATAAAATTCATTAATAAAATATACAATTATATTCTAAAACAAAATCTAAATTTATTTATAACATACACAATTATATTCTTTCAAAATAAAATCTAAATTAGTTCATAACATTCTTTGTTAAATTATTTATAATAAAATCCTAAATTCATTCATAACATTCTCTATATTATAATTCTTTAAAATAAAATCTAAATTCATTCGTAACATTCACTACTAGTATTCTTTAAAATGAAATTTAAATTCATTCATAAAAACATTATTATATTCTTTTCATAAACTATCTATGTGTACCCAGTAGTGATTATGTATAATGAGGTTGGATCCTGACGTGGGTAAAAAGTATAAAAACTCAGTTCAGTGTTGGCGACGTTTCGACCTCACCGGTCCTTATCAAGCCTAAAATATAAATTCTTTATTTTTATATATATAAAACCAACATACACTGTGTCCGTTCTTCTGGATCACATAATCATAATACATAATTATAAGAAAAATTGAATAAAATAAAAACCCTTGTCATAAATAGATAACAATAAGAATAGATACCGATAATAATAAATAACAATAATAATCATAAGTAATTACCTAGTTGACATCTAGTAGACATTATCTGTCTCTAAATATGTCTGGTAACTGTCAGTTCAACAATTTAGTATTGTTTCGTCTCATGACATCTAGAAATAATAAAACGATTAAAACTATGTCACAGCTAAATAATCTCTTTATTTTATTCAATTTTTCTTATAATTATGTATTATGATTATGTGATCCAGAAGAACGGACACAGTGTATGTGGTTTTATATATATAAAAATAAAGTATTTATATTTTAGGCTTGATAAGGACCGGTGAGGCAGTGGCGGATTTAGAGGGGGGGTCACAGGGGTCATGACCCCCCCTCAAATTTTCAGATTAGTTACAAAGAAACGTTGGCAAGGGATTGTGTTAATTGATTTTTACACATTTAAAAATGAAATATAATATAATATTTGTCTTCATTTTGCACTAACTACTCAGTAAGATAACTGTATTTGTATTTTGGGAAGAAAGTACGGAATATCACGGGCGTCATCGCCTTGGGGGACGTGTCCCCCCCCCCCCCCCAATGTTTGAGATATAATGTAGAATTTAACCTAAAAAAAAGTTTAAAATATCCAACCTTATTATATTTTTCTACATATATTTTATCATTAATAATTGGTTATCCATTGTGTGTCACTTTGATACCATGATACTGTGAACAGTGAACAACTAATTTAGAATCTGAAATGGCTATTAAGTAGCCAAAACCTACTTTATAAATTTATATAAAAATAAAAATTGTATATGAAAAATGCAAATTTTTCCTTAAAATTCCATAACTTTTCCTAGGGCCCCTAGATTCCCCCACCTTCGTCTGAGGGCTGCAATAGCACCCCCCTAATTCAATGTCCCGTTTTGGACTAAACTTTATATTATTATTATGGCCACCCTAATAAAACATGTTTTTCATAACTATTGGTTAAATGGCATTTTTAATTATAGATTTTAAGTAATATTGCACAATGGCTATTGAATGATTTATTTAATCTATAATGATTACTTTAGTAGGTGCACAATTTTTTTTACAATTATACTATTTTTAAGTAGCTATTAAATTCTTTTAAAAATACTTGGTGTTTATACTTTTGTGCCATCGAATTTCACCACAAGTTTAATTTATTTGATGACAAAGTATTAAAATCAAAGTTCACCTCAGAGATGCGAGATGCATAAAAACGCTGTTTAGAAAGGTCATATTTTAAAAATTTTCCGGGGGAGGCCTCGTAATCTATTCCCCATTTTTTTAAAATTTCTTAAAATTGTTCCTTTTGTGTGTTGTAACTGTAACATTGTAAAAATGGATATTATAGGCTTAGAAATCCGTAAATACGTGTTTTTAAGATGGTGAAATTAAATTAAAAAAAAAAAACCCTGAGGAGAACTGTTTCTCTCGCTCCTGGGGGGTATGCCAGGACGCCCCCCCCCCCCCCCCCCCCCGGTAAGTGACCCCCACCCAAACTTAATGCTAAATCCGCCCCTGCGGTGAGGTCGAAACATCGCCAACACTGAACTGAGTTTTTATACTTTTTACCCACGTCAGGATCCAACCTCATTATACATTATTATATTCTTTAAAATAAAATCCTAAATTCATTCATAACATCCACTTTTATATTCCTTTAAATGAAATAGGATTAAATTTAATTTAATCCGAGAAAAATATTATTATTATTATTATTATTAATTTCCTTATTAACATAAAAGCGTTCGTATGTTTGAATTTTGATTGTATTTTAAACGGAATTGAGCTGTTTTTGATTATTAACTCTTATATTAGTCATTGGCAAATCATTTTTTCGTGCTATTCTGAGAACAATAGGTTTTCAAGTCTGACTAATTACTTGCAGACTAGTTATGTCAATAATGGAACGGACTCAATGAAAGTTAGATTAGGACACAAGGTCAGGTTGTGTTGCAGATGAATAGAAAGAATAAGAAGAAAAAGAAGCACCTTGGAATCTTTAATAAAGGGGACAAGTAGGACGGGATACACTGACAGACAGACGTGTTTTGTCTAAAAGAAGAAACTTGAACCTGCGGGCTGATTCATGACCGTGATCTCTATGCTGAGGTCTGGAGTCAAGCCATGTGCCAAACCCGTTCCAATATTCTCAACCAAAAGGGTGTAACTAACGCTAAACTATACTCAGTAACATTCAGGGACAAACAAGGGTGCGGCCATTTATTTTATTATTGAGAATTCGAGTGTGCAGTATTGTCAAATTGCGGAACTTTTTTTAGACTGTTACTCCCCTTAAATAAAAAAACAGAAAGGAGTAACAATCTAAAGAAGGTGTACGAAATGTTCTTCTTAAGACTGTTACTCCCTTAATACAAATAGAAGTGTGATATTCCTTTGTCACAAAGTCAAAGTGCATTGGACTACACATCCCTTTGTCTTAAAAAAAAAAAAAAAAAACTGTAGAGAAAGGACAGTAGAGTAGGGGTCAGTGGAGTAGAGGCCCTGGTTCGATCCCCTGAGAGGTCACATTTTTTATATCGATAATACCGTAAAGTTAAATGAATTTTGTTGTGGAAATTTTCATCGCCCAACCGTAAGATATTAGCATGAATTATTTCATAATTTTAGGACTAGCCGTTGTAGGGAACTTTTTATTAATATTATTACTTTAAGTATTGTGATGGCGCGAAAATTCGATTTTGAGATTTTAATGGATTTACACGTTTTTAAAGAATGTCTGTCTATCGTCTGTGCAGACGCCTGGAGCTTAAACTACTGGGCCGATTTTGACGAAATTTGGCATACATGTTCAGAAAAATCATACCCCGAGGCGAAATCGACAAATGAATTATAGCTCCGAATTTGGGGGCGCTACCCCCAAAAAACTCTAAAAAAAAAATCGTGAAAAAAAATATTTCTCGAAAACGGTTCCGACGATTTTGATTAAAAAAATCTAAAATGTAGTCCATTTAAATACGAATCTTACGATATTAAGCCGTTTTCCCGGGAAAAATCTAGTTCCTGAGAAAATAGCTTAAAACGCGGACGAAGAGAGCCCGGGTTCGATTCCCTGCCCTGGAGAAGTTATTTTTATGATAAATCTTGATGAAATGTTCAGTAATAATTAAATTTACATACTAAAACTAATAAATGGAAAACACTGGGCTAAGTGATTATGAACTCGTATATATGAGAAAGTTTGTGTGAGTTGTCTCAGACCGATTTTTTAGGTGTTATTTGGCACTGAAAACGCAATATTAGCGGTAAAAAGCATAATACATATAAAATGTTATTTATTCATGTTTGTAATCTATACTTTTCAGTATTAGCTTTCATTTGATACCTAACTCGAAAATTAAATAATAAAACATTTTGAGCTTAGCAAATTTTTGCGCATTAGCCATACGCATATTAAATTTTCACTTCACAATAATTGTCCCATGTGTGGGCCCTAAAGTAACGCCAGTATTTTAAATTTTTACTTTTCTAGCCTGAATGATTTAGGGGATACGAACTAAAGTACGACGGACGGACAGACATATTGTCACTCTCGGGTTTCGAGGATGATCTACGATCTACGTAACCCTAAAAACATAGGGGAGTAACAATCTAAAGAAATACTGTAAAATTATTAGGAGATACTGTCTTGATCTACTGTGCGACAGTGTATGTTTGTTCATAGATAATTTAGCTATTCATTATCTGCAATGATAACTTAAACACACTAAATATTTTCTAAATTTATCATATACCTACACGAGGAGCATTCATAAAAATTAAATTCGTTCATAAAAAAATTCGAGTCAGGGCACACATATGACCGGTATTAATATGTCAAGGTTATATAACGAGGAATCAAATATAGCAGCTGTTTTAAACCATTCAAACAAATTATTCCCGCGTTTAGCTAAGATTTAAGAGATTTAATCTTCTAATATAAATCCCTAGGCACTTCTTTGGACTGTTACTCCCCTTAGAAAAACAGAAGTGAGTAACAACCTAAAGAAGATGTACGGAATGTTCTTCTTTAGACTGTTACTCGCCTTATAAAAACAGAAGTGTGATATTCCTTTGTCCCAAAGTACATTGGACTAAACTTCGTCTTAATAGTTATTTAGACAAAGGAATGTATATGGAATTATATTCTAAAAAAAAAACAAAAAAAAACAAAAAAAAACATAGGGGAGTAATAATCAAAATATCGCACAGAACTTCTCACCAAAAATGTTGATAATGATAATATATTAAGATTCACTTTTGTCACTTTAGTAGAACTTTACGTACCGTTTAACAACATAAGGTACTATAAAGGGTACTTAGGAGGATACTTTACTTAGGGTACTTACCATAAAGTTAGTTGACGAATTATTTAATTTCAAGCAATTAATATTGATGAGTTCGATGATATTATCAGTTCATTGATGATATCTTAATCAAATAGAGTCCCAATGTCTCAAATATTTCTGGCGATTTATATTTTAAAGTTAACACAAGTACAAAAACCATACACAAAGAATGAATGAATACAAAAAATACAAGCAGGTGGAAAAGCAGCATGACGCTAACCTGCGTGTCTCGCTCTGAAGTTACCCCCAGGGTTGTCTCATGGAGTCTAATGCTAGAGCAACCCAACACAATTACTTATATAGTTAAATTTATTATGAAAATTGTTATGTTGTTGTGTGAAATTTGTTATGTTTGTTATTGTGATCAAATTAATAGCTAATATTGAATACAGTGATTTCAACCACTTTAGTTGGTCCTAATCAATTGAAAGAAGTGGATTTTTTTCGACACCTTTTGTTAGTCCTAATCAATTCAATAACGTGGATATTTTTCAGCCACTTTAGTTGGTCCTAATCAATTCACTGAATTGGATTTTTTTCAGCCACTTTAGTTGGTCCTAATCAATTCAATAACGTGGATTTTGTTCAGCCAATTTAGTTGGTCCTTATCAATTCACTGAAGTGGATTTTTTTCAGCCAATTTAGTTGGTCCTAATCAATTCACTGAAGTGGCTTTTTCAGCCAATTTAGTTTGTCCTAATCAATTCACTGAAGTGGATTTTTATTCAGCCAATTTAGTTGGTCCTAATCAATTCACTGAAGTGGATTTTTTTCAGCCAATTTAGTTGGTCCTAATCAATTCACTGAAGTGGATTTTTTCAGCCAATTTAGTTTGTCCTAATCAATTCACTGAAGTGGATTTTTTTCAGCCAATTTAGTTGGTCCTAATCAATTCACTGAAGTGGATTTTTTTCAGCCAATTTAGTTGGTCCTAATCAATTCACTGAAGTGGATTTGTTCAACTACTTTAGTTGGTCCTAATCAATTCACTGAAGTGGATTTTTTTCAGCCAATTTAGTTGGTCCTAATCAATTCACTGAAGTGGATTTTTTTCAGCCAATTTAGTTGGTCCTAATCAATTCACTGAAGTTTCTTTTTCAGCCAATTTAGTTTGTCCTAATCAATTCACTGAAGTGGATTTTTATTCAGCCAATTTAGTTGGTCCTAATCAATTCACTGAAGTGGATTTTTATTCAGCCAATTTAGTTTGTCCTAATCAATTCACTGAAGTGGATTTTTATTCAGCCAATTTAGTTGGTCCTAATCAATTCACTGAAGTGGATTTTTATTCAGCCAATTTAGTTGGTCCTAATCAATTCACTGAAGTGGATTTTTTCAGCCAATTTAGTTTGTCCTAATCAATTCACTGAAGTGGATTTTTTTCAGCCAATTTGTTGGTCCTAATCAATTCACTGAAGTGGATTTTTTTCAGCCAATTTAGTTGGTCCTAATCAATTCACTGAAGTGGATTTATTTCAGCCAATTTAGTTGGTCCTAATCAATTCAATAACGTGGATTTGTTCAAAATACTTTAGTTGGTCCTAATCAATTCACTGAAGTGGATTTATTTCAGCCAATTTGTTGGTCCTAATCAATTCAATAACGTGGATTTGTTCAAAATACTTTAGTTGGTCCTAATCAATTCACTGAAGTGGATTTATTTCAGCCAATTTGTTGGTCCTAATCAATTCAATAACGTGGATTTGTTCAAAATACTTTAGTTGGTCCTAATCAATTCACTGAAGTGGATTTATTTCAGCCAATTTGTTGGTCCTAATCAATTCAATAACGTGGATTTATTTCAGCCAATTTAGTTGGTCCTTATCAATTCAATAACGTGGATTTGTTCAAAATACTTTAGTTGGTCCTAATCAATTCACTGAAGTGGATTTATTTCAGCCAATTTGTTGGTCCTAATCAATTCAATAACGTGGATTTGTTCAAAATACTTTAGTTGGTCCTAATCAATTCACTGAAGTGGATTTATTTCAGCCAATTTGTTGGTCCTAATCAATTCAATAACGTGGATTTGTTCAAAATACTTTAGTTGGTCCTAATCAATTCACTGAAGTGGATTTATTTCAGCCAATTTAGTTGGTCCTAATCAATTCTCTGAAGTGGATTTTTTTCAGCCAATTTAGTTGGTCCTAATCAATTCACTGAAGTGGATTTATTTCAGCCAATTTGTTGGTCCTAATCAATTCAATAACGTGGATTTGTTCAAAATACTTTAGTTGGTCCTTATCAATTCTCTGAAGTGGATTTTTTTCAGCCAATTTAGTTGGTCCTAATCAATTCAATGAAGTGAATTTGTTCAAAATACTTTAGTTGGTCCTAATCAATTCAATGAAGTGAATTTGTTCAAAATACTTTAGTTGGTCCTAATCAATTCAATGAAGTGAATTTGTTCAAAATACTTTAGTTGGTCCTAATCAATTCAATGAAGTGAATTTGTTCAAAATACTTTAGTTGGTCCTAATCAATTCACTGAAGTGGATTTATTTCAGCCAATTTGTTGGTCCTAATCAATTCAATAACGTGGATTTGTTCAAAATACTTTAGTTGGTCCTAATCAATTCACTGAAGTGGATTTATTTCAGCCAATTTAGTTGGTCCTAATCAATTCTCTGAAGTGGATTTTTTTCAGCCAATTTAGTTGGTCCTAATCAATTCACTGAAGTGGATTTATTTCAGCCAATTTGTTGGTCCTAATCAATTCAATAACGTGGATTTGTTCAAAATACTTTAGTTGGTCCTTATCAATTCTCTGAAGTGGATTTTTTTCAGCCAATTTAGTTGGTCCTAATCAATTCAATGAAGTGAATTTGTTCAAAATACTTTAGTTGGTCCTAATCAATTCAATGAAGTGAATTTGTTCAAAATACTTTAGTTGGTCCTAATCAATTCACTGAAGTGGATTTATTTCAGCCAATTTGTTGGTCCTAATCAATTCAATAACGTGGATTTGTTCAAAATACTTTAGTTGGTCCTAATCAATTCACTGAAGTGGATTTATTTCAGCCAATTTAGTTGGTCCTAATCAATTCTCTGAAGTGGATTTTTTTCAGCCAATTTAGTTGGTCCTAATCAATTCACTGAAGTGGATTTATTTCAGCCAATTTGTTGGTCCTAATCAATTCAATAACGTGGATTTGTTCAAAATACTTTAGTTGGTCCTTATCAATTCTCTGAAGTGGATTTTTTTCAGCCAATTTAGTTGGTCCTAATCAATTCAATAACGTGGATTTGTTCAAAATACTTTAGTTGGTCCTTATCAATTCTCTGAAGTGGATTTTTTTCAGCCAATTTAGTTGGTCCTAATCAATTCAATGAAGTGAATTTGTTCAAAATACTTTAGTTGGTCCTAATCAATTCAATGAAGTGAATTTGTTCAAAATACTTTAGTTGGTCCTAATCAATTCAATGAAGTGAATTTGTTCAAAATACTTTAGTTGGTCCTAATCAATTCAATGAAGTGAATTTGTTCAAAATACTTTAGTTGGTCCTAATCAATTCAATGAAGTGAATTTGTTCAAAATACTTTAGTTGGGAATCAATCCATTAAAGTCGATTCTTTCGACCACTTTAGTTGGTCCTTATCAATTCACTGCAGTAAATTTTTGACAGTACGGAAGCTATTTTGAGCTTTAAGTTTTTTTCACTGTGGGTAAAATCATCAAAAGCTTAGTAGATACAACTTATTTTCTTTTATACTAGCCGGATCGGTGCGCTTCGCGCACCTTATCCGTCTAGACGTTGGCGCTGTGTGTAAATAATAATTAAAACAATATAATTAATATATCTTTATTGTTACATAATTTCGTATTTTAGTAAAAGTAGGTTCATATTATTTTTTTATGCATTTTCAATTATTCTACATTCAATTTTCAATTTTAGTTACAATAAGTCTATGCAACAAATTTAAGATCTTAAAATCCACTGGAAGCTAAGATAATAGTATATGATTAAATCCAAGATGGCGGCCATATGTTGAAGTGAAATTACCTTTAATTTTCTTATTTAGCTACCATAGGTCAATGTACCAAATTTCAGATCCCTAGGTCCACTGGAAGCTGAGATAATAGAGTTATTAAATCCAAGATGGTGGTAGTAATTCAATATGGCGACCATATGTTGAAGTGAAAGTACCTTTAATTTTCTTCTTTAGCTACCACAAGTCTATGTACCAAATTTTAGATCTCTACGTCCACAGGAAGCTGAGATAATAGAATGTGAATAACTCCAATATGGCGGCTATAATTCAATATGGCGGCCATATATCGAAATAAAAATGGCCTTACTTTTCTATTTATGGTACACTTTATCTATGTACCGAATTTCAGATCTCTATATGTCAATGGGAAGTAGGAGAATTACTGATGAATAAATCCAAGATGGCGGCTATAATTCAATATGGTGGACATATATCGAAATCAAAATAGCCGCATTTTTCTATTTATGGTGCACTCTATCTATGTACCAAATTTCAAATCTCTATGTCAATGGGAAGTAGGAGAATTTTTGATCAGTCAGTCACTGTCACTCTTAGTTTTATATACATATTTTTATATACATACATATTTATATACATACATACATATTATATATACATACATATTTTTATATACATTTTTATATACATATTTTATATAGATATTTGTGACTTATTAGGCAATGATGATTTCATTAATTCGATAATTTTATCGCTTATACATTTGACTCATGAGAGATAAATAGGAACTCTATGTAATATTACTGCTTGTATATAATAACCGTTAACAAATAACTGACATTGATTGTCTAATGAGGAAATTGTTAACGATAATATTCACTTGTTTAACTAACGGGGAACTCTCTAAGAAACAAGGTGGTCTGGGCTCCATCATCTTTCACTTCCACAGAACAAAATGGGAAACCGTGGGAATCTCATCTATTCGTTCAAATGTCGTAGACTTTAATTAAAAAAACCAACTACCTGCTAGAAACCACCTCATGGAGAAATTACATATTTTATGAAAATCCTCTTTTCCTTTCGGCAATTACCTTAATTTTTTCTGAAAATCGAAAACGAAGTGTAAAAAATCAGCTTTTTACTTTCTCATATAAAGAGAAAGTATTGTGATGGCGCGAAAATTCGATTTTGAGATTTTGATGGATTTACACGTTTTGAGGTCCCCTGAGTCCAAAAAAGTGGTTTTTAAAAAATGTCTGTCCATCGTCTGTCGTCTGTGCAGACGCCTAGAGCCTAAACTACTGGGCCGATTTTGACGAAATTTGGCATACATGTTCAGAAAAATCATACCCCGAGGCGAAATCGAGAAATGAATTTTAGCTCCAAATTTGGGGGCGCTACCCCCCAAAAACTCTGAAAAAAACGGAAAAACAATTATTTCTCGAAAACGGTTCCGACGATTTTGATTAAGTAATTCTAAAATGTAGTCCATTGGAATACGAATCCAACGATATAAGCCGTTTTCCCGGGAAAAATCTAGTTCCTGAAAAAATAGCTTAAAACGCGGACGGAGAGAGCCCGGGTTCGATTCCCCGCCCAGGAGAAGTTATTTGTATGATAAATTTTGATGAAAGGTTCAATAATAATTAAATGTACATACGAAAACTAATAAATGGAAAACACTGGGCTATGTAATTATGAACTCGTATATGAGAAAGTTTGTCTGAGTTGTCTCGGTCCGATTTTTTATTTTTCTTACCTAAAGGAAGTATGGTTTTTACCCAAAAAAAACCCACCTAAATCGTGATTTAAGTGGAATTATCAGTTTTGGATATTTTTAATACGATTTGAGTGGTTTATAGCTGGATGTCTGTCTGCGTGTGCGTGTCTGTCTGTCTGTCTGTCACGCATAACTCCCACAGTTTTATTCGAGATTTTAGCGGGATTATCTGTTTTGGGTGCTTTTAATATGAATCGAGTGGTTTTTAGCTGGATGTCTATATCTGTCTGTAACTCTAACAGTTTTTAAGCTAGAGAGTTGAAACTTGGTACAGAAATTAGACCTTTCATGAAGTTGTGCTGTCCTGAAAAATCATAAATTTGTGACGTCATTAACCCATTTTCCTGAGTCAACAAACATTTCGAACAATTTAAAAAAAACGGAAAATTTTCTCCAGTGTCAAAAAATTTTAAAAAACTCGAACTTTTAAAATTTTAAAAAACTGAAAATTTTCTGATTGTTCTGAAATTTTCGCTAAGTATGCCGTTTTATAAGACGCAAATATTCGCCCTGAATTTCGTTTTGATATCTGCCGCCATTTTGAAAATATTGACTTTTTTCCTAGAAAATTTAACGCTTAATAATTTTAGAACTTTCACCGGTTGAGCTGAAATTCGCAGCAATGATACCTTTCTATAAGATAAATAAGTCCTCCATATTTTATCTTATCTACCGCCATTTTGAAGATATCTACATTTGATTTTTATTTAAGAAAATGTCTGTTTACATTTTTAAATACCTCACTATTACGGACCTCATTATAACGAACTTAACTTTTAACGGACAAACAAAATTATGATACAAATGATAAAAAAAAAATCTGCTGTCATTTATAGGTTTATATTTGTAAAATATTTTACGATTTTGGTAGTATTCATACTACGGAAAGATTACATTTTAATTTAAATCAAATTATTATTAACTACGGGAAACCGACAGAGAAAAATACACTCCAGCACCGGGATTTGAACCAATTAATATTTTGTAAAATATGAATTTCTAATTGATTGTACTATAGGTACAGGTACTAATTGGGTACTTTATAATTATAAGCGTTATTTCTCGGTCTAGTTTTATGTCATTAATGTTGACTCAGATTTGTGGAAAATTGAAAGCTTAAATTCGGGACAAGGTATCATTAACGTCAGAGAAAATCATTCTCCTGCGTAGCTTAGTTGGTATAGTGTGCTATACTGGAAATATAGAGGCCCGTGGTGCAAATCCCGGCGCTGGAGTGTATTTTTCTCTTTCTGTTTCCCGTGGTTTATATTTGGTAAGCAAATGTTCCGAGACGGCGTCCGATTTTTTAAAAATAAATGTATGACATTAGATGTTATTGGATTTAAATTCAAATATACTATGTATATATGTATGTATATATTTATATACATACAACTGTACTATAAATATATTATACTATGTACATATATGTATTTTTAAAAGTTATTTTTAATTTTATTTTAAAAATATTAGAATGAAAAAGTTTTTCTTTGATTAAAAAAATCTTATTTTTGTGGGAAATTGTTGTAGTTTAATTTATTTCTGTTTACATGAATGAAATGAAAAGTCTAGCGTCAAGCTAATTATAAAACAAACATAAACTCGTGATTGTAGATAAGATTACAATTAGGATGGACTAATCAGCACCTCATTTTTAACACCCATCTGCTAAATTTCTAGTATAGAAATATAACTGCAATACGCTCATTGAGTTTATTCAACTCTTTCCTACTGTCTTTACTTAGATAGTTTTCAAAGGCTTTTCACCTTGAATTTACAAAAGAATAATAATTAATATAAAAATGCCATTTTTCAAAACTGGTCTTATTTTCAATTTTTTTTTTTTTTTTTTTTTTTTTTTTCTGTATTGCTCACATTAGTTGTATCTATGTGCAAAATTTGGGGAAGATTAAATGACGGGAAGCGGTTCAAAATTGGGGTAATAGGTGTGCGATGAAACTTAAAAGCGAATAAATTTGACGCCATTTTGTTTTTATTTTTGGTTTTTTTGGTTTCTGTATTCTTCACCTTAGTTGTATCTATGTGCAAAATTTGGGGAAGATTATATCACGGGAAGTGGTTCAAAATTGGGGAAACGGAAATGTGCGATGAAACTTACAAAGCAAAGTAATATAAGACCAGTAAAAATCGGCTTGATTCCGTATAATATATCACGATGAAAATAGATAGGTTTGCTCTACTCTCTATGCAGTGGATATAAATTTCTGCCCACATTCAACATTTCTAATATATAGATAGTATAGAGTATGGTACAGGGTGATGCAGCGCGGATTACCACATTTTAAATGGTCACAATGTGCTTAATTCTAGAGCTAGGAGATTGAAATATAGCACATTTTCTAGCAAAAATGTGGAAGTTTATTGGTCATAAGTCAAATTTTCAAGTGCGGAACATAATGTCCAATAAATCTCGTCCTTGTCGATTTACACATTCTTAGATGCGCTCAGCGAATAATTTTCTTAAGTGAACATAAGATATAAAAAGTCCAGTTATGCACCATGACTTAATGAGCGAATTTTCAAAAAAAAAAAAAAACCTGCGTATTATTGCCTTTGATAATATACGAAAATTTTGAATTAGAATTTGGATGGGTGAAAAAAAGAATTGGTACACGGGGGTACGGGGTACAAAAGTCAAAATAGTATTTAACCTTCAAGATGCATGTCGTTGGGAAAGCTCTTTAAGAGTACAGTAATTGTTGTTATGTATAGTTTTACCATATTTCCATTTAAGAGGGGGGTAAAATGGAAAAACACATTTTTATGTTATTTTTTTACCCTAAATTGTCAAAATTTGACCCCTAAATGATCCGCTAAAAGGTCCGATATAGTAAGATCCGTTTTAGTGAGGGATTTAAAAATGTAAACAAACTTTCCTACATAAAAATCAAAAGTTGATATTTTCAAAATGGTGGTTGATATTTTCAAAATGGTGGTTGATATTAAGCTAAAATATGGAGGACATATTTATCTTATAGAAAGGTATAATTATTGTGAATTTCAGCTCAATGGGAGAAATAGTTTAGAATTAATTAAGTATTCAAGTTTTAAAGTTCAAAAGTCGAAATTTTCAAAATGACGGCAAATATCAAAACTAAATTCAGTGGATATGTTTGTCTTATAAAGAGGTATAAATTGGTGCAAATTTCAGCGCAATCAGAGAATTTTTAGATTTTTTACCAGTTTTTGAAATTTTTATCTGATAGGACAATCAGTTATGTCAGGATAGGATAACTACTTGTAAGGACTGATTTTTGTACCAAGTTTTTAACTCTCTAGTTTAAAACTTGTGGGAGTTATGTGGGACACGCAAATTGACAGACAGACAGGCACACAGACAGACAAACAATCTTCTTATAATACCCACAAAACACGGAGAATTCTGTTGAAATCTCGGTTTCCGATTTTTAAGGTGAAAAATTGTTTTTGGGCGAGGAAGAGTAAAAACACTGACTGGTAAATCTATTATTTTTGTAAGTATGTATATAGGTAATTGTAGTAAGGCTATGTTAATCGTTTTCGCTTAAAATTTGTCCATTTCCTATTATGGCTTCATTCATAGTAAGCCTTTCAGGCATGATTTTTTCTTCGCCCGGACGTAATTTTAGATTATTATCAACAACAAAAAAATAAATGCAAAAAATAGATAATAGAATTGGAGACAATAGTAAAGTAACTGTAGAGGCCATTCTCTTATTACTGGTCTTATATTACTTTGCTTTGTAAGTTTCATCGCACATTTCCGTTTCCCCAATTTTTAACCACTTCCCGTGATTCAATCTTCCTCAAATTTTGCACATAGATACAACTAAGGTGAAGAATACAGAAACAAAAAAAAAATAAAAACAAAAACAAAATGGCGTCAAATTTATTTGCTTTTTAAGTTTCATCGCACACCTATTACCCCAATTTTGAACCACTTACCGTCATTCAATCTTCCCTAAATTTTGCACATAGATACAACTAAGGTGAAGAATACAGAAACCAAAAAAAAATAAAAACAAAAACAAAATGGCGTCAAATTTATTTGCTTTTTAAGTTTCATCGCACACCTATTACCCCAATTTTGAACCACTTACCGTCATTCAATCTTCCCTAAATTTTGCACATAGATACAACTAAGGTGAAGAATACAGAAACCAAAAAAAAAAAAAAAAAAAGTCAAAAATAAGACCAGTTTTGAAAAAATGGCATTTTTATATTAATTATTTTACTACAGTTCATGAATGGAATACAAGTATAATTTTACTTTTTGTATTGGATTAAACGATATCTTAAAAATCCGTGTAACATTTTTCCTTAGTTTTGCATACGCTCACGCTTGTATTAATATATTATTTAAAATTAAAACTATCAGACTTATAAATGTGAGAGCGAACACCGGTTTTAAGATGTTAGTCCTTGAACCGTGTCTACAAAAGGTTCTCCACCAGAGCTTTTCGATGATTTGGAAAAACATTTATTCAGCTTAAAATTCCCCTGAAATTAAAAATTATATTATGCATTTATGTGTAAATAAGATAATCTTGCCTAAAATTTTATTTATCTTTTTTTTTTTTGTTATTGTATCCATAAATAACAATTAGATGGGGTTTGTTGGATTAACTAAGGTGGTTTATACATCTTACTTTTTATCAGTTTAGAATGGTCATGAACCATTTAAATCAAATCTTGCTATTAGTTCATGGCTTTGGGAATTCTTAAATGATCCTTTCTATAAGTTCGTGGCTTTGGGAATTCTTAAATGATCCTTTCTATAAGTTCGTGGCTTTGGGAATTCTTAAATGATCCTTTCTGTAAGTTCGTGGCTTTGGGAATTCTTAAATGATCCTTTCTATAAGTTCGTGGCTTTGGGAATTCTTAAATGATCCTTTCTATAAGTTCGTAGCTTTGGGAAATTTTAAATGTGCCATTTATTAGTTCGTGGCTTCTTAAACTGAGTTATATTTTAAAAAGCATTGATGAAATAAACGTGTTAATAATCGTACGTAATTAATTAAATATAATATTTATAGTCTATGTACGTGTTTTAATTTACGCAGGAAAAAGGATACAACCAATTTCATCCTATTATATTAAATTGCTTATATATTTATATATGTATATACAAATAAATAAATAAATATATATATATATATATATATATATATATATATATATATATATATATATATATATATATATATATAAATATATAAAAATATATAAAAATATATATATATATATATATATATATATATATATATATATATATATATATATATATATATATGTCAGCGCCTCTCAACTCAGGGTTTCGGTCAAATAAATATATATATATATATATATATATATATATATATATATATATATATATTTATATATATATATATATATATATATATATTCATTCTTAAAAAAATGATTTATAAAACAATCGTTTTTTAAAGTCACGTATAAAGGAAAAAATGTAGTGTTGTTTATCCTGATGGTTAAATAGTTTAGGTTGTCATACCTGGTGATTAATTAATTTTATTTCTTAAATCTAATTCTTCTTGTACTTATTAAAGATGACCGTATTTGTTATCATAGTCTACTTAGATAATCTATTAAAGGATTTTTAGTTCTATGTTTACTTTTTTCATAGCTTAAGGTGATTCAACTTTGAAGCGGGATCTAAAATTAGACAAAAATAAATCGATGTTGCTACGGACGCTAAGAATATTCCTTCTTTTTTTAACAAATCTTGACCTACATAATAGTTTCCCTCACGACGTGAGGAATCCACGTGAATTATCCTAACACTAAATAAAATTATATAACTTAAAAAATACTACGATTGCTTTGTATTATAATTACAAAGAATATTTAAATAGTTCTATGTACATACTTTTATAATTGAAGAAGAAAGTGGCGCTTTAATGTGGAAAATGCTGGAAACATTCATGCTACCACAAAAATATAACCTAAACATAACCTTTGTTTCTACAGTAGTTGAATAGAACATAACTTTTCACGCACACATCTACATCTGCTCACTTCGTTTTGGGTTTTTTTTGTTCTTAATTTTTATTTTTTAATCCATATATTTATTTCTTTTAATGCATTATTTTATTATATTATAATTTTTTATATGATACTTTTACGTAACAATTAGCGCTTAGCACGAAACATTGATGTTGATTACACCAGAGTTTGTTTATATGCCGGTTTAATAAGCATGGTTCATATTACGACTTAGTTATTAATATTTAAGCCTTTTTATTAAATTTGATTTAATCATATGTTTATTTTGTTTATATTATGAAACAGAATTGAAACTATTAATAATTTTGTAAATTCTACATTTGAAGTTATTATTAAAAAGAGCTTTTAGTGCGTTATTTACTTTTTATTCTTTCTATTATTTTAAGCTTATAGATTAACTACGTTTTAGTAATTTTTTTAATAGAACGATTGTGTTTCCTCTTCATCCACATCCGATCAATACAGTTTGCAAACTGCGTTTTAAGATTATCATCACATTTCTGAAAACTATCTTATTCACTTTTACGTTTCTACAGTCGATAAATCTACATAATTATGTAGTCTTACAATGTAACATATCAACTGTTCTTTATTACTTACTGTTTTTTTTTGTTCAAATTTTCTTTATTAATTACGGTTTTTTTTTCTTCTTTCGTTAAAAACCATTTTTTTTTTAAATTAATTAAAATTAATTTTTTATAAAGTTCTCTTAAAGGCAGCCACTGTATGCGAGTGACTGTATGACAGATTTCAGCGCGATTTGAAAGAGCATCACATTGATTGACTTCTCCCATATTCTTTTATTCTTTTCAATCTAAACTGCACTTATTGTTTTATAGTTATAGTAGGCCCTAGATGTTTATAAAATTTAAAATTTAGGTAGAGTATTCCCTATAATTTATTTTTTAATATTCTGATCATTTTTGGGTTCTTTTATTAATTTTTTTTTCTTATGATAATTTTTATACAGGTTATTTCATAAAGTTCTCACAGTACTAATGGATCATGTACTTTAGGTTATTTCTATAGTACAAAAATCGGTCCGAGACAACTCAGACAAACTTTCTCATATTCGAGTTCATAATTACTTAGCCCAGTGAATTTCATTTATTATAGTTTTCTAGTTTTCGTAGGTACATTTAATTGTTATTGAACATTTATTTATCAAAATGTATCATAAAAATAACTTCTCCTTGGTGGGGAATCGAACCCGGCCTCTCTCCGTCTACGTTTAAAGCTATTTTCTCAGGAACTATATAGATTTTACCCGGGAAAACAGCTTATATCGTTAGATTCGTATATTTAAATGAACTATATTTTAGATTTTTACTTTCTCATATAAAGAGAAAGTAATGTGATGGCGCGAAAATTCGATTTTGAGATTTTGATGGATTTACACGTTTTGAGGTCCCCTGAGTACAAAAAAGTGGTTTTTAAAATATGTCTGTCCGTCGTCTGTCGTCTGTCTGTGCAGACGCCTGGAGCCTAAACTACTGGGCCGATTTTGACGAAATTTGGCATACATGTTGAGAAAAATCATATCCCGAGGCGAAATCGAGAAATGAATTTTAGCTCCAAATTTGGGGGCGCTACCCCCCCCAAAAACTCTGAAAAAACGTGAAAAAAATATTTTTCGAAAACGGTTCCGACGATTTTGATTAAAAAATTCAAAAATGTAGTCCATTTAATTCCACACGACCAATGCAAAATGCCGTTTTCGCACGAGTTGCGTACCGTACTTTATCTACGATTGTTAGATTTTAATAATAAATACAGAAAAAAATAAACTTGCTGTATATAAGTTCGTATCTCTCTTTTGATAAAGATGGCATTAATTCTTGAGTTGTATTTTTTGCCGAATTAATTATTTCTGAAGGAATATTATTCTCCACATTTTCGTCAAAGTCACTTGATTCACTCATTGTTTTTCACTAAAAACTCGATATAAACAGTTACTTTAATAAAAGAACAGCAAATTAGTTTTGTTAAATGTAAACAAACTCGCTAATCGTGCGTAAAGCTGAAGAATTCCTCTTCTTTACCGCGCTAGCGTGGTAAAGAAGAGGGATTCTTCAGAACTATGAGACGCGCATGCGCAATGAATACAAGTACGTAAATAATCACTTTCTACGCATCTAAACAAAGATATAATGTTTATATTTCGTATCAATCGTAGATAAAATATTTTTGTTCTTCAGAACGATTAAATAACTTCCGTTAACTTCGGTAAGCTCAGAAGCAAAAACTAATAAGCAATTAACTTACCTAAACACTTCCACCAGGCTTCCCCCTTACTTATGCCTTTACCATAGAGAGGATGAGTGTAGTAAGTTTTAGGAAGCCGCTGATTAGTAGAACCTCTCAAGAAGTATATAGGCACAGTGATGCCATAACTTCCATTCATGGCATCTATTGCTTTAAGCAAAAGCAATGTATCTTCTGTCAAGTCATATATTTCAGCTACTACTCTACCTTTCTCACTAAAATAATAATAATAATAATAATAGGGTCATTTCAAAATTTCGGTGCATTTCAACCTTGGTAATTATTCAAAAACATTTTTGATATAATTGTAGTTTTTTTCACTGCTACCATGTCTTTATGGCCTCCCTAGTAACTTCCCTTTGTATGCACGCAAAATCACCAACATTTGCAATAATATTGATTTTGAAAAAATCGCTTGAATCTATGGAGTGAGATTCAAGTCTAGGTAATGAGAAGATTAATAAATTAATTAATAAAATATTATTAATAATATTGATAGTATTATAGCTTAATAAAATATCACTTTCTACGCATCTAAACAGAGATACAATGTTTATATTTCGTATCAATCGTAGATAAATATTTTTGTAACGCAGATAATCTTATACTATAACCTCATCCATTTCTAGTCTGATAACTAAAGTTCAATTAAGGCCCACTGTCAAATACATTGAGGTTAAAATGTTTTTTAACGGAAGCGATTGTAAGAAATGTTTCAACCGTCCCCGGTCTCCCCATCTTTCTCTTTTTATGAGAAAGTAAAAATAAACATGGGTGTGCTACCGAAATTTTTAGTAGGAATTGTCCCATTTTTTGTGTGAGAAACACAGAAATATATTGTTATAAGTCTGTTAATAATTAAACTCCATGTCTTTATAACCTTAATTGACCCTGCTCATTCTGGTTAGTTTAAAACGACTCGAGAATTGTCAAATATTAAAACTGTAATATGTTCAAATGTATTAAGACATCTAAGACAAAATTTAAAAATAGTTTATATAAGTCGGGTAGGGTATGACGCAATAAGTCTTTATTTAGTTCTGTTTTTAAGTTTTCTGTTTATTTATGCCGAAAGAAATATAAATAGAAACGTCGCATTTTCTCAGTGCATTATGTAAACTTGCTTTATTTTAAACTGTTTTAAATTTTTACTAACATGTTAACTTGACCAGTAAAGTTGCCTCTGTATTTTTTACTTTCTCATATAAAGAGAAAATATTATGATGGCGCGTAAAATTCGATTTTATGATTTTTATGTATTTACACGTTTTGAGGTCCCTTGAGTCCCAAAAAGTGGTTATTAAAAAATGTCTGTCTGCATGCAGACACGTGGAGCATAACCTACTGGGCTGATTTTAATGCAATTTTGACATACATGTTCAAGAAAAATTATACCTCAAGGCGAAATCTAGAAAATTTAGCTTTTTTAGCTGCAAATTTGGAGGCTCTTCCCCCCAAAAAAAACGTGAAGGAAGAAATTATTTTTCGAAAACGGTTTTGATTAAAAAAATTGAAAATGTAGTCCATTTAAAAAACGAATCTAATGATGTTAGCCGTTTTTACCGGGGAAAATCCATTTTCCGAGATACTGATGAAAATAGATCTGATTTTGTTGCAATTTGAAAACAAAAAGCAAACTTATTGCAAAAAGTAAAAACACTTTACATAGTTTCAGTTCAGTAAGTTCTATTTATTAATAATTTTCTGTGACAGAAAAAATGATATAAATTTACTGTTATTACCTACTTACATAGTTAAACGTGTGTAAAACTTTAATTATTTACATTTACAAATTAATTATTTACACAATTATTTACATTTACACGTTAATTATTTAAACAGTTAAACGTGTGCATAACGTTTAACACAGTTAAACTTGTGTAAAACTTTAATTATTTACATTTACACGTTAATTATTTGGACAGTTATACGTGTGCAAAACATTTAACACAGTTAAACTTGTGTAAAACTTTAATTATTTACATTTACACGTTAATTATTTGGACAGTTATACGTGTGCAAAACATTTAACACAGTTAAACTTGTGTAAAACTTTAATTATTTACATTTACACGTTAATTATTTGAACAGTTATACGTGTGCAAAATATTTAACACAGTTAAACTTGTGTAAAACTATAATTATTTATATTTACACGTTAATTATTTAAACAGTTAAACATGTGCAAAACATTTAACACAGTTAAACTTGTGTAAAACTTTAATTATTTACATTTACACATTAATTATTTGAAGAGTTATACGTGTGCAAAACATTTAACACAGTTAAACTTGTTTAAAACTATAATTATTTAAATTTACACGTTAATTATTTGGACAGTTATATACGTGTGCAAAACATTTAACACAGTTAAACTTGTGTAAAACTTTAATTATTTACATTTACACGTTAATTATTTAGACAGTTATACGTGTGCAAAACATTTAACACAGTTAAACTTGTGTAAAACTTTAATTATTTACATTTACACGTTAATTATTTGGACAGTTATACGTGTGCAAAACATTTAACACAGTTAAACTTGTGTAAAACTTTATTTATTTACATTTACACGTTAATTATTTGAAGAGTTATACGTGTGCAAAACATTTAACACAGTTAAACTTGTGTAAAACTTTAATTATTTACATTTACACGTTAATTATTTGGACAGTTATACGTGTGCAAAACATTTAACACAGTTAAACTTGTGTAAAACTTTAATTATTTACATTTACACGTTAATTATTTGGACAGTTATACGTGTGCAAAACATTTAACACAGTTAAACTTGTGTAAAACTTTAATTATTTACATTTACACGTTAATTATTTGGACAGTTATACGTGTGCAAAACATTTAACACAGTTAAACTTGTGTAAAACTTTAATTATTTACATTTACACGTTAATTATTTGGACAGTTATACGTGTGCAAAACATTTAACACAGTTAAACTTGTGTAAAACTTTAATTATTTACATTTACACGTTAATTATTTGGACAGTTATACGTGTGCAAAACATTTAACACAGTTAAACTTGTGTAAAACTTTAATTATTTACATTTACACGTTAATTATTTGGACAGTTATACGTGTGCAAAACATTTAACACAGTTAAACTTGTGTAAAACTTTAATTATTTACATTTACACGTTAATTATTTGGACAGTTATACGTGTGCAAAACGTTTAACACAGTTAAACTTGTTTAAAACTATAATTATTTACATTTACACGTTAATTATTTACACAGTTATACGTGTGCAAAACGTTTAACACAGTTAAACTTGTTTAAAACTATAATTATTTACATTTACACGTTAATTATTTACACAGTTATAAACGTATAACTGTGTAAATAATAACAGTAAATCTTAATAATTTTTCTTCGAAATTAATAAGTCTACCATAAAGAGATCGCACAGATGTTTTCATATTAAGTGGATTGCACGCAATATGCAACCAAGATACGGGTATTTAATTTTTAAAACAACAAGGTCACTTTGCAAAAACTGTAGATGACAAATTACTATAATATAGTTTTACAATATAAAATACCAGGATTATTGTATATTGTAAGATTAACAGTCTTGAAACAATAAATACTATACGGATTATTTGATATCTTCCCAGCTCAAGAGTTTTACTTTTTAAAACAATCTCTCCAACTCAAAAAAATATCTCGCAAATAAATCTCTCGATTCCATTTATACCTACTTGGTTTGTGCAAAAGCTTCATTTTTTAGTACTATTAATTTTAAAACAGAACGATGGTTTTAACCATTTATTAGTTTTATTAGTAAGATAAATAATTATTTACGCACCAAGGGAGTTAAGTAAGTGATCGTATCCTGAGCGATGATGTTGGTTCCTGTGGCGAAGCCGAGGGAACCACAATGTTAACTCCCGAGGCGAAATCGAGGGAGTTAATTATCGCACGGGTAAAATTGATTTTTACTCCCAAGGTACGTACAAGATTTTATCTACAGAATAGAGAAATAGGTTATTTACGCACCAAGGGAGTAAAGTAAGTGATTGCACACTGAGCGATGAAGTTGGTTATAACGTTCACTCCTGAGGCGGAGCCGAGGGAGTTAATTATCGCGAGGGTGCAAGTGATTTTTACTTCCGAGGTACGTACAAGATTTTACCTCCAGAAGAGGGAAAAAAATATGAAAATATTATAATTTTAAATTATTTTATTCAACAAAAAATACATATTTTTATATTTATTTAAAACAAAAAAAATAGTTATAGTTTAGATATATGTAATTAACAATTCACTAAATAAGTTTAATCAAGTTAAAATTAAATTATAGATAGTAATTATTTGAACTTCAATACTAAAATTATTGAATTATTGGGAGTATCAGCTGGGAGCTGAGTCATGTATCGACAACTGATGTATGTAAACATATGGATTATTTAATCTATATTTAGAACTTTTACTCACTTTTAATGTTCGTTTTACTGATGAATCACTATGACAGCCTTGTGGAGGTTACATGACATATGTGAAAATTACATTACAGATTTAGATATTATACAAAAGTTAATAAATGAAATTGTGTATTTACAACCTTGCTTACTTGTGCTTTATCTAGGGCAACACTGGAGGGAATCATGAGAGTTCATGATTCCCTTATTTTCCATTACTCCTTGTTCAAACAGAGTAGGTGCAATGAGTAACTTTCTTCCTTGTAAACTAGGGAGGAAAGTTCACTTTTCCTCACATCTGAAGATAAAAAAAAGTTTACCTCCACCGGGGAGAAAAAGTGAACTTTCCTCCCCAGTTTACAGGGAGGGAAGTTACTCATTGCACCCGGTCGGGTTAAACAGGGAGTAATGAAAAATAAGTGTTGCCCTAGATAAAGCACAAGTAAATAAGGTTGGTGCTAATACACATTTCATTTACTAACTTCTGTTTTATGTCTAAATCTATAATGCCATCTTCACACATGTCATGTAACCTCCACAAAGGTTGCCACAGTGATTCATCAGTAAAAGAAACAAACAAGTTAAAAGTGGAAACATAATTTCTAAATGTAGATTAACTAATCGATATTTAAATACATCAGTTGTCAACACCATTCAATACACGACTCAGCTTCCAACTGATTCTCCCATTTAATTTTAGCATTGAAATTAAAATAACTAGGCATCGCGGGGCTCTATCATTGAAGCGACCGTATGTTAATAAATATGTATTGAATATTGAAAAAATAGATAATCATGAATCATGATGAGTTGATAGATATAGGGTATGATAGTAGTACAGCGGCTATTAGTAAGGGAACCACCCCGCATTCTTACTATTCCACTAACCATACATCTCTATTTCAATATTTATAATTTGTATCTCTTTGCTACAAACAAACTACTGCATGTATCAAATTGAAATTTTGCATGCCTGTTCCAATTGTGCATCAGATGGTGTCTATGAAGTTTTATTAAAATCGTCACGTTAGAACGTAAGATATCGGTAAAAAGGTTGTTTTCTCTATTTTAAACGTTTAGGCCCGCTTTAATAGTTTTAGCGATCTTTATTAATTCATAGCGGTGTCGCTGTTGGTTTTACTAAAAAATGTTATTTGAAAAAAATGTTCGTCTCATCGAATAGATGATGATAGAATCTTTTCCCGTCCTGAAATTCCAATTTAATTTTTAAACCTCTCGTTTACGCGAGCGTTGCGCGCGAACTCTTGGACGGATCACGCTGTCCAACGAACTTAGCCTGAGTATTAGTAAGAGGATCATGTATACCAAATTTCAACTAAATCGGTCAACTTTTACTCAAGTTATCGTCACACGCGTGAACGTTACTGACAGACAGACAGACAGACAGACAGACAGACAGACAGACAGACAGACACGGAGCATATTTCGTTGAATGTAGGAAGCTCGCTACGCTCGCTTCAATTATTATCTATAATTTAATTTTAACATGATTAAACTTATTTAGAGAATTGATAATATTATATCTAACTATATTTTTTTTTAACAAATTAATATAAACCTATGTATTTTTTGTTGAATAACGTAATTTTAAATTAAAATCTTTCCATATTTTTTTCTCCCTTCTGGAGAAAAAAATATGGGGAACCATAACGTTCACTCCCGAGGCGGAGCCGAGGGAGTGAACGTTATGGTTTCCGTTCAACTTCATCGCTCAGGGTGCAATCATTTACTTTCCTCCCTTGGTGCGTAAATAACTATTTTAAGCTTTCTCCTAACCATACAAATTACAATTTATTCAGTTAAATTCAGAATTCTCCTTTAACGATTTTGAATCATTTTTCAATTTTTATTTTGATATTTTTTTTATATCCTTTTATTTAATATGTAATATGGCACTCAGAATAATTGGATTATATAATAACTCAATTACAAAAATCAATTATATTTCAGGTTTGCTCTATTCTTATTGACTGTTAGTCGTTAGCCAATATTGCCCAATATAACAGCGCCAAATTTAAACCATCTATCTTAGTCATTTTAAATTACATGCCAAACTTATATTGACTACTAACTACGAACAATTAATTAAATAAGTAAAACTAAGTTTTATATTTCTAATCAACTACCAACAATTATTGAAGTAAGTGAACCTGGAGTTTAATATTAGTAAGTAAATAACTACAAAAAAATATTAACTACGAACAAATTAATAAAATAGATAAAACTAAGTTCTAGCGATTTTTTCTCTCCATGGCAATCCGTTTTAGACCATTCTTAATCGATTCCTTACACTCCAGACGATATCTCACCCTAGTTTATACTTGCAATCAACTAAGAACAATTATTGAAACAAGTAAAACTTAGTTTTTAGGGTTTCCAGGTCATCCTAGAAACCCTTATGCTTTTGGTAGTTCGTCCGTCCGTCCGTCGCATCTTGGAGTAGGTATATCACCCGACCTACTGAAGCTATATATAGACTTGAAATTTGGATCACAAGTTAAACTTTTGTGACCAAAAACAAAAAAAAACTATTGCGGACTTTAAACACATCAAAATGTCTGCGATCTGCGATCAATTGCGAATAGATCGCAGATCGCAGACCCTCAATAACACGAAAACCCCTTGAGATTGCCATAACACATAATGTTATATTGACCTCTATAACGCGACTATTATTATCCAAACAACCTCAATAACACGGATTTTTTCCAATTCACAACGTAACTCAGAACCTCTATTACAAGTCGTTTTGAAAAATCAACCTCTATAACGCGACTCTATACAGGAATGGGTCGACCTTGAACAAGTCTAGACTTGAGTGGGGAGCCAATGAGTGCTCGGGATTTTAAAATACCGAGCTCTCATTGGCTCCCCACTCCATTTTTTTACCTCCCGCGCTGTCAACACACCAAGACTCATTAGCAGAGACCTTCAAAATGTAGCATTTATTTTTACGAAATGTGGCACTAAAAAGTGTGGCAATATGGCACTTATTTTGGCCAAATGTGGCATTTATTTTAGCTAATGTGGCATTTATTTTTCAACTTTCCAACCCCCTCCCCCCTTTCCATTGTAAAAGGGATATTAAATCGTGCAACTTGAGTCATATTAACTACTTTATTACAATTTACAGGTATTTATTATTACAATACCCTACAATGACCCACATTGACCCGTGATGAGCTAGAGCTAATGGCTCTTAATCCTTAGGTTAGTGACACACTTTGCCACCTGGGTAGCACCACCCGGGTGGCGCCACCTTGTTGATGTGACTTGCTTCCGACACCTGTCTTGCGCCACCCAAGTTTTTACTTTTTTCGGGCAGTCGAGAAGAGGAACTGTGCATGCATATCATTATGTTTGTGAAAGAAGAAGGTAAAAAGGCGTTTCTGAGTTTATCGAATAATTTCAGATAAAAAGGAGACTACTAAAAAAAACTTTGGTTGAGAACTTTTAAAGCAGTGAGTTTTTAAAGTTGGGCATTGTCAAAATGTGCCGAAAAAACGGCTCTTTTTTCACCTATCCCGCAATAAAGTAATTAAATATTAACGTAACAAAATAATTATCCATATGCTATAAAATTTTAGTAAATTGTCTAAATAAAGAAACTTGTTTCATCTACATACGAATTTCCGTTTAGAAGTTACAAGGGTTTAAACTCGAGGGTCTAGAATTATTTTATAGACTGTAGTTTGTTTCATACAGTGTACCTCGCGTCAAAGAGGACAGTAACAGTTGCCGAATGTCGCGTGGAACTTTTTACGAATTGCTTAGAATATTGAAGAACAGTTTGACCAGTAAAGACACTTAGCCCCTGATTTTATTTCCCCTAGATTTGATTTGAAGAAGTGGGGGCTGAGTAGCAGGGGCTTGGGTGGCAATGTCTGACGGGTTCAATTAAAAACAATGGGCTGACCGGGTGGCGCCACCTGCAGGTGGCGGCTAGCCAGTGGGATGGTGGACCGGGTAGTGCCACCCGGCGGGTGGCGCCACCTCGTGTGGCAGGTTGCATTCTATTCTCATTGGAATCCTGCCCTGCAAGGGCGTATCTTACCTGGATTTATGGGTTGTAGCAGAGCCCCTTAAAATATTATAATATTTCTATTTTTTTCTCAGAACTTTTGGCCCAAATAAGGCAAAATGTGGCACAAAGTGTGGCATTTTACCGAAAATCGGCAAAATGAGGCTTTTTAGCAAAAAATTGGCAAAATGTGGCATTTTAGTATGGCGCCATGGCAAAAAGGCATTTGAAGGTCTCTGCTCATTAGGCACAGAAATTTATTATATCGGGCATTAATATACACCACCCAAAGCTACCTTTCAGCTTATATACCTTTTAATAATACTATAGCTGGATGCATAATATGGATGGATGTCATAAACACAGCTTTTTCAAAGTATGGGCTCTTCATTATTGCCGTTAACACCAGTAACTTTTCACCTGGAATCTCTATTTAATAAGAATCTGTCATTGCCATCTTCCGGGTGCAAAAAGATGTTGAAGTGTTCATTAAAACCATTGTAAAACCTCATAAATGGACTTCTATTCTTTGTGCATCCTGCTACAGGCTACAGAATAATGGATCATAACAATTCTGCAACACTCGAAACTTTTTTACAATTTTACCAACGTAGTAGCTAAGGGTTGCCTATCTTCCGGCCTATATTATATTTTAATTGAACTGAGCGAAACGAAGCTCTTATATACACTTTGCATTTGGTTGGACACATACTCCTCCTGAACGGCTGAACCTATCCGCACAAAATTCGGCACGATCATAGTGACCAACCACAGTAAGGTTTAAATTCTGAAATGGTCCAAATTGAAATGGTCCACGTACACAAGGGTACGTGGTACTAAAGTTAAAATAGTATGTGCCCGTGCCCTTCATGATGCATGACGTTGGAAAGCTCTTTAAGAGTACAGTTATTGTAGTTATCTTCACTATTGTCATATTTTCATTTAAGAGAGGGGTAAAATAGAATAAACAGGTCAAGTGTGTGCTAGTCAGCACACAGCGAGGGTCCGTAGGCAACCCTGTATAGTTTAAGTAGTACCCTATTGATGGTGTTTTTTAAAATGCTAAAAAGCTTACTTTGAACTATCCTATGGGTCTGATATTCTGAAAACACATAAAACAAACTTCTTATAAAGTATTTGTTTTCCACTGAACCGGACTACAACCATATAAATACATTGAAAAGACCATAGTTATAAATAAACGTATTTTTCGAAATTTCGAACAAGTGGTATCTTTACTTTTGGTCGAAGAATGTTCAGGAATTTTTTCAGATTTTTTGCACTTCACATAAGCGAGATAGAGGGGGGGGGGGGGGGGGGGGGGCACGTTTCACACCCACTTCAAACTTGCCTACGCTCACCCTATCAAAGTTATAACCAAAGAATTAAATATTTTAGTAATCAGCTCGACGTACCCTTTCATATGATACCCCTCACGGTGTCGAAGAAAAATGACGAACAAATGTGTAGCCGTGAGAGCAGGCGACCGGACGGACGGACAGACACACGCAGAAAACTATAAGCGTCCTTGGTTTTGCCTACGGACCCTAAAAATATGAAACAAAATGTTTTTTAATTAAAAATTAGAAATATTACTATTTTTGATCCAATTTCAGCTGTTTATAAATAAAAATGTTTGTTGTTTAAGATTAAAATGCACGCTCAGCTCAATATTGCAAGGAGACAACTGCATTGCACACCAAGTAATAATGGAAGAACAGAGTAAATTTTACTTTTAATTGAATTCAACTCTTTGGACTAGTTTAGTGTAATCAATTGCCCGTGAAATTGTTTATTTTATTTCGGCCTTGAGGGATGATAATTTAGTAAATTAAAAATCGTCGTGGTTTTGAGATTATAGTTGTAAACAAGAAGTTCTTTATGTTAGTTATGAAAGAGTTCTCTGGAGGTGGTTAGTGGGGCGAGATAGTTCTTTACACTTGTATTGTTTGTTTTTGTTGAGATTTGTTAACAGCTGGGGGGTGGTGTTCCACAAGGTTGATACGTGGGGGGGTGTTCCCCACTCCTGTGTTTTGAACTGCACCTCTGGACCCCCTGCTCCGCGTGCAGTGCTACATTCGACGGTAGCTCTGACTTAGTTCGCGCGTTCTCGTTCTAATTTCTCGATTTCGAATCTTTGTCGTGATTCGCGCGTTACACCGGTATAATCCGTTCGTCTTTTCTTTTACCAGTGTCAAATTCACTCAATTTATTAGCGAAAAGTCTCAAAACACTTCATCGCTGTCAATGTAAAATTACTGTAAAATGTAATAATCAATTTAAAAATAATATATATATATATATATATATATATATATATATATATATATATATATATATATATATATATATATATATATATATATTATATATATATATATTACAACATAATAACGTAGTTGTGCTCTTTCTCGAAGTCAGCGAAACCATTTTAAACAATTTTTAGTTCTGTGAAATGGTTGCTTCATGTTAATAAATCATATAGTTTAAGTTTTTACCGCTTTTACAAAATGCCTCCTTTTAAAATATTTTTCGAAACATTCCCTAGCTTTTTTTACAAACCTTATCGAATAGATTGATATCTTGAAATGTAACTAGTTAGCTAATTCAAACCTTTCAAAAACGCATCTCCATTTTTGGTGATAGATAACGCTGTCTCTAATTTTGTATATAAACTTTCACTTTTCACTAAAGTTAAGATTTTTAAGACAGAATTGATATTTTAGTTATCGACAGAAGTAACAAATTTGTCAATTTATTTTTTAGGTGCACATTTTTAGGTGGTGAAGAAATACAACTTTTATTTCTGTTTTTGAAATTTTTTCAATAAAGTATATTAAGTTGTTAAGCAAAGCCAAATTAACTTGTTCATTAAGATTATGCTTTTCTGTAGTTTTTTATAAAGTTTTTCAAAGAAGAATTAAGTTGCTTACGCAAAGCCAAATTGGTACTTTTTTAGATTGTTATTCCCCTTTGTTCTTTTTTAGGGTCCGTAGGCAAAACCAAGGACCCTTATATTTTCCTGCGTGTGTCTGTTCGTCCGTCCTCTCGCATGCTCTCACGGCTACACCTTTCGTCTGATCACTTTGAAATTTGGCATGTTTGTGTCTTGTACCTACCCTCATATTTTAAAAATATAGCGACTTAAAAAAAATATTTTTCAAAAAAATTAGGGTAAAAAAACTTAACATTTTTTTAATTTTTTTTCGACACCGTGAGGGATATCATATGAAAGGGTGAGTCGAGCTAATTATAAAAATATATAATTCTTTGGTTATAACTTTGATAGGGCGAGCGTAGGCAAGTTTGAAGTGGGTGTGAAACGTGTCCCCCCCCCCTCTATCTCGCTTATTTGAAGTGCAAAAAATCCGAAAAAATTCCTGAACATTCTTCGACCAAAAGTAAAGATACCACTTAAAAAAAACTTACCAAAAGTAAAAATATTATTTTATTTTTTATTGACAAAATACGTTTTTTATGAACCATGGTCTTTTCGATGTATTTATATGGTTGTTGTCCGGTTCAGTGGCAAAAAAATACTTTATCAGAAGTGTTTTTATGTGTTTTGAGAATATCAGACCCATAGGATAGTTCAAAGTAAGCTTTTTAGCATTTTAAAAAACACCATCAATAGGGTACTACTTAAACTATACAGTGTGGCCTACGGGCCCTCGCTGTGTGCTGACTTGCACACACTTGACCTGTTTATTAAAATTTAAAAAAATACAATTTTTAAAAAAAAATTTAAAATACAATTTTCAATTTTATTAATTTAACAGCACATTTTGTCAATTTTATTAAAAAAAATTAAATATACTTATATCAAAAAAAAAAAAAAAAATAAAAAAAAAAAAAAAAATATATATATATATATATATATATATATATATATATATATATATATAATATATATATTTATATATAATATAAGGGTTTACTCTAACACTGATAATGATTTTATCAGAGAAAAGTGTTCTTTATAAAGCTATAATTAACTATTGATTATTATAATTAGTATACATTCTAGCATTAGTACTAACCTTTGTTCATTTAAATTACGATATTTTAGCCTGAATGAAGATAATATAAACTTAAGTTCGTATAACTACATATAATTAACTATTGGGTGTTATAATTAGTACGTATAGCAGCATTAGTTTTATTATCAGTGGTTAATTACGATATTTCTTTTATTATTTCCGGACCAATTCCTTTTATTTTTTTTTTTTTTTAATATTTTCGTTGAATTATACTTTCAACTTTTTTAAACTTATAAATTATTTTTTCTTCGCCTTACTCTCGTGAGTCTTAAATAATTAAAAAGTTAATTATTTATGTTACATGACCTGGGGCATCACTTATTTACTTTAAGAAATATTAAAAAGTTGGATATTTAGTCAAGCTTATTTAAACTATTTTAAAACTTTTGATTCAAACCAAATTTCGGTTATTGGGCCACTTCTTTAGATGGTTACTCCCCTTATAAAAAAAACAAAGGGGAGTAACAATCTAAAGAAGGTGCACAAAATATTCTTCTTTAGACTGTTCTTCCCCTTATAAAAACAGCAGTGTGATATTCCTTTGTCTCAAAGTATACATTGGACTAAACATCCCTTTGTCTTAATAGTTATTTAGTCAAAGTTATTTATATTCTAAAAAAAACAGGGGAGTAACAATTTAAATAAGTACCGTTATTGGAACCGTTAGAGTCATAAACAGACTATTAGAATTTATTGTTTGGCTTTCACCAACGAAACTTTAAAAAGTGGTTTTTTAAAAATGTCTGTCTGTGCAGACGCGTGGAGCCTAAACTACTGGGCCAATTTTGACGAAATTTGGCATTCATATTCAGAATAATCATACCCCGAGGCGAATTAGAGAAATGAATTTTACCTCCAAAAAAAAATTTGAGCAATTTTGGTAGTGCTACCCCCAAGAACGCGAAACAAAATTATTACTCGAACACGGTTCCAACGATTTGGTTTGAAAAATTCTAAAATGTAGTCCATTTAAATATGAATCTTATGATATAAACTGTTTTCCCCGAAAAAATCTAGTTTGTGAGAAAATAGCTTTAAACGCGAACAGAGAAAGGCCAGGTTCGATTCCCCGCCTAGGGGAAGTTATTTTTTTTTTTATAAAATTTTTAATAATAAATTAAATGTACCTACGAAAACTAATGAATGGAAAATACTGGGCTAAGTATTTATAAACCCATATATGAGAGCGTTTGTCTGAGTTGTGTCAGACCGATTTTTTTCTTTTTATGAACATCTGTTGTATAATTAATTTATGGTTTAGTTGCGGATCCCATAATGGTGTCACCATGTATGGGCTTGAGCCTTGATGACACAATGTTACTCAATATTTACATCACATTTGTCTCTGGCAAATGATATATTTTAAAATAAATTTAATCAGTCCCTAGATGATCAGATCAATAATATCATGCAATATAATAATACATAAATAATCGTTGTTATTATTCACTACTATGTTCCTCTTGTAACGCATAAGTAATCCTCTCTATCTTATGTTTATAATTCTTTGACTTGATGTAAATTATCTTACCCCCCCCCCCCCCCCCCCTCACTTGTGGCTCTGCTGTTTGGCAACTCATTAATATAAACAATAAACGATATTCAAGGTTTTTAATAATATATTAAATTAAATGACATTATTAAATCGATATTTTGATTACATATTTTTAATTATCTAGGGGCTGCATTATAAAAAATAAGTTCAAAATTATTAAACTTCTACAGTAGCTTAAGTCAAATTTAAATAGTCAAAAGTTTTATTTTTCCCAACAAGTCATTTATTTCTTTATGTTGTTTTTTATTATGACCAAGATTTATGTAGAGCTAACTTAATTATACCAATAACCAGTTTATTATCTAATATCAATAATAAATACGTTACTGAACGAGCTTAATGAATTCTTCATCTAAAAGACTTGGAATTTAAAAATTTTGTTTGTCTAACGATAACTGGCGTAAGTATTGATTGATTTGAACGAAATTTGACACACAAGCACATCTTAAGAGTTGTGACAACTTGGTATATAGTTTTTGGAAGTATCAAACTAAATATTTTTAATTTGGTCGACGACTAAACAAAAAAAATGTTTTAGTCAGCATTACATATTATACATCAATTTAAGGGTTTTAAAGTGTAGAATAAGACTACATATCTCTAATAAAATGTCAAATTTAAATATTTTACTTAATATGTTTTCTGGTAGCCATGTTGAATACAAATATGACCAATATAAGCGCAAAATGCTTATTTTTTCCCCCACGCCAGTTCATTATGCGCCGCATTACTAGTCTGGTATCAGTTTACTAATGTTAATCGATTAGAGTGTTTAAATCGATTTTTTTATCAAGCATTTTGTTAATTATGTATTGACTTAAAGTATATGAAATTAATCATTAAGTTAATGTATTGAGAAGAACCGCTCATATTTTTTTTTAAGTGAGTCATTCCTTAAGAATAAAGGCGTGGGTGCAACGAAATACTTTGAATATTGCTGTTGAAAGGTGTTGGGTGCATTTTTAAAAACAAAAAAATTATAGGTGGGCATTGCTTGATTATATCCTTCTGCCTATAAGATCATCAGGAACTAACGAGTGAGAACTGAGACCTTTTCACTCTATACAGATGTAAGGTTGAAGAAAGTTAGCCATCTTTGTTTTTAGAATCTTAATGAAATGTTCATTTTGAGAAATGATGGGAATCTTTTTTAGTGGGCGAGAAATCTTGAGAATTTCCTTATTGTTCCTTTCACTCGGCCTTATCTTTCATCTTAACTGACTGATGATCTCATCGTCATGTTTATTTGAATAGTACGTCATTGTTTACATTCTTCGTATAGCGTTACTAGTAGCAATCCTGTTCATTAATTTATAACGCGGTTTTATTCCTTGAAACACTTAAGGGTTTAGCACTAATAAGTTAATTAGTGAGAAATGTTCAACAAGTCTGATATGATTACAGAATATATCACTTTTTCCTTCGCTACTGCTCTAGTTGCTATTCAAAAGAATGTTAGCTTTAAAAAACGTATTGCATGATCTCTAGTACTTAAAAGATTTTATCAATCAGTTACAGTACAATAAACATTTATTATGTGTACCTCTGTTGTACCTAGGTATTTCTTGCTAGCATAAATATTTATTTTCAAAATCTAATCTTGCTACTTCTCTGCCAGCATGGCGTCTGCCTTACGTCTTAATAAAGATCCAAATGCGACTTATATCTAAATAAAGATCCAAATGCGCCTTACATCTAAATAAAGATTCAAATGCTCCATAAATTTGAGTAAAGTTTCAAATTCGCCTTACATCTAAATAAAGAATCAATAATCCAGCAATATCCATGGTTGACTAATAAAGAAAACGGAAGATTTTTCCTTTGAAACAGAATCTGATTTTCGATGCATTAATGTTTTTCCCAGATTTTTGGTTGGAAAATCGGGATGCGTCTTATATTCGAAGCAATACGTATATTTTATTTGCAATTACATAATAATATGCTATTCTTATATCTAAATAAAGATTCAAAATGCGCCTTACATCTAAATAAAGATTCAAATGCGGCTTACATCTAAATAAAGAATCAACATTCCAGCAATATAATCCATGGCAGACTGCCTAAATTTGACGTCTAAACAAGTTGGTAATAAAGGGGACGGAAGATTTTTCTTTTGAAGCAGCATGTGATTTTCGATGCATTATTATTATTTTTATTAGATTTTTGGTTCGAAAATCGTAATAAGTCTTGTATATTTGAAGGGAAATTATATTCGAAGTAATTCGAATATTTTATCGGCAATTACATAATAATATGCTATTCTTCAAAAGATTAAAAATAAATAAACCTTTTATTTATTTATTTTATTTTTTTTTTTTTGACTAGTAAAAAAAATTAACGTGCGGGACGCGGGAGTTTACCAATAATTACCAATACAATTTGCGTATCTCCAATCTGTACCGAAGAATTTGTCAATGAATGTAAAGTATTTAACACAAATTTCTGTAGACTTAAGCCACCATCTAAATAGTGCACTTAAGTAAATAGTGAAATTTTATGGTTGATCGAAAACAGAAAAAACTTAATATTATAAACCAAATTTTAATTTCACTGTCCTTAAATAAAAATTTGATTTGGAGGAATCTTGTTCAGTTAAATGAATTGTTATTTCGTTTTCCCTTTGCTACAAAAAGTATAATAAATCTGAGTCCGCGCAGTATTTATCTACGGTTTCGTTGTCAGAACTAGGACAGTAAATAAGGGATAATTATCTACGGTTCTATTCCTATAGAGAAATATTGGCAATTGCCTAATTCATTCATGATTTTTTTTTTCTTAATATTTGTTCCATAAATCGAAGCTTAATTTTATTAGTATATTATACTATGAATGAATTCTATTTACAAGCCCAACAAGGATCAAATAATGTTTAAAGAGTGGGAATTCATTGATAATAATATTGCATATAATTAAAATAAGTTAAAAATTATTATTATTATAATGAAGAGATGCATTACTGGGCTAAACTGAAGAAGACGGTGCGGTTGAGAATCGCATGGCAGCAAGAGATTATATCCCTTTGTCTAACAGTACATTTGTATGATTTATATATTTGAGTGATTATATATTTTGCATTATTTTTATACATAGGAGAGTTGATATCCCTTTGTCAAAGTAATACATTCCAGTAAGGCCTGCACACTTTTCTAACCTCACAGCACCGTATTCTTCAGTTTTGCCGCATTACTGCATTTACTCACATGCATTTAGCTACGCGTGGGATCAATTCGCATTGAGATGGATAATTAAGTTTGAATTCGTATTCAATATACAATAGTTAATAAGGTATAGATAGTTAACATTTATGCAGTATAAATTACTTTCAGAAACTTCATTCATTAATTAGAGCATTATCAGTTGTTAAATTATCATACAATTAATGGTAAACCTGCACTAATTAACTATGTAGGAATAAAAATACTTGAACGAATGGATAAGATAAAGGAAAGTAGTCTTTCTTTATTCCTATAGATAGTCAGATAGTTTTTGTTAGTAAAGTTAGATACAGTAAATGGTGAAACAGCACTAACTATGTAGGAATAAAGAAAGACGGGAAAGAATGGAGAAGATGAAGAGAGGTGTCTTTCTTTATTCCTAAATATTATTAGTTAGAATTAGATAGTAGAGTAGTCTTTCTTTATTCCTATAGATAATCAGATAGTTTTTGTTAGTCAATTTAGATATAGTTCATAGTGAAAGTGCTCTGACTAACTATGTAGGAATAAAGAAAGACGGGAAATAATGGAGAAGATGAAGGAGAGGCGTCTTTCTTTATTCCTAGGTAGTCAGATAGTATTAGTTAGTGGTTAAAAACAGTTAATGGTGAAACTGCTCTAACTAACTATTTAGGAAAAAAGAAAGACGGGAAAGAATGAAGAAGATAAAGAAGAGGTGTCTTTCTTTATTCCTAGATCAATAGTCAGATATAGTATTAGTTAGTATAGTTTAAAAGTATACCGTTAAATAATAAAAAAAACCGAACTCAGTGGCCTAATGAATTCGGATAAAATTGGACTTTTCAAAAGCAGTAATTTTATTATTAGCAGAAAATTTATAGAAATCCATCGTATAGTTTCGTCTCATCGTGAACTTATAGTTCACGATTACAACACGTTGTGATTTAGTAGACTGGTCATCTAGAGATTTTTTTTTTGACGTTTCGAATCCATTACAGGGATCATTCCTTAAAAAAGTTGTTCATGACTTGCAAATGGTTCTCATAATGAGCAATTCCCTTGAGAATGATCCCTGAAAATGTCCGGATTCATAAAATATCTTTGTGAATCCTTTGCTGGGATCATTTCTCAAGGGAGTTGCTCATGCAAATGGTTCTCATCGTGAGCAATTCCCTTGAGAATGGTCCCTGAAAACGTCCGGATTCACAACATCTTTTCGAATCCTTTACAGGGATCATTTCTTAAGAGAGTTGCTCACGCAGATTGTTCTCATAATGAGCAATTCCCTTGAGAATAATCCCTGAAAATGTCCGGATTCATAAAATATCTTTGCGAATCCTTTACAGTGATAATTTCTCAAGAGAGTTGCTCATGAGTTGTAAATGGTTTTTATAATGAGCAATTCCCTTGAGAATGGACCCTGAAAGCTTTCGGATACACAACATTTTTGCGAATCCTTTACAGGGATAATTTCTCATCGTGAGCAATTCCCTTGAGAATGGTCCTTGAAAACGTCCGGATTCACTAAATCTTTTTGAATCCCGACGTTTCCAGGAATTGATGTAGTCTCCTCCAAAATACCTTAATTTATTATCTAGACTCATCCCGCGGAATCCTCTACAGAATGAGTTCTTACTTCTTGATCATAGATAGGTACAACTATTTCTTATTTTTAACTTATATTTTACAGTGAAAATTAAAATACTCGTACTTAATAATAGTGAAAGTCATAATATGAATGGACTTAACCACTTATAATCGGTCACTTTTTTCCCGAAATAAGAACTTTATTTTACACGATATTTGGTGATTGTGAATATATCGAGTTATGGGAGCCGACGCATTGACGATATCGACCCCGACATTGGATCTGCAGGAAACCAAAGAGGAGAAGTAAGTCCTACATCCTTCACTTATAAGTGGAGTTATTATTAGTACTTTTATTTTATATTATTTATTATATTTATATGATGCTACTCTAATAAATATAATATTAACTTTGTATTTTGCACATAGTTAAATCTGTCAAAGGTAACCAATTAAACCTTCATGCATGCATTTTTCATTGCCCAATAATAGATCTTTATTATCCCCTACGAATTTTATCAATGGGTGGGAGTTTAATATATTCTGTTATATTAGTGGTAGTGTTTTATGAATGATTTTATGAAAGATTTTTATGAATCGCTTAGCTGAGATGATAAAGGAAATATCTTCTAGAATCAATGTCTAATGACTAAATTAATATATACCTACACTCCTACATATTATGTGGTTATTAATATTATTTTTTGTTTATTAGCTAGTTTTTGTTTTTTATGGCATTTAACTTTTTAAATTTTATGTATCGTGAGGTTGCTATTTAACTTTAAATGTGTGGTAGTAATATATCTTATAACTTTTTAAATGTTATATACGTATCGTGAGATTGCTATTTAACTGTAAATGTGTGGTAGTAATTAATCCTATAGCTTATTAAATTATAGTATCGTGAAATTGCTATTTAACTGGTAAATGTGTGGTAGTAATTAATCCTATAGCTTATTAAATTATAGTATCGTGAAATTGATATTTAACTGGTAAATGTGTGGTAGTAATTAATCCTATAGCTTATTAAATTATAGTATCGTGAAATTGCTATTTAACTGGTAAATGTGTGATAGTAATTAATCCTATAGCTTATTAAATTATAGTATCGTGAGATTGCTATTTAACTGTAAATGTGTGGTAATAATTAATCCTATAGCTTATTAAATTATAGTATCGTGAGATTGCTATTTAACTGTAAATGTGTGGTAATAATTAATCCTATAGCTTATTAAATTATAGTATCGTGAAATTGCTATTTAACTGGTAAATGTGTGGTAGTAATTAATCCTATAGCTTATTAAATTATAGTATCGTGAGATTGCTATTTAATTGTAAATGTGTGTTAGTAATTAATCCTATAGCTTATTAAATTATAGTATCGTGAGATTGCTATTTAACTGTAAATGTGTGGTAGTAATTAATCCTATAGCTTATTAAATTATAGTATCGTGAAATTGCTATTTAACTGGTAAATGTGTGGTAGTAATTAATCCTATAGCTTATTAAATTATAGTATCGTGAAATTGCTATTTAACTGGTAAATGTGTGATAGTAATTAATCCTATAGCTTATTAAATTATAGTATCGTGAGATTGCTATTTAACTGTAAATGTGTGGTAGTAATTAATCCTATAGCTTATTAAATTATAGTATCGTGAGATTGCTATTTAACTGTAAATGTGTGGTAGTAATTAATCCTATAGCTTATTAAATTATAGTATCGTGAAATTGCTATTTAACTGGTAAATGTGTGGTAGTAATTAATCCTATAGCTTATTAAATTATAGTATCGTGAAATTGCTATTTAACTGGTAAATGTGTGATAGTAATTAATCCTATAGCTTATTAAATTATAGTATCGTGAGATTGCTATTTAACTGTAAATGTGTGGTAGTAATTAATCCTATAGCTTATTAAATTATAGTATCGTGAGATTGCTATTTAACTGTAAATGTGTGGTAGTAATTAATCCTATAGCTTATTAAATTATAGTATCGTGAGATTGCTATTTAACTGTAAATGTGTGGTAGTAATTAATCCTATAGCTTATTAAATTATAGTATCGTGAGATTGCTATTTAACTGTAAATGTGTGGTAGTAATTAATCCTATAGCTTATTAAATTATAGTATCGTGAAATTGCTATTTAACTGGTAAATGTGTGATAGTAATTAATCCTATAGCTTATTAAATTATAGTATCGTGAGATTGCTATTTAACTGTAAATATGTGGTAGTAATTTATCTTTTAACTTTTTAAATTTTACGTATCGTGAGAATTAATGAGAGTTTGAAAATATATATGTAAAATTCAATAAAGATAGTGTTGCATGGAAAGTAGAAAGAATGTATCGTAGATATTAAGCTCTTGAAGACGATAGATGTGGATCTCCCGAATTTCTATTCTAAATTCATTATGATTGTGTTGATTTTATAAATGAACATTTGTAAATATGAAGCTGTATAATCCTAAGGTAATTACTCTTTAACTAGACATATATTAGAGGTCAGAATCTTGTTTGCAAACTGACTGAATGATTTTCAGTGTGACCGAATTTTGTTGAAAGCAAAATCCAAGCTTTCAATCTTTTCAACAAGTCTAGCAAGCCAATATTCACGGCAATAGAACTAGACCGAGAATTAACGCTTATAATTATAAAGTACTCAATTAGTACCTGTACCTGGTAACAATCAATTAGAAATTCAAATATGTATTGGCTTGCTAGACCTAGACTTGTAGAAAAAATTGAAAGCTTGGATTCGGGACTTGGTATCGGTAACGACAGAGAAAATCATTCTCCAGTATAGCTCAGTTGGTTAGAGCGCCTGTAACGGATATATAGGAGGCCCGTGGTTCAAGTCCCGGTGCTGGGGTCTATTTTTCTCTGTATGTCTCCCGTAGTTAATGATAATTATAATTTGATTTAAATTAAAATTTAATTTTTCCGTAGTATGAATACTATACCTAAAACTTAAAAATGTATTATTCCGAAGCAATTATGACATCGAAACAGAATGCTTGCAGATAAAATGCTTATCGCAGACCAAGTTCCATTCCCAAATGTATTGTGTGTTAATGTAAAATAAATAAGTCAAAAATTATACTATTATTACACCAATTGTTTGTGCAATATAACCTTTATTAGTTAATCTGTCATAGTATTAATCACAATTTTAACATCTGCAGAATTTGTTGTTTTTTGGTTAGTTAAGTATGATTCCATTCTTGACTCACTTATTCTACGTAGCTTTTCAAATTGGCTATCTCCTGATCCCTGATACAGTTGTAATACAAGTACAAATTAAACAATTCGAATGTGTCTATATATGTTGGTATCCGAGGATGTTTTGGGTAAAGGTGAAGTACGCCTTTACGGCTGCTGTTCGCCTTGACACGTATTTATCTGTCTAGTGAACCGATTCAGTGGCGTTCCTTTTCTTGCTTTTGCTATTTATATTGGCCATGTAGATCACGATCTATATGAGAATTGGTTTTTATTTATTTTATTCCTTATATGTATACATTTTTTTTTAGAAATTATTTTTTTACGTCAACTTTTATTTTTTGTTCCAATTTATTGACCGCAAAATAAGGTAAATTGTTTTAATTTGGACTTAAGTAGGTAATTTCATGTTTTCACCTTCAGTAGATGTATCAACACATTATATGTCAGTTAGTGATGTTATTAGTGTCATTACTATAACCTATAGTTTTTATTGCTTCCGAGCGTACCGAAGGTAACGGAAGCTATGTGATCGTACTGAAGAACGAAAAAATTTTAGGTCTCCGATTTCAAAAATTCCAAGACATAAAATCCGTTTCAGACATCAAGGAACATTTTTGGTCCCGTGTCTTTCTGTCGGTCCGTGAGTCTTTCGGTCTGTCGTTCAATTTTTGCGAATCAAAATATCTTAAAAACTACACGTCAGACTTTATTGAAATTTGTATGGTAGGTCATAATTAGCTCATTGTTGGTCCCATATAGGTTTCAACCTTCTGCACCCATTTGTTTCCCTTCCATATGCGTACAAACATACATTTATATTTACACCTAAAGCTTCAAAAGTACTTATCTGATTTGTATGAAACTTTTATAGTTTATTGAAAGTAGTCCGCAGATAGCTCTAGATTAATTTGAACCGTCTGCGCTCTTTAACTTTTGCTAAATTGATACTTTAATTCATGTGAAAAATAAAAACAATTTTGACCGGTCTCATATAAGTTTTAACTTTCTGCGCTCATTTGTTTATCTTCAACATGCGCACAAACATACATTTATTTGCACCTTTATCTTCAAAAGTACTTATCTGATTTTTATAAAATTTGGATGGTTCGCCGAAAGTAGACCACTGATAGCACCAGATTAATTTCAACCGTCCGCGCTCTTTAAATTTTGCTAAATTAATCATTTAATATATGTAAAAAATCAAACAGAACAATTTTTAACAGATTAAAAAAACGGGGGAAACAAATAAACAAATTAGGCAATAATAGCATATAAAAGCGTAAAATCAATAAATTAAGTGAAGGAAACTATGTGCCACGCCAATTGGCAGTCCATTTTTCATCATGATTGAGTCAAATTTCTTTTAAAAAAGTATATGTATTACCCACAGAAATTATATCAATAGAAAAAAATTAATTTTTCCGTGGTAGGCTATAAAATAGTAACTTTAGAGCCTAAAAAACATAGTTAAAATCCATTTTTTCATTACGTGGACTTAGAAAATCTTTTCATTACTCTTAGCTGTAAAGAAAAAATGTTTTACGTCCTAGGACGAAAAAAGTTTTTATTGTACTGCTGGCAGTTGTCAAAACTTCCGTTAGTAGCGCTGCAGTCTTTGTAGAAATGCTTAGTACGATTTAATTCCGCTAGATGTCAATGAGTTTTATTTAAAAAACTCACTTCACAGCCTAGTAACATAATATACTATTTATTAAAACTATTGTTGAAACTAGATCTCCATATTCTTTTTATCACACGCACTCTCATATATTTTGTGTATGAATGCATACATTTTGTGCATGTATTTTCGGATATGAATAATACAATTGTACAGTTAATAATACAATTCTTTTATTTTTAAATTACATGTACGAAAATTATTATTTTATAATTCAATTTAATAAGAATATATTAATTACAAACTCTGCGTTATGACAACTGAACAAATGAATATAAACTATTACACCTTATTTTGTTTTATTTTAAAATTACGAAAAAAACATTATTTACTTAACGTGAAAGTCTGTGTTTAAAATAATATTAATATTGCTCTATTGTTAATAAAATAATAACAACTATACAAATAATTTCATGTATATTTTTCCGAGATAGACTATTTTATAAATGCCACCTAGTTTTTACAATAAAATGACAAAATTTCCTTATAGAAGGTGTATTCGCATACATTTTCATTACATCAAGTTCTCCTTGGTTTCATGTATGAATTCTAAGAATTGGCGTCTATTTATTTATTTAATATTTCCCCCTTTACATCCTCTGTCATGCATTATTCACGAAAAAAATAAAATAATTCTATAATAGTTTTGAGAAATAAAAAATACAATTTTCATTTATAATGACTTCTCTGTTTTTTGTATGAAGGAAATCATTTTATATTTTTTATACTTGCGTTCACATTTTCAATAACAATATAACAGATTATATAAATTATGTGATATTTTAAATGTACGTCAGTATAATTCCACTTCTTTAAAATGCAAGTAGTGGGGGAAATTATTATTCTAAAAGTTCTGGAGTGATATAATTATGTCATAGTTTTAAGTCGTAGTATTACAATGGAAGTGACATAAACTCGTATCTCTTTTTTCCTTTTAAGACATTTGTCTTTAAAGGATTTTCCTTAATTGTGTAACTATATCTCTTAAGACATCGTTAGATCTTTTAAGACATTTGTCTTTAAAGGATTTTCTTTTCCTAGGTAACTATATCTATATCTCTTTTTTTCCTGTTAAGACATTTGTCTATAAAGGATTTTCTTTTCGTATATAGCTAAATCATTTTTTCCTTTTAAGACATTTTTTGTCTTTAAAGGATTTTCTTTTCGTATATAACTATATATCTTTTTTTCCTTTTAAGATATTTGTCTTTAAAGGATTTTCTTTTCGAATGTAACTACATCTCTTTATTTTCCTTTTAAGATGTTTGTATTTAAAGAATTTTCTTTTCGTAATTAATTATATCTCTCTTTTTCCTTTTAAGACATTTGTCTTTAAAGAATTTTCTTTTCCTATGGTAACTATCTCTTTTGTTTCTTTTAAGACATTTGTCTTTAAAGGATTTTCTTTTCTTAGGTAACTATATCTCTTTTTTCCTTTTAAGACATTTGTCTTTAAAGGATTTTCTTTTCTTAGGTAACTATATCTCTTTTTTCCTTTTAAGACATTTGTCTTTAAAGGATTTTCTTTAATTATCCCTGACAATACTTTTTAAGAGTTTGTTAATCAATATTCGTTTTTGACTTAAAGAAAAAATAGTTTTTTTTGTAACTGTCTTACTCGAGCATACGGTTTTCCCCCCATACGTCATCCTCTGCTTACTACTGCTACCATTTGTAGATTTACCTGTGAATTACCTCTTAAGAAAATACTCTTCTACTAAACTGAAAACGGTTAAAGGTAACTCTTATTAAAGCAAAATCGGACGCGTGGCGTCTCGCAACTTTTCCTTACCAAAGAATTTCAAAATGGCGGCAGATATCAAGTTGAAAAATGGAGGAACTGAAACTGTTTGTCTTGTGAAGAAGCATAATTGGTGAAAATTTAAGCTCAATCAAAAAATATTTTGATTTTCTACAAGTTTTGGCTTACTTAGGAAAATGGGTTAATGACGTCCCAAATATATGATTTTTCGGGCTGTACAACTACATGTGGGGAATGATTTTTTGTACCAAGTTTCAATTCTGTTGCTTAAGACTGTGGGAGTTATGCGTGACATAGGACAGACAGACAACTTGCTAAGAACTATTATAAAAAAGATTATCTTGAATACACACCAAAACTTACTCAACCGGTAATTCCTTATCAATCTTGGTTTTGGATTTGTTGGGTGAAAACAATACTTTTCCTTTATTAGGTAAGAAAAAGTAAATATGTACGCATTACTTCCCTTTGATTATTTTCAATTTTTTAAATTGCCTTCGGGCCCTTTGTATAAAAAATCATTCTTGGCAACTTTATTTAATTTTATAAAGGATTATTTTGTTACTTTAAATCCAGAGAGAACGGTACCAGTTAGAATAGTGTTTATAGATCTGCAAATCGCAAGTTTCTTGCAACACACTATTGTATATATTTCTTGTGGTTATTATTAACTACATCAATACTCTTATCAAGGTTATAACAATAAAAAAAAAAAAAAAACTATAAACATAATTTCGGATTATAATATTATGTATTTTTTTTTTTTTTTAATTGAGCAATTACCTAATGTTAAAAATACGTGTTATTTTGATTTTTTTTAAAAGTAGTAACCTAAAGTTGTATACATAAATTTAATTAAACACAAATTTGATATGATTAATTATGTGCCTAGTTTTTAATACATTTATTAAAATTATGTATTTATATATATTTTACCTAATAGTTAAACTTATAAACACGACTGAACACTTAAAAAATAGCAAAACAAGAAAATCATTTTAAGTTTACTTAGTTTTATTTCTTATTAAATTATTTGGAATGTTTATTAAAAGAATGCTTTTTAGTTTGTTTCTATCAACTAAATTCTCTCATATTTATGTTGTTACAAATAAATTTACAGAATATTTTCGTATTTCATAATTACGACGGAATGTTATTTATCATTTACGCCAGAATGATTTATTTGTGTTATTTTTCAATGTTATTACGTTTTAAATGTAACTGTGTTGTAGTGATGTTTTGTAGAAACTGGTAGTTGAATGATATATTTGTTGTTTCGACCCCCCCCCCCCCCTTCTATTTTGAAGTAAGTAACAGCGTAGGAACGGTGAAGGAAAACCGTGCAATTGTTTATGGAATAACTTGGCTGTCGAGTCAGGCGTAGAAGAAAACTCTAGATTATGTTTGTTTTCTCTGGGTAGTTATCTATTTTTAGTAGAAAATCCTATTGAGACATGGCAACTGGAGTTTATTGATGAAAAATACGTGTTGCGTAGAGTTTGTTAAATTCTTTTTGAAAGATTATTTATAGTTGTGGAATTCAAAATAAAGTCGACTCCCTCTGATTTAGTATAGTTAAATTTGGAACTCTAAAGAAGGTTGTATACAGTGGCGTACCAACGGGATGATAGGCGCGTAGAAGTATAAAATAAAATACAGCGTTGACCCCAGGTTTTGGCCATAAGTCCTTTGCCCCATAAGTCCTTACCCCCATAAGTAACCTATCTAAGTAATATTTGCCCAAGGCTCCCGGGAACAGGAGGTCGATTACTTTTTTTTTACATGTATCCAAATAGGACTTACATCAAACTGGAATGATTATCAAATTTATTGTTATATAATATAATACAATGTAGTAAATCTGAAAAGTGATGCCAGCGCCGTATTTTGGCCGAATACCGAACTACGCTGAGATTTTGTTGTTAGTGGTAACGATAATAGAGCTGAAACTCGTTTTAACTATATATTTTCTATTTAGTTTTTTTTTTTCAAATTTCATTAAAAATGTAGAATACTTATAACTTTTGTTATAGTGTCTCTACGCCAGCGACGACTCGAAATGATCTTGTTATTGCTAAGCTAAGGCAACCACATTTATTCCAAAAAAAAAAATGTTTGTTTTGATTTGTTAGTCTTCAAATAGATATAATGACTTATCTAAATAGAGATATCTAAATTAATTTACTGATTTGTTGGTCTTTAAATAGATATAACTACTTATCTAAATTTATTTACCTTATTTAACTTTTTTTTTCTAAATCAGGCTTAACGGTTCTTATTCTGATAAAGGCGTACAACATTTATAACTAATATTTGAACTAAAAAAATCTCCTGATTCATCATAAACAGGTGTTTTGAATTTTTTTAAACGCCATTGTTTAATATCATTATATAACTTTTCTGTGGTTCTCTCTGAATATTCTGTTTAGTATCTTGTAAATGAAACCAGTGTTGACTGTATGTTTGTTCCGTTATCTCTTAATGCATATAAACCTGTGTACATCACGCTTTTCTACACTACTAGAACAATTTGTAAGATAGTAAAAAAGTTTTGTTTGAATGCAACAATAAACTTTTATATCTCACTCGGTTGAAAAATAACAAATATTTCCATCACTTTTTTTTTTCTCAAAATGTTTTCCCTATCATACAAGTTTGTTCTTTCATTCTAGATAATAATGATAACGGAGTATTTGCACTATGTTTATCATTACAAAGCTTTTACAGATTAGAAAACAGGGTTTAAAAAATTTTTTCTGTTGAAAAATTATGTACGGTAAAAATATTTGTTTATTTTAAAAGTTCAGTTTGCGTTGAGATTCATTTTTATTTTACTTGCTTATTTATTTTTATTTTATTTTTTTCATGTTATTTTTTGAAGTAGGTAGCTTAACTTTGTTGAATTATTGTTTGTATAAACCAAAGAAGCATACTTCAATTTATTATTTGAGTAATGTGTAAACACTCTTATTTGTAAACACTTTACTTGTGAGATCGTGTACGAAGTCATATCGTTAAAGAATAAATTAGTAACTTAAAAAAAAAATGAAATCAGATAGATATTTAGCACTTCTTTAGATTATTACTCCCCTTAGAAAAAACACAGGGGAGTAACAATCTAAAGAAGGTGTAGGGAAGGTTCTTCTTTAGACTGTTACATCCCTTATAAAAACAGTAGTGTGATATTCCTTTGTTCCAAAGTACATTGGGCTAATCATCCCTTTGTCTTAATAGTAATAGTTATTTTTTAGTCAAAGTCATTTATATTCTAAAAAATACACAGGGGAGTAACAATCTAAAGAAGGTGTACGGAATGTTCTTCTTTAGACTGTTACTCCCCTTATAAAAACAGAAGAGTAATATTCCCTTATCCCAAAGTACATTGGGCTAAACATCCCTTTGTCTAAATAGTTATTTTTTAGTCAGTTATTTATATTCTAAAAAAAAAAAACACAGGGGAGTAACAATCTAAAGAAGGTGTTCTGAATGTTCTTCTTTAGATTGTTACTCCCCTTATAAAAACAGAAGTGTGATATTCCTTTGTCCCAAAGTACATTGGGCTAATCATCCCTTTGTCTTAATAGTAATAGTTATTTTTTAGTCAAAGTCATTTATATTTTAAATAAACACAGGGGAGTAACAATCTTATGAAGGTGTACTGAATGTTTTTCTTTAGCGACTGTTACTCCCCTTATAAAAACAGATGTGAGATATTCCTTTGTTCCAAAGTACATTTGACTAAACATCCCTTTATCTTAATAGTTATTTTTTAGTCAAAGTCATTTATATTTTAAATAAACACAGGGGAGTAACAATCTAAAGACGGTGTATGGAATGTTCTTCTTTATATTGTTACTCCTAAAAACAGAAGTGTGATATTCCTTTGTCCCAAAGTACATTGGACTAAACTACTAAATATCCCTTTATCTTAATAGTTATATTTAGTTAAAATCAATTATATTCTAAATAAATTTAGGGGAGTAACAATCTAAAGAAAGTACCGATATTTCTTTAAAGTTATACTTGTATCAATAATAATTTGAAGCGTTATTTCGCTCTTAATGGATATTTTACGCAGTTGATGCCATTTTTTATGGCATAGCTAACCACACAACGACGCTACAAGCTGCTGATTAGATTTCTTGATTGTATAGATGTATACTTTCTCATGATAATAAAAATAAAATGTATTGTGGTCGATCTCTGAAACCAGCATTAGCCTGCGCCTGCGCTCTAAAAATGTAATTCTCAATCTAAACTCGTGAATTGACTCCATAAACATTTCCAATATAAGATCCTAGATCCTTCCTTCATCATCTTCCATTTCCACCTTGACCTCTTCTATGACCTCTGACCTCATTTTTTTTTTTTAGTTATCCGTATATCTACATCACTAATTCCTCGATTCCTAATACTCTATCATTTTAATTCTTTTTTTTCTAAACCTTTTTCTTAGTGATATACATTCTTGGTCTTCGTAGTAGGATTTAGTATTCTAGAAACGTATACCGATAATTTTAAAGGCTGATAAATTTAAAATCCTATATAACTTCATATACTTTAAAAAATATATAATTATAGTACTGTAAATTACAGGCATTAAATTACATCTCGATTAGGTCTTTAATAATAATTAATAGTATTACATCTGATTTATGTAATTGATTTATTATGTACTGTATCTTTTACATCCCAACTAACGCATTAGGTTATTGAAGGACGTGCAGGTATCGACCTTTTATAACATCAACTCAATGTGATTTTAAGTAAAAACATGTCTTCAATCTTGGATTCGAACTAGATGTTTCGGAGTTAAGACATTAGTTTTATACGATTACTACTCGACTGTGAGACGTTTTTCTTGTGAATTATTCTTATTATGATTATGATTATAATTAACTACTACTATATTAGATATGACAATTAATAAAACTATTGGTTTTGGCTGAATAATAATTTCGTTTCAATATATTTCACAATGTCCTTTCAATATAACTCCCTATCAAAATTATTGCACCACCTACATATTTCTACAAAACGACAGTGGCGGATCTAGATCTTGCGGGGCCCTGGGCGAGACAAAATGGCGGGGCCCCCTATGATAGAGCGGGGACAGCTGATAAAAAATAAACATTAAAGTAACTTAATAATAAACCACTTATAACTTGATCCTATTTTACTGCTAATTCCCTTCACTTAAGGCCAGTCAAACGTTTTTACTTTCAAAATAATTCAAAACTTTTAAAATAATTACAATTCTGCTCATGATTTTAATCTAACATATTATTTGAACATAAACCCCTCAAATTATATAGTTTCCAACTAATCATCATTTTCTTTGCAAACGTAATCGAAGAGAAACATTTTTATTGTAATAATTAAGCTCTGTTATACTTAACTATTTATTCTTATTCGTGATATTTTGGGTTTTATGGTTAAATTATCATTGTAAATAAAAAGTTAAGCTGTGTTATTTGTGATCAGTTCTATAATTTGAAATCTACACTCGAGCACTTTAAATTTACTCCCAGAATTCATATTCTCAGCTTATAACTTTCCATTTTAGTGCCGAGTTTTTAGCTTAATTTTCAAAAACACATTGTAAGGGGGGTCTAGGGGTCCACCCCACAGAATAAATAACAAAATCGTCATTTTGATAAGGGGGAGGGTGAGAAAACACTAGGAAGTTAACTCACTTAATTGTATATGGAGCGGGGCCCCGCGGGCTATCTTAAACATAAAAGAAAATAATCTATATTTTATAACTTATTTATTTGACTTTTTTATAGCGAGGGGCCCCGCGAAAAGATAGTTAGGTATTAGGCTCTACCATGTAAACTAAATTCGACTGAATTTTATAATTCTAATATTTCATGTTTTGTACATGGCACGGGGCCCCGCGAATAATCTTCACTATGAACTATAAATTTGCCTGTAAAGTATAAGTATTTTATTTTAGTTTTTCTATAGCGCGGGGCCCTCCAAGGCGCGGGGCCCTGGGCGGTCGCCCCCCCCCCCCCCCTGGATCCGCCCCTGCAAACCGATATAAGTTTTACAGCATATACCTATTTCTAAGAAATGACATAGACATAAGTATTGTAATACCTACCATTTTCTGTAAAAATGATATAAGTATAATGCAACACCTACCAAATTCTATAAGATTATACGTTTTACAGCATATCTTACACATTCCGAAAACTGATATAAGTATTGCAACACCTACCAATTGGTTTGAAATTATAAGTGTTACGGTATATATAATATATACCAATTTCTAAAAAATGACATAAGTATTGCAATACCTACCAATTTCTATAAAATTATAAATTTTGTTACATCTTCTCATTTCTACAAAATTATAGTTCCTGCAATACTTTTGCCGGGGATTATACTTACTTACCACTTATGGGATTATGTATAACCATATAGTTTTTTAGACGTGGTCTACGCTGAAAAACATTGGTGTTAATAACATTGATGACACTAACTATGGAAGCCTATATACGCTTAAGGTTTTCTATTTTTACTTTTCCTCACTACCTATAGTAGGAAAAGTACTGTTTTCATCCAAACATTTTTTTCGGGGTTTCAACGGAATTATCCGTTTTGGGTGTTTTTAAGACCTCCTGAGTGGTTTTCAGCATGACGTCTGTATGTATGTATGTGTGTATTGTATGTTGTATGTGTGTGTGTTATCATCGTAGCGCCCAAGATGTTTAACCTAGAGAGTTGAAACTTGGCAGAAAAATCAGTCCTTACCACCTGTAGTGGTGCCGCCCGGAAAATCAAATTTTTCCGCCATCTTGAACCCAGTTTGTTGAGTCAGCAAAAATTTTAAAAAATCGTAATAAATCGACAATGGTCCTGATCGAGTTGAAATTTGGCACGAATGTACCTCTCTGTATGACAAACAAGCCCACCAAATTTCATTTTGATATTGGCCGCCATTTTGAAGTTATCAATTTTTGATTTTTTATAAACTTTGACGGTTAATAATACCGAAAGTATAAATAGGTTTTTACGTATAGCATATCGTTGATCGTTGGAACCGGAAACAATTAAGGAACAAATATAAAAAAAACCCGATGAAATTCCATTAATTAGTTTAAAAATTATAAGCGAATATAATTATTTATTAGTGCGATAATTTTGATGATGTTAGAGTTTGTTTACATCTGTCAAAATACCGCCAAACTCCAAATAATTAAATAAAATATAGGTATTAAAAATAAGGTTTTTTTGAAGAATGATAATAAATCAGTTTGTTCAGAACGGTCACCCATCCAAGTACTGACCACGTCCAATGCTGCTTCCTCCTGCTGCGAAGCAATAAAAATAAAAATAAAAATACTTCTTTGTTAATTGGTTTTTATCTGGCCTATAAGATTCAAATATCATGAAACTCTATTAATGATTTAATTGTTTGTTCAATACAGTAATTATTATATTATTCAATAAAATATTGATAATTATAAAATTTATTGCTTCCGAGCAGTCCGAGCTTACCGAAGGTAACGGAAGCTTTGTAACGAAAATATTTTATGTCTCCGATTTCAAAAATTCCAATCAGGGAACATTTTTTGTTCCTGTCTGTCGGTCTGTCGCTCATTTTTGAGAACCAACATAATATCTTAAAAACTACACGTCCAATTTTAATGAAATTTGGGTGGTAGGCCATAATTAGCCCATTGTTGGTCCCATATAAGTTTCAACCTTCTGCACTCATATGTTTCTCTTCCACATGTGCACAAACGTACATTTATTTACACCTCTAACTTCAAAAGTACTTATCTGATTTGTATGAAACTTATATAGTTTATCGAAAGTAGCCCACAGATAGCCCCAGATTAATTTGAACCGCCTGCGCTCTTTAACTTTAGTTAAATTGGTACTTTAATTTATTTATAGAAAATCCAAACTATTTTGACAGATTAAAAAACGGGGGAAACAATTACACTAATTAGACAATAATGACTTGTAAAAGCATAAAATCAATAAAGTACGTGATAGAATGCGAGGAAGCTGTGTGCCACACCAATTGACAGTCTATTTTTACAATTTTATTATTTGTATTAAGATTTTATTTTCTATTGATGACACGATCCTTGTTCAATATATTTTTTCATCTAACCCATACCCTTCAAGATTAGCTAGCCCATCCTATTTTCCTATTACTTCTTACCTTTTGTTTAAATTGAGTTGGAGATAACAGTATTGTATGAAAGTAATACATTGAGGAATAAAAATAGTAGAGCTGAGAATATACAGTAGACAACTGATAAGCTTCATACATTATCAGCTTCAAACTGATATCAACTGTATTTAAAATCATTGTTTCGTTTTTAAAAAAAAAAAAAATTTGGAACGAAGTTCCTTATGGCACGTTCTGGAGCCCGGGAGTGAATCCAAAAAAAACGACCAAAATCACCGTCACGCAAAATCCGTCACGAAATCTACAGATGACGATAACTTGAGTAAAGGCTCACCGAGTTAGATGAAATTTGGTACACATGTTCATTTTACCAATGCCCAGGCTGAGTTCGTCGGAAAACGTTATCCGCCCAAGCGTTCACACGCAGCACTCGCGTAAACGTAAGCCGTAAGCTTTAAAAGACGGGAAAAAGTGTTATTAAGGAATCCTGTTACTTGTCTTGTTTTGATTATTTTTGTTATATATGTCAAAAATGTCACTTTGTTTTGTAAATAAATAAAATATAATCATGTAAAATTTCACCCTGATACAAGCAGAAGCTGTAGAGTAGGGAAGAGATATATTTTATAACATTTTAAATTAATTGGCCGGGTAGGTAGAAAACAGTCCTATTTCAATCCAAACTCCTTTAACAAACATACTCTTTCACTATAAACTCATCATGATCAACTTTTTTCTTATATTTAATATATATTTATAGTAAGACGCTTGCTTTAATGATACAAATAATGATTTTCTTTTAATTTTACCTTAACTCTGCCAGGTACAAACAGTTCGTTACTTCTAATTTTGTCTCTTTTCTAACTCCGCCATGTATAAGTAGTTAGCAATGTATACGTACTTAGCAGTGTGATTTTATAATTTATATTTAATGAAAAATGTAAGGAACTTCGTTCCTACCGGGTGTCCCGCGACACCACACGTATTTTTTTTTTTATATATATATCTAGAGTTAGTTAGTTGTATGTTTTCTCTATTATTAACTTATATTTGCGGTATTCCACTCATTAGAAATGGTATATTTATGGGGCTTCAAACTTAATAAGTTTTGACAACATGACTACAAACCATTGACTTCCTCCATAAACAATATTTTTTAACTTAATAATGTATAATCTTAATCGTTAGTAATTTTTAATATTTACTAATGAATTTAGTTAACTAAAATTTAGTCAAATTATCAATAAATAATAATACGAAATGCACACAATACTAAACAACATATTAATGATCAAACGTGGAACATTTAAATAGTTAAGTAACTGTTAAAATTGTATTAGAAATTAATTGAAATTTCGAATAAGATATCCTTTACTTATAAGAGTCGCTAATATCGGTAATATTTTGCTTCCGAGCTTACCAAAGGTAACGGAAGCTATGTGATGGTTCTGAAGAACGAATATTTTTTGTCTCCGATTTCAAAAATTCCAAGACACAAATCCGTTTTAGATATCAGGGAACATTTTCGGTTCCATGTCTGTATGTCGCTCAATTGCTGCGAACCAACATATACCTTCAAAACTAAACGTCCGATTTTAATGAAATTTGTATGGTAGGTCATAATTTGCCCATGGTTGATCCCATATAAGTTTCAACCTTCTGCACCTTATTTGTTGCTCTTCCACATGCACACAAATATACATTTATATCTTCAAAAGTACTCAACTGATTTTTATGAAATTTTGATGGTTTGTCGAATTTTGCCTGGAGATAGCCCCAGACTAATTTTAACCGTCTACACTTTTTAAATTTTGCTAATAGTCCAGGCAAATTAGTAAAAAAAACAGCAAATGGAGGAAATAATTTATAAAGTTTTGAAACTTTGTGAAAACACTTTTAAGGGGTGTAGTAGTAAGAAACAGTAAAGTTCCCCTCTCTTGAGGGGGCGCGTCCCCCGCCCCCCCCCCCCCCCCTCCCCACTCCTTAAAGTCCAAAATTTACTTATTTTTCACTTTTTACGCAAAACGGTTTATTTTTTGAAAAGAAGTGTTATTACCAAAATTATTCCTCACATAATTCTGCACAAAAAAGGTCCTATGCAAGTTTGAAGTGAGACATACCGTTTTCGAGATATTGTAGTTGGATAGAGATAAAACGTATTTTTGCGAACCAAGATATCTAAAAAACAACACTTCCGATTTTAATGAAATTTTGGTGGTAGGTTATACTTAGCCCATTGTTGATCCCATATAAGTTTCAACCTTCTGCGCCTATTATTTTATCCTCCACATGCGCACAAACATACATTTATTTATACCCATATCTTCAAAAGTACTCAACTGATTATTATGAAATTTGGATGGTTTGTCGAAAGTAGTCCGCAGATAGCCCCAAATTAATTTTAACTCTCTGCGCTCTTTACATTTTGATAAATTGATACTTTAATTCAAATTAGACAAACAAAAAATGATCAACAGATAGACAGAAAGGGAACCAATTTAGAAAATGTAAAGAGCGCAGACGGTTAAAATTAATTTGAGGCTATCTGCGGGCTACTTTCGACAAACCATCCAAATTTCATAATAATCAGTTGAGTACTTTTGAAGATATAGGTCTAAATAAATGTATGTTTGTGCGCATGTGGAGGATAAAATAATGGGCGAAGAAGGTTGAAACTTATATAGGATCAACAACGGGCTAAGTATAACCTACCACCAAAATTTCATTAAAATCGGAAGTGTTGTTTTTCAGATATCTTGGTTCGCAAAAATACGTTTTTTCTCTTTCCAACTACAATATCTCGAAAACGGTAAGTCTCACTTTAAACATGCATAAGACCTTTTTGTGCAGAATTATGTGTGGAATAATTTTGGTAATAACACTTCTCTTCAAAAAATAAACCGTTTTGCGTAAAAAGTGAAAAATAAGTAAATTTTGGACTTTAAGGAGGGGGGAGGGGGGGACGCGCCTCCTCAAGAGGGGGGAACTTTACTGTTTCTTACTACTACACCCCTTAAAAGTGTTTTCACAAAGTTTCAAAACTTTATAAATTATTTCCCTTATTATTCCTTATTTGCCTGGACTATAAATAGATACTTTAATTCATGTGACAAATAAAAACAATTTTGACAGGTTTTAATAACGGGTGGGAAATTGAATAAATTGGACCATAACAGGTTGTAAAAGGATAAAATCATTAATTTATACAAAATAGGACGCGAGGAGCTATGGCCCACACCAATGAAAAAGAATCATGAAATTTGGATGGTTTGTCGAAAGCATCCCGCAGATAGCCCCAGATTAATTTCAACCCTCTGCGCACTTCAAATTTTGCTAAATCGATAGAATAATTGTTGTAACAAATCAATACAATTTTAAATAAATTGGTAAGGCGTGAGGTCTCACGTAAAAAGGGTTTCGTTGGTATTGTGAACACAAAATTAGAAGAGGGGGGGGGGGGAGAAAAGTTTTTTTGACAAAATGGCGCCGAAAATTAAACACTATCCATAAGTGGTATATATATTTGTAATCTACTCTTCAATACCTTTCATTTGATACCTTACTCAAAATTTATAAAAAATATTTTTTTTCGAGTGACATGAATTATCCGCCATCTTGGATTTCCAGTAGCTCAGATCAAATTGCTAATCTTATTTTTTCTATGGCCCAGCAGACCACACATTTTGCATATTTTTCTATATTTTTAGTAACAGCGGAAATACGATTTTAGGGGGGGGGACACGCAAAATTTCGAGGTTTTTTGACAAAATGGCGCCGAAAATTAAACACTATCCATAAGTGGTATATATATTTGTAATCTACTCTTCAATATCTTTTATTTGATACCCCACTCAAAATTATAAAAAAATATTTTTTCTCGAGTGACATGAATTATCCGCCATCTTGGATTTCCAGTAGCTCAGATCAAATTGCTAATCTTATTTTTTCTATGGCCCAGCAGACCACACATTTTGCATATTTTTCTATATTTTTAGTAACAGCGGAAATACGATTTTAGGGGGGGGGACACGCAAAATTTCGAGGTTTTTTGACAAAATGGCGCCGAAAATTAAACACTATCCATAAGTGGTATATATATTTGTAATCTACTCTTCAATACCTTTTATTTGATACCCCACTCAAAATTATAAAAAAATATTTTTTCTCGAGTGACATGAATTATCCGCCATCTTGGATTTCCAGTAGCTCAGATCAAATTGCTAATCTTATTTTTTCTATGGCCCAGCAGACCACACATTTTGCATATTTTTCTATATTTTTAGTAACAGCGGAAATACGATTTTAGGGGGGGGGACACGCAAAATTTCGATGTTTTTTGACAAAATGGCGCTGAAAATTAAGCACTACCCCTAAGTGGTATATATATTTGTAATCTACTCTTCAATACCTTTTATTTGATACCCCACTCAAAATTATAAAAAAATATTTTTTTTCAAGTGACATGAATTATCCGCCATCTTGAATTTCCAGTAAATCAGATCAAACTGCTAATCTTATTTTTTTTATGGCCCAGCAGACCACACATTTTGCATATTTTTCTATATTTTTAGTAATAGCGGAAATACGATTTTAGGGGGGGGGACACGCAAAATTTCGAGGTTTTTTGACAAAATGGCGCCGAAAATTAAACACTATCCATAAGTGGTATATATATTTGTAATCTACTCTTCAATACCTTTTATTTGATACCCCATTCAAAATTATAAAAAAATATTTTTTTTCGAGTGACATGAATTATCCGCCATCTTGAATTTCCAGTAAATCAGATCAGATTGCTAATCTTATTTTTTCTATGGCTCAGCAGACCACACATTTTGCATATTTTTCTATATTTTTAGTAATAGCGGAAATACGATTTTAGGGGGGGGGACACGCAAAATTTCGATGTTTTTTGACAAAATGGCGCTGAAAATTAACCACTATCCCTAAGTGGTATATATATTTCTATTCTACTCTTCAATACCTTTCATTTGATACCCCACTCAAAATTTTAAAAAAATATGTTTTTTTCGCGACGTGAATTATCCGCCATTTTGAATTTGAACAGCTGATAATATTGAGTTCGCTATATTTTTCCTGTGTGCGCGTCAAAACGATCTTTTATACTGGAAAGTTTCACGTTTTTATCTTTTTTGGTTCAAAAGTTATTGGAACCGTACAGAGTGACAGACGGACACAGGAACGAAACTATAAGGGTTTCTTTTTTTTGGTTTTACCAACGAAACCCTAAAAAGGGTTATTTTTTTGACAAAATGAATAAATAAATTTGACGAAAATAGATTTTAAAAGCATAAAATTATTAAAGTTTACGAAATAAGACGCGAGGAAGCTATGTGCCACACTAATTGGCAGTTTTTTACTTTCTCATATAAAGAGAAAGTATTGTGATGGCGCGAAAATTTGATTTTGAGATTTTGATGGATTTACACGTTTTGAGGTCCCCTGAGTCCAAAAAAGTGGTTTTTAAAAAATGTCTGTCTGTCGTCTGTAGTCTGTGCAGACGCCTGGAGCCTAAACTACTGGGCCGATTTTGATGAAATTTGGCATACATGTTCAGAAACATCATACCCCGTGGCGAAATCGAGAAATGAATTTTAGCTCTAAATTTGGGGGCGCTACCCCCCAAACACTCTGAAAAAACCTGAAAAAAAATTATTTCTCGAAAACGGTTCCGACGATTTTGATTAAAAAATTCTTAAATGTAGTCCATTTGAATACGAATCCAACGGTATAAGCCGTTTTCCCGGGGAAAATCTAGTTCCTGAGAAATTAGCTTAAAACGCGGACGGACAGAGCCCGGGTTCGATTCCCCGCACAGGAGAAGTTATTTTTATGATACATTTTGATGAAATGTTCAATAATTGAAGCGAGCGTAGCGAGCTTCCTACATTCAACGAAATATGCTCCGTGTCTGTCTGTCTGTCTGTCTGTCTGTCAGTAACGTTCACGCGTGTGACGATAACTTGAGTAAAAGTTGACCGATTTAGTTGAAATTTGGTATACATGATCCTCTTACTAATACTCAGGCTAAGTTCGTTGGACAGCGTGATCCGTCCAAGAGTTCGCGCGCAACGCTCGCGTAAACGAGAGGTTCAAAAATTAAATTGGAATTTCAGGACGGGAAAAGATTCTATCATCATCTATTCGATGAGACGAACATTTTTTTCAAATAACATTTTTTAGTAAAACCAACAGCGACACCGCTATGAATTAATAAAGATCGCTAAAACTATTAAAGCGGGCCTAAACGTTTAAAATAGAGAAAACAACCTTTTTACCGATATCTTACGTTCTAACGTAACGATTTTAATAAAACTTCATAGACACCATCTGATGCACAATTGAAACAGGCATGCAACATTTCAATTTGATACATTTAGTAGTTTGTTTGTAGCAAAGAGATACAAATTATAAATATTGAAATAGAGATGTGTGGTTAGTGGAATAGTAAGAATGCGGGGTGGTTCCCCTACTACTAGCCGCTGCACTACTACCAGACCCATTATCTATCAACTCATCATGATTCACAATAATCTTTTTTTTCAATATTCAATACATATTTATTACTATACGCTCGCTTCAATGATAGAGCCACGCGATGCCTAGTATTTAAATGTAGATTTGAAAACTAATAAATGGATACACTGGGCTAAATAATTATGAACTCGTATATGAGAAAGTTTGTCTGAGTTGTCTCGGACCGATTTTTTTTTTTATTAAAATTAATATTAGGACGCGTTATACTTTTAATTTAAGTAAAATCGTATACTGTGTCACTGTGTTTGATAATAAAATTGCTTATTGGCGGTATAAACATGAATGAAGATGAAAATGGGCTCAGTTAGTCGTAGTAACAAGGCTAAAGAAAGAACAGAGACACGTGTATACCTACTCTTAATTTAAACTGATATTAATAATACACGTGTCGTTCAACTTAGAACTCTCTTACCTCTAAAGAACGTAGTACCCACCTTAATAGGGAACTGCAGTATAAAGTATGATGCACCGTATCTTTAGCTCTTCTACCGATATATTTAGCTTATGCATATATTTAGCTTGAGAGAAAACTGAAAGCCCGTGTACCATGTACGTGTAGTTAAATATGGCAGTTTATTATTGGAACGGAAGTGTCACTCTAATTCCGAATTCTTTTAGATGTTTTATATTTACTTTACTCTAAAAGTTGATTTTACTCAGAACTCCAGCTCTACTTAACTTTGATAAACAATCTTTACCTGAGATTTATTTTGGTTACGAACTTGTGAAGAGTGAAGAGATGATTTTTATCATTTTAAAATTTATTTTTCACAAATTAAAATGTTGTTAGTTGTTCGTTATTGTTAATATAGTTACTGTAATATAAATGAAATAGTAGATAGCATGGGCGTCGTCAGCAGGACAATATTGGGGGGGGACACATTCTGGGAGGGGGGTCCGGGGGTGCTCCCCCGGAAAATTTTGAAAATATGACCTCTCAAAACAGCGTTTTTATGCATCGCTTGTGTGAAATTTGATTTTAACTTTGTCATAAAATAAAGTAAACCTACGGTGTAGTTCGTTGACAAAACTATGAACACAAGTATTTTTATAAAATAGGTACTTGTACTCTGGACACTGTAAAAACTATTCTGGTTGTAGAATCTCGTTAAATTCAGTATTTTCTATTTATTAAAAATACACAAAGTGCCACGTTTTATAGGGAGATGGAAGGTTAGGGTTAGGTTAGGTCAGGTCAAAAAGTAATAAACTTAACCTAAACTAACCATAACCTTGCATCATTTTCCCTAAAGTGAAAAAAAAAAAGAAGTTAAACAAATAAGATTGAATATTTATTTATATTACCAAACCAAATACCCCATAAAAGGGCCCGCTATTCCCCATAAGGAAAGACCTTAAAAATGAGGAAAACATACATAAAAATATACTTCTCGTGGGCCCAAGATATTTCCGGGAGTTAATATAAAAAAGCCAAATTTTGGAAATTGCAGGCGGCCGTAACTGTGACCCAAAATATTTATTTTTTGTCATTTTTGAGTGGGGTATCATATTAAAGGTATTGGCATGTAGATTACAAATATATATCGTGTGTGGCGACTATTTTACCCACGACATTACCAAATAAGTGCATACCTAAGATGCTAAAAGACAATATACAAAACTTGTTCCTCTTAAGTGCAACTTTTTATACATATTTTAGTAAAAAAGGTAGGGAAATAAGAATTTTTATGATCGAAGAAACCCTTTTAGTAGCTTGCTGGCAATTACATGTCGGGATGTATTGTATACTGTAAAAAAGAACAATTTGAAAAACCCGAATAAAACGGATGTTTATAAATAGGTGGGGCATATTATGCAGATTTACCGCACACAATAAATAACATGTTTGTCATAATTTTGAAAGGGGGGGGACGCGTCCCCCCTGTCCCCCCCCCCCCCCCCCCGGCGACGACGCCCGTGGTAGATAGTGAAAATATATACATATGTTAATGTTCATTTTATAGACAAAACCAATGTTATTGGAAGATTATGACTATGACCCATTTTAAATTACTGCATCGAATCACCGACGTCTAAATATAATATTTCAGGCACGTATACCTCTCGAAATAGGTGAAATATGGCTAAAAAGTTCGTCTTTGACGATGTAAAAAGTGTTTACATAAATAATCTTAAAATAAAACATTAAATTTATATTTTATAAATATATCGACAGCACCATAGAATGAAAAGCGATAATATACATATATCCTTTATCTTTATTTAAATTGCATTAAAGTGATTAAAGGGAGGTTTCTTTTGAAACCATTGTTAAGGGCTTATAACCTTTATATCCCCTACAAGACTAATATATTACAAAAATAGGGTTCAAAAGAAAATATACTATTCAATGGTTTCAAAGAAACCATAAAAATTTAATGTTGTTACACTTCCCTGATAAAATTATGATAAAAATATAATTTAGGCTAAGTTAATGACAATATGAGAATCCTTAAATGACCCTTCCGGCTGTCGTCCTTTTCTTTTGACGTTTGTCCCTTTTAATGCAATAATTTTAAATACATTTAGGGAATATATGTATGTACACATATTGTCGCTTTTCATTCTATGGATACTGTCGATAAAAATATAATATTTAAAAATTTTATATTAAAATATAAAACTTTTTTAAGAATTCTCCGACTTCTTTTGATGAATGAGGATTATTCCCTACAAGAGATAAGATGGAAATACACTATTATGAACATTTTAATAATTGTATAATCAGAGTTCTTGTAACGAAATTATTATTATTTCCTGAACGAAAAAGTTGGTTCTTGAGGTGATGCCGAATGAATTATAGTTTTTAATTCCCAAGGCGCAGCCGAGAGAGATAATTATCGCGAGGGGAATAATGGCACTTTACTCACGAGGTACATACAATATTTTATCTCCAGTAGGGAGAAAATACACACTTTCATCAAAACAAATATGAATTGGAATTAAACTCAAATAGTAGGTTATTTAGATGCAGGTTATAAACAAGGTCGAAAAAGCAATGTCGCCAACCTGATTTCAACAACTTCATTACATTAGCCATTCATTTTCTACTATTTATAAAATAATTAAGTTGGCAAACCTTACTTTTTTCCCTACTTTTACTTTTTCTCCCTACTTTTGAGTTCAGGGAAGAAAAGACTTACTTTAGTCCCTCTAAACTCTAAACTAATCCAAAACCATAACTTTTTCTCCCTACTGGAGTTAAATGTTTTTATTTGTTTTAATAATAATAAATTGAAGACTATTAAACTAAGGCTGTATTTTTTAAAAAACGCTAAAACCTCGTTTTCTTAGTTGGAATATTTTGAAAAACAAAATAGTCTGCCAATTAGTGTGGCACAGAGCTTCCTCACTTATATTAATCAAGTTATACGTTTACAAGCCATTGCCATTACTGTCTAATTTTTTAATCCCCCCCCCCCTTGCTTCGAAGTTTACTGAAGGTAGCGGAAGTGTTGTGATCGTTGTAATGCTATCGTTATCGTAACGATAACATTACTTCTCTTACCTTTAGTAAGCTCGGAAGTAATATTGTAGGTATTTGGTATTTTATGTCAACTGCAAGTGGAAGATAATTTTAAATATGTAAAAAGGCGAAATAACATGTACTGATTAATATGTTGTGAGATCAGAGCCGTCCCTAGGGGGGGTCAACCGGGTCAAGCTGACCCGGGCGCCACGTCTAGGGGGCGCCGCCAGGCCCCCTTCATAACTACTAGGTGAATTTGGCAATAAGGGGGGGGGGCGCCAAAGATGCCTTTGACCCGGGCGCCTATACCCCCAGGGACGGCCCTGTGTGAGATTTTGTTTTACTGTTCTGTGAATTTTTTAAAATTGTTTAAAATGTACGAGATACGTGAATATTCATTAGTTAATGCATCCAGGGTCAGAGTGGGATTACTCATTTGCCTTATATCTTTATAATTTCTGTGTTTACATTTTATTTGTGTTGTGGTATTATGTAATATGTACATATTGTTGTGTTGATTGTTGTATTAGTTTGATCTTGACTTCTAATTTGATAATATTGTTTCTATTACTAATTCCTTTTTGTTCCTCTTGTTGGTGGTTTTTGGTTTTGGTGTGCTTAAGGGGCTGTTAATTATGATTTATATTTTCTTTCGGCAACCTAAAGAACAGTTATTTAACTTTGGATATGAGTTTAGCGGTTCTTTTGTTCATTGTAGTTAATCCATCTTAAAATTTAGGTTGTTTATTGTCTGTCTTGCTTTTGCTCCCAATACTGGAAGTTTTCTCAGAGAGATTGAGCCAATTGATTCTGATTTAAAGCAACAGTTGGTTGAAATAAGCTGTTATAATCACAATAACAGTTTTGTTCCTTATTGATAATGTCTGGAGGCAATTTAAAGTAACAGTTACTTGAAGATGCTCGAAGCTTTTGAAGTTGATTCTAATGGTAAAAGATAGAAATAATGTATTTTATCGCCCTCCACTTGTAAACATTCCTATCCTGAGCGGCCGGTAAAGTTCCATTTTACAGCCCTGGGGCCTGTAAAAATGCATGCTTTATCTTTACAGGGCCGCTAGTAGTTCGAGAAGCGGCCGCTTCCTGGCCCCGGCGTGGCGTGCAGGAAGCGCTAGTAGTTCTCAGCGTCAGCTGTTCAATTAGTAACAATCAATATTTTTATAACTGCGGTTTGTTTTGGTACTGTTGTAACCTTGATGTAACCTTAATATGCATTTATTGTTTTGAAGATTACGGCAAAATTGTTTGCATGTTTAATAATTAGTTTACATGTGGTGGGCGATAAAATAGTGTACGCACCACGAGCAGTAAGCGACATGACAGGCCTCGAACGTTAAACGCACTCGTGCTTTCAAACTTCGTCCTCTGCCTGTAATAACGCCTTTACTGCTCTAAGGTATGTAAATAGCTATAACATCCTTCTAAGCTTGAAACTCACCAGAAAACCTATATTGTTGTGATGAACAACAACCCACACTTCAGTTTAGATGTATTCTCACATGCACTTGGATATTACAGTATGCGTGTTACTAGTTGTGACTTTTGACACTCAGTTTGGCCAACCTAAATGAGGTAAAAACTAAAGCCAACTAGGCATGTGGGAGGGGTGAGGTCAGTGATATTTTTGTTTGCCTAGTTGGCCCGACCTTCTAGAATTCAAAATCCTGACCTCTCATTGGCTCCCCACCCTAATTTTTTGGACTTTCCCGCGCAAACTGTAGTTTAAAGCAACAATATTAGCCAGTATATTAATTCCTCTTTATTAAAAAAAAAAAAAAAGTGTACATCCAATTTCAGCTGATTATTTAAGACAAATTTTACTTTAAGTTATCGTCACTCTTTACTTACAATCTTTTATTTATCAAATTATTGATGGTGCCAGGTTTTTGATTTCACATCATTATGTTTGTTATAAACATATCTTTATTCTAAGATTTATAAGTTCTTTAATTCCTAATAGTCCAGGAAAAAGTGTCTGCCTTTAGCATGCAAAAAAGCTTCTGACTCACATCAAGCTAAAATTTTGTGTACAAGTTTAGAGTATGTGGTTGGCTCAGTTTGTCTGCAGAACATAGCTTGGCAATAGATAGGCGTTTAAAAAAATAAACCGGTGGAGAGTGGTAATGTCCCGCCTGTTTTGGTGGACAATGTGATTTTCATGATCCAAAAGATCATGACTACAAAATTAGTTAGTAGACAGTAAATTAAGTTGGTTAGTTTATCACTTATTAAGTGACCATTTTGATTTGGAGTAATACATATTTGAATAAATAACCAAACAAGTAAAAAATACCAACTTTATTTTTGGTCTACTAAATACATTTTTACTCAGGATAATGAAAATCACATAGTCCACCAAAATGAGCAGGACATGGCCGCTCTCCACCGATTTGTTTTTTTCAAATGCCTATTGCCAAGAAATTTCCCGCAGACGAACTTAGCCGACCACATATTCTTAAAAGGCACCAAAAGATCTCCAAGACTATCTCCTCCTATCTCCAAGACTATAATTTTATGCACATTTATTGTTGCTCTTCTTCGATTCTAGAGATGACCCTTGTTATACTATCAGACTCCCTGAATTCTTTATTGTCCCTTATAATTAATTACGAAATAAGTTATCTAATTTTCGTTGTTTACTTTTATGTTCGCAGATATGAGAGATTGCTTAGGCGAGCCAAAACAGAAGATCTAAGTGAGATTTCAGGTATTGGGTGTCTTTATCAGTGTGGTACTGATAGGCTCGGCAGGCCACTTCTCATTTTTGTTGGAAAATGGTTCCGCTTCAAGGATATCAACCTAGATAAGGTATATTGAATTATATATTGTTTTTGGGTTTATTGAATATGTCATACAACTGAAATTTACAAAACAACTAAAAATTATACAAAACTTAAAACGCACTTAAGCATTGTCAATTTATTTATGAATGCTTCGAAAAAAAGCATACTTATATATCATTGAATGTTGAAAATGTATTGTTGTATTTCAGGCATTGCTGTACCTGATATATCTGCTTGATCCGTTGGTTAAGAGTGACTACGTTATAGCCTACTTCCACACTAACACTTCAAATCCAAACTATCCCTCTCTCACCTGGCTCAAAGAGGTCTACAACATTCTGCCTTATAAGTGAGTGCCATCATGTAAAATATCATTTTATCTTTATATGAGTTTATTGTATCAGCTGGGAAGTTATCAAGGGTTTATCATTGATACTAGCTGGATTTAAAGACAATGGACTTGTAGCTATGCATTCTAAGGCCAGGCGCATATTGGAGACAAAACAGTCTAAAGACTGTTTCCGAACTGTCTTGGTTGTGTCTGCCTTGTCACACTTGTGTTGCTACAGCCTTGCACACTGGAGGCAAGACAGTCTGCAGACTGTTACTGAACTGTCTTGGTTGTGTCTGCCTTGTCAGACTTGTGTTGCTACACCTTGCACACTGGAGGCAAGACAGTCGCATATCTTGTACCCAGCGAAATGGATCTTTTGAAAATTGCTGACATTTGTGCATAACAGTCTCCCAACAGAAATGTGGGTCATTTCCTAGGCTAGAAGACTCTTTTGTCTCCCCCCCCCCCCCCCTTTTTATAAAAAAAAAGTCCGAAGCAATGAGACTGCATGTGTGGATCCAAGGTGCAAACCCGGTTTAATAATCCATTCTATAGTACTCTATCCTCTTAGCAAGCTGACAGACCCACAGAAAGTGAGCACTTTGTTTAGGGGTAGTAACCTTAGTTCTTCAATTGGCAGGACAGCTGCTAATAAGATAAGAAGGGTCCTCCATCCTCTTCCTCGCACAGCCTGCACTCTGGGCTTTCTACTAGGCCAAGAAGATGTAGATGTCGATTTAGTCTACAGTGTCCAGTAAAAAAAACCTGTCAAAAGATGACAGGATGGTTTTTTGAGCGAGAGCAGCGATCTGGTAAGATTCTGAGATGGTTCCCAGATCATCATTTTAGATTGTTGCATACCTGAAACACTGTTCCATATTCTTTTCATATCTAACCTCATGAAAGTCCTTATGGAATGTTTCACTCCACAACGTGGCACGCCAACAACTGGTTCTGGTTAAATTGGGGTCGAATTGAAATCCATTGGCTAACTGGTCAGCAATTTCATTTCCCTCAATGCCACAATGTCCAGGAACCCATATAAGTTGTACCTTGTTAAGTTGACCAAAAGCTCTTTTGTGTTTCACCTGTCTTTGCCTCCAGTGTGCGCACACCCATATACTGTATAAGCCCTTGAGGTAGCGACAAAACAGTCTGCGGGCAAAAAGAATCCTGTGTACAACTGGCCTTATAGTATCCATTTAGTCTAATTTTATCAAAGGAAGGAGGGCATTAAAACCCTAAAATAGAGCAATTGATGGGTACCATTGATTAATACTAGATTAAGTGAGATTCTAAGTAAATTCTCAAAAAATAGCTTAAAAACAATCTCATATTCTCTGTCTAAAAAGGCTAGTATGCACTGAGGAATTTTGTTCCGAAACAATGACTAGGTACAATGTTTCGAGGCCTTTTTTTTTAATGTTTCAAAACAGTTTGTTCCGATTCCGATGCAATATGCCGCAATCATCTGGAGCTGAAATCAACCAGTCCAACATGGTTTCACTAGCAGTAGTATAGGCTTCCATCTGTATGTTCCTTTTAATTGATTAGGAGTTAATGAAAAGAAAAAAAAGATGGTGGGCAAGAAAACTTTTTACTCGTATGTGCACAAAAAAATTTTTTTTAGATGTTTTTAAGCTGGAGGTCAGCTCGAGTTTCCGTAAATTTGAGGATGTCTCTATTGTGGATTGTACTCTACAGTTTTCTCAAAGAAATATGAGAATGTAACTCTTCAAATAATTAAAGAGTTTTCTCAGTGCTCCACTTGGCAGAAGACACTTGTAGATGAGTATAACTTGATCAAACAGTCTAGGAACACGTCCCCCGCTAGCGAATGTTGTGCAACAATGTATCATGTTTTCCATTTGGTTAAATGGTGTTTCTGAACAGTATAGAATCATTCCAGATACAGGGAACTTTGTGACATTAAAAGTTTCCAACACGTTTTTCTACAGTTTCGGAACAAATTTCCTCAGTGTATGCCTTAGGATTACTATTGGCGTTCCAAAAGTTTGCCATCTTAAACATGCCAATGTTGATAAACACTTAGTAGATGAGAAGAAGTTTCATTCTTCAGTACTTCTTTAGATTGTTACTCCCCTATGTTGTTTTAGAATAAAAATTACTTTGACTAAATAACTATTAAGAAAAAAGGATGTTTAGTCCAATGTACTTTGGGACAAAGGAATACCCCATTTCTGTTTTGATAAGGGGAGTAAACAGTCTAAAGAAGAACATTCCGTACACCTTCTTTAGATTGTTACTATGTTTTTATAAGGGGAGTAACAATCTAAAGAAGTGCCCACTCTTCTTATCAAATTGGTGACCTGTAAGACTTACCTTGACAAGACTTAAATTTCTGCCCAAATAACTAAAGATGAAGTAGTTCCAAATACAGTCGTAAAAAGAGCCTCTTCTACACTCCATACAAGAGTATATGAGGAGCCTAGTATCAAAGACGGACATTCAACATTTTTTCCGAATTTCAATTATCTGCTGCATCAGATTCTGCTATCCATTTGCATCAAAAACGACCAGAAAAGGGGTAAAAAATGCAATAATATTTGTAGTTTTGCTTCAAAAGTGGACATAACCGAAACAGCCAATCAGGAGGCTGCATTTTACTAACTCATTCCTATGATGCACTGCAGGCTTTAGCATCTGAATACCTACTCCTACCATTTTGTCATACATGTTTAGAAAAATTATACCCCGAGGGGAAATCGAGAAATCAATTTTAGCTCTAAATTTGGGGGCACTACCCCCTAAGAACTCTTAAAAACGTGAAAAAAAAATTATTTCTCCAATATTATTATTCTAACCATTATTTTCAACGTCATTTTACTTCAAAAACAGACAAAACCTTGTTTTTGTTTCAAAAGTGGACAACTCCACTTTTAAACTCCATTTATAGCAGCTAAAATATCAAAGAAATTCACGTTTTCAGTACTTCTAACTAGTTTTGAGTCTATTAAGAATCTACAGAAAAAAAAATCATTGCTCTAGCACCTGTACAATTTGAGATACAGTTTTTCGGCTCTCCTGTAAAATTTTGAAATGAGCTCTTGTCCGTCTTTGATACTAGGCTCCTCATATGTACTTCCATATTTTCAATCCTAAGAAATAATATAGAACTCTGAGTTCTATATTCTTCTGATGATCGTAGCATATAAAGCTATCCCTCTAAATAGTATTATCAGTCCATTCTTTAATTGACATTACTATTCATATTTATTATTTTCCAGCTCCTTACTAGAAATAAGTAGAGAGAGGTAGGGGGATGGGGGGGGGGGGGGATATTTTTGGTTGTTCTAAAACCCCAATTATTCGTCAACTGTTAGGTGAAATAAAATGTTTAGTTCAATGTAGTTGATCTCTTGAAATGTTTAGCTTGAAGTGTGTACTTTTGCCTAAGTTATTGCTCATTAGCGCCACATGGTAATTAATATCAATGACAAATTATCAGTCAACAAATATGTATACTGTATTACTAATTAAAAAATATTAATTACCATGTGGTGCAACAAATTATAAAAGTGATTGTTACTAACTTTTTATGTCTTTAATTAAAAGTTTTTTTTGTCTTTAATTTTAATTATTGCTCTAATTATTATGTTTAAACTTAATTTATGTTTATATTTTTCAGGTACAAGAAAAATTTAAAAGCCTTTTACATTGTACACCCTACTGTGTGGACAAAGGTAAAACTAAAAATGTTTTTTTTATTATTTTTTTTTTTTTTAAATTGTATATCTTATAAAATATACCACGTCAAGAGAAAAGAGTTGAAGCAATAGTACATTACGCGTCGAGTGCAGAAAGTAGCATTTTGCATGCGAGTGTGGAGTTTGCACCTGAGCAACAGCAAGGGTAGTAAAACCAAACGAGCAAAGCAAAATGCAGTTTTCCCACGAGTTGCGTACCGTACTTTATCTACGATTGTGGATTTTAATAATAAATACAGAAAAGAATGCAATAAACTTCCTGTATATAAATTCGTATTTCTCTTTTGATTAAGATGGCATTAATTCATTGAATTAATTATTTCAGGAGGCGTATTATTCTCCTCATTTTCGTCATAATCACTTAAATCACTTTTCTTTTTTTTTCACTAAAAACTCGATATAAACAGTTACTTTAATTAAACAAACAGCAAATTAGATTTGTTAAATGTAAACAAACTCGCTAATCGTGCGTTAATGTGAAAAATTCCTCTTTTTTCAGCTCTAGGTCGGAAAAAAAAGAGGAATTCCTCACCTTATCGCACGATTATGAAACACGCATGCGCAATGAATACAGCTATGAAAAGAATCACTTTTCACGCATCTAAACAGAGATATAATGTTTATATTTTGTATCAATCGTGGATAAAAGAAGTTTCTATACGATTAAAAATCATGAAATGAATTTTTGTGTGCGCTATGCATCTTTTTCCAGATCTTGCCATCTTCTACTAGATAGTGAAGAAGGTTCCACATAATAAGGGTGGCCAGACAACTACGTATTGTGATTAAATAAATTTAAAATGTTTAGTATATATAGTATGTGTAAAAGATACAGCTAAACTATGTTAATCCAGAGTCAGATTTTCCAATTTTAATTTCACTTTCCTTTAAGGCTGTTATCTTTTCTACTTAACCTTAACCCTTTGGCGGGATTATCACTAATTCAATGGAGCGATAAGGGCGACTGGTAAAGCCATTAAATGGGCACATTACAAAATGGGTATTCATTTCTTTTTGTGTGGTCTCGAACTTGGTAAATCAAGATAAAAATCACCTTCACTATCGTTGATAAGACAATTTGAACTATAAATACTAGAGCCCTTTCAATAATCTCTCAATTTTTGATTAATTTATTTTCAGAAGTTTCACATCCGCCAGAGGGTTGATTTTTTAACTGTTATCTCTTAATCAAATGAAAATATCAAGCTCAGTTCTGCTACATTTGTACGAGGTTGTTGTTTCTCTACTCTTCTAATCAATTTAAGCTCCCTCGTAAATATTTTATTCATTTGCCCATTATGAACTTATTTGCTAAAAGAGAAGGGAAGAGGAACACCCAATAATAAAAAGTTAAGGCGCGTCCACACTATGCCAAGCGGCAAGGAATGGCAAGGCCAAATGGCATTGCCAAGTGTAATGTGGACGTCTCCCTTGGCATTTGCTATTTTGCCAAGCTTGGCACATAACGTGCCACTTGACTTGCCAAACCGAACCCGACGATTGTCGGTCCGGATCAAAGAAAGCCAGATGGCAAGAAGTCGTATGGCAAGGTGTGGAAGTGCCACCCGGCAACATTGCACTTGGCGTCCAGCGTCGAGCACTTCTGACACACTACTAACTTTGCCAGACGGCTTTGCCGCTTGGCCTTGCCAACTGGCATTGCGCAGCATAGTGTGGACGCGCCTTTACAGTTTAAATTTCAAATCAAGTTTATACAATTTTTCTACTCAGGGGGGGGGGGGGGGGGGAGGTGTACTCCCCCCTTCCCACAAGAAAAACCTAGATCCAGAACTGATTAAATCTGAAATGGCAATTACTCTCAGTATTTACTGGATCTAGAGCTTTCTAGACCAATGTTGACTGTACATCAGCAGAAAAATATGAGGAATCTAAATCTTAGAGTCTACGTACATTGTTGTCTAATAAACATTGTTGTCTTTTCTTTGAATGATAATTTTCATTCAAAATCTATTAATACTTATAATATAATATAATCTATTTGTTGGTCTAGATGGTGTCTTGGTGGTTCACTACGTTCATGGCACCTGCTATAAAGAACAAGGTGCATTCACTAGCTGGGATTGAGATGCTTTACACTTCGGTCAGACCAACAGATCTTGAGATACCTGCATTTATCACTGAGCACGACATCTCGGTAAATATTCTTCATTTATCTCCCGCTCTAGAACTGTCTAACCAAATGTATTTTTATCTCCAGTAGAGAGAAAAAGTTATGACTTTAGATTAGTTCAGAGGGACTAAAGTAAGTCTTTTCTTCCCTGAACTCAAAAAGTTGGGATTAAAAGTAGGGCGAAAAAGTAAAGTAGGGAGAAAAAGAAGGATTGCCAACTTAATTATTTTATAAATAGTAAAGAATGAATGGCTAATGTAGTGAGGGTGTAGAAATCAGGTTGGCGACACTGCTTTTTTTGACCGTATTTATTATCGTTTTTAAACCTGCATCTAAATAACCTTCTATTTGAGTTTAATTCCAATTCTTATTTGTTTTTAATATTGAATCTCTTATATCTGATATTAAAAGTGCTTATAATTATTGTTATTTATTAAAATAATAAATAAAAAATGTGCAATATTTTTTACAAATCAACTTATTTTGACTGCTGATTGTTTTGGTCTAATTACTGTTACTGGGCTGTTTATATTATATGTGAATATATTAAATAAATAAAAACCTTAATGTAAACTTTACCAATTTGTTTACAGATTAATGGTATCAGGTATTTCAACTACAGCGCCGCGGCAGCGATCGGTACCTAGGTAAGGCCTGAGCAGGCGAGGAAGCCACTAATGGTATACACAGGGCCCCTTCCTTTATACCATGAGACGCTCATGACCACAGCCTGCTGAACAACTAACTCTCTCCATCCCTTCCTCCTCGTAACTAGTACCATCTGTGGCTCTGATAGCGGCTTATCTAGAATCCCGCTATTGTAATTAGTATTGGTTTTTTACCTTATTCTTTGTATTCGAGTTATTTGAGATTTTTTTTTGTAGAATGTAAACAAATTGAATTTAGACGATGGAATCATATTATTTTATAGGATGTTTATAAATTCTATTTATTATTTAATTCAAGACTCTCTTGTTTCATCGAAGCAACATTCAAAATAGTTATATAACGGATAATAAAAAAGTATGTTGCTTATTTTTTTATATACTTACGAATAATTATTATTTTAATAAAAAAAAAAAAAAAAATACTTATCATTTTATAGTTACTACATTTGCTGAAGACTTACTTATAGCCTTGTCTTCCTACTAAATATTATTATCATAGGAGGTATAGAATAAAAAAAAAAAAATATATATATATATTCGTGTATGTGGAAAAGGTGGCAAAGTTGGAATTTGATTAGTGGAATAAAAGTGGATGATTTTAATAGTTTTTAAATATTTATAGATTGCTACCTCCACCTAAGTAGCTAAACTTAAGCAGGGTACCCGGTGTGTGTGCATTATCAGTGTTAGCATATTGCTGAAAAAAAAAAAAAAATTATACTAGTATTTTTTTTTTTTTTTTTTTTTTCGTTTTATATTTTAAATAAAAAAGAAATCATAAAAAAATATAATAGAAATTGTAGTAGATTTACGTATAATAAAGAACGCCGAACAAATTAAATAAAAGAATCAAAATGTGTGCTCCCCCTCCCCCCTTCCCCCCCAACCTTTGGTCACTGCTTTTTACAGAGCCCAGATGTGTACCAGTAGTCACCTCGTAAACAATCCATTTTAAAATAAAAATGTTGCGTGACGAAAAATGTTAAAAATAAATTAAAAGTAAAACTAACAGTATTGGATTTGTGTCAACGATTTTTTCAATTGTGGAAAAAAAAAATTGATAATATGAAATTGGAATTAAAAAAAAAATGAAAAATAGTTTTAGCTTTGTATTTCCCTTGTTATTTGAAAATCTTTTAATATATTTTAAATTTAAGAAAGGAGTGAAAATAAATAAGATATATTGTCGGTATCAATAAATCTCCGGTACTTTTAATTGCTAATAGAACAAAATGTATTTTTTGATTTTGAATTTTGTTTCTAAATTTAGGGTATACTTAAGTGAATTACCGCATAATGATTAAAATTTAAAAAGTTAAAATTTATTAATTAAAACAATTATTGTGTTAATTTGGAAAAAAAAAACAAACATCAATGCAGGTTGTCCCAGCTAATATGGAACAACGAAATATCTCCAGAACCATGATAGATAGAAGGATGCAGTTTTCACTGTTCTATAATGGCTATAAATGTGCTTCTAGAAAAAATGCTTTTCGAAAACGTTTCTGTATTCAGCAAAAGTGTTCAAAAAGCAGCAAAAAAGTTCAGTGCTCTCCAGACGGCAAACTAATGCTCGGAGCGAAAAATTTCCATGAGTAAAAAATTCTTATTTTTAGCCATAGAATCTAAATCTAGTCTAAAAAAAAATATGGCTTCCAATTCACCTTTTTTAATTGTGTAAACTGCACACACTTTTGCTGAACGCAGAACATGTTCAGCATATTTTTTAGAAGCGCATTTATAGCCATTATCGAATCCTTAACAACACATCTTTCTATCTATTATGGTTCCGAAGATTTTTGCTGTTCCATATTAGCTGGGACACCCTGTATATTAACGGATTCTGACACACGATCGGTAAAACTATTTTGACTTATTATGTCTAAGGTAGACTGAAGTCTACCGTAAATTTTTGTACTTTGTTAAGTTGTATTATTATTGTCATTGGTCGGACAGTGTAGTGTGAAAAAATATTCTGGGGGGGCTGTAGTTTTTTTTACCCCTACCTCTACTATTTTTTGTGTGAATTTCTTGTGTGGTTTTCTTGAAAAAGCTACTTATGTCGGGCAGCTAAGCTCCTATTCTAGTAACTAATAGTCAAGGACGTACTTTACATTTTTTTTTCCACTTTGTTGTTATAATTGTATCTAAATTTAAATTAAAGCTACTTCTTAACATTACTAATGTTCTATTATATTACATTTTTTAAATTTTTAATTTATTTAAATACTTTAGTTCTATTTGTAATTGAAAGTACCGATTATATTCAACGCAACAAGAAAAAAAAAAGTTAACAATAATAATAATTGAATAAATAATATTAAAAAAAAAAAGTTTTTTGAATTTTAAAAATAAAGAAACGTGGAAAAATGTTAATTCATTAAATATAAATAATTGTATTTTTCATTTGTCCAAAGTTTTATTTTTACAAGCTTTTATTTAACTTGCAATGTTTGTATGTATGTATGTATGTTCGGGTCAAATCTTGCAACTCAATTTTAAAGCAGTTATCCTCAACTGATTGAGTTGAAATTTTGCATACACGTTTAGTTTGGATCACAATGCATGGTTAGCTAAGTGATGTCATACTCAATCCAATATGGCGGACAGCCCAAGATGGCGGAGTAGATGTTTCTTAAGCATGGCCATGATATGGGTATCAAATGAAAGGGTTTGCTAAGAAGAATACGAAAAATTAAAAATGCCTTCACTCTAAATCCAATATGGCGAATGGCCCAAGATAAAAGTTTGTTTTAAAAAATGTTTTTTTACTATTAATTTATTTTTATATAAAATTGAACTTATGAATAAAAAAAAAAAAAAAAATTGTTTTTTTTTTCAGAACAAAATACATTGTGGAAAATTATTATATAATAAAATCATAATTTCTTATTTTTAAAATAACTAAAAAAATATTGTTACTGTTGCTAATATTATTGAAGTAAGATTAAACACAAAAATAATAATGAATGAAAAAAAAAAAAAAAAATGACTGTTTTTAATGTAACGTTATCTACAATTTTTTTCCCTTTCCCCCTTCTGAAAGCCTTATAATATAAGTAAAAAGAAATAAATTAATAAATTTCCCCTTTCAAGAAAATCCCCCTACCCCATAATGTTACTATAAATGCTTATTAATTATATTTATAATTAGTACATAAGCATTAATTGCTCCTTAAGTTCAGTTGTGTGAATTTTCCAATATTCATTGTTATATAAAAAAAAATCACCTAGACTTAAAAAAAATTGGAGTATAATGTTTTAAGGAAGTTAGATAAATATTATATTATAAACAAAAAAATTGTTGGTATTGTTATCATAACTGTTTATCACTTTTTTCCTTTTATATTACTAAAATAATATTTTTTTATTGCTTATTATTAATATATATATTTTGTTTTATGTATTACTGTTAGTATTATTTTTATTTTTTCTTTCTCTCTCGCTCGACTCTTATTATATAATATGTATAAGTGTATACATATGTTATGTATAATAATGTTATGTATAGTAACATGTAATTATACATAATGTTATGTATAATATCATATGTTATGTATGTATATATAAGTGTATACATACGTTATGTATAACATATGTTATGTATGTATATATAAGTGTATACATATAACATATGTTATGTACAATAACATATGTTATGGATGTATATATAAGTAGTGTATGTATATGTTTTTATAACAGTGCAAGATAATTCAGAAGTATTAGTTTTATACAGCTTTTTTTGTCTGATTTTTATTTATATATTTATTGTTTGAACAGTACATATCATTATTTACCTATTAAATAAGTCTTAATGAGTAGTTAAACAAAATTAATTTATTGTTAAACTACATTAGCAAAAGCTCATGTATATTAGCGAATTTTCAAAGAAAATTACACTATTGCAATGGCTTCAAAAATTTTATAATGCGAATTTTTGAAAAATTTTTCCATGGAAATCCGTTTTAGACTATTCTGAATCGATTCCTAAAATTTAACACTTTTTTTTATTTATGTATGTATATATATGTCACTCCAGACGGTATCTCCCCTTAGGATGCATTTAAAAATTTCAAACAAATTTTAAAATGTCAATAATATCAAAAGAAAGGATGAGTTTGTTGGCCAGAATTTTTGAAGTTCATTTAGGGGTCAAATTTTTACAATTTAGGGTCAAAAATAGCATAAAAACGTGTTTTTTTCCTTTTTACCCCCCTTTTATATGAAAATATGATAAAAGTGTACATAACAACAATTACTGTACTCTTAAAGAGCTTTCCAACGACATGCATCTTGAAGAGTAAATACTATTTTGACTTTTTTACCCCTGTGTAACAATTTTTTTGTTTCACCCATACAAATTCTAAACCAAAATTTTCCTATATTATCATAAGCCAATAATACGCAGATTTCTTTGAAAATTCGCTCATTAAGTCATGGTGCATGACTGGACTTTTTTGGTTCAGTTTAAACATTTTGTAAAGGTAATCAGTAAATTGATTAAAAATGTAGCGTAATTTATTTTTAAAGTATCTTATATTTTATTTAAAGAAGCTAGGGACGTAGAAAAGAAAATTTACTATCTTAAATATTACTGGTGTTCAGTTATTTTACCTTTTTATTTGCTGAAATTTTGAAATTTTACCAACAACAACAAAAAACAGGGATTAACATGTTTTCCTCTCAATTTGATAAGAATTGTAAGAAACAATACGTCGCGTCAGAGGTTACGTAAAGTGACGAAGGTTGCTGTGACGTCAGGCGCCCTCCACAATTTTTTTGTCAGGTTATCTTTTTTGGCTCATAACAAACCATTGTTTACTAGTGTTCTGTATGCATTTTATAGTTTTTTCCTCTTTTTATTCTATTAAAAGCTTTTTTAACTGTTTTTAACCTTATCATACATCAGTAACATCATTAATAAGCCAATAAATGTATACATTATAAATGATAAAACAAATAATTCTCACAAATAACTCAAATAAGATGTAAAATAACTTACTTACAGATGTGCTCTTTTTATTCTTTTAAAAGCTTTTTAACTGTTTTTAACCTTATCATACGTCAGTAACATCATTAATAAGCCAATAAATGTATACATTATAGATGATAAAACAAATAATTCTCACAAATAACTCAAATAAGATGTAAAAGATAACTTACTTACAGATTATGTTACGCCACACAGAAAATGGATTTGTATTGCGGTAAGAGACATTTATCTTTTAAGGCTCTATGGTTGCACCCAAATTCAAAGCATTGAGACATTTTTCATTCTTAAATTAATAAAATTTATTAAAAAATGATAATAAAATAAAATAGCACTGATAAAACTCATTTGTATATTATTTGTTATGAGCCAGGCGCAGCTTAGCCAACGTAACAACACACACTTTTTTACGTTTGTGACGTCACACTTCCCCAGCGTATTTATAATTGAATTTATTCTAGTCATTACAACATTATTGATTGTGTAAAATTGTTCTTTGAGCTAGATAAAAAATACTGCAAACAAAAATATTTACTGTTAGGTATGTTTAAAACATTTACATATTTTTTAATTATATTACATAGATTATTGTTGAGTCGATTGAGAAGTTTAGCTTCTTCTTGTTCTGTAGATTTCTTTCGGTGTTTTATTGGCTTTAACTGACTTGCCAAGTTATTATCCATTTTATATATAGTAATATAAATATATGTTGTCCCCTTTCTTATGAATATTTATAAACTTTTTGTGTCCATCTATCGACTCAAAAATAATCTATGTGGGTCATTTTCAAATAAAATGAACCTTTTCTGTCCCAAGATTTTACAATTTTATTGTAACTAAAAAAAAATTCATATTAATGAAAAATAAAAAAACCTTTAGGTTTATTGATCAGATGTCTGTCTATTATTGTGTTAATCAGGGTCATTTTATGGCTTATAAGGTGAAAATTTCTTGCTTCAAAAAATTTTGATATTAAAAATTGTAATGAGCGTTACGTCCCACAGTAGTTTTGATAACATGTAATGTGATTTTTATTCATTTTTTTCATTATATATATTTTTTTTTAACCAATAAAATATCCAAGTTTATATAAATGGGATAGGAAAAAATAAAACTTTTGTACAAAACGAAACAAATATATTTATATGTATGTCCCAAGGGTTTTGTAATGAGTGTTACCGATAAGAGTTGGCAGAATTAGAGGGTGAGTATGAAAGAAAGAAGGAGGGATTAGGGTTTGTTTATATTAAGAAGACATTTAAGTCAGTAATCAACAACTTTTTAGATTGATAGCACTTTATTCTTCTCTACAATTAATATTTCACTAAAAAAAAATGGTGAGTATTTTTATTCATTGTAATAAGTGTTACCATCATTTTTTGTAGTTGTAATCAACATTTATTTATGTTATTAATATGATTTAGTAGTTATTAAATTGGTTTAATTAAGAAACATAGTTTCCGAGGAAAGATTTTTTAAAGTTAAAAATGTAGTGAGTGTTACTATTCCGTTAGTTCTACAATACTGCATATTTTAAAACTTAAAAAAAAATGATTGAGTTTAATGTTTTTACAAAAAATAAATTTGCCGCATGTAAACAAAAATTGTAAATAAAAGTTTAATGTTTAAAGTTTGTGTTAAAATTTAATTTTTTCTAGGTCCAATATATAAATGTGTAATGAGTGTTACCATAATGTAATGAGTGTTACTTGAATAACAACAAATTCTTATGGGTAGCCGTGTCCAACTATTTTTTTAATAAAGAAAAATGATTTTTTCTTCTTCTTTATAATAAAAACTTTTATTACAATGCACTGAAAACGTATCCTTTACATTTTTGAAGCTTGGAGGAAACATTAAAAGATAATAAATGTAACACTCATTACTTTTTTTAAAAAAAATTACAAATATTTTAGGTCTAAAAAATATTTCTGGTGGGATGAAAGAGAATATTTACGTCATATATTCAATTTAGTAACGTTTCATAAAAACAGAGAAACAAAATCAAAAAAAAAAAAAAAAAAGTTTTTATGATAGTAACACTCATTACGACAAAAATGTGATTTTTTATGTATATATGGTCATATGTATGTAAATAAATTTGAAAACTGACTGTTCTTGAACAAAAATGTCATCTTAAGTCCCTGATGTGTCAGAATAATCTATATTATCATGTCTAAGGCTTATTTTAATTTTCTATAAAGTAGCCAAATTGATTTCCCTAAAGGTACATTTTATTTGAAAATGACCCATGTAATATAATTAAAAAAATATGTAATTGTTATTTAAGATTGTATTGAAAAGATAATTGTTGAAATATAAAATTTTTCAGGATAGAAGATAAATTTAGGAACGAAATATTACCTAATAACTTATAAATGAGTTTTTTATTTACCCCTCTGGACACAAAAAGTTTATAAATATTCATAAGAAAGGGGACAACATATATTTATATTACTATATATAAAATGGATAATAGCTTGGCAAGTCAGTTAAAGCCAATAAAACATCAAAAGAAACACATAATAAGTGACTTGCTAAGCATTCTGTATAAATAAGCTAGTAATCAGAAAATGCAATCTTTATTTTTGTAAACTGCATGAATACTGTAGAGTCTCGTTTATCCGGACATCCGTATAATCCGGAAGGGCCAAAAACTATGTACAAATTGGAACCAGGGCCTGTTAAGATTTATTAATTGTTAAGATAATTGGAGTTTCTGCTTTTATTGTCTATTAAAATGAATAAAATTGTTCCTAGTATAGTTTATAGGTGTATATTCAAACAGTCTAACACGAGGAATACCCGGTATTTTGTTAAAAATTAACAGATTTAAGAATAAGTAAGAACATCGATAAATCTGTTTCGGTTCCATAGAAATGTAGGGCGGAAGATATAAAGGAAGTGTATTCCAGGAAGTACAATTATATGTGACTGAGATGGGGAAGGGTTTTAAGAAACATGTAGCGGCGGCTCAACCCAGTTCCATGAAATTTTGCCAAGCCAACAATGTCTAATGTCTCAACTTTTCGTGAAATAATTATCGCTCCTCTAATTTCATATCGGAACTCAGCCTGTTTCTCAGGAAGTCCCTTCTATACCTGCCACCTACGTAATAGATTGTCATTTTATTTTAATTCATTTGATATTTGACATGACTGGTGACAGAACAGCTCTTAACTTAAATAGTGGACCTACGTTGTACAAGCATGTTTTGGAGACTAATAGAAGTGATTTTTACGATAAAAAACCTCAATTTTAATAGTTTTACTCTACTAAAGCTTGTTCTACAGACACAATAAAACTGATTCCGTTTATTCTGGACTTTCGGTAATCCGGACTGGGTTCGGTCCCGTTAAACCCGGATTAGCGAGACTCTACTGTAGTTATATTTATTGTTTAACACTGACATCTGTTTTTAGTTCAAAGGCTTTAGCATTCAAAATTAATATTTAATGCTGTTTAAAATATTGATGTACACGTTTCTAAATGTGTAACCCTGTTATTAGTTGCATGTAAATGGAATTCAGTAAATACAAAGCTTTACCATTAGTTCTTAGTTATTATTTAAATAACTAAAAACGGAGACAATAGTCATCGCCAAGATTGGAAAACTAATGTATCATCAAATTAAATATATTTAAAAAAAATGTTTCTGCTTGCACTGTTATTAAAACTAAATAATATTTTTGAGTGAGATATATATATTTTTTTTAAATTTTATTTTAACTAATCATTTATTGTTCTGTTAAATACTTTTAGACCTCTATTACAGTTCAAATTGTTACGCCACTGCACAGCTGACTTTAAATCCTTTTTTTTATTAATTTCTTTTTAGAAACTTTTTTTCTCGAGTTATTATTTTAAATTTAATTTTTAAGTCTTTGGTAGTTTTCATACTACGGAAAGTTTAAATTTTAATTTAAATCAAATTATAATTATTATTAACTACGGGAAACAGACAGAGAAAAATAGACTCCAGCGCCGGGATCCCTGCGCTGGAGTGTATTTTTCTCTGTCTTATTATTTTAACTAGATATTTATTTCTGATTTTACTACTTCATCATTTAAATTTTGTTATGGGGAGAACAAAACGGAAGAGTGTGATTTGTGTGTTACTAGATTAAAAAAAAGGATCTTGAAATAGATCTTTATTTAAATGAACAGATCTCAAATCGGTACATTTATCTATATGGAGATCTTATGATTAATTTGTTCTATTGAAGTGATTTTCTTAGTGAAATTTACTTTTATTTCAGTCATTGTTGGTTTTTTTTTTTATTGTATAATTTTATTTTATTTTTTATTATTTTGTTAATTAATTAGGTTTAAACCATTCCTTTATAAATGTTATAATTATCAAATGGTAATTTTATAATCCTATATTGTTAATATTAAATTTCTTTATCAAAAACTTTTTTTTTTTTTTTTTTATACATTACCAATTTGTTATTAAGTTTATAACTTTGAATTGGTATTTTACAAAAATCTCCTACCTGGTTTGGTAAGGGTTTAATATCTGATTCTTATTGAATTTTTAAGTTTGACTGACGGCTTTTGTGGTACAGATTGATAGCTATAGAAGCTCTTTCTTTAACTTGTTAGTGGAAGCCTCTTTCTTATTTGTTTTATTTATTTATTTATTTGTTTTGTTGGGTGTTGGACAGCTGAGGTCATAAACACCCCTAACTTAGATCATGTTTTTATTTTTTATTTTTAAGATGCTTCTTGTTGAACATGCATTATTATTTTGAGTTTATAGCTCCGTCACTACGTCAATTTGTTGGAGATATGCGAAAAGGTTTTTAACAGCTGTTTCGTCGTCTTTTAGAGTTTGTGCAATGGTGGTAGATATTGAGTGTTGTTGTCGGAGTGCATCGAGTCGTGGGCAGTCGCAAAGTAGATGGTGAACTGTTAACTGTTGTCCGCAGAGATTACAAGATGGAGGTTCATGTTTGGTAATAAGGTGGAGATGTGTCAGTCGTGTATGTCCAATCCGTAGTCTTGTCAATATTGTCTCTTCGAATCTGTTAAGTCTGCAGCTTGTCTTCCAAGTTTTGATGAGGGGTTTAACAAATTTCAATTTTGTGTTAAGGCTGCTAGTCCACGTGTCCTGCCATCGTTGGCGAAGGGCTGACTGCACATGAATGTTTAGATCCTTAGCTGAAACATCTGAAGTGACCTTCAATCCATCCGTGACAGCTGCTTTAGCTAGCCTATCAACCTTTTCGTTGTTTAGGATTCCCACGTGACTGGGGATCCAACAAAACTGGGCTGAAATATTATTTAGGTGAATGCATGACCGAATATCTGTGACTAAGGAATTTTGAGTATATAATTTTGTTAGAGTTTGGAGGGAACTTTTTGAGTCCGTGTACACAACTATTTTCTTCATTCGTTTCTCTGCAGCGTGCCGAATTGCTCGTGAGATCGCCTCTAGTTCTACTGTACCTATAGAGCTCTCTTTGTCACATGAGAACTGCCTGTGCTCTTCATTCAAGATGAAGGCACAACCTGTCCCCGAGGAAGATTTCGATGCGTCTGTATAAAAATGTTCGGCCTCCATATTTTTAGATTTATGCCTTCGATATTCTTGAAGGTATTTCTCTTCCAGGGTTTGTACCTTGGGTGACGAGCCACCTAAAAACACGACACTAGGCTTACGCGCAGTCCATGGCTGTAATCCTGACTGTCGGTAAATGGTGGGTTGTGGTAATTCATCAAGGCGTAAGATATCTTTTAAAATCATAAACCTTATTCCTGCCGGTTTTGGTACGCAAGGTTTTTTCTCGTATAAGGCGGTGAGCATAGGGTGTTTGAATGGTTCAGAAGCGGGGTTGCCTGGGAACTGGAGTAGCTTGTTCGCGAGGCGACACAGGAAGAGGTCTCTTCTTGTTGACAGCGGTGGTTCGTTAGTTTCCACTTGAAGACTTTCTATCGGACTAGTTCGAAAAGCCCCCGTTGCCAATCTAATAGCCGTATTCTGGATGACATCTAACCGTTTAAGTAGCTGTTCTCTTGCTGAACCATAAATGGCACACCCGTAATCTATCTTACTCCTTATGATCTGGTGGTACAAGCGGAGTAGGGTTGCCCTATCTGCACCCCACTTTCGAGCCTGGATAAGTCGAAGAAGTTTAAGATCTTGTAAGCATTTAGCTCTTGTTACCTCTATGTGTTCTTTCCAACTTAGTTTGGAGTCTAATGTGAGACCAAGATATTTTATTTTTGTCACTGTCGGTATTTGTTTGCCAGATAAATTTAGCACTACTCGCTGTCTGTTCGCCGTTTTTCTGGAGAAAATCATACACTGGGATTTTGTTTGTGACAAGCTAAATCCGTTCTTCTCTGCCCAGTTACTCATGCGGTTTACACAAAGCTGTAACACCGGAATCAGTGTTGCTCTTTCTTTTGCTCGAAATAGGATTGTCATGTCATCCACAAACAGGAACGCTTCTACACACTTAGGCAATATAGATTCTACTTCATTGACAGCTATGATGAACAAGGTAACACTAAGTACCGCTCCTTGAGGCACTCCATTTTCCTGAATTCGGGTGGAGGAGACTGCGTTGCCTACCCTGACATTAAATCTTCTTTCAGCGAGGAAATTTTGGATGAATTTTGGTAGGTAGCCTTTAAAACCAAATTTTTGTAACTGTTTCAGTATGAGATGTCGCCAGGTCTTATCGTACGCTTTTTCACAATCAAAAAATATTCCTAGAGTCTCCATTCCCTTAATGAATCCATCTTTAATGTAAGTCTCTAGTCTCACCAAGTTATCCAGTGTAGATCGATTTCTCCTAAATCCGCTCTGGTATTTCGATAGAACCTTTCTTGACTCAAGTTCCCAAACAAGCCTTCCGTTAACAATTTTTTCGAGTAGTTTTCCTAAAGTATTTGTCATTGCCACTGGTCTATATGATTCTCGGCTTGTTAGGTCTTTTCCCGGTTTTGCAATGGGGATGAGCGTCGCGTCCCTCCAGCTGTCAGGGTATGTATTAGACTTCCATATAAGATTGAAGAGGTTAGGTATTAATTGTTTAAATGATGGTGGTAAATTCTTTATCATAAGATTGTGGACTCCGTCCGGTCCTGCTGCTGTTGGTTTAAGTGAGTTGATGGCCGTTTCAAGTTCCCATAAAGTAAAAGGTTTATTATAGGGCTCATCTTCAGCATTATTGGAATGGAAGCAAACTCCACAATTCTCTTCTACAATCTTCCTTTCCTGAAAGTTATCTGAATATGACTTAGTTGAACTAACGTTTTGGAAGTAAGATGCAAGCTCCTCGGCAACTTTTTGAGGCTCAGATATTACGTTGTTCCCAGTCTTAAGAACTGGTGTTGAGGTGTTGGTTTTCTTCCCGGACAACATTCTTACCCTTCTCCATACATCTGAAGATGGCGTAAATTGATTTATGGATGAAATGTAGCTTTTCCATGACGCAGCCTTAGCCTGTTTGAAAACGTATTTACATTTTGCGTTAGCTCTTCTATATAGCGCCAGGTTTTTATTTGTAGAATTTGCTTTGAATCTTCTAAGCTGTTTGCGTCTTTCTCTAAGAGCATTCTTACAATTTTCATCCCACCAAGGCACGAGAGGTCGACCTCTACCATGGCTGACCTTCGGAATGGCATGATGGGCAGCCTTGATAATGCTTTCAGTAATGGATTTTAGGAGGGCCTCGGTGCAATCATTGTTCGTTCTTTGACATGACGAAACTTTAGAGAGATATGTAGAAAACGCATCCCAATCCGCCATTTTAAACGACCACTGAGTGAAAGGTGTGAGTTTTGGGTTTGTAGGGAATAAGGATATGAATAAGGGATAGTGATCACTCCCATAAAGGAATGGTGATACTGCAAAATTTGAGATGTTTGCTACCGCCGTAGTGCTTATGATAAGGTCTAGAGCGTCATTTTTACCTGTTCTTGCATCCATGTAGGTTGGCTGGTCGGTGTTATGCAGATAGAGGTCGTTGTTCTCTATGAACGCTTCTATAGTATTTCCTCTGGAATCACTCGATGACGATCCCCACATTCTACTGTGAGCGTTAAAATCCCCTGCCAATATAAATGGAGCCTGCAGCTGTTGTATAATCTTATCAAATTCTTGTTGCACAACAACCCTTCCACATTGTATATAGACATTGCATACCATAAATGCGTAACTTCCTCCGATGAAAGTAGCTAAAACCTGATGTTCCGTATTGATGTTAAATTCTTGGCTAGGTAAGTTTAGAGAAACTAGTGTTGCCAAACCACCTTGCCTGTTGTCTTGAGGGTCGTGTCGATAAATTTTGTATCCTGGAACGATTAGTGAGTTGACTGTTGGTAAGTGTGTTTCTTGAAGCATTAAGATGTCGGGTTTTTCATTTCGAAGTAAAACTCTGATGTCTTCACTTCGGGTCCTGTAGCCTTTACAGTTCCAACTGCAAATTTTTATATTATCATGTTGTGCCATGGTTAGTGTCGGTATTAATAATTAGTATTGTTATTGGTGTTTTCATTTGTCATTTAAATTTTCTTTTTCTGTTTGTTTTTTGTAGTCTTCTGTTTAATTTTGGGTTTTGTTTTATTATTATTACTTCCTGAGGTTGATTCGGAATCTTCGTCCCAGTCATTGATCCACATCATGTCCCTCTCGGCTTGAGAGTCTAGTCTTAAAATTGTGGAGGTTGTCGGTTGTTCCATTTTATTATTTAATTTCGATATTTGTCCATTATTTGTGTATTTATTGATATCTGAGTCTACTGTGTCTTTTTCCTCTGCTTTCTTTTACAAACTTCCACTGGCAGCCTTGGAAGCGCTTGGGATAGTGGCTTGTGGAGTTGCCTGGGTCTTTATATTTTTTACTATGCTCTCTGATAATTTACAGGTACAAGGCCTCGAATCTTTAGTTCTGTTTTGTGATGAATCCATATTTTTTCCTTTAAGAGTTTCTGAATAAGTTCGTTCAAATAGTATTGGCTGTGTTGATTTTACCTTGTTTTTTGCTTCTGTATAGGAGATTTTCTCTAGAGTCTTCACTTCAACAATTTTCTTTTCTAGCTGCCATCTCGGACAGTTTCTGTCCAAAGCCGAGTGCTCTCCATTGCAGTTTATGCATTTTATTATTTTACATGCTTCTTCATGTTGAGGCTCACTACAGCTTGCACAAACTGGCTGCCTCCCACACTTAACCTTTACGTGGCCGAAGCCGTGACAGTTGTGGCATTTCAACGGCAAAGGGATATATGGGCGCACAGGTACACTCATGTAGCCAATTTTGATTTTGCTAGGTAAATTTGTTAAACCAAATACAACTATGTAACTATGTGTAGGGCGCAGCTCACCATTTATTCTCCTGTTCATGCGGATAATTTCTTGGACTCCCTGCGGACGAAGGTTCTCTAATACTTCTTCTGTGGAAACACTATCTAGGTCGTAGCAAGTCACAACTCCTTTGACCGTATTCAGTGTCTTGTGAGGTTCCGCTGTGACTGGAAGGGTCTTATTCTCTGGTAATCTGGTGATTAGCATTTCTGCCTGTTCATGGTTGAAAGTCTCTACTAACAAGGTGCCGTCTCTTAGCTTTCTTGCACTTTTGACATTTCCGCAAGCCTGTGTTATCAATTTGTCAATCAAGAAAGGTGACACATTTGACATGGATTCGCCATCTGATTTCTTTACTACAATGAAGTTAAACTTCGGTTTGTAAGCGGGCTGGCCGGAACTCAGTGGCGAGCTAGGCCGTTGCCGTTTACTCCTGTTACTTGTTTCACTATCTAAAACATCGTAATCATTTATAGACATTTGTATATTACGATTTTTATTTTTGGTTTTAGCTGTCACATTTCCAAAAGGTCCGTCTATTGAAATTTCTCCTCGATTTTGTCCCCCCGGGTCCGGAGGCCGCCCCTGAACCGCTTCCATATACTTTAACTCTCTAATATACTTAAATAAATGTAAAAATTATTGTTTTAACTTACGGAAAAGTATCTCCTGTCACTTCAAAACAACAATCTCTTCTTATTTGTTTTATATAATACAGTAATCCCTCGATAACCCCCGTTGATTGATTATCCACAAAATATACAGCCGAAGTGTCCTGGAAAGAGTCCTGATTACCACTAAAATGTGTTTGAAAACCAGGGATGTTCGATTGGAAAGAATTGAAGAAGTCACAGAACACTATGGAACAAACCCCCACAGACCACTGTGGAACTAACTCCCATAGAACCCTATGAAAGGCAACCCCTGCAGAACACTGTGGAATGTAACTCCCACAGAACACTAGATAGTAACCCCCCCCCTCCTCAAAAAACTGTGGAATGTAACCCCTGCAGAACACTGTGGAACGTAACCCCCTCCTCCGTACACTGTGGAAGTAACTCCCATAGAACACTGTGGAACTAACTCCCATAGAACCCTATGAAAGGCAACCCCTGCAGAACACTGTGGAATGTAACCCCCACAACACTGTGGAACTAACTCCTACTGAACACTGTGGAATGTAACTCCTACAGAACACTAGATAGTAACCCCCCCTTCTCAAAACACTGTGGAATGTAACCCCTGCAGAACACTGTGGAATTTAACTCCCGCAGAACACTGTGGAACATAACTCCTACAGAACACTGTGGAATATAACTCCTGCAGATATTAAGGGATTACTTTATTGAGATTAAAAAGCTCCATAAAATAAAAAGGTGGGTTTTGTCAGCTCTTGTCTTTAAGTCTGAAACAAAAGTCTCCAACTAGGAGACCATAGATCCTGTAAAGGTAGGTAATATATTATAGATAATTTTCTCTCTCAATTGAGCATTAAAACTTAACTACACCATAGATAATTGATTATAGAAAAGTGAGAAGTTTGTCCTAAAGGTTTCCTTAATTCTCTTACCAAAGTCCAATAATAATCTCACTTATACTTCATCTACAATTAGTTTTGATAGCGAGGGGGAAATCAACAAAATGTGGAGGAGAGCTAATGACAACACTGGATTTTGTATTGGAGAAGGTCGGGCCAACTAGACAAATAAAAATATCACTGGCCCCACCCCTCCAACAGGCCTAGTGGCTTTATTTCCTCATATAGGTTGGCAAATCTGAGTGTCAAAAGTTAATTCTAATTTAAAAAGAGTATAGCACTCTTCTACCTTGAGATATCAAAAAATTGTCTAATTTTGATTGATTTCCCCTTTTTGTTTAAATCTTTCAAAAAAAAAATTTCTTTTAAAAAAAAAATAATAAAAGTATCAATTTATCAATATATATCATGTTCACAGTTGAAATAAATCTGGGGCTTCCTGCAGGTGAACCAAACATCAATTAAGTGAAATTAGAAGAATTTTTACAATCAAGTAAATAATTTTTAATGTGGTCAGTAATAGCTATGGCTGATTTAATTAAGACATAGATTAAAAAAATATCCAAAATTAAATGTAAAAAAAAAACCTATTAAATAAAACTTAAATTAAAATTAGAATTTTTTTGCTTTTATTTTAAATTTCTGACCGCACTATTTCTTGTCAATTTGACAGTATGAATGCAATCAGAGTATCTTGGGAATAGGTGAGTGTTTATCTTCCACATAACTCACCTAGAACCTAGGTCAAACCACAGACATATCGGGTTCAAACCTCAGTGAGGTGACATATATTTTACACTGATGATTACATTGAGTAGATGAGTAAAGCCCCCTGAGATGAGAAGCCCATCCTGTAATAACCTTAATGAAGTTGATCAGGATGTAAAAGGAACACATAAAATAACTCCCGTCCTGTAATAACCTTAATGATGTTAATCAGGATGTAAAAGGAACTGCATAAAATAACTCCCATCCTGTAATAAACCTTAATGAAGTAGATCAGGATGTTAAAGGAACTTCAAAAAAATAACTCCCGTCCTGTAATAAACCTTAATGATGTTAATCAGGATGTAAAAGGAACTGCATAAAATAACTCCCATCCTGTAATAAACCTTAATGAAGTAGATCAGGATGTTAAAGGAACTTCAAAAAAATAACTCCCGTCCTGTAATAACCTTAATGATGTTGATCAGGATGTAAAAGGAACACATAAAATAACTCCCGTCCTGTAATAACCTTAATGATGTTAATCAGGATGTAAAAGGAACTGCATAAAATAACTCCCATCCTGTAATAAACCTTAATGAAGTAGATCAGGATGTTAAAGGAACTTCAAAAAAAATAACTCCCGTCCTGTAATAAACCTTAATGATGTTGATCAGGATGTAAAAGGAACTGCATAAAACAACTCCTGTCCTGTAATAACCTTAATGATGTTGATCAGGTTGTCAAAGGAACTGCAAAAAAATAACTCCCGTCCTATAATAACCTTAATGATGTTGATCAGGATGTAAAAGGAAATGCAAAAAAATAACTCCCGTCCTGTAATAACCTTAATGATGTTAATCAGGATGTTAAAGGAACTTCAAAAAAATAACTCCCTTCCTGTAATAACCTTAATGATGTTGATCAGGATGTAAAAGGAACCGCATAAAATAACTCCCGTCCTGTAATAACCTAAATTATGTTGATCAGGATTTAAAAGGAACTGCAAAAATTAACTCCTGTCTTGTAATAACAAGCTGTTGATCAGAACTAAAAAAAAATATATATATTTTTGACTTTCTTCTTATGCTATAAATTTCCCTATTATTTTAATTATTTTTTTTTTTTATAAATAACACAAACATATAAATTGAGCATATTAATTTTAAAGGAACTGTAATTGGGGGACCTAATTTTGTTTGAGAATTTTATATACTTTTCTTTGATGTAATTATTAAAATATTTTAATACATAACATGAATTCAGTACTTTTTTTTTATTTGTAATGTTTTTAAATTAACTTCAGTTTTTTTACTTTTCCTCACTACTAATAGTAGGAAAAGTATTGTTTTTTTGTTTTTTTTACAGCCTAATAATTGTTATTTACATAAGTGTTGTCAAAATGTAAAAATTAAAAATACATACATAATTGTAATGTTTTGAACAATCAATCCCATAATTTATAACGTAATACATAGATTAATTTTCTATTTAAGGTTATCTAAATTGTTTTGAGTGTATATTGTGCTACTGCTGTTGTTATTTCTTTTGTTTGTATGAGTATTGTAGATTATTCCGAGACATAATTTACGTTGAGTATAGTCAGAGTAGAAAATAAATAAGCCCAGTGGTTTTGTTATAAAAATTAACAAATTAAACATAATGAATTTACTAAAGCTGCGGCATAATTGGTGCACAGTAATAAACAAAAGAGTAATCCATAGGAGATTTTTATTTAGTTAACACTCTTAGAATTAAAATAAATCTAGTTTGGGTAAAAATGGGAATTAATCAAGAATAAAACTCGTTTTCATTTCTTTTAAAACTAAAAAAAAGTTATTGAGACTTTACCTTCAAGCTTATCTTAGTCACTTGATGTATTTTTGAAATTTTAGGGTTTAGCAGATGTTTTATATTAAATAAAACCTAAAACTATATTTGTGGCAATATATCGTATGCAATAGATTTGAAGGAAAATATTATTTTTATAGTAAAGTATGAATAATGTATTTTTTTTTTTTTTTTTTTTTTTTTTTTTAAATAAACTGATAAAAATTGAGGATAGCAAGGGTCAGTCAAAAGTAGAAATCGAAATTGTAGATATAACAGTTTTCGGAAAACTTTTCTTTTCATTAAGTTTTTGGTAGTATTCATACTACGGAAAGATTAAATTTTACTTTATATCAAATTATAATTATCAATAACTACAGGAGACATACAGAGAAAAATAGACCCCCGCACCGGGATTTGAACCACGGGTCCTCCTATTAATCCGTTACAGGTGCTCTTACCTGAGCTATACGGGAGAATGATTTTTCTCTGTCGTTACCGAAACATATTCCCCGAATCCAAGCTTTCAATCTTTTCTACAAATCTAGCAAGCCAAATATTCATGGCAATAGAACTAGACCGAGAATTAACGTTTATAATTATATAGTACTCAATTAGTACCTGTGCCTAGTACATTCTATTAGAAATTCAAATTTTTAAGTTTTTGGTAGTATTCATACTACGGAAAGATTAAATTTTACTTTAATTCAAATTATAAGTATCAATAACTACGGGAGACATACAGAGAAAAATAGACCCCCGCACCGGGACTTAAACCACGGGTCCTCCTATTAATCCGTTACAGGTGCTCTTACCTTACCTTTTCATTTTCAGGGTTAACAGATGAATAGGAAAACCTTTCTTGCTTGTAACATGAATTTTTTTTTTTCATGTCTGTAAATGCGCAACTTTTGCTTTTGACTGATCTACTTTCTCCCCAATTTACCATTTTATTTACAGTTATTATCCTCATGGTTGCTTTTTTTTTTAAAAAAAAAAAAAATATATTTATTATAAAAAGGGCAACTCCGTTTTCCTTTATTAGGATCAACGACCAGAAGCATATTTGCCAATAAAATAAAAACTAATTGAAGCGAGCTCCTTACTCCTTACATTCAACAAAATATTCATCCTGCCTATGTCTGTGTTTAACGTTTATGTGTCCAATGATAACTTTAGAAAAATTTGAACAATTTTGTAGAAATTTGGTATTCGTGTTCCTTTCACTAATGCTCAGGTTGAGTTTGTTGGGCAGCGTGATCCGTCCAAGAGTTCGTGCGTAACTCATGTAATGAGAGGTTCAAATATAAAATTGGAATTTCAGAACTGGAAAAGATTTTATCATCACTTATTCGATGAGACGAACATTTTTTTTAGCAAAACCAACCGCGACACCCTTATGAAGTGATAAAGATCATTAAAACTATTAAAGTGGACCTAAACATTTAAAATAGAAAAAAACATTTTTACTGATATCTTACGTTCTAATGTAACAATTTTAATAAAACTTTATATACATTGTCTAAAGTACAATTGATACAGGCATGTAAAATTTTAACTTGATACAAGCAGAAGTTTTTGCGTTGTGAAGTGATACATTTTATAAAAATTGAAAAAGAGGTGTGAGGTTAGAGGAATAGTAAGAATGCAGGGTGGTTCCCTTACTACTAGCCACTGTACTACTACTATACCCAGTGCTCGATTTCTAGAAATTGAGGTGCCGGAACTACAACCTACCCTCTCTATTAAAAAAAAGAAAATACACATAGTTATTAAAATGATAAATTTTACAGTTTGTTTTACACAAAATTTTTGGTTTCTTGCGACCATGAGGTTTTATTGCATAAACTGTACTTTGGTGCCATAAAATGTAAGTTTTAATCAATAACCTTCATAAACTTAATTTGAACTTAGGTCAAAATTTTAGTTAATAAAGCAACAGTAGCACATATTAAGTCATATTATATATTAGATAGAAATTGGTTGAACTGCAGTAATTACATAATTAATTTTTTTTTTAATTAAAAAAATATTATCCAATAGTTTCATCTAGAAAGTTAATTTTCATTAAAAGGATTAAATTTACCAATGTTATATTGAAGAGGGATTTTTTTTTTTTTTTTTTTTTTTTTTTTCATCAAGATAAATAATTTAAAAAAAAAAAATAAATGTGTTCATACATAAATAATATATTTGTAGTTGAAACACACATAATAATTTTTTGTTAGTTTAACTTTGGAGTGATAGATAAGTTAAATTTTATTTTATTTGTAGCAGTAATAGTGATATGTTACAACATTTAGTACTTCTGCTTATTTAAAGAATGTTTGAATTTTACTAGAAACTGAAAATGTTTACACTTATTTATTTTATTAACTACATGATCAAAATAAAAAATTGATTGAAACATGAAATAAAAACTTTTTTTATTCTTTAATAAAGTGATTTATTAAGTGGTTATCTACTAGGGTACTAAGCCAGAGTAGTTTTTAGTCGTAACACCCATTTTATTTTAGGCGACTTTTATACAGTAGAACCTTGCTTACACGACCCTCAATAACATGACAACCTCAATTACAAATCCTCTCAATTTTCAAATCCCCTTGAGATTGCCATAACGCATAATGTTAAATTAACCCCTATAACGCTATAACTATTATTATCCAAACAACCTCCATACTTTTTTTTCCAAAAATTACTTCCAATTTACAATGTAACTCTGAACCATCAGAGGGGGGGGGGGGGGGGGGGGTCAAGCATTTGTAGCCCCAGAGGAAAGTGTGGGGGAGGGTCTGGGGTTCCTAAGAATATTTTGGGAATTTTAAGGGAAAATATGCATTCTTGGGATATAATATTTTCTCATTTGACATCAATTGGTAAATCTGCACTATTTGGCCCGCCAAATGGTTTTGGCTACTTAATAGCCATTTTCGGATTCTAAATTAGTTGTTCACAGTAACATGGTATAGAAGTAAATGACCGAGATTCACTGATGAGTAAATATCTGTCAATGAGGAAGCAAACCGTTAATAAATAACAAATTTACTAAGATTGGAAACGTTTCAAACTCATTAACCCTGTATGGGACAAGTTAATCATTTTACCCAGACCTGAAAAATGGACGCCTTCAAAAGCTTAAAATAACGGGACTGTCCCGGTCAAAATGGGACATATGGTCAACCTAATAATAATGCAATGGATGGGTTTAGTGAAGAGACGTCTCTTGCTTCTTGATGCTTCGTTTCTGTCTCCTATCTTTTCTGTAAAAGATCTAATAACACATTCATTAATTGGGCTACAACAAATTATATAAGTTTCTTGTATCATTCTTTAGTCTGCAGAAGAATTAAATTAATATAATAGTATATTTTTGTAATAGCTAATGTAACAATTAAATGAAGCACTTTCCTGATTTTAGAGATGGAAGCGCTTGATCCCTCTTCATCTAGTTTGCAATTATTTCACTGTTTTCATTTTTCTTCTTCTAAAAAAAACCTCTATTTTATTAGAGGTCGTACGATGTTTTAAGTCAAACCTGACTTGTTATAAATACATTAGATTTACAATCTGTTAAAAGAATTGTAAATGAGTGCGTATAATTTTTATCATGTTTATTGTTATTACGGTGTTATAATTATTCATAATCCATTTTCATGGTAAAGAGAAATAGATTTAAGTCAAGACTGTATGGTTAAAACAATTTTAATATTATAAACCAATAAAGAAATTAAATAAACCATCAAGTTTATTGTTAACTGTTTGTTGAATTTATTTTGTGTTGATGAAAGTGTACCCTTCCTCGGGAACTTTACTTAATTGTTCACTATAATAGTCAAGGAGATAGAGTGCAAAAAAGTGTCTGACTAACATCAAGCTAGAATTTTGTGTATAAGTTAATCTTTTAGTGCCTTTTAATGTGGTCGGCTAAGTTTGTCTGCGGGACATAGCTTGGCAATAGACATTTTAAAAAAACAAATTGGTGGAGTCCACCAATTATGGTGGACAATGTGATTTTCAAGATCCTGAGTACAAAATTAGATAGAAGCCCAAAAATCAAGTTGATTTTAGTTTGTCACTTAATAGGTGACCACTTTGATTTGGAGTAATATTTGAATAACTAACCTACCAAGGGACAAACTAACATCAACTTGATTTTCGGTCTACTAACTAATTTTGTACTCAGGATCATGAAAATCACATTGTACACCATAATGGGCGGGACAAAGTCACTCTCCACCGAATTGTTTTTTTTTTTTTCAAATGTCTATTGCCAAGCTATGTCCCGCAATCAAACTTAGCCAATCACATATTCTTAAAAGGCACTAAAATATTAACTTGTGCACAAATTTCTAGCTTGATGTTAGTGACACACCTTTTTGCACGCTATCTCCTGGACTATAAGTATAGAGAAAGTATTGGGTTTTATGAAGAATTCATATATCTTATATTGAGAGTTTCCTAAAGGGTATGAACTCACGGGAAATAAAAGTGGACCTAGCCCTTGAAATCCAGTATCATCCAATGAAGTGCTAGATCTTATAGCGCTAAATTTTATATAAAATGTTAATAATACTATCGAACAACAATTAGTACATGTACGCATGGGTAAGATCTTTAAATTAGACTTAAACTTCAGCTAAAAATGGCCAATTTTTATTCCAGATTTATTAATAACTATAGCGCAACATAAATGTAATTACAGTTTGCATGTTATGAGTTTTGACTTTTGACAGTGCGGAAAAATCTGAAAAATTAGGGTGGGGAGCCAATGAGAGGTGAGGATTTTGAATTCTAGAAGGTCGAGCCAACTAGACAAACAAAAATGTCACTGACCTCACCCCTCCCGCAGGCCTGGTGGATTTATTTTTTTTTTTCATTTAGATTGGCCAATCTGAGTGTCAAGTAGTCGCAACTCGAAACGCGTACGCTGTAATGTAAAGTATTAAGAATTATTTTGCTTACCTTTCTCATATAATTAATACTTCAGGATTAGAAATGACAAATTAGAATGATAAAATTTGATAGATAAAGAATGAAGTGATTTTCTAAATCCTCTAAAATAAATCGTATCCAGGTTTAAACAATTTAATGAAGAATTTGAAATTAGCTTGTAATTTATTTCAATCAAAAATAAAAATATAGTAGTCTCACTAGTCCAGACATACTATTAATCCAGGCAGACATTAATAATTTTCTAGTAATGTACAATCAATTAACTTTGAATTTTTATCAATGAAATATGTTTTTTTTTTTTTCACCCTAATCAATTTTTAGGTTTAAAACGTGGAACTACATTAAAAAAAAAAATCTTACGATATAAACATTGATTTTAAAAGTTTTATCCAACTAAAGCTTGTTTTACAGACAAATCTAGAATCTCAGTGATCTGAACAGGGAGTGGTCCCAGCAAATATGGATTAGTGAGACTTTACTGTACATCAGGACCTAGTACCAAAGCAACCGTAGATGTTTATGAGACTCACTTTGTACGTAGTTTAAACAAGTTGAAATAATTTTAAAATTATAATTTTTAGATGATTCAATATTAACATGAAATTAATGCTAATGTGAATTAGTTATGAGTGAGAATCTTAATCTTCAAATTATTCTGAAGGTAAGTGTCATTATAATCTTATGTGATGAACTAAATTACTAAAAAATATTATTTATTTTCAAATTTATTTAGTATTATTTGTATTATAAAGAAAAGAAAAAAACATATACAAAGTGCATAATCAAAAATGTTTTAATATAATCTGAATTTAAATCTCAAAATATCTTATTTTATTAGTTTACTACTGAAAATTTTTTTAATACAAATAATTTGGCACGGCATAGATTTTAAAAGGTGGTAGTTAAATTGGTTTTTAAACGGACATTTAAAAAAAATATATATATATATAACAAACTGTACCAACATTGTGAAAACCCTGTACCAGAACAGTGAAAAATCTGCACCCAATAAAACACATCTCATTCAAAAAATTACTTCTCTCACACCAAACAACAACGAACAGCTAATTTGATAACACCTTTTTGGTCGACTGCTGCCTTCAACCTGTCCGGCTCAGAAACAAGATTATTTCAAGCCACCGTAACACTAACCACTACCAACCACTGGCCAACGATTTTGAACACACCCTAAAAACGGTAAACATATAATAACAGGGCTCTATGCTTATAGTCCAGGCAAATTAGTAAAAAAAAAAACAGCAAATGGAGGGAATAATTTATAAAGTTTTGAAACTTTGTGAAAACACTTTTAAGGGGTGTGGTAGTAAGAAACAGTAAAGTTCCCCCCTCTTGAGGGGGCGTGTCCCCACCTCCCCCCTCCTTAAAGTCCAAAATTTACTTATTTTTCACTTTTTACGCAAAACGATTTATTTTTTGAAGAGAAGTGTTATTACCAAAATTATTTCTCACATTATTCTGCACAAAATAGGTCCTATGCATGTTTGAAGTGGGACATACCGTTTTCGAGATATTGTAGTTGGATATAGATGAAACGTATTTTTGCGAACCAAGATATAAAAAAAAGAACATATCCGATTTTAATGAAATTGGGATGGTAGGTTATACTTAGCCCATTGTTGATCCCTTATAAGTTTCAACCTTCTGCGCCCATTATTTGATCTTGCACATGCGCACAAACATACATTTATTTAGACCTATATCTTCAAAAGTACTCAACTGATTATTATGAAATTTGAATGGTTTGTCGGAAGTAGCCTGCAGATAGCCTCACGTTAATTTCAACCGTCTGCGCTCTTTACATTTTCTAAATTAGTTCCCTTTCTGTCTGTCTGTTGATCAATTTTGTGTGTGTCTGTTATGAATTAAAGTATCAATTTATCAAAATGTAAAGAGCGCAGACGGTTGAAATTAACGTGAGGCTATCTGCGGGGTACTTTCAACAAACCATCCAAATTTCATAATAATCAGTTGAGTACTTTTGAAGATATAGGCCTAAATAAATGTATGTTTGTGCGCATGTGGAGGATAAAATAATGGGCGCAGAAGGTTGAAACTTATAAGGAATCAACAATGGGCTAAGTATAACCTGCCATCCCAATTTCATTAAAATCGGATGTGTTGTTTTTTTTATATCTTGGTTCGTAAAAATACGTTTTATCTCTATCCAACTACAATATCTCGAAAACGGTATGTCTCACTTCAAACATGCATAGGACCTTTTATGTGCAGAATAATGTGAGGAATAATTTTGGTAATAACACTTCTCTTCAAAAAATAAACAGTTTTGCGTAAAAAGTGAAAAACAAGTAAATTTTGGACTTTAAGGAGGGGGGAGGGGGGGACGCACTCCCTCAAGAGGGGGGAACTTTACTGTTTCTTACTACTACACCCCTTAAAAGTGTTTTCACAAAGTTTCAAAACTTTATAAATTATTTCCCTTATTATTCCTTATTTTCCTGGACTATTAGGAAACATGCCAAGTTCATAATTCCAATATACATAATTATAAGACCAGGAGTACACAGGATTCTTTTTGCCCGCAGACACTTTTTTCACTACCTCAAGGGCTTATACAGTATATGGGAGTGCGCTCTTTGGAGGCAAAGACAGGTGCAAGACAAATGAGTTCTCCAGCCTAGGAGATATCCAGACACATTTCTGTCTGCAGACTGTTATGTACAAATCACAGCAATACCCACGAGATCCATTTCACTGGGTACAAGATATACGACTGTCTTGTCTCCAGTGTGCAAGGCTGTAGCAACACAAGTGTGAGAAGGCAGACACAAACAAGACAGTTTGGAAACAGTCTGCAGACTGTCTTGTCTCCAGTGTGACAAGACAGACACAAACAAGACAGTTTGGAAACAGTCTGAAGACTGTCTTGTCTCCAGTGTGCAAGGCTGTAGCAACACAAGTGTGACAAGACAGACACAAACAAGACAGTTTGGAAACAGTCTGCAAACTGTCTTGTCTCCAGTGTGACAAGACAGACACAAACAAGACAGTTTGAAAACAGTCTGCAGACTGTCTTGTCTCCAGTGTGCAAGGCTGCAGCAATACAAGTGTGACAAGACAGACACAAACAAGACAGTTCGGAAACAGTCTGAAGACTGTCTTGTCTCCAGTGTGCAAGGCTGCAGCAATACAAGTGTGACAAGACAGACACAAACAAGACAGTTCGGAAACAGTCTGCAGACTGTCTGGTCTCCAGTGTGCGCCTGGCCTAAGTAAACTAAAGAAATGAGAGAATACCTTTAAGAAATTACTTTAATTTACATTATTAACAACACTACACAATTATAAAACAAATATTTAACAAGAACTCGGCAATTTTTACTGATCATTCATTTTGATACTCTAACTTAAACTAATAATAATAAATCCCTGAGTAGTAAAATTACCCTCTTTTATGGAAAAACCGAAATAAAACAGATAGAATTTATAATTAACAAGAGGCTTTTCTCTGAAACAATCAACTTAATATGTTTTTGATCAAATTATGAATAAAATATAACTTCACTAAGACTGATGCAATTAAAAACTTAAAATAAATATAGGCATTTGAAATCATTAACATTAAACAATTATTTAGTATACAATTTTAATTATATTTTTTAATTTGTAAATATTTACTTATGTGTTACCAGATTTGGCTTTTAAGCAAAGTCTAGCTAATAAACCAGACATTTGAAGCAAAGAATTAACACCTTTTGCGATTTTAAGATGAGCTAATCCTATTTCCTGAATAAATTCTAGTTTTAAATTTTCTGATATATCTAAATTTTTAGCGACTCTAAAAATGTTACCAATTATATCTTCACAAGCATAACCGAGTCTCCAGAGGTGAGCCATTATTTTATACGCATCCGTTATACTTCCTTTGCTGCAGTGAAGAAGCATGTCCTTGACTAGTAGAGGATGGGGTTCGTCACATACTTTAAAAACATTTTCACTATTGACATGACCGAATCCGTTGAAGGTTGACTGGAGGTTATTCAACGCTTGCCTCATATCGCCTTGTGCAGTAAATATAATAGCTTCAATACCGTCGTCGACATGGGAAACGTTTTCTTTTTCACATATCTCTAGAACTTTAGCAAGAAGTTGGGCGTCTTTTAATTTTTCGTATCTTAGCATAGCACACCTAGATTGAATGGGCTCGATTATCTTTTCACTGTTATTGCAAGCAAGAGCAAATCGAGTGGTATTACTGTATATCTCCATAGTCCTCCTCAGAGCTTGCTGAGCTCCGTCAGTCATACTGTCTGCTTCGTCCAATACCACAATCTTATGACGACCGGGAGGCAAAGTGACTTTCTGTTGAGCGAACATCTTGATCTTGTTTCTAACAGTGTCGATACCTCTATCGTTAGAAGCGTTGAGTTCTAAAACGGCCTCTTTCATCGAAGCTCCGAGTAAAGCTCTTGCAAGGCATAATATGGTAGTTGTTTTACCGACACCGGGAGGACCTGATATGATAATATGAGGCATGTTACCTTCCTTTGAGAAGACTTCTAACCTCGAAACGAGATCTTCGTTTCCCACAATCTGATCGAAAGTTTGTGGACGGTACTTCTCTATCCAAGGAACATTTTTAACAACACTCTTGCCACCTCCGGAAGTAGAAGTAGACGAAGCTTCATCCACATCCATTGCTGCTTCTTTAATCTGCATAACTACAATGATAAGTTATGTAAGAGATAGTTGAAACAACAATAATTAACTATACATAGAACATAAAAAATAGGAAAAGTTAGTTAGTATAGTAAAGGTTTTTGGTCAGAACTCATGGAAAGGACAGTTAAGTAAGACACGACACGATTGAAAAAGATAAAAGGTAAACAATAATCAAAACAAAGAGCGCGGGTAAAAAAGAGTGTTTACCATTGAACAACAAATGTCCCTAGCACTTCAGCCCTGCTCATCCAAAAAGAATAAAAATAATCAATAGTTTAATTTGTCTACATGTTAATATGAGAGTTACATTCAATAAGACATTCATAAATATTAATTAATTACGAATATTTTTGTATAAATTATAATTTTCATTTCAACATTTTTTTTAAGTTGATTTAATGTTTGCAGCAGTGTTGCCACTCCCGTGAAGAAGCACTTCAAATTCTAAAAATGGCTGTGATAAAGAAACTTCCGGATACATACAAAAATAGTTACATAATAGCTTGTTTCGGTAAATGTTATAAGTTGTGCCATAAAGTTTTAAAGAAATGAAAGTTTTCTTCGATGTTTATTGGACTTATTTTGTTTGAAGTTATTCAGAGGTACGTTATCTAATAGTAATTCATGTGAGTCATAACTTCAGCTGATTGTTTATCTGTTATTGGAATTAACTATTATTGTTTTGACGGAGATCATATAAGCGAATTAAGACTGTTATTTGTGAGGATTATCTAGTGTTTGTGATATTTTAATTTGTGATTTTGAATTTAATTAATAATATATGTAGATTTCTTTCGCTCAGTACAAGGATATGTCAGTTACCGATGTTTTTTGTGTAGTTTTAGATTTCGAAGGTAATTCGTTTTTCGATGGGATGGACTTTTTTAGTTAGAAAAATCTTCCTATGATAAATAACAATATAACTGTGTCAAAAATGAAAAACATTGAAGGCAAAGTAGTCGTCCTGGGTTCACAAGGCGTAGGTAAAACAAGTCTTGTAGTTAGATATATTGGGAAAATGTTCAGTCACCACATTAGCCCTACTGTTGGTGCTTCATTCTTTTCTTGCACTATTAATGTGGAAGACACCCGAGTTAAACTTCAAGTGTGGGATACTGCCGGTCAAGAAAGATTCCGTGCTATGGCTCCGATGTACTACAGGAATGCAAATGCGGCTCTACTAGTTTACGATATAACGCAAAAATCTACTTTCAATTCCGTTAAAACTTGGGTTAAGGAATTGAAAAGAAACGTCGAAGACCCTTTGGTTCTATGTGTCGTCGGTAACAAAACCGATTTAGAAGTGATGAGGGAAGTAAGTCGAGAAGAAGCGATGGAATACTCTCATTCTATAGCGGCTTCATACTTTGAAGCTTCCGCTTTAAACGATTCGGGTATCGACGACGTTTTCCTCTGCTGCGCTGCAGGTATGCTCAATTTGAAAAGGGAAAATATGTTAAAATCATCTAATAACAACAATATCAATCCTACTGCTCCACCGGTGTCTCTCCTCAATCAAAACGCTAATAGAAATAACAACACATCAAAACCATGTTGCTGATTGCTTTGTAAAGAAATCATAATTATTCAACAATTCCTTTAAAAAGAATGTTTTTAACATGATATTATAAGACTAAAGAAAGAATTGACTTCTTAATTGTCGAGTGATATATTGCCTTAACATTACAGAACACTATTAACTGCATTCCAGTAAATTGTTTACGTTATTATTATTATTATTATCATCATAGTTTTTAAATATTTTTGTTGCTAATAACAAAAAAATATTATTTTAAATTTTTGAGGTTTAAAATTTTTTTTAATGTTAAATATAAATAAATGTATAGTTTTATGTTAAAATTTAAAAGATAAATTTTATGTGTACCACCTACTTAAGTTTTAAGTGAATATATGAACTTTATTGAGAGTATTAAATTAATTTTTTTATAAAATATGTTTTTTTCACTTCTTTACATTGTTACTTCCCTTATAAAGAAAACGGGAGGGGAGTAACAATCTAAAGAAGGTGTCTGGAATGTTCTTCTTTAGACTGTTACTCCCCTTACAAGGACAGTAGTGTGATATTCCTTTGTCCCAAAGTATATTGGACTAAACATACCTTTGTCTTAATAGTCATTCAGTCTAAGCCATTTATATTCTAAATAAAAACGGAGGGGAGTAACAATCTAAAGAAGTGCCTAAACTCATACCTTGACTCCTGTCAGTCATATTATCAGATCTTCTTGCACCACTCTACCTCAATTTACCTCAAAATTGCTTGGAGAACACCAATCAGTGGAACCCCTGGAAATGGATCCAATACAATAAGAAAGGACCCTCTTTGATCCCTCTTAGTTTTGATAATCAAATTGTCTGATAACAAAATAATTCCCAAATGGTGGCTGATATTAAGTTAAAATATAGAGGAATTATTTATCTAATAGAAAAGTAAAGTTGGTGTGAATTACAGCTCAATCCACAAAATAGTTTTTGAATTATTTAAGGTTAAGTTTCAAAAGCAGGTTTGTCTGATCCAAGTCTTAAATCATTTCTAATGCCAGACTTATGACGTCTTGATTAGTTCAAATGAGAAATAAATATTGTTATACTTATATAAATATATATATGTGACATTGGCATACACTATACACAGTAAGACAACTTGCTTTTGTTTTTAGGATTAATTTGTATGTTTTTGTAAGTCTTTTACGAGTCATCCATAAGGCGCTAAAGTGTTATTTATAGTTAAATTAGTTCACGACCAAGTTTTAGTTAATTCACATAATTTTGTAACATAGATACTTGCAATCTAGTATCTTTATTCAAGTAGCATAGTGATAGTTAACGCTAAAGCAGCGACACAAGTATACTTGGTCCAAATAACTTAGATCAAATCCACTTGGTCCAAGTGTTTGTGGAACTTTGAAGCAAGGTTTACTCATTCTAAGTATGTTTTTCCCTCTAGAACTTTCCAGTTAAATTGTCCTTTAATTTTAAGTTTATGAACAGTGATGATATACAACCTTCTTGTAGACAAAACTCAGCACAACCTCATCTTTGTAATACTTAGACCATTTGAACCTGGCTTTAAGTGGAAATGTTTGTCATGCTTTGAGAGGTATAATTAGTCCAAATTTCAGTGCAATTGGAAATTTTTGATGAGAGCAAAATGTGTTAATTATGTCACAAATTTATGATTCTCCTGACTGCATAACTACATGTAACTGTGACTGTGGGAAGTTAAGCAAGACTATAGTGACACAGATTGAAAGACGTCCAGCTAAAAACCACTCAAATGGTCTTAAAAACACTCGAAAGGGATAATTCTGTTGAAATTACGGTTTCAGTTTTGGGAAAAAAATAATTATTTTCGTTATAAAGGTAAGGAAAAGTAAAAATGGAAGGGAAAGCCTATGTGAGTGAGATTTTGACATCAAGAAGGTCAGATGCCAAAATCTCGAGTTCTCATTGGTTCCCCCCCTCCCCTCCAAATTTTGCTTCCGAGCTTACCGAAGGGAACAGAAGCATTGTGTTCACTTTTGAGAACGAAAAACTTTTATGCCTCCGATTTCAAAAATTCCAAGACAGAAATCCGTTTCAGACATCAGGGAACATTTTTGGTCTTGTGTCTGTCAGTGTGTCCGCGAATTATTAAACGTGCGACGATAACTTTAGTAAATGTCAACCGATTTTAATGAAATTTGGTAGACATGTTCATTTTACCAATGCCAGGACGAGTTCGTTGGACAACGTTATCCGTCCAAGCGTTAACAAGCAACAGTCATGTAAACGAGATCTTCAAATTTAAAATTGGAATTTTAGGTCGGGGAAAAAAATCTAACTTCATCTATTCAATGAGACAAACATTTTTTTCAAATACACTTTTTTAGTAAAACCAACAGCGACACCGCTATGAAGTATTAAAGACTGCTAAAACTATTAATAGTTTTTACACAATATACAATATAACAATAAAATACATAATAGGATGCGAGGAAGCTATGTGCCACACTAATTGGCAGTCTATTTTCGATTTTCCCATTAAAATTAAGTCTTATTTTAATCCTACTTTAGCAGCAACAGTGCAGTGCATTATTTTACATTTATAGGTTGAAACAGGAAAGACTTTAACAATTTTATATATATATATATTTTATTACCTATTTTAAAAAGTGTTTCATTAATACAATTCTTAACAAAATCTATATCTTTACACTATCTATATCTATCTCACTTTTTTATACACATTCAAACTGCCATAGATTTTACAAATAAAATTCTCTTAATTCTCAACTAGATTCTCTTTGTAAATAGTAAACATTAAAGAAGAAAGCTTCTTATCATTTAATGAAAAATAAATCAATTATAACTCTTAAAATAGAAGTGGGTGAATCACAACAAAGTAAATATTTCATTTGTAAAAAAGATAAAGATATGTTAAAGGGGAGAAACTACTGTAAAAGATTTTGTGGTCTTTTTTTAACTATGATTCACAGGCAGTAAAGTTGTAGTATATTTTATTTGGTAAATATAGTAAAAATTACAACTGTTATAGCAGTAGACATTGTAGAGTATTAAATCTAGAGTATTCCAAGTTAGACCTTCAATGATTCATAGATATAATAACAACACTGCAATGATTTCATTATCTTTATCATGAGACATGGGGGCCTACTATGGCCTTGATATGAGCATGTGGGTTTAGCATACCCCATAATTTATTAATGCACCAACTAATAGAATGTGTATTTCTTTTTTCAAATAGCATTGGTTTATAAACTACCATTATTCTTATGCTAAGCAGGGTTGTCTAGATGTTAGACCTTTTACTATATTTTAATAATTAAATAACTATTTAGTACAGGGTTTAACGCTATCATGTGAAAAAAAAAACATTTTTGGATGAAACTACGTCTTAAACGCGGCAAGAAATTACATTCTAATCATCATCTGTTCCGGCTGTTTTTTAGTGATTAATTTATTTTAAAAACGTAGATTTTATGGTGAAAAATTGTAATTTCTCCCCTCTCGGAAAACTAATTTCAATGTCTAACCTCATTTTGATGGAATAAGATAACAAACACCCAAGAATTGCCAATTGCCACACTTATAATAAATACCTAGAGACTGTAAAACTTTATAAAAACTTAAGCTATCAAGCCCCCATGTATTGGTGTTTAAATCGTTTAAATTACTTGTTGTGATTAATACAAAACAATGCTTCTTAACGTAATAATAAATAATAAATAAATTGGGAAGGGGGGGGGGGGGGCAATATTTCTAAAGTCAGAGTTGGGTATCAAATTAAAGGTATGGAAGAGTAGATTACAAAAATATATAACACTTGTGGAAAGTGTTTAATTTTCCACGCCATTTTTCAAAAAATCTAAATTTTGCGCCCCCCCCCCTAAAACTATATTTCCACTGTTTCTAAAAATATGCAAAATGTGCGTTCTGCTGGGCCATAGAAAAAATAAGAATAGCAATCCGATCTGATTAACTGGGAATCCAAGATGGCGGCTAATTGCTGTCACAAGAAAAAAAATATTTTTTTAAAATTTTGAGTGAAGTATCAAATGAAAGGTATCGAAGAGTAGATTACAAAAATATATAACACTTGTGGAAAGCGTTTAATTTTCTACGCCATTTTGTCAAAAAAACATCAAAATCTGCCCCCCCCCCCCCCCCCCCCGCTTTACTAATTTCATGTTTACAACACCAACAAAACCCTTTTTACGTGAGACTTCACGCATATATTGTATTTATCATTTTTCGCTAAAACATGATCTTGCCAACTTATCCTAAGACATCCTGTATAATATTATAGAATAGATATATAGCACCTCTTTTATAAATTTAAAAAAAAAAAAAAAAAAAAAAAAAAGAATTGGGGCACCAACGAGAAAGTAGGGTTTACTGATTTTGTTACGACAAAAAAGTATGCTCGTTACGGTTACGGTTTCCGGTTGACTTTTGACACTCAGATTGGCCAACCTAAATGAGGAAAAAAATAAAGCTACTAAACTCTTTTTACAATTAGTACCTATTAACTTTTGACAGCGCGGGAAAATCGAAGAAAAGTGGAGGGGAGTCAATGAGAGCACTGGATTTTGAATTTAAGAAGGTCGGGCCAACTAGACAAATAAAAATGTCCCTGACTCTCCCCCACCCACACACCTTGTGGCTTTCTTATTTTCCCTCACATAAGTTGGCCAACCTGTGTCTGAAGTTCTGAAGTTAATACTAATTGTAATAAAAAGAGTATTGATAGGCGGGTGGGAGGGGTGGAGCCATTAACATTTTTGTTTTCCTAATTGGCCCGACCTTCTAGAATTCAAAATTCTGACCTTTCATTGGCTCCCCATCCCAATTGTTCGGATTTTTTCCCGCGCTGTCGAAATTCACAACTCATGACGCACAAACTATAAAAATATTAAATAAAAAGTTACAGTAAGTTCATAAGTAAAGCAGATTAATATAAACCATTTTTACAAAATGAAATGCATACCTGCAAATCCAAAAATAACCCTAAATCATTTATTCAATTCATTGCTGTTTAAAAAATAACTGGAAATTGAAAGTTAAGTAGAAAACCGGTTTCACATGCGTAAGTGAATTATGTAACAGATACATTAAACGAGTCGGCCAGCTGACGTACACAATGACATCAGCTCTTTTTAACCTTTATCTTGTTCGTTTTACAATCCAGCCAAACTCAGATCATTTTTACTCCATTGACACAAATATGGAACTACTCGGGCTTCGGGCTGGTCTAGACCGTGACTGTATTATAACTTTAATTTTAGATATTTAGAATTTGAGAGAGGCAATAAATAAATTGGTAGTGCGTGAAGTCTCACGTAAAAAGGGTTTCGTTGGTGTTGTAAATAGGATTACCATATTTCAAATAAAAAAAACGTGAAAAAAAAGCTCGAAAACGGTTACGACAATTTTGATTAAAACGTTCTAAAATGTAGTCCATTTAATAAATACGAATCCAACGATATAAGCTGTTTCCCCGGGAAAAATCTAGTTCCTGAGAAGCTTTAAACGCGGACAGAGAGAGGCCGGGTTCGATTTCTCGCCCAGGAGAAGTTATTTTTATGATAAATTTTAATAAAGTGTTCAATTATAACTAGTGATGCGCTGCATAAAGAACTCGCGTTGAATTGTGTCCTTATATCAGCCATACTATGTTTTCAATATAACTACCAGGATAATATTTTGGTTAAAACATTAAATATTCCTAATCAACCTGAAAATAGCTTTAAAATTATTTTATGTAATATGACATATAAGTTTGATCTTACTTCTTAACACCCTTATTTTGGCCATATTTGGTGCAATACTTTTTTGATTATATTTAATATTTATTTCCTACACTTCAAGACCTTTAAAACGATGTATGACATGTCGTGCAGACTACAATCATATTATTTAAAGTCGTCTCTAATATTGATAGTTAATTCCTTATAGAATGCTATTGCAGACTCGCTACGCTCGCCTATTTGTACTGACTTAATAGTTAATTTCTTATAAAAAGTCATTGCAGGCTCGCTACGCTCGCCTGTTTGTACTGCATTATTAGTTAATTTCTTATAAAAAGTTATTGCAGGCTCGCTACGCTCGTCTGTTTGTACTGCATTATTAGTTAATTTCTTATAATAAGTCATTGCAGGCTCGCTACGCTCGCCTGTTTGTACTGCATTATTAGTTAATTTCTTATAAAATGTTATTTCAGGCTCGCTATGCTCGCCTGTTTATACTGCTGTTTTAGAAGATCTTTATTCAACACATATGCAGGCTCGCTGCCTAGACAGTAGACAGTTGGGCTTTATCATATTTCCTTGCATTTGTAGACTTCTTTATTTTAAAGTTTTTACAGGCTATCACAGCGAGCCTATTTAATAAATGCATCTAGACATCAATTTGTTGATTTGTTGAATAAACAGGCGAACTTATCGAGCCTTGTAAATGCTGTCTAGCAGGCGAGCGCAGATAATCTTCTAGCTTATTCACGCTTTTCGCTTTTCCTACTTTTAAAGACCTTTAAAACGATGTATAACATGCCATGCTGATTATATTTTTTTTAGTTGTCTACCATATTGGCCGCCATCTTGAAAATATCAAGTGTGAAATGTTAAGTTACATAGTCCTCTTCTACATTTCAAGACCTTTAAATTGATATATAACATGTTATACGGACTAAATTTTTTTTGTTTTGTCGTCCAAACACATTGGCCGCCATCTTGAAAATATGAAGTGTGGAATTTAATTCGTTACATATTATTTTCCGTCTTTTAAAGACCTTTAAAACGATGTATAACACATTATGCTGACTAAACATTTTTATTTTAGTCGTCCGCCATATTGGCCGCCATCTTGGAAATGTTTTGTGTGGAATATACAGTTATGACAAATTGTTAGAAGCACCTGTGTGCCAAATTTCGTTCAAATCAATCAATTTTTACGCCAGTTATCGTTGGACAAACAAACACGCAAACACACAAACACGCAAACACACAAACTTTTCAAATCCCAAGTCTCTGAAATGAAGAACTCACTGCGCTCGTTCAATTAAATGTACCTCAGAAAACTAATAAACGGAAAGCACTGGGCGAAGCAATTATGAACCCGAATATGAGAAAGTTTGTCTAAGTTGTCTCGGGCCAATTTTTTATTTATTATATGAGGTTTTGTTGTCAATTAATTTTAAATGGGGTTTTATTTGAATTAATAAGGCAGTAAGGGTTACGTTTGTAACACTAGTAAATTACTGAGTACAATATTCTGATCATTGTAAAAACGGTTGGTTTTAGCATTTTGGGGGGTTTTCAACCGGGGGGAAAAACCCCGATTAAAAACCGGGGGGTTTCCGGGAAAAACAGGTGATATGGTAACCCTAGTTGTAAAAATGAAATTAGTAAAGGGAGGGGGGGCATGATGATGATGTTTTTTGACAAAATAGCGGAGAAAATTAAACGCTTTCTACAAGTGTTATAGGTATATTTTTGTAATCTACTCTTCAATACCTTTCATTTGATACCTCACTCAAAATTTAAAAAAAACTTTTTGCATGTCGTGAGTTATCCGCCATTTTGGATTTGAAAAGCTGATAATTTTAAGTTCGCTATATTTTTCCTGTGTGAGCGTCAAAACGATCTTTAATATTGGAAAGTTTCATGTTTTTATCTCTTTTTATTCAAAAGTTATTGGAACCGTACAGAGTGACAGACAGACACATGAACCAAACTATAAGGGTTTCTTTTTTTGGTTTTACTAACGAAACCCTAAAAACGACGAGAAAGCTTAATAAAGTTTAATAATATACATACAAACAGTGGCGTATCCAGGGGGGGGGCACGTGGGATCCAGGGGGGGGGGGGGGCACGTGCCCCCCCCCCCCCAGACCCGATAGAGTATGAGTAAAAAAATACAGAGTAAAAAAAATACGCCGTATTTTTTTTTTAATACATCCACACAGACACCTCACCTTTAAGACATTCACCTCATATTCAATTTCACCTCAGAAATGCATAAAAGCGCTGTTTTGAAGGGTCAAATTTTCAACATTTTCTTTAACATTGGTCTTTAAATAGATATAATTACTTATCTAAATTAATATAAAATCTTTACTTTTTCTTGTCCCTATGAAAAATGACAAATAAAAAAATGACAAAAATAATAAATGACCTAAAATGACCTAAAATACTCAATTAAATTAATATACTTTATCTACTCACGGCAGCAAAATTAAGCATTGTTGTACTGTTTTCAATCTGCAAAATGTGTTTTTTCTTGATTCTTTTGTAACATGGCAAAAAACATGCAGCAAAATAATAAAGTGTCAGCAAAATAACAAACAGGCTGTAACATTTCGCAGGTTATAAACACTCCCCCATGGTTCATTTGTATATATTTAAGCGTAATATTATGCTTAATATTTATAACCTTTTTTGAATATAACTTAAATGATTATAGTAGTAGAACAAATTTTATTATTTTACAGTGATTATTTTTAATCAATCGCTAAAAATTGAGATAAAAAACAGCTGTTAAAAGTGGCAACACTGAATTGGTTTTGCTTAATTTGTTTTGTTGTCTTGATGACTCAAGACAACAAAACAAATTCGTTTTTTTAGAACTTTAATTTCTTTAAATCTTTTATATGAAGAGTACAGGGAGAAAACAAGAAATGTCCATTTTTATCCAAAAATGAGATAGTAATAGAAAATCTATTAGACTTTTAAATGTACTATAACTCTGTGAATCACTTGTAGGAGAAAACAGGATAGGTCCACTGTAAAATAGAGTATAAAATATGGTATTCTGGGAGAAAACAAGGGATGTCCAGTTTTTATACAGGAAGAAAACAGGGGATGTCCAAATCAGCTGATATTTTTATTTTGTTTTATTGCGCTTAAGCCATTACAGTTTAAACAAAACTAAAAAATTGTATCTTCCTGGAATGTCCACTTTTGGATAAATATATTATGTTCTTGTATTTGTCATTCTTGTGTTATGTTCTTTTATTGCTCAGTAAAATGTACCAAATGTTTCATTTGAAGCATCCTCAAATAAAAACCTCCTGTGAATCGCACAGAAATATTTTTTTAAAAGTAATTTTAATATTAGCTTTGGATAACCAAGAACAGATATTAAAAAGGGAATATAATAATAATAAGTGTAATTTTTCTGCCGTTAGTAGATAAAATATTGTATGTAACTATGCAGCAAAGGAAACATGCCTGACTCGTTTAAAGATTACCTGCTTCGGTTACACCTTATCAGGTAATTAACATTTTCCTGCCTCGGCTTCGCCTCGTCAGTCAACAGGTAATTTTCCTGACTCGGCTTCGCCTCGTTAGTAAAATAGTAAATTCCCTGCCTCGGCTTCGCCTCTGCAGTAAATTTGTTTAGCATATCCTCTCCTTCGGCTCGGAACTAAAACTTAAAAAACTTGTCAGCAAAATTCCAATTTGCTGCCTAGTTACATAAACAACTATAGTTTTAATATATTTTCTAAACATAAAATTAAACCCGTTGCCACGGGCCTACGGGCTCGTAAATAAACAAAATAAACAATTAGCTATTAGCTACGCATAATTTTATTTATCTTTTATTTTCTATGTATCTCGTTAGCGTTAGTAAAGATATTCACGAATTTTTAAAATAAGTACTTAAGACAAATGGCGCCCTAGGAAACAAATCTAATGTTTCTATTCCACAAATATTGACAAATAAATATTGTCTAGCTTTACTATGGAAAAATTTAAAATAAGAAAGCTTTAAACATTTACAATTATTACTCTATTCCCGTGCTAAATGATGTTATCGTTATCACAAGTTTTCATCAGTGAAACAAACAATCCGTTTTATTGGTACACATGTCATTTAAAAGCAATTAAAATGTTTAAATCATCAAGATACCCAATGCAATGACCGTGAACATACTAATAGTTTAATAATTGTTTTTTTCTATAGTAAAGGCCTTCCCATCCTCATTTTCTCAAATTCTACTAAAGAAAGTGGAATCTTCAATTTTTTTTCATGGTAGAATAGTTACAGTATAATATTATAAAGCCCAATTATTTAAAAATATTTTTTTACGAACTTTCAGAATAGAATATCTAAATTCAAGCTATTTTAAAGATTAAAGTGAATAATAACAATCTATATAATATGTGAATAACCACTAACTAACTGGATATTTCCCGGTGGTTTTAATTTTTCACCGTCAACATGTTAGAAAGAATCAACTATGAAACGGTAAGGTGAAAATCAATTTGTTTGCGTCAAATTATCATTTACCAAAGCAATAATTTTAAGCTCCTATTATTTTTATTTTAAATCAAATTATAATTATTATTAACTACGGGAAACAGACTGAGAAAAATACACTCCAGCGCCGGGAGTGTATTTTTCACTGTCTGTTTCCCGTAGTTAATAATAATTACAATTTGATTTAAATTGAAATTTAAACTTTCCGTAGTATGAAAACTACCAAAAACTTAAAAATTGTATTATTTTTACTCATTTGTTAACGCTAATAAGTTATTCTTCAATAATTTTAACTGCTCATACTTTATTAAAGCTATATTTTGATTCTATTGTTGTATAGATTAAAGTAAAATATTTTTAATTATTCTTCAGTTAATCCATTAATTTTCAAAGAATATAGAATATTTTCTGTCGAATAATTAAATTCCCGTTTCTAATTTCACAAAAAAATAGGGTAATAAAACTAGTAGTTCCTTGAAAAGTAAGTAGAACTCGCTTCAAAAAATAAGAATAGAAAACAATCATATAAATTAATGATATACATATATCATATATATACATAAATTTAAGAAACATCCATGCTACATTTCAAGAAAAATAAAATTTAAAAAAAACGTATATACATCGATTTTGATGACAAAGGAAAAAGAAAAAATTAAATAAATCTCAAAAGTTAAATACAAATTTCAACAAATAGTCTGACTAACATGAAGCTGGAATTTAGTGTATTAGTAAATCTTTTGATGCCTTTTAAGAAAGAATATGTGGTCGGTTAAGTTCGTCTGCGGGATATAGGCTTGGCAATAGGCATTTGAAAAAAACAAACCGGTGGAGAGCGCCCAAGTCCCGCCCATTTTGGTGGACAATGTGATTTTCATAACTCTGAGTTCTGAGTTCGAAATTAGTTTGTTGACCAAAAATCAAGTTGATGATAGTTTGTCACTTAATAGGTGACCACTTTGATTTGGAGTAATATTTAACCAATTAACCTATTAAGTGACCAACTAACATTAACTTGATTATTGGTCTACTAATTAATTCTATTCTCAGGATTGTGGAAATCACATTGTCCACCAAAATGGGTGGGACACGGCCGCTCTCCACCAATTTTTTTTTCAAATGCATATTGCCGTACATGTCCCGCAGACGAACTTAACCGACCACATATTCTTAAAAGGCACCAAAAGATTAACTTATACACAAAATTCTAGCTTATTGTTAAACACTTTTTTGCACGCTATCTCCTGGACTAAAATAACAAATTTAAAAGTATAATTTGTACGAATTTTAACCCAATCGGTGAAATAGTTCTCAATCAATCAAAAGAATCATCGAATTCATTGAAATGGCGTCAGATAAATAAACTATATTACAGAGTAAATGTTCAAAGAGTTAAATTAAACTTAATTTAAGAGTACACCCTATTTTCAATAATTATATATGTAGTTATGATGGACGATGAGGTGTAAGAAGGTACTAAAAACTCAGAAGTTATTTCATTAGTGAAGAGACGTTTCGACTCATAGAAGAGTCATCTTCAGTCAATTTATTAATTTCTGTGATATCATTAAATCATTACATCTGCCTCCGTAGGAGGGCGTCTTAGTTACAATTTGATTTTTAATTTTCAAATCAGTCATTAATAAATTCTTCTATGAGTCGAAACGTCTCTTCACTAATGAAATAACTTCTGAGTTTTTAGTACCTTCTTACACCTCATCGTCCATCATAACTACATATATAAAGAGTAAATGTTTTGTCTGATAAAGAGGTGTAATTAGAGGAGTAAATTTTTGAAATTGCAAAATTGAAACTGCAAGATTGAAATTATTTTTGAATTTTGTGCTTACTCAGGAAAATTGGTTTAATGACGTCACAAATTTATGATTTTACGATTTCTGCAAAATTTGAACATAATCGGATGAGTAAAAGTGGGTGAAAAATCTATTGCAAGTTCAAACAAAAACTCTTCTTAGAACTCAATTATTATTTAATACAAGTTAAATAAAACTAGAATAATAAAAAGACCATAAATATCAATTGTAAGGACTTCAAGGAACATCTATGCCAAATTTGAAGAAAATAAAGGGTGCCCTAAAATTAACGCAAGATTTGAATTAAATAGCAAACAAAGTTTTTAGATGGTTATTTATTTTATTGAATCATAAAGTACATAGGATAGAGTTATTTATGGGATAACACATCGGGCAAATGGCCTCCATGACTTTGCTGGCACATAGACACTTTTTTGTCGAAATTTTCCATGACCATTTTGCATAAATTTGGCTGAACTTCGTATATGCAGCGTTTAATTTCCTCCTATAATGCACGGGTTGTGGGCTTATTGACATTGTTTGCTGGTGCCTTTAACTTCAAATAACTCCATAATAACAAATCTAATTAGTCCAGTCAAATGGTAGTTTAAAGTGGAAAGTTCTTGTGTAATTGATTTTATTGGTTTTTATTATGTTTTTTGGGGTGCTGAACACGAATCTGAGGTTGTCCAACAAAATTTCATTTGACAAAATCGTCAAAAAACCACTAAAAATAATATTTTTGAGTTGTTTTCAGCTTATAACTTGCAAAGCAATCTATTCACGTAAAAAGAGGTCCAGTAGTAAAATAAAAAGGAGAAAATAACCTTCAATCTATGTCCATAACATTTTTTTGTTCATCGAGTGGTTTTCAAGCAAATGGGAGTTGAAATATATGGAAAATCGATTTTTGAAAAAAGACCAGTGAAAAAGCACCATGCCTTAATGTGCGAATTTGCAAGAAAATCTGCGTATTATCGGCTTATGATAATATACGAAAATTTTTGTTTAGAATTTGGATGGGTGAAAAGAAATATTTGGTACACAGGAGTACGGGGTACAAAAGTCAAAATAGCATTTATCCTTCAAGATGCATGTCGTTGAAAAAGTTCTTAAAGAGTACAGTAATTGTTGTTATGTTTACGTTTGTCATATTTTCATATAAGAGAGAGGTAAAATGGAAAAAACACGTTTTTATGCTATTTTTGACACTAAATTGTCAAAATTTGGCCCCTAAATTCTGGCTAACGAAATGTTCATAACAACAGTTACAGTGCTCTTAAAGAGCTTTCTAACGACATGCATCTTGAAGGGTAAATACCATTTTGACTTTTGTACCCCGTACCCCTGTGTACCACTAAAATCAATTAAACCAGAACTTTCCACTTCAAGCCCTTTTTGTGCAACATTTGACTGGACTATAATGTTAAATCACACGATCTAGGGGGTTAAATTAAATAAATACATTAAATAAGTTAAATAAATGTATCGTGTTAAATCACAATGAATAATAAAAACACGTTACTGTATCATAAAACGCTCCATTTTTACTAACCCTAAACTCTCAGCTGTCGAATTGTTTTTTTTTTCAGGGTTGCCAACAATTTACTGCACAAATGGCAGAAAATTCAAATCTTGCGTTAATTTGTTAATAACAACGCGTTTTGTCATGGTTGCATAACAAACAAATTTACAGACTGAAATGCAAATTGCCAAGTGTTCGAGAATTGAGTTGAAAAAGAGACATCGCTTCACGTGGTCAATTATATAGTTAAAATTATATTTAATTTAAAAATTCCCCCAAGAATATATTTTGTAAAATACAATAATTGACCTCTTACAGAATGATAATAAAAGCAATTGGTGCAGGCAAATGGTGTCAAGAACAGGCTGGGCACCTAAAGCAGGTCATATTTGTATTTAGTCTTTATTTAAACAGCGTTAATCCAATTGAAACTAATTTAAGATTTGAAGAAAATATAACCACGCGTTTGTTCATGGCTGCAAACAAATTTGCAGACTGAAATGCGATTTGCCTTTATGTTTGAGTATTGAATTGAAAAAGAGATCTCGCTTCGTGTGGTAAATTATATAGTTAGTTATATATAATTATATTTAAATTAAGAATTCCCCCTAAAATATACTTTATAAAATACAATAATTGATCACTTACAGAATAATAATACAAGAAATTGGGGCACTTTTTTACTTTAGCAACTCCCTTGGTTCTAAACAATAGTCTGCCCTACAAAAGTCTCAAAGGTTTGTGTGTTTGTCTCCCCAAGACATTGAGACTCCTGGGGAAGTTCTATATTTAATATTCCTTTATCTTAATAGTTGATTAGACTAAGGGATATGTTCACAATTATATACACAAGTGTGATATTCCTTTGTCCCAAGGTACATTGGGATAAATATCCCTTCGTCTTAATACTAATTTAGACTAAGAAATATATGCTACTCTGTATATGTTCCTTTGTCTAAATAACTATTAACACAAAGAGTTATAGAACAAGCTGGGGCACCTAAAGCAGGTCTTTTATGTATTTAGTCTTTATTTAAACAGCGTTATCCAATTGAAACTATAATTTAAGGTAGTTTTTAAAAGCCTAAAACTAAAACTGTAAAAAGGTAAGGAAGTATTGTGCACATTTCGAAAAACGATTTTTTTTCATGTCTCCAAATTCAAAATTCCTTAAACAGAATTTTTTTTTTCATTTCAGACCACAGGGAACATTATTGATCGGGAGTCTGTCTGGAGGTATGAACAGCCATATCTTGAAAACAACTGTTTTATTGACATTTTGATGGTAGGTCATAATATAGCTCATTGTTAGTCCCATATTAATTATAACCCCTCCCCCATAAGCCTAAACATTTTTTTATTGTCAACTATAGAGATGATTAGTGCGTCACAAAAGCTTTCAAAAATTTAACTCAGTGTTTGTTATGTTCCTTTTCCTTATCACTAGTTATAAAACCCATATAATTCTAATGGCGTTTTTTTGGTTAATTTTTATATAATTAATTTCTAAATTATTACTGATTTCTAAGTCTTTTAACGTTATTATACTAAATCTATTTTAACGAGTGCAATAAGGAAAACATTAAAAACTTTCGTTTTAGTTGTTTAAAATGAGTGTTTGTGTAAAGTGTCATATCAACGAAAAAGCTATTTGGGTTATTAATCTTTATACTTGATTTTTCGTATTTCCTGTTGCCATAAAAATTCACAGGGTGTGTTCGTGTTCGTATATTGTGTATCCGAAAATCAATTTTTCTCTAGTTTTGGTCCTCCCCCAGAAAATTTAAGAATTTTTACCCTCATAAAACACGTTTTTATGCTTCATAGAAGGTTAATTTTCCGTTTTGGTTTTAGCTGAAACACCATGTTAATAAAGTTTTTTCCTGTTACTAGCCTAGTTTTACTTTGCAGAAAATAAAACACTCAAATATATATTAAAATGATTTTAATTAACCACACAAGTATAAAAATACAACAATAACAGTATGAATTACAAAAAATTTAGTCTTTCATTTTACAAAGTTATCAATCAAAATATCAAGTTTGTATGTAACTTCAGTGAGCTGGTTGAAACTGCTTTGCACTTGTACTTAAAATGTCTTTCCACTTAGGCTCAAACTTGGTTGTACCAATCATTAATTTTAAGTGTTCATCTGTGAGGGAAGACCGGAATTTTGATTTAATGTAATTCATTTTTGAAAATGTTTTTTCGCAAACATAGGTCGAGCCAAACACTGAGAACATGGTACGAGCAAACATTTTTTTGCAAAAGTCAAAAAGTTTTTGAAATCTCCATTGGGCAAGGCGCTGTAGAATGGCAACAGATCTCCGTTTTCCCCATTCTCCAATGTTGCTGGGCAAAATCAGCTGGGCTGTTCGGCATTAGGAAATTAATATATTTTAGATTCTCTGAATGCTTGTAAATTCTTGGTTTTTATGGCAACACGGCGGGCCACATAAAATCGCCGCGGGCCGAGTCCGCTTGTGCACGCTATCTCCTGGAGTAATATTCAATTTTCGAGTTAAGATGAATTTGAAAAGGACGTAATAGAACAACCTGACGTCTATTATGAGTTAAAAATTAAGCTTAGTTTAACCATATGAATTATGTTTATTTACATTCATATATAATTTGCATTTTTTTGTTTTAGAGAATTAACAAAACAAAAAAGAAAGCAGAGGCAATAAAGAAATGGATATGTTCAAGTGAGTGCAAAAACCTAGCGTCTTTTTGGATGCTCGGTATTGGAATTGACTTCGGCTACTGGGCAATCATAATAGCAGCTCACGATTTAGTCTCGCAGGGAGAACACAATGGGAATTACTCCAGCAATGCTACGATGCGGGAATGTAATCAACTTTCGACTGGAATTGTAGTTATCGTCAATATGTTTCCAAATCTTATGATGAAGTTGATCCTTCCGTTTTTACCTCTGTGGATCCATTTAAGAACATTCTTGGCAATCTTCACTTCTGTCTTCGGCTTCGCACTAGCTGCTTACAAACAAACAAGAACATACATTTTAATAGGAGTAGCTATATCTTCATTATCTGTCGGAATCGGAGAGTCTACTTATTTAATGTATATTCCTTATTTCAAAGATAAAAAAATAGTAACGGCTTGGGCTTCCGGTACAGGAGCGTCCGGTTTCTTAGCAAGTTTAACTTATTTATCTCTTATCAGTGGTGGGGTAAGCCTTTCGACTACTTTGTACTTAATGGTAATAGCGCCTTTAGCAATGGGAATTTTCTGGCTACTTATGGATCATCCTAAAATAGAAGAAGTACCTGTTATACCTTTAAACCATACGAAAGAAAACGGGCACGATATTACCGTACCAGATCATGTTACAACTGCTGATAAAACAAACATTATCGAAAAATTGAATATCCTCTACAGATATCTATTTACTTACATCCTTCCGTTTTTCTTAGAATTCTTTTTGGAATATCTTATAAATCAATGCCTTTTCGAGTTAATGCACAATAAAAACAATTTCATGGATTTGGCATCGGATGTGAGATGGTACAATTTTATTTATTTAGCGTCGATTTCAATATCAAGATCGTCGGGTTATTTAAAAGTGAATTGTTTGTGGTTGCTGGTCGGTTTACAAGCGGCTAATTTGGTGATATTTATCTCGGAATCGGTTTACGGTTGGATGGGTCTATACAGTTTTTGGATTGTTATTGTTCTCATTATTTGGGAAGGTGCAGTTTCGGGAGTACTTTACGTAAACACATATCGTAGAATGAATGCAGAAGTACCTGTGGATCACAGACAGTTCGCAATGTCAATTAATTTAGTCGGAGGGTCGTTTGGGATACTCATCGCAGGTCTTACAGCTGTGCCGTTACATAACTTTATCTGCGCTTTGCCTCCTCCTTGACCAATATATTCACTTCAGTACTTCTTTAGATTGTTACTCCCCTAAGTGGTTTTAGAATATAAATGACGTTAACTAAATAACTTTTAAGACAGTGATGTTTAATCCAATGTACTTTGGGACAAAGGAATATCATACTTCTGTTTTTATAAGGGGAGTAACAATCTAAAGAAGAACATTCCGCACACCTTTTTTAGATTGTTACTCCCCTCTATTTTATTTATAAGGAGAGTAACAATCTAAAGAATTGCTTTCACTTTTATAAAAATAAACTGAACAACTAAGTATTTACTTTTATCTCTCTTCACAAAATATGTAAAAACGTGATAAAAATAAAAAACGTGAATGAGTAGAACTCAATTTCACATCGTTATTTGAAATGTTATGTTAACATTTCCCAAACAAAGATTTTTCTTACTCTTTTAAGAAGGGAAAGAATTCGAAAATAACATTTCCTAAAATTATTAAATAAATGAAAAAAAAGAAAAGCTTTTTCTGTCTAGTAACTGAATAAAAAATCTTCTGTAAGACTTCAATACAACCCACAATCGTATTAAGATAAGATGGTTTTAATATTAATATCATTTATCACTAATTATCCTCTGCTATCTTTTTATCATCATTTATATAATAGAGTATTGTCCCGACGACTCACCTCGAAATGATTTGTTATTGCTAAGCTAAGGCAACTACATTTATTCCAATAAAAATAAATGTTTGTTTTGATTTGTTGCTCTTTAAATAGATATAACAACTTATCTAAATTAATTTATTTAATTTTACTTTTTTTTTCCAAAAATAAAATTAAGTAATGTATCAGTCAAGCGTGTTCTGCTAGGAAGTGTACATACGATAATTTGTTAATAATAATTTTCCTTGTCTTTTAAATTATGAACTTAACAAATAAAAGTCCTCTAACATGTACCTTTTTTAAGGACTTATAAGTAATAGCGGATAAACATTATAATGCGAGCTTTCAAATCAAAACAAATGTCCAGTATTACTAATGAATTTAATATTCTTCTTATTTCTTTTTAATGTTTTCCTCTTATTTAAGTTTCTTCTTAATTTGATTAGTATCATCATTTATATAATCGAGTGGTATCCCGACGGCGACGCACCACGAAATGATTTGCTATTGCTAAGCTAAGGCAACCACATTTATACCAATAAAAATTAATGTGTGTTTTGATTTGTTGGTCTATAAATAGATATAATAATTTATCTAAACCACGAGCTAAACGGCTCGTAGTAAATAACTGAGATTTGAGCTACTAGAATCACCCCAGTAATTAGCAACTATTGAATATTACTATTAGCAAACAAATAGTTGTTATCAGTAATCATTAAAGGCTAATATTACTGTTGTTTTTACCCAAACTGTTGTCATAAATAAGCTCATAACACATTTTTCCCTGATGATATGTATTAATAAACAAGAAAAGCTATAATTTTTGTAAATAAAAATGTGTCTGAATACTTATTATTGATTTTTTAGGTAGTTTAAGATTAAATTATTACGAACTAAAAAATATATATATATATATTATAAATAAATGAACTTTTAATTTAATTGAGTTTTATTTATTATATAACTTATATCCCAGCAGGTTTTATAACCTATTACACAGCAGGTTTTTGTAATGCCATTGGAAGTTTGACATATTCAACAATGATTCATGAATTAACTTGCATGTGGGCGGTTATTTCTTATAAAATTAAATTCAGGAAGAGTGTTTAAAATCAAGAATTCACAGTTCTGGTCATCCAAAAGTAAGGAATAGGAATGTACTTAATATGGAAGCAGGTTCTTAGTCCCCTATATGATAAAATATTTCATGGGAACAAAAGGTCTCTTGGTACTTCTTTAGATTGTTACTTCCCTATGTTTTTTTAGAATATAAATGTGACTTTGACTAAATAACTATTAAGACAAAGGGATGTTTAGTTCGTCTAAAGAAGAACATTCTGAACACCTTCTTTAGGTTGTTACTCCTCTGTTTTTTTTATAAGGGGAGTAACAATCTAAAGCAGCGATTCCCAACCCTATGGTCGTGACCCAAATCAGGGTCGCGACAATATATTTTAGGGCCGCAAAAAATCTTTAAAACTTTACAGACAAAATAATTTCTAAAACCATACATAAATAAGTTCAATAGAATTAAAATATAGGTATATAAATTTAATTTTTTAAGTAAAAATAATAAAATTATATTGATAAATTCATTAGAAAAGATAAAAACGAACACTTATAAGGTTGACAAAAATAAAGGGTATTGCAACAAGAAGTAGTAAAACTTCCTAGAAGCTTTAATCTCTTTTCTATAAAATTCGGACAAATGGTCTTTGTGCGGGCTCGCCAACATAAGTCCAGGAACTAATCGCTCTATGTAATAGAAAACTGATATACATAATTCAGAACAGACAGGATAAAAAAATATATGTACATATCAATCAATGCCATTAACCAAATTAAGATGATCTGTGTACTCAGTTTTTTAAAAAAAGATTAAAAAAAGGTTGGGAGACGCTGATCTAAAGAAGTACCGGTCTTCTTTGGTGAGTGCTAATTTGAAAAAGAAATACTTGCAACCGCAAGTTTCAAATTTTAACTATTCAATGCTTATTACTTATTATTAAAAGATAACGTTTTTTTTTAAAAACAAATCAAAAATTAAAAAAAAAATACACATCTAGTGGGCAACTATTTAAAAATAAAATAAGTAACAAGGTCATAAACAGTCAACAATATTTAATGATTTATTCTAACCCATTACATATTTATTTATATACACTATCGCACCAGGATATTTAGAAACTTTAATTATAAGTTAAAATAACAATAAATCATGTTTACTCGTTTGCATATTTCTGTTTTAATAATGTTTTCCCACCCTAAAACAAATGTAAGATTATAAATTTAATTATCCATTACTATAACTCAATGAACTGAAGGTCTCGAAGCATTGAGAAGATATATCTATATACAGAACTGGTTAAACAACAAGTGACGTAGCTGCATGTAATAATATATTATCCTCTACGATTAGCCAAAATGGTTATTTAATCGAACGATTCCAAACTTTTGATTAAATAATTAATTTAGTTCTTGTTGATTAATTTCAAAAACAATTAAATTACTTATAAATTGAGAAGTAGGTAAAATTAATGTAAGTGTAAAGTGTAACGTCAAAACAAAACCGAAAATAAATAAGGGAGCAGAATAGAGACGAAATGAGTAGGATCTTTTTCAGGTAATATTGACCTCAAACCCTTGTGGTCAATATCTGACCCCAGTTCACACTATATTTATAGATGAACAAGCATAATAAGTGAGTTTTTCATTTAAAGAGATTTGGGCAAACGAAATTTGGCACAAAGGTGCATTTCAGCATTTGTGACAACTATTACAGGAAAGTTTTGTTTTTTGGAAATTTCACACATAATATTTTAAAGATGGTATTCAACATGCTAGCTATAGTAGTTTATGATTTGAAACAAGCAACGGACTGACACCAACGGACAGACAGACAGAGCCGTTATAATATAAGGTTTCTTTTTTTACTTCCTACAGAAACCTAAAAATAGGGGTGAAATGTGGGTGTTTAAAGAAAGTTGATGTACATTGTTACAAATAACAAATAATTGAACAAGCTCTTTGAAAAGTTTATGTATTAGTTTGTTTGTTTGTCTCACGATAACTGGCGTAAAAATCAACCGATTTGAACGAAATTCAGAACACAGGTGTCTCTCAACATTTGTGACGACTGTATAGTTTACACTTCATATTTTCAAGATGGTGGCCAATATGCCGAACAACTTAACAAAAAGTTTTTAGTCAGCATGACACGTTATTCATCTATTAAGTGGTCTTCAAGAGTAGGAAAAGAATACGCAACTATTAAAAATATACACTAAATATTTTCAGTATGGCGGTCAATATGGCGGACTACTAAAAAAAAGTTTTTAGCCAGCATGGTATGTTACATATATGGTTTGAAGGTCTTAAAGTGAAGTAAAAGAATATGTACCTGTTATTACAAAATTTCCATTCTTTGCCTTTGCCGTCATTTTTAATGCAATGGTGGCCGAAATGTGGTTGTTTATAGTATGTTAACACTAGGCATCGCGGGGCTCTATCATTGAAGCGAGCGTATTGCAATGAAATACTGAATATTGAAATTTATTAATCATGATGAATGTCATAGTTGAAGATAACTGGAAGAGGGTAGTGTAGGGAAGAGTGGGGGTACTCGGTACAAAGCTTTACTTCCTAAACAAACCTATACGACTATAACAATCTTCACCACCCGCGGTAGCTTTTAAACAATTATTATAAATGTATCTCGTCGCTACGCAAAGAATTTTGCTTGTATCAAGTTGAAATTTTGCATACTTGTTTCAATTGTGCATTAGATGGTGTATATGAAGTTTTATTAAAATCGATACGTTAGAACGTAAGATATCGGTAAAAAGGTTGTTTTCTCAATTATAAACGTTTAGGTCCGCTTTAATAGTTTTAGCGATCTTTATTAAGTCATAGCGGTGTCGCTGTTGGTTTTAGTAAAAAATGTTATTTGAAAATAATGTTCGTCTCATCGAATAGATGATAGAATCTTTTCCCGTCCTGAAATTCCAATTTAATTTTTGTATCCCTCGTTTACGCGAGCGTTGCGCGCGAACTCTTGGACGGATCACGCTGTCCAACGAACTTAGCCTGCGTATTAGTAAGAGGAACATGTATACCAAATTTCAACAAAATCGGTCAACTTTTACTCAAGTTATAGTCACACGCGTGAACGTTACTGACAGACAGACAGACAGACAGACAGACAGACAGACAGACAGACAGACAGACAGACACGGAACATATTTCGTTGAATGTAGGAAGCTCGCTACGCTCGCTTCAATAATAATTTTAAAGCTCTATTCAGGTATATTCTTTTAAGTTTTTCCCAGAAATATGTTTCTTAAGGCCCTACTTACATGAGGATACACAAATCTGGTCTCGAACTGCTTCATGACCAGGAGACTCGGAGACTAAGCGATTTAAGTCTCCAGTCATCCTCACTCTTCCACTACTCGAGTTGCGCGTACAACCACCTTGTCTGAGGTTTGACTAGAAAGGAAAACTCAGTTTCCAGGCAATAGGCCGAGAAAATACCCATTACTCTTCATTATTGTGTATCCACCTCCCCGAACAATATCTTATGATTCTAGAAGCGATGAGGATATTGTTCTCCGGTATTATTATTGCTATCGGTACAGAAGGAGAAAAATGAGATCGTTTAGGGTACTTACATTGAACAGGACTAGATTAGTTGTAGGTTATGTTGCTGCAAAAGAATTACAGGAATTGGATTCAAAATCCAAGCCTGTAATTATGCAGGGGAAATTTCTCTTTTTCCACCATGGATTTTAAATTAAACATTTGTTCACTCATTGCTACACGAAGTTAAACAAGCCACGTTAGGTAGGAAACTGAGAGACTGGAAGACTAGGAGACTGGCATGCAGAGTCGCCTGATTTCCTAGCTGAAGCTTTTCGCTGAATTGCCGCGGTACTGGAGTATCCCCGTCTGAGAGGCACCACCTAAATACACAAGGTGAGTCTTTTTGTCGCCGAGTCTCCTAGTTTCGAGAAAATTTGCGTATCCCCGTGTAAATAGAGCCTAAGTAGCAAATATGGCACATGTAAGAGCCAAATTAAAATTTCTCTACGTGAGTTATATATACGAGTATGCGTGCCACATCACTTAATACATTCCATATAGTTAATCTTTATTTTTTATTTAATTTTGCATCCGAACTTACCGAATGTAACTATGTCATCGTTCTGAAGAACGAAAAATTATTAGATCTCCGATTTCAAAAATCCCAAGGCAGAAAAATCCGTTTCAGACATCAGGGAACATTTTTCGTGTCTGTCTGTCGGTCTTTCTGTCGTTCAATTTTTGCGAATTAACATATCTTAAAAACTACTCGTCCGATTTTAATGAAAATTGGATGGTAGGTCATAATTAGCCCATTGTTGGTCAAACATACATTCATTTACACCTATATCTTCAAAAGTACTTAACTGATTATTATGAAATTTTGATGATTTGTCGAAAGTAGCTTGGAGATAGTCCCAGATCAATTTCACCTTTGAATAAATTTGGCATACAATAATTAATTTATACAAAATAGGACGCGAAGAAGCTATGTGTCACTCTAATTGGCAGACTATTTAAATTAGCTAGATGTGCGTTCTAGTAAATATACAATTTTTAGATATTAAATTATATATATATATATATATATATATATATATATATATATATATATATATATATTTTTTTTTTTTTTTTTTTTTTTTTTTTTTTTTTTTTTTTTTTTTTTTTTTTTTTACAGAATTTAGACGTTATTTGGAATGGATGGAATTGGATCGAACTATTTTAATAATTGTTTTATCAAAATTTTATAATTATAGTTTGTACCCTGTCTCTCATAGATGTTAAATGGATCAGCGTCTTTGTAACATTTATTTTACTGCCTCTTACAGTCATGTAGAGGAAATCCTTCATAAAACAAGTTATTTAAATAAAATTATTAGTAATTATTGATGGTTACGTAAGTCAATAAGGCTTAAACAGCTGAGCGACACACTAAACTTGTGTCATCCATTTACAACAAATAACATGTTGTATAAACCCCTTGGTATACATGGCCGCCATGACCTTAGTTAGTTTGTAATTATTCATTCAGCTATTTTATGTTAAAATTTGAAACATAGAATTAATTAATTATTAATTTCAAAAATTATTATAATTTATAAATTATAATAAAGAATAATAGGAACCATTTAAGACTCACTAGAGTTTGTTATATTATAGGATTTATAATAACTAGGCATCGCGTGGCTCTATCATTTAAGCGAGCGTATAGTAATAAATATGTATTGAATATTGAAAAAAAAGATTATTGTGAATCATGATGAGTTGATAGATAATGGGTCTGGTAGTAGTGCAGCGGCTAGTAGTAAGGGAACCACCCCGCATTCTTACTATTCTTCTAACCACACATCTCTATTTCAATATTTATAATTTGTATCTCTTTGCTACAAACAAACTACTGCATGTATCAAATTGAAATTTTGCATGCCTGTTTCAATTGTGCATCAGATGGTGTCTATGAAGTTTTATTAAAATCGTTACGTTAGAACGTAAGATATCGGTAAAAAGGTTGTTTTCTCTATTATAAACGTTTAGGTCCGCTTTAATAGTTTTAGCGATCTTTATTAAGTCATAGCGGTGTCGCTGTTGGTTTTAGTAAAAAATGTTATTTGAAAAAAATGTTCGTCTCATCGAGTAAATGATGATAGAATCTTTTCCCGTCCTGAAATTCCAATTTAATTTTTGTACCTCTCGTTTACGCGAGCGTTGCGCGCGAACTCATGGACGGATCACGCTGTCCAACGAACTTAGCCTGAGTATTAGTAAGAGGATCATGTATACTAAATTTCAACTAAATCGGTCAACTTTTACTCAAGTTATCGTCACACGCGTAAACGTTACTGACAGACAGACAGACAGACAGACAGACAGACAGACACGGAGCATATTTCGTTGAATGTAGGAAGCTCGCTACGCTCGCTTCAATTAAACGTGTTAGGTAATAAGTGAATCATTACCTATATAAATTAATTATATAAATAATTAATTAATTAATAATTAATAAATAATCACCATTCTGTAGATATATGTAAAGTGTATAATATAGAGTTCTATAATAGATATACGTATTTGACTTAGCCTTGCACAAGTGTCGACAATTATTATGAAAATAAACTCGAAGTCAATAATATAATCTAGCTTTATTTAAAAAAAAAAATAAATAAAAAAAAAAAAATAAAAAAAAAAAATAATAATGTGAGGACAAGTCTGAAGCTCTATACATGCATACAAAGTATCACGTTGAAAAACAACTTTTAAAATACAGACATTACTAAGCATGCAAAACTATTTGGATCTATTTCAAATTTTAAGAATATAAATGGTCTATTTATAAACAAAATGTGTTACGTAAAATGACAAGAAAATGCACTTTACTTTTCATGCAACTGTTTGCTCTCGAATTAGAAATATTATTTATAAAGAAATAAAAATAAAAATAATTTAAATATAAGAAGAAGAGAACAGCCATTAATTCATAATCATAATCAAAAACAACCTCATGTGTATAGTTCAACTATAAAAAAAATTTAACTGTTACAAATTTATAATAAAAAAATCACAGGGAAGTACTTGCGTCCAAGTACTTTTTAGGGTTTTGTAGATGATAAAGCATACCCGTTATGTAATTATGATTTTTTTTCCTTCAATCTCAAGGGTCCCAGGTTCGATCCCCCGGGGGGTCACAATGTTTCTATCAGTAATAAAGACAAGATAAATTACTTTTTTCAGGATATTTTCATTGCCCCACCATAAGGGATAACCATGAATTATTTCGAAATTATAGGACCAGCCGTTATATACTGGTTGGGGGGGGGGGGATGTTTTCTGGGTATATTTTGACTTATATAACCAATAAGGAGTGCAAAATTTAAAAAAAGCATATATATATATATTTGTGTCCTTCTCTTCAGCAGCTTTCATTTGATACTCAACTCAAAATTTTAAAAAAATAAAATTTTGGGCGCATTTCACACTTTCGCGCACAAAATTTGTCATTTTTGTAAATTTTTGATGAACTCCCGGAATTTTCATCGCCCCAAAATAAGGTATTAGCATGAATTATTTCGAAATTTTAGGACCAGCCGTTATATAGTGGTTGGGGGGGGGGGGGACTTTTTTTTGGGATATATTTTGATTTATTTAACCAATAAGGAATATAAAATTTAAAAAAGCATATATATAATTGTAACCTACTATCTATCAGCTTTCATTTGATACCCAACTCAAAAAATTAAAAAAATATTAATTTTTGAGTTAACCACATTTTTTGTGCGCGAATTGCGCATGCGCATATCTAATTTTGAACTTCTGTATATTTTTTCTGTGGTTGGGTCAAAAAGTTGCACCAGTGTTTAAAATCAGCACTTTCGCTTAAACGGTTCGGGCCCTATGAACCAAAGAGCGATGGACACATCACCCTCGGCATAAGGGTTTTGAGAAGTATCTACAAAACCCTTAAAATAATAATAAAATAGTTAGGGGTTGTACGTGAAGTATCTAGTCTAAAGGGTTTTGTTGGTATTGTGAATATGAAATTTTTAAAATATTGATGTTTTTTGACAAAATGACGTGGAAATTAAACAATTGTCACAGTTATATATATTTTTTCTTAATCTACTCTAATATACCTTTTCATTTGTTACACTACTGAAAGAGGTAGATGTACACAAATTGAATCATTAAATTTTACTGCTAATAACAAACCTTTACTTTGGACAATGCTATGCGAGAGAAATGAAAAAAGTCTGAATTAAGTAAAACCCGAATTCGGGGTGTTTATATAGATATGAAAATATCAGTCATAATTAAATTGCAATAACATTTTTGTTTCCAAGCTTACCTAAAGTAACTCAACGAACATTTTTTATGTCTCCGTTTTCAAAAATTTAAAGACAGAAATCCGTTTTAGACATTAGGGAACATTTTGGTTCCCTGTCTGTCTGTCTGTCTGTCTATCACTCACTTGTTGCGAATCAATATAAACTACTCGTCCGATTTTAAAGAAATTTAAGTGGTAGGTCATAATTAGCCCATTGTTAGTCTCCTATAAGTTTCAACCATCATCTCCCATTTTTACTTTCTCATATAAAGAGAAAGTATTGAGATGGCGCGAAAATTCTATTTTGATGGATTTACACGTTGTAAGGCGTTCTGAGTCTTAAAAATTAGTTTTTAAAAAAAATCTGTCTGTCGTCTGTGCAGACGCCTGGAGCTTAAACAACTGGGCCGATTTTGACAAAATTTGGCATACATGTGCAGGAAAATCATACCCCGAGGCAAAATCGATAAATGAATTTTAGCTCCAAATTTGGGGGCGCTACCCCCCAAAAATTCCGACTATTTTGATTAAAAAATTCCAAATGTAGTCCATTTAAATACGAATCTAACGATATAAGCCGTTTTCCCGGGAAAAATCTAGTTCCGGAGAAAATAGCTTAAAACGCGGACAAATAGAGCCCGGGTTCGATTCCCTGCCCCGGAGAAGTTATTTTTATGATAAATCTTGATGAAATGTTTAATAATAATTTAATTTACATACGAAAACTAATAAATGGAAAACACTGGGCTAAGTAATTATGAGCTCGTTTATGAGAAAGTTTGTCTGAGTTGTCTCGGACCGATTTTTTCCTCTTCAACATGCGCACAAACATACATTTATTTATACCTATATCTTAAAAAAAAAATTGGATGATTTGTCGGAAGTAGCTCTCAGATAGCACCACAATAATTTCAACTGTCTGGGCTCTTTAACTTTTGCAAAATTGATACTTTAATTCATGTAAAAAATCAAAATAATTTGACAGATTTAAAAAACGAAAGAAAGAAAAAACGAGGGAAACACTTAAATATATTAGACATTATTGGGTTGTAAAAGCATAAAATATTGATTTTATGCTTTTACGGAAAATGTGCTTGGAAAAGAAAAATCTTAATGCCTCACTAATTGGCAATCTATTTTTATATTTAGTCTTAAATATGAGCAATGAGCACCCCAAATTCTGAATTAGGTCAAAAAACATTTTTAATGGGGAAACATTTTACGAATCGAAAAAAATAATCTAGAGCAGGAAAAAATAAGTTAGCTTATCAAAATATTTGTAAACTAATTTATTCGCTGCTGTTTAGGAACTATACATTCATTGTTAATAAAAATATTTTGTCCATAGTTCTAAAAATATCATAGTTTCATTCATAGTTTTAAAAATAAAAATGACGGAATAATTCAATTTTAAAATACGAGGAACCCATTATATATGACGAACAAGGTTATAATCTTTTTGACAATTAGTAAAACTAGGTCTCTCTCCGTTCGCGTTTAGAGCTAATTTTCTAAGGAATCCAGATTTTTCCCGGAAAAACCGCTTATATCGTTAGATTTTTTTTTTTTTTTTTTTTTTTATTTTTTTTTTTTTTTGAGGTGCTTAACCATCAGTCATTAGCTCCTCTACAACTTCCAAATACAAATCTATAATAAGTTTTGAGATATATTCATTAAATAGTATATGCAATAATTAGATTTAAGTACAAGATAGTATAATATAATAAGATAATAATATAATAAAAATAATAGATTTAAGATCTAATATTGTTATAGAATATAAATATGAATATTATCAGAAATAATGATATTTATATATATATATATATATATATATATATATATATATATATATATATATATATATATATATATATATATATATATATATATATATATATATATATGTGTGTGTGTGTATTATATACAATATTTAGAGGTCTGTCATGTAGTCATTTTCGTTAAGGTATGCAAATAGATTTTTAATATTTTGTTCGTCGTTTCCTAAAATGTCTGGCAAAGCTGGAGGTATACAGTGAGTTGTGCGGGATTGCTGTAGTCTAGTACAGTCAATTAATATATGTCTTACTGTTAGTGCGTCATCACAAAGTCTACATTTTGGATGGTCCGTATTCCTTGAAAAAAGATAACTGTGTGTTAGTCGAGTATGTCCTAGTCTAAGTCTACATAGTGCTGTTTCCTCATGTCTGTTTTTCCTGTAGGATGTTTTCCACATGGCTATGTCTGGTTTAATAACTTTTAATTTGTTGTTTTCTGTATTGTCCCATAATTGTTGCCATTCCCCGTTTAGTTTTATCTGGAAGATTCTGTCAAGGTCTTTTATTGAAATGAGTGTCTCTGTTTCTGTACCGTCTAGTATTGCGTCCTTAGCCAGTCTGTCAACTTCTTCATTTCCTGGGATGCCTGAGTGCCCAGGCACCCAGCAAAACTTAACGTTTAAATTATTTTGTGTTATCATTTCACGTATTTCTATGACCGTGTTGTTTTGCGAGTAGAGCTTCTCTAAGGATTGTAAGGCACTAGCTGAATCTGTAAAGACTATGGCTTCTTTCTTGTTGTTGGATATAGCATGGATTATACCATGCTTTATAGCTTCTAGCTCCACATTTGTAATTGAGCTGATGTTGCATCCTTTAAGCCGTGCAGTACCTCCTGAGCTAGTTGTAAAAGCAACTCCAGTTCCATTGTTATCTTTAGCTCCATCCGTATAAATAAATTCTGCCTGATTATACTTGTTTTTTATTTTAATGAGTTCCTTTGTTATTTCGACTGTTTGCTGCCTTGATTTAAACGAATGTAATTGCCGAGGTCTGTAAGTTAACCACGGGCTTGTTTCGTGATGGTGACGAGCTATTGATATTTTTGGGAGATCCTCCAATTCATAAATTCTTGTAAGGTCTTTGAAACGATTTCCTAGGGGTCTACTAAGATTAGGCTTCCTTTCATATTGCCTGGTGCATTTGGGAGTTATGATTTTGTCTGTAACGTAGTGATGAGGGTACTGTTGGATACGATAACCATATCTTAACATTAAGTGGTGTCGATGGAGATGTAATGGTTGTTCATTAGCTTCGATAAGGAGGCTAGATATCGGACTGGTTCTGAAAGCTCCAGTAGCCAGTCTTACCCCAGCATTATGTACAGAGTCCAGACGTTTAAGCACTGTCTCCTTAGCGGAACCATACACTATAGAACCATAATCTATTTTTGCTCTACATATTTGTCTATAGAGTTTAAGCAAGGTTTTCCTGTCAGCTCCCCATTTCTGAGCTTTGATAACACGTAAAAGGTTAAGATCTCGGTTGCACCTAGCTTTGACGTCTTCTATGTGGTTTTTCCAAGATAATTTTTCATCTAATATAAGGCCTAGATATTTAACTTGTGAAACGACTGGTAGTTGTTGGCCTGCTAAAACAAGCTTTGGCTCGGCTTTCCTAGTTCTCTTTGCAAATAATATAGCCTTTGTTTTAGCTGGGGAGAAGCTCAGTCCAGTTCTTGCTGCCCAATTGTTTAACTTGTTGATGGTGTGTTGTACTACAGTTGTAGCTGTTTGTAGGCTGTTGGATCTATAGAGCACTGTAAAGTCGTCCACGAAAAAGAGGGATTCCACCCATGAAGGTACCTCTTTTACTGCACTGTGTACCGCTAAAAGAAATAAAGTCACACTGAGAACTGCACCTTGAGGTACTCCATTCTCTTGTTCAAATAGTTCTGAATGTGTTTCTCCTACTCGAACCTTGAAGGTACGTTTAGACAAGAAATTTTGTATATACTTGGGCATGTTTCCCTTAAATCCAAAATCCTGAAGCTGTTTCAATATTTGATGTCTCCATGTGCGATCATAAGCCTTCTCACAGTCAAAGAATACTCCTAATGTTACTTTCCCTTGAGCAAACCCATTTTTGATGTATGTTTCAAGAGCTACTAGATGGTCTTGGGTTGACTGGTTTTTCCTAAACCCCACTTGCCGTGGGGATAATAACTGTTTTGTTTCCAGAACCCATGTAAGTCTTGAATTTACCATTTTCTCAAATAGTTTACCTAGAGTATTTGTCATAGCTATTGGTCGGTATGATTCTTCGTGGTTTGGATCCTTTCCAGGCTTAGCTATAGGAATCAAAACGGCTTCTCTCCAACTTTTTGGGTACTCGTTTTTCTCCCATACGGTATTATAGAGCTTAAGTAAGTATTTATAAAATGTTTGAGGTAAGTTTTTTAACATTACGTTGTATATTCCATCTGGTCCGGCTGAAGTATTTTTTAAGGATTTGAGGGCCGTTTCTAGCTCCCACATATTAAAGTTTCGATTATACTCTTCTCTGTTATCCGAATCAAAGTTTAAGTCTTCCTGTTCAGCTTCTTCTTTTATTCTCTGAAACTTTTCTGGGTACGATTTAGTAGCACTGACTGTTGCAAAATATGTTGCAAGAATTTCTGATACTTGCTTAGAATCAGTTATGGTATCAGTTGTTTTCTTTAACACAGGTGTTTCTAGGCTGGACCGCTTACCCCAAAGTATTTTTATTTTTCTCCATATCTCTGTCGATTCCGTGAATTGGTTTATTGATGATATGTATTGCTTCCATGACTCCTTTTTTGCGTCAAAGAAAGTTCTCTTACACTTACTTCTTGCTGTTCTATACTTCTCTAAATTTTCCTGGGTAGGGTTGGTGTTAAATCTCCAAAAAGCTTTACGGCGATCCCTTAGCGCTCTTCTACAGTCAGCCGACCACCATGGTACTTTTGGTCTTCCTTTTCCAATATGTATCCGAGGAATAGAAGATGTAGCAGCGGTTAATATGGATTCAGTTACATATTCCAAAAGTTTATTCGTATTATCCCTGTCCTCCTGATATGGTTGTTGTTTGGTGATAATTTCCCTGTACTTTTCCCAATCGGCTTTATTAAAAGACCACCTTGTTACTGGTTGACTTTGTCTGGGTTCTTTTGGTGAGACAGTAAGATATACAGGGAAATGGTCACTTCCATATAAGTAGGGTGCCACTGTAAACTCTGATATTCTAACCATGGGGATTGAGCTGAGAATTAGGTCCAATGCCTCATACTTTCCTGTCCTGGCATCCAGGTATGTTTTCTGGTTTTCATTGTATAAATAGAGATCACTTTCGTCAATAAAAGTTTCAATAACTTTCCCTTTATTGTCCGTTTTTGAGGATCCCCACATTACATTGTGAGAGTTGAAATCTCCTGCCAGTACTTGAGGACCTGGTAATTGATGTAAAATGTTTTTTAGATGGTCTGTGGTTATAACATCTTCTCCTGATATATAGACATTACACACTGTGATTGGATATTTTGTTCCTAATCTACAAGCCATGGCCTGAAGATTTGAGTTTATTTTAATTTCTTGACTAGGTATTAGTTTAGAGACCAGAATGGCTAGCCCTCCTTTCCAAGTACCTTGAGGAGGATGTATTCTGTATGTTTTGTAACCTGGGATTTTTAATGGTACAGCTTCTGGTAAGTGGGTTTCTTGAATTAATATAACCGATGGTCTATTTTCTTTTATTAATATCTTGAGGTCTTCTCTGCGGCTTCTAACTCCTTTGCAGTTCCAAGAACATAATTTTATTCTACTATTCATTTTATTTGTGTTAAATTTAAAAAATCTATGGAAGTTTAAATATAGTGTGTCTATGAATTGTTTAAGTTGAGTTATAATTTCCCTTTTTCTTTTTCTTTTTCCGGCTCTTTTTCCCCGAACCTGATTTTACGCTTGACTCAGTACTAGAGGTGTTAATGATACTTTTTTGATCATCATCATCATTTTCTGAGGCCCAGTCATTAGCCCACATCATGCGTTGTTCTTCTTGGGTATTGATAATCGTTGATACCTTGTCTTTTTGATATTGTTTATGAGTGTCGTCATTGTATCGCTGGATCAGTTCTTTCTTCTGGTTATTATCTATTTTCATGGACTCCATGTTTTCTTCTGCAGTTTTCTTGTTTTCTATTTTTTGATGGGATCCTTTGGGTACTGGGGCTGGAGTTGGTGCTGGTAGTAATGGTGGTAAGTCACACTGGATTCCTTTGTCGGTCGTTTCTTTTGGTTTGGTTTCAGCCAGGCTAGCGTATGATTTTGTTTTTTCAACTTGCCTTGAGATAACTTTTCGTTTAGCTTCTATATATGGTAAATTTTCAAGTACCTTAGTTTCGGTTATTTTCTTCTCTAGCACCCACCTCGGGCACTTTCTATCTAGTGTTGAGTGGGCAGATCCGCAATTCACACATTTCTTTGGGTTTGGACAGTTTTCAGTATCATGCATAGGCTCCGAACATTCTGGGCATGTACGAATCTCATTTGGACACTTAAGTTCAACGTGGTTAAATTTAAAACATTTCCTGCATCTTATTGGTAGAGGAATATAGGGTCGAATCGGAACTGAATAGTATCCTATTTTCACCCGTTCTGGAAGTTTGGCTAGGGATAAAGTAAGGACATATGAATTAGTTTTTTCTAGACAACCATTCTTTCTACTGTTAATTCTGTAAATATCTGTCACCGCTTGGTATTTCAGGTGTTCCTTAATCTCTTCTACAGGCACTGAATCTAAGTCTGGCGAGGTGATTACTCCACGGACATTGTTTAAAGTCTTATGTGGCTCTACAATTAATGGTAGATGCATGTTCTTAGGTAGATTCTTAATGAGTCTATCTGCTTGCTCTGTTGAAAATGTCTGAACTAGTAATGTGCCATCTCTTAGTTTCTTCGCATCCTTCACTGATCCACAAGAATTTACCAGTAGCTTATCTATTAAAAACGGCGATACATTCTTTAAGGAAGTTCCGTCCGCTTTCTTAACTATTAAAAAAGAAAGGTTAGCTTTGGGCACTACTAGGACTGGCTCCTGCAGTATTCCCGAGCTAGGCCTTCCTCTCTTTTTTCTTTTTAAATTTATTTCATTTTGACAGTTATTGTCAAAATGAAATAACATTTCATCTGTTGTGCCCCCTGGATCAGGAGGCTTAGAACTAAGCATGCTATCTTACGTTCTCTTACGTAGTATGTTGTATATTGCACCTTCTTTTCTTCTCGTACCAAGTTTTCTTTCCACACAAATCACTCTCAAAAATCGTTTTCTCCAATCGTTATATATATTTTTCTACAGTTATTTCTATTGGTTGTTTTTTCTATCGTTAGATTTGAATTTAAATAGAATACATTTTTTAATCAAAATCGTCGTAATGTTTTTCACGTTTTTGCAGAGTTTGTGGGGGGTTAGCGACCCCGAATTTGGAGCTAAAATTAATTTCTCGATATCACCTCGAGTTATGATTTTTCTGAACATGTACGCCAAATTTCGTCAAAATTGGTCTATTAGTTTAGGCCCCACAGGTCTTCACAGAACACAGACAGACAATTTTTTTTTTTTTACTCCGTGGACCTCAAAACGTGTAAATCCATGAGAATCTCAAAATAGAATTTTCGCGCCATCACAATATTTTCTCTTGCTATGAGAAAGTAAAAAGGAATCTAACTCTATAATGTTAGAAAACATTTGGACATTAGCTGGTCAACATTTAGTGTAACACTCTAGTGTAATTTCTCTGACGCCCTTGAGGAATTCGAATAACACTAATTACACCAGTTGTTTTTATAAATAAAAACAGATTAGTTCATATTTTTGAGGCCTCATTTAACCAAACAAAATAAATCAGAATTAATTGAAATAAAAATTAAAAGTAAAAAAAGCTCCCATACACGGTCAAAATATTTGCGCAAACATCATGTTGGGCATTTTGACCGTGTATGGGGCTGTTTGATATTTGACGTCTATGGCCTAAATTTGCCCGACATCAGGTTTGCGCAAAATGTTTGATCGTGTATGGGGGCCTTAACACTCATTAATTGCTGTCTATAAAATGCAGTCGATAAAGCTGGTTAAATAAACAGGTGAAGTGTGTGCTGGTCAGCACACAGCGAGGGTCCGTAGGCCACACTATATAGTGTTTAACTGTAAAGTGTATAAACAGTGTTTTTTTCAAATGCTGAAAAGCTTACTTTGTCTGATATTCTCAAAACACACTCTGATAAAGTATTTTTTTGCCACTGAACCGGACTACAACCATATAAATACATCGAAAAGACCATAATTATAAAAAGACGTATTTTGTAAATAAAAAATAAAATAATATTTTTTTCGAAATTTCCAAAAAGTGGTATCTTTACTTTTGGTCGAAAAATGTTCAGGAATTTTTTGCACTTCACATAAGCGAGATAGAGGGGGGAGGGACACGTTTCACACCCACTTCAAACTTGCCTACGCTCGCCCTATCAAAGTTATATCCAAAGAATTATATATTTTTATAATCAGCTCGACTCACCCTTTCATATGATATCCCTCACGGTGTCGAAAATAAATAAAAAAAATGTTAACCCTTAAGTTTTTTTACCCTAATTTTTTTTGAAAAATATTTTTTTTAAGTCGCTATATTTTTAAAATATGTGGGTAGGTACAAGACACATACATGCCAAATTTCAAAGTGATCAGACGAAAGGTGTAGCCGTGAGAGCACGTGACAGGACGGATGAACAGACACGCAGGAAAATATAAGGGTCCTTGGTTTTGCCTACGGACCCTAATAATAATGCATAGTGCATAGGGCAACCCACTTTGTAATAGTATAACTTACATAATAGGTTAGCTTTTTATAAAATGGGTTCAAATAATTTTGATCTTATTTCAAGAATTTAATGAAGTAATCGCAAGTTCATCTATTCATGTAGTAACTCAGAGCCGGATTGCATAGGCGACATAGGCGGAAGCCTAGAGGCCCGCACCACGAACGATTTTTCTTCCTTTGCTTCCATTAACTTCGGTAATCTCGCAAATTGTAAGGAAATCCTACTTATTCATAGAGAACGTGATAAAAATCTTCGATTTAAAGTATAAATAGTCAATAGCTGGTCATACACGGACGCTCTTTCATTTCAAAAATCGCAGCATGTGCAAACGGGAGAGGAAAATGGAAAGGATACAACGGGAAAGGAAAGTGTGGAGATAAATTTACTTCGCAAGTGTTTCCCTTGGTAAATGGCAAAGGAAAATAGGGTCGGATTTTTCGACGAAGGTATTTCTCAAGTGATTGCGCTGCGAGTTATCATTTGAAAGGAAAAAACGTTGGTGTATGAGGGAAAACCTTAATTTATCGTGTCATTTGCGGTGCCGGCGCGAGCAAGACCCAACTACTATGGTGCGGGGAGATCCAACACGTGGCGTGGGGTGAATCCCCCCCGTTTTCCCTCTCGTGTATTAAGATGATAATCAAAAGGATATTTTTCGCGAATCGTTCGTCAAATCATTTCCCGTATTTTCATGGCGTGTGCTACAGTCCACTAACACACGAGCTTTTAGAAATGATTCGGAAAGACGCCGCGATTTTCAAAATGAAAGAGCGTCCGTGTATGGCCAGCTAATCTTAGTCCAGTTAACAAAGGAAACATTGCGGAAATAAATCAGAAAGTTTTTATAGATATGGCATAGTTTTGATATAGATCATTGATGTTTGAAATTGAACGCATTAAGTCCGGAAAGTTCTGGGGGGAAACTATGGCCTTAATCTTGTACAATAATTTCTTTTTTTCCCCTCTATAAAAAATCAATTAATTTAAATCTATAAATAGATTTGCTTTGCCTAAAATTAAAATTCCATTTAGGTCACTTAATTAAAGATTATGTTTTCTCTACAAATAAGGTCCAAATGATTTTCTTGATACCTCTGAAGCTCAAAATAATTTCCTGTTTACGTATACAAATTAAAATACAATTACTTATTACTATAAAGTTTAATAATCGTTTTTATTAATTATTTACAGCAATTTTGATTTTTCTCTAATTATTTGAACCAGCTTATGTAAAACCTAAAATAATCAACAATAGTTTTATACTAATAGCTCAGTCAATAAAGGCCAAAAACAGGCTGTACCCGCAACTAATTAGGGGAAATCTGGATTTTTTCCTAATGATAGACCATGATAAGAGGTACATTCTCTCAAAAGTCCCTACTTCTCCCCCTTTGTGCTCCCCCCCCCCCCCCCCTACCTCCTCTTAAAGTTCAAAAATTTACTTATTTTTCACTTTTTACGCAAAACTGTTTATTTTTTGAAGAGAAGTGTTATTAACAAAAATATTTCTCACATAATTCTGCACAAAAAAGGTCCTGTGCATGTTTGAAGTGAGACATACCGTTTTCGAGATATTATTGATTAAAAAATCCAATTTTTTTATTTTTGCGAATCAAGATATGTTAAAAACAACACAAGGGAAGCACAAGAGGGAGAAGTGGGGACTTTTTGAGAGAATGTACTTCTTATCATGGTCTATCATCAGGAAAAAATCGAGATTTCCCCTAATTAGTTGCAGGTAAAAAACCTTTATTAACTGGGCTATTAATTTCTCAAGCATTCTAACGGTTTTAACTTTTGAAGGTAAATCTTCCGTTTTCGAAGCAATTTTTTTACTTCCTCATAGCCCAACCTTTTTCAAAATATTTGGGATAAACAGAAAAAATTTGTTTTCAAAAATGGTCATACTCTCCTCTCAGGAATTTCCGAATATATTCGTTTACAAACATCAATGATCAAATAAGTAAAATATCCAAACTTTTTTATTTAGTTCCACAATATGCCCAAAATTATAGCTTCGTATAAGACCCCCCCCCCCCCCAATATTTGGTCAAAGCTAAAAGCAGGGGGAGGGGTCCACACCACATCATCCGCCTAGGGTAGGGGATACGTCCCGTTTTGACCGGGGAAAAAAAATCGGTCCGAGACAACTCAGACAATCTTTCTCATATAAAAAGTTCATAAATACTTAGCCTAGTGTTTCCCATTTATTAGTTTTTTGTGTTACATTTAATTATTATTGAACATTTCATGAATATTTATCATAAAAATAACTTTCCCTGCGTGGGGAATCGAACCCGGGCTCTCTCCGTCCGCGTTTTTCAGCTATTTTTCTCAAGAACTAGATTTTTCCCGGGAAAAACGGCTTTTATCGTTAGATTCGTATTTGAATGGACTACATTTTAGAATTTTTTAATCAAAATCGTCGGAACCGTTTTTCGAGCGCCACCAAATTTGGAGCTAAAATTAATTTCTCGATTTCGCCTCGGGGTATGATTTTTCTGAACATGTATATGCCAAATTTCGTAAAAAATCGTCATAGTAGTTTCGGCTCCAGGCGTCTGCATAGACGACAGACCGACGTTTTTTAAAAAACCACTTTGTTTGGACTCAGGGGACCTCAAAACGTGTAAATCCATCAAAATCTCAAAATCGAATTTTCACGCCATCGCATTACTTTCTCTTTATATGAGAAAAATAAAAATTGTTGAAAATAAGACCAGTTATTTAAAATAGTATTTTTATATTAATTATTACATTACAAAAAACGATTTTAGTAACATCTCGATAAATTCAATCTTATTTTTTATTGAATTTATTGAGATGCTACAACCGGAATCGTTTTTTATAATGTGAAAGGAATATAGTTAAAAAAAAAAAAAAAAAAAAACTACGTAAATCGGACGTATGAAATAGGTGGCCTGACTTTGCAAATTTACCAATTAATGTCAAAAGAGGAAATTTTATCTAAAGAAATGCATAATTTTACTTAAAATTTACAAAATTTACCCACACCCTTGCATTAGCTCGACCCCTGCCCCCCCCCCCCCCCTCCCCCACTCGTTTCAATGTCCCGTTTTAGACAAAACTTTTTTATGGGCCACATACTCTAAATCCGGCCCCTTAGTAACTATCTAAGCTCATTCAGTCATATCACAACAAACAAACAAAATAAATAAATTATAATATAAAATTTTTGAACAAGATTCGTCAAAAAACCATGCATTTTGATGTCAAAAAACCATGCATTTGATGTCAAAAAAACCATGCATTTGATGTCAAAAAAAAACCATGCATTTGATGTCAAAAAAACCATGCATTTGAATGTCAAAAAAACCATGCATTTGATGTCAAAAAAACCATGCATTTGATGTCAAAAAAACCATGCATTTGATGTCAAAAAAACCATGCATTTGATGTCAAAAAAACCATGCATTTGATGTCAAAAAAACCATGCATTTTGATGTCAAAAAAAACCATGCATTTGATGTCAAAAAAACCATGCATTTGATGTCAAAAAACCATGCAATTGTGTCAAAAAACCATGCATTTGATGTCAAAAAAACCATGCATTTGATGTCAAAAAAACCATGCATTTGATGTCAAAAAAACCATGCATTTGAATGTCAAAAAACCATGCATTTGATGTCAAAAAACCATGCATTTGATGTCAAAAAACCATGCATTTGATGTCAAAAAACCATGCATTTGATGTCAAAAAAACCATGCATTTTGATGTCAAAAAAACCATGCATTTGATGTCAAAAAAACCATGCATTTGATGTCAAAAAACCATGCATTTGATGTCAAAAAACCATGCATTTGATGTCAAAAAACCATGCATTTGATGTCAAAAAAACCATGCATTTGATGTCAAAAAACCATGCATTTGATGTCAAAAAACCATGCATTTGATGTCAAAAAACCATGCATTTGATGTCAAAAAACCATGCATTTGATGTCAAAACTATTTGGAAATGTTTTGAAAATCTTATTAGTCACAATTTAGTTATTTATTATAACTCTCTGGTCACATTTAATTACAGTTATAGTAATCACGAATTAATGTATTTTATATTTCGCAATATATAAATGATCTTTGGAAAAAAATCTACAACGTAAATTTGCGGACTCTTGCTCTCTCTTTATCAACCACAGTTTAATACTTTGGAATCCAATACTTGTTCCTTAAAAGTTAAAAGTTTGTTAATTTATTTTTAAAAAATTGTATATTTATAGATAGAAAAAAATACTATCATTAATTTTACAAATTAAGGAGTGTTTATATTATTTTATTTTAAGAAATTAGAAGCATTACTAAATGTCCAGTGACGTTTGATCCCCTTTAAAATTCTTATCTTAACTATCACTGATAAGAAAGAATGGTTTAAATCGACTGTATCCATATCTTTTATATTAAAATTAATATACTCTAAACTCTAAATGATATTGAAAGAAGGGCAAACACTTGAAATGTTTTTCATTTAATATTCAATTATGTAAGAACAAGTAACACTTAGAATGAATCATGTTAACTCGGTGATTACTTAAGTTATTCCTTGTAGATTCTAAAGTTAATGTGCGCGTGTTTTGTGAAGTTAAGTGAAACTTATGTTATCTACCAAACATGCTAATTACAATACATTTACAAATGATACTGACTACTCCGATGAGGAGGTAAATTATTTATTATTCTTAAAATAAGTCCTTAACTAATATTAAAATATTGAATTTCATAATTGCTGTAACAAATATTGAGTTTTTATCAGTATTTACAACTTTTCTGTTATATATTTCATTAGTGTTCCAATAACGTATCCGAAATAGATGTAGGGGAGACCGGGGACGGTTGAAACATTTTTTACAAAATTGCTTCCTTCAAAAACATTTTAACCTCAATGTATTTGACAGTGGGCCTTAATTGAACTTCAGTTATCAGACTAGAAATGGATGAGGTTATAGTAAGATTATCTGCATCAAAAAAATATTTATAGGCATTTTAAAAATTCAGGAAGAATACTTCAACCGACCTCATACCAGGGGTGGTTGTAACAGTTATTGAGGTTAGTTGTAACACTAACAGAATAAAGAGAATTATGTTAGAAATACTTATTTATCGAGTCAAAATCACAGAACATGAAGCTAAATAATTGAATAATTAGTCATACGCAGAATAATAGGTGTTTAAGATAAATGAAACAATAATAAATATTCTACATGTAATTTGTATAATATATTTTGTAGTTCAAGGTTAATTAACATTAAAACTAATAAAATTTGACGAAAGTAAAATAAAAGGATTTAATTTAAATTATTTAAATGAAGCTTAAAGTGTATTTGAAAATTTCATACTTTATAGTCAGCTGGGAACTTAATTGTAAACATTGTTACAACCGTACACAGAACATGTTTTAAAAAAGTTGCCGTCATAACCTCCGAAATAAACAATTTAGATAAAAAAAGAATTATACCTGTTGAACTTCTTGAAGTTCTTACGGTAAAAACTATCATAACCACAACTATTTTAGTTTTGGATAAAAAAAGCAAAAGAGTAGCCACAAAAATACTTACTTTTGGACGCGAAAACACAATATCCCCTCTCAGAAACTTATAATAATCTCGAAACGACACCAAACCCAAAAGTTCAGATTCCGCCACGGAAGCCGCGTCCCTTTTCCTTGGTTGTTCCCAAATATCGCTAATTTTTCCACCCATTAATTGGGTTGTTTTTACCGTACCCTGTTTCAACCGTCCCCGGTCTCCCCTACAGGTGGTACTAGAGATCAAAATAACAAGATTAAGTCAATATACAGTGTGTCCCAAGATAGATTATTCGAGAGGAAAAATTTTCTTATTTTTGGGTTTTCGAAAAAAAGTTATTCTTCATAAAAACTCCAGCTTGTTCTTAAACCTCTAAAAATGATAAAATGTTCTTGATTTTGTGTACAGGATGTTATGTTTTTTTGAAAACATTAAAATATGACCAAGAGTAAACTACCCTTATTTTTGATGGTATCAAAAAATATTATTTATAAAAGTGGTTCAGAATTGCAAAAAAACGTATAAATATTAAATATTAATTTATTTTATGAAAAAAACAAGAACAAATTATAAATCAAATAATAAGCTATGTAATAAATAAATAATAAAAAATATCATCACAACAAGTAATTAATAATTCTAATCTTAACATCTATTTAAGTATCACAAATAAAATCAACAGAGTTGAAAAATAAAATTATAAGAAATTATGGTTCAAATGTATTGCTACCTACTTCTGCGCAAATTTCGATTCATTTTATAAATTCTTTTCCTTTTGAACTTGATCAAGGGGAAGATTGGCAGTGCCCAGTTAATTATTTCCTTTAACTCTTCTAAGCTATTATCCACTTGTTTATTATAAAAATCCAAAGAGAACTATTTGTTCTAGTTAGCTTATTACTTACTTAAAGTGTCTGACTAATATCAAGCTAGAATTTTGAGTATAAGTAAATGTTTTGGTGCCTTTTAAGAATATATTATGGTCGGCTAAGTTCGTCTGCAGGACATTAGCTTGGCAATAGACATTTGAAAAAAACAAACCGGTGGAGAGCGGCCATATCCCGCCTTTTTTGGTGGACAATATTATTTTCATGATCCTGAGTACGAAATTCAGTTAGTAGACCAATAATAAAGTTGATGTTAGTTTATTGTCACTTAATAGGTTAGTTAGTCAAATATTACTCAAAATCATAGTGTTCCCCTATCAAGGGACAAACTACCATCAACATGATTATTGGTCTAGTAACTAAGTTCGTACTTAAAATCATCAAAATCACATTGTCCACCGAAAAGGGCGGGATATGGCCGCTCTCCACCGATTTGTTTTTTTCAAATGCCTATTGCCAAGCCATGTCCCGCAGACGAACTTAGCCGACCATATATTCTAAAAAGGCACCAAAACATTTACTTGTATACAAAATTCTAGCTTGATGTTAGTCAGACACTTTTTTGCACGCTATAAACTGGACTTTTTAGAAAACAAACTAAAATTTAATATTTCAGAAAATTAACTAAAATTTAATAATTCATAAAATAAATTAATATTTATAAGTTTATTGGAATTCTGAACCAGTTTTATAAATAAAATTTTTCGATACCATCAAAAATAAGGGAAGTTTACTCTTGGTCATATTTTAAAGTTTTTTTAAAAAAAAAAAACAAAAAAACATTTTTTTTAGAGGTTTAAGAACAAGCAGGAGTTTTTATGAAGAATGCCTTTTTTTCGAAAACCCCAAAAAAAGAAAATGTTTCCTCTCGGATACTCTATCTTGGGACACACTGTGTATGTGTTTGTGAATGTTATTCATTATAAAGATACAGGGTGTTGAAAGTCAAACTTAATTTTCGAAAAAATTACAATAATTTTAAAACGGTTAAAAATTAAAAATAACAAATTCAAAATTGAAGTAGTTGTGTTTTCGAGAGTGTGAAATATGAATTCGGTACTAGTTTGAACCTAGTTCCTATTATAGAGGGCTCTTGTTACGTACCTACTACGAGAATGAATTAAATCCTGTATTTTTTTACTCTGTAATGGTGGGAATGTTTTGACTTTCAACTAGAGAAGAGTCATTATTTCCACGTAAAAAATGCACTCTTGGTCAATATCGATATCTCAAGCCGTGTACGAGATATTCGTCTTTGAAAGTAAAAAAAACGTTTTAATCAGAATCATGAAAATCACATTGTCTACCAAAATGTGTGGAACATCGCCATCGCCGCACCCCACCGGTTTTTTTTTCAAATGCCTATTACCAATCTAGGTCCCGCAGACGAACTTAGCCTACGACATATTCTTAAAAGGCACCAAAACATTTACTTATATACCAAAATCTAGCTTGATGTTAGTCTAAAGGTGGAGACACACTTAGCATTCGCCCCGAATGAGCATGCGTGTCCGTTCGGCTCGCCCTGTCCATTTCTAAGCAAATCGGGGCGAACGGATGCTCATTCGAGGGCGAACGCATGCTCATTCGGGGGCAAATGCATGCTCATTCGGGGCGATGCATGCTCATTCGGGGCGAATGCTAGTGTGTCTCTACCTTTACGCTGCATGTAGATTGAATGAACTTAATCCGATTAACTTAAAGCCAAAATTTTATGAATAAGTTTATCTTTTGGTGCCTTTTAAGAATAAGTGGTCGGCTTAGTTCGTCTGCGTCTGCAGGACATAGCTTGGCAATAGGCATTTGAAAAAAATAAATAGCAAAACAAAAAGAGAGCGGCCATGTCCTGCCAATTATGGTGGACAATGTGATTTTCATGATCCTGAGTAACAAATTACTTAGTAGACCAAAAATCAAGTTGATGTTAGTTTTTTACTTAATAGGTTAGTTTTTCAAATATTACTCTAAATCAAAGATGTCAGTTATGAAATGACAAACCAACCAACTTGATTTTGATTTTTGGTCAACAAACTAATTTTTTACTCAGGATCATGAAAATCACATTGTCTACTAAAATGGGCACTCTACCGGTTTTTTTCAAATACCTATCACCAAGCTATGTCCTGCAGCCGAACTTAGCCGACCACATATTCTTAAATGGCACCAAAAGATTAACTTGTATACCAAATTCTAGCTTGATGTTAGTCTTAAAGGCCCTACACACGACCCGACACGACCACCCGACCGTCAGGGCGAATGGGGTTGGCCCCGACAGTTGGAGCTTGTAGGCGGACTAAAACTGCCGGACCCGACGGTCGGGTGGTTGGTCGTACGAGACGACCAACCGCCCGACTGTCGGGAGCTCCCCACCTTCGATTCCTGTCGAGTCGGTTCGTGTCGTGTGTAGCGTTGTCGGCCGACTCCTCAACCCGACAGGACCAAACTCCCCTCCGCTCAAAGAGAGGAGATAGGTCGTGTCGGATCGTGTGTAGGGCCTTTTAAGACTGAAATATATTTATATACAAATATTAAATGATGTCTGACAACTTGTCAGTTGACATAAGGTATGTGTCAGATACATAATATAATGAATTATTGCAGTATTTGTTAGTTCGCAGCCTTATTTAATGAAATATGTCCTGAAAGAATACACGTCGGTCTAATATTTAGTCGGAATGAAAAACTGGTCTGGAGTCTACGGCTTGTCAAGTACTAAAGCATTATTATTGTAATTAATATCTGTTGCATAAATGTAGAATTTAAAATGAAGTTGACGATATGTTAATATATTTCAGAGTTCTCTTAATGGAAGACATGAAGAGGAGGAAGAAGAAGAAGGGGTTGGATCTAGAAATTACAAAAATCTATTTTCCTTTTGGTTTCTCGGACTCTGCACAGATTTCGGATACTGGATTATCCTGACGGCAGCACACGACTTATTATCTCGCGGTGAAAATTCGGTGAACCCCGATGTAATTCCTAAAGCTACATCAGGAAGAGAATGCAATCAACTTTCCGCAGGTGTAATTTTAATAGTTAACATAGTTCCGAATTTCATAATGAAAAGCTTCCTTCCATTTCTTCCCCTTTGGATTCACGCGAGGATATTTGTGGCTATAATATTATCTGTGGCCGGGTTCGCGATAGCCGCGTGTAATCAGATGCACACGTATGTGCTCTCAGGTGTCGGTTTATGTTCGATCGCCGTCGGAATATGGACATCGTCATTTTTAATGTATCTCCCGTCGTTCGACGACAAAAAGGTCATTAAAGCGTGGTGCTCCGGATGTGGTGCTTCTGGTTTTCTCGCAAGTATGACATACGTAGCTCTGACGATGTGGGGAGTCAGTCTCTCTAGGATATTAAGTTTTGTGATGGTCATACCTCCTCTCATGGCGTTAGTATTTTGGTTCGTTATGGAACATCCTGATACTTTCAGCGTGCGTTTAGAACAAACCGATTTCAATCGCGGTCCAAGGAAGAGATTTGCCGAAACTTTTTACACCCTTTTAAAATTAATCTGTCTTTTCACCACACCTTACTTTTTAGTTTTCTTCTGTCAGTACTTGATCAACCAAGGGCTTTTCGAACTGATTTATATTAAAAACAGTTTTATCGATCTCGCGACACAAGTAAGATGGTTCGCGTTCGTTTACTTACTTGCCGTTCTTCTTGCGTCGTCATTCACTATAGTGAAAGTAGATTACCTTTGGCTGTTAGTACTCCTTCAAGCGATAAATCTGGGTGTGATGACCACGGAATCTATATACGGATGGCTTGGTGACTCTAGTTATAATTTTTGGATCGTAATAGGACTGATCTTCTGGGAAGGATTAATAGCTGGGGTTTCCTATGTGAACACTTATCGAAGAATCAACGAGGAAATACCGGAAAATCTAAGACAATTTTCAATGTCGATAAACTCAGTGGGAGCTTCTATGGGAATGACATTAGCAGGTTTTATCGCGATTCCACTACACAATTACATATGTAATTTGCCACTTCCTTAAGAAACAAACGTTTGCGACATCGAAAGGCATTTACACCATTTATACGAAATAATTAGATAGGGTTGTTGTTTATGCGGGCATTATTGTATCATCCAAATTTCTCAGTTTTGGAATAAACATGTATATACGTACTAAGTGCCTACTTTTATTATTTTTGACTGCTCACCATTTTAAGTATGCCGACAGTTAGTAATGTTTGATATGTAAAGATGTAAATAATAGTTATTAAAAAATAATTATAAAATTGTAAATTTGTATTAAATACCTGTTATTTTATTTTTCTGTAAAGCCATTTAAACTGTAAGTATATAATTAAGTTATGAGATCTTGTAAATAAGTACAACTAACAAAGACTCAGCTGATTATTATTATTTATGTTTTTTATCATTTTGATGTAAAATATATATAGTTTTATATTTATATAAATATTATGTATTTTATATTTCATGATAATTATTGATTACAACAAAAGCATAGTTTTAGAGGGTACTTTTTTTGTGGGAATACCCCCCCCCCCCCCCCCCCCCAAGCCAAAGACCTAATATTTATCAAAATTTAAGTATGCAATTCCGCAGCACATTAAAGTGATATAAAAAAAATAAATAAAGGATTATATACCTAGTTTTGTCCGACATATATACCTTTAGACCATGTATATATATAGACACGCCCCTCCCTTTAGCTGCCATCTACAAGCCTGAGACCAACATCTTTTACTCCGCGTGACTTCACGTGAGGGCAAAACATTCCGAGTCCTACTGCATTCAACATCAAGTGCTTTGTTTGGGGGATGCATTAAATGAGAAAAGAATTATAAATTAAAGCGTGTTACAAATATATTGAAGAATGTCTACTTAGCTGCATTCCTTAATATAAATTGTCATATTATTGAAACAGATGTGCAGTGAAACCATATATCCATCTATTAATACAATATAAGTCAAATTGCATAATATCTCATAAACTAAAATAAGATAGAGATATTGGGCTAAGGGATAATTTTAAAGAGCATAAAAAACCTTTCAATATAACTCATTAATTTTCAAATTATCAGCTTCTAAGCATCTTTTAATTCCTGTTACATTTAAAAAAATGTATTTAAAGTATTTTTAAAGACCACGAATTTCCAGAGTTTTTTACTCTTATATTATTATATAGATATAGAATACAAGTGGGCCGCAAGGTATTCGCTTCGATTTGGGGTACCCATTCCCACCATGCGTTATGTTTATGCCTAGTTAATACCCTAAGCATTCTGCCGATTTCTCGGTTATACCTTTCGACAGCGCTTCCGGATGTCTAACGCTGTTAGTGTTAGATGAATTTCCTCTAATTTTAATTTGTCTAACCATACCTTGCTGGTAAACTGTGTCCCTCGATCATAAATAATGCGTTCCATTGTACCATAGTAGGGAATATATTCAAAGAATATTTTCTGAATTACGGCGCGAGTAGTGGCCTTTCTTAGTCCGTAAATTTGTTTGAATTTACTAAAAACGTCTAGGGGTCTAGGACCACTAAAGCGTATTTTATGCCGAATTGAGATGATACCAACGGTCCATAAAAATCAATGCTTACGATCTCATTTTTTCGCCTTGATAAAATAATTTTCATCGGTGCCGAATAATGCTTGTGGATATTTACACCGTTGGCAAGTATCACAAGTAAGCAGAAGTTGTTTAATTCTTGTGAGCATGTGGGGAAAATAAAATGTTTCTCGAAGTAATAACAAACATTTTCTTATACCGCAATGAGAATAATGTTCGTGACATGCCCATATATAATTGATTAATTTGGGCTTCCGGAACATAATATATTCAAAGTATTGTTCAATCTATATTATAATATGTCATTAATTATTTTGTATTTAGTTAAAATCGTATCATCGTTGTGTGATTTTACTATAATCTTTCATTTATTAATGCTTTCGTCATTTTCTTGAAACTGTTTAATATTTTTCAAGTTTTCAATTAATTTTCGATTATTAAATGATTAAGAACTAACAGTTCCGCCGGATTGGCCCAGGCTCGCCGTTCCACGATTTCATTAGGTGGATATCGATATAATAGGTTTGTTCCAACAGCCAATTCGAGGACGGTTCTAGAACCAGTTCAGGATTTTTTAATGCGCATGCGTCTATAAGGACTGGTTCAGAACTGGTTCAAAAAGAGGAGTCTGTTGGAACTGGAACGATTTAAGAACTCTTTCAGAACTGCAACCTTCATGTTACCTCCCTTTATCTTGTTTTTATTTTCCTCTTCGTATCTCTCCACTTGTTTTGTTTATGTTCACTCAGAAATGGAACATATTCTATTGTTAAACTCAACAAAGTTTATAAGAATGCACATTAGAGCAAATAGTTTTTAAAATTACAAATTTATCACACTGTCATTTCTGAATGATTATATTTCGCTCTCACATTTGGGATTCGTCAGGCTCGTAACAATCCAGTCTTTTAGTTTCAGTTGCCTATTAAAAATTTGTTTGTATAAATTGTAATTTTTTTAAACATTAACTGTTAAATCATATAAAAAGTACCGGTGTGGAAATCCTACACATGACTTCCATGAAATGTTGTGGAGTCAATACGCGATCAAGAGAGAGCTCAGTATTTACACCCATTTTCATGGAAGTAAAAACATTAAAATGCCAATATCTCCAAAACCACTTGTGCCCAAAAAGTATAGGTACAATCTACCAAATAGGACACATAATAATAAATATATACCCCAAATAGAATAGAAATCAATTAATGTCTACTGAAGTTATCGTCGACAGACCGATTTCGTGCTTAAGTGACTACAGCTCCGAAACGTCGTGAGCTACGATGTTCGGGTTTGTCGCCATCAGTTTTTCCGACAAAAGTTGTAAATAATGTCGCAAACCGCATCTCAATACGATATCTTGAAGCGATATGTTATTAAAGGTTTAGTTACATACGAATACGTACATACAGACGTATATGAAACAGATTTTAATGATATCCCCAGGTTCGTAAGACCCCTCCTTCACAGAGATCTCGGAATCAAGTTTCGGATGATAAAATGTGAATTTTATCTTGGCTTATTAAAAATATACCCGTATATAAGAAAAGGTCAACCACACATTAAGAAATATTTACAAATAAAGGGTTCAAAACTACAAAAAAGAAAATTATAAGAACAATTTATCTGTTTGTTTTTTTTCTTGTCTGTAAATCATCGGCGGATGTACAGACAAAAAGATCGTAGGTAATTCTTATAAAGGACTCAAAGTCGCTATGAGAAATTTTAATTATCATGAGGAATAAATAAAATATAAATTATATTTTATTATTCCAATATACTATCATGATATAAAATAATACGTAAAGAAGAAGTAGTATAAATATTAACTGAGGAGAGAGAAACAAAATACGCTAGGAAACAGAAGATATCATGAAAAGAAACGAAAACAAATGTTAGGTTATAGTTGAACAGTAGTAGTAGTGTAACCTACACGCCTCCGTATATTAGTATTAGTAGTTCTGGTCGAGTTCCTGTTTCAGTCCGGGAACTGTTTTCACGGTTCTAGGACTGTCCCAGAACCGTTCGACTTTCTGTTGGAACACGGGACTAAAAGTTCCAGAACCGTCCGAGAAGCGTGTAGGAACGGTCTTTCGATACTGCGCATGCTCCCGGCAGTTCTAGAACCGTCCGAGGCTCTGTTGGAACAAACCTAATGTGTCAGCTACTATATTTTGACTTCCTGGAATAAATCCGATTTCCAAATTATATTTTTGGAGTGAAAGATTCCACCAAGATAACCGGGAATTCATCAATCGACATGATTTTAAAAATTTCAATGCTTTATGGTCTGTAAGTAAGATAATTTTTTTGATTTAAAATAGATATTCGAAATTTTTTACCATCATGTATTATTATAGAGATGATTAGTAATGACGTCACAAGATGGCGTAAGCTTTCGATAATTTATTCGATTCGGGTTGTTATGTTCCTTTTCCTTATCACCTGTTATCAATCCCATGTAAAATGAATGGGAGAATTTTCTCAACTTTTTAAATAATTAATTATTAAATTATTATTAATTTATAAGACTTTTCAACCTTTGAACGTTATTATACTAAGTCTATTTTAACAATGTAAGATAAGAAAACATTAAAAATTGCCGTTCTAGTGGTTTAAAAAAGTATTATTGTAAGTGTGTTTTATTGTGGTGATACCGTCAGGGTCCGTTCTTATTTAATGTTTATTTTTTAAATCGTTTTTCTATTTTATCTATTTTAGTTTGTATATTATGTCTTTCACCTTCTCAAGCGTTATGAAAATTTCATCTATACTAGAGTATAGATCTATTTTTCTAAACTATCTATACTTTTCGGAGGACAAAGCTATTCTTCGTAAAAGTATGTCAGAGTACTTAAGTAATATTAAATTAGTTTTTTAATCAAAATTTTAAACAAGTATACATGCGAGGCACTCATATCTTATACTATTATACTCGTTAATATAGATAACAAAAAATACACAAATAATAATAGTAATAACAGTCTGCTCTTTGTCTCGTCATCAACGTCTTTTTCCTAGGCTGGTCAGTGATCTAATGTATAGTATATAATTATGTTTCAACATCGGTTAAATATAATGCCTATTGTAAGTAACCAGGAACAAAATATTATTAGCAAATAATCTTTTATTACCTGGCAGATTAAGTATCACTATCTTTCTACAAGTCCTGTACCCTGAGCAGTGGCGTATCCAGGGGGGGCACAGGGGGCACGTGCCCGCCCCCCCCCCCAGACGGGCCCAAAAAAAGAAGAAAATACGGCGTATTTTTTTTTTAATATATATTTTTACATTTACCTCATATTCAATTTCACCTCAGAAATGCATAAAATGTTTTGAGAGGTCATATTTTCAAAATTTTCCGGGGGAGGGCCCCCGCACCCCCCGCCATAGATCCCCCCCACCCAATAATTAACTGCAGACGACGCCCATGGTTTACAGTAAGATATTGTACTGCAGTAAGCATCAGCATAACATTTTCTAACGAATATACGTTCTAAAACAGTGATTGTAACTTGGCGTCCGAGAGTTTTTTTTTGGGGGGGGGGGGGAGCTGCTTTATTGAATAAGTAGTTCCATTTTCTTGTTACCACTACGAATTCCATCCCCCCCCCCCCCTCCTCAATCTAAACTGACTTAGAATGTGCCCCCTCCAGACCTAGCCGCTGGATACGCCACTGACCCTGAGTATACTTCATTGAGTTTCAAAACTTGAGGAAAATTTATTTTCGGACACACAATATGAACACGAACACACCCTGTGAATTTTTATGGCAACAGGAAATACAAAAAATCAAGTATAAAGATTAATAACTCAAATAGCTTTTTCGATGATATGACCCTTCACACAAATACTCATTTTAATTAACTGAAACGAAAGTTTTTAATGTTTTCTTTGTTACACTCGTTAAAAAAGACTTGGTACAACAATGTTCAAAGGGTGAAAACTCTTATAAATCAATAATAATTTAATAATTAATTATTTAAAAAGTTGAGAAAATTCTCCCATTCATTTTACATGGGTTTGATAAGAGGTGATAAGAAAAAGGAACATAACAAACACTGAGTTAAATTTTCGAAAGCTTTTGTGACGTCACACTAATCATCTCTATAGGATGTGAGTCCTATTTTCTTCTTTATCTGGGCATGTGTAACAAATAGGCGAATCGCTTAGTCCTATCATATAGTGGTATGGAATGCATCTTGCATGGTAACTTCTCTATCTATTAATTTTGATTATATCCCTACGTGGTAATTTTGATTTCCAAAACCATAACTTAATTTAATTGGAACTTTTTTGATAATTGATTTGAAATTTCTTGCTTTTGCTGGTTCTTCTTGGAGTTTCATGTTCCATTTTTCAAACATTTTCTTTTTAGTTACTGCTATTAGATCTCTTGTTGGTATTTTTTTGTCTGATAGTTTTGAAGGGGTTTTGGCAAGTTAGTCTGCTTCCTCGTTTTCAGTAATTCCTTGATTAGCCCAATCAAATTAGACAAATTAATGACAAACATTCGGAATAATTCAAAGTGAGCCGAACTTTTGTGTACACCTTTATTTAGTGTTTTCAAACAACATCCGAAAAGTACCCTTGATTTGACCTTGAGCTTCTCGAGTTATAAGGCTCAGATGAGGCCAAAATTTAGTTTTTCGCTTATATTTCCTTCCCTATTGACTTTAGGTATTGGACACTCCTTAGAGAAATTAAAGGGCTTTTTACCAAATGTCTTTAATAATATTGACATAAGGCGAATTATGGTTATTTAAAAAATTGTTCTTCAGTAAATTCCCTCCCCCCCCCCACCTACTTTATTTTTTATTACCTAATTTTGAGTTCTTGTTATTCAAAAACGGTTGGAGCTAGAAAAAAACTTTAAAGGACAATTTTTATTGAATATTTAATGAAGAACATAAATTTGTACATAACCATAAATCGCCTAATGTCAATACTTTTCGAGATATTTGGTAAAAAGTACATACCCCCCCCCCCCCCCCCACCCTTGGAGACTATTAGTTTTTTAGACAGGAAAGTCATACGAACATTTTAAGCCACTTTTCAAAACTTTAGGATTTTTTGCAAAGTTATATCCAAATTTGACTGGACTAAAGTGGTTTAAGTTCATTACTTAAGAAATACAAATTTCCATTTTTTGGTTTTTTTATGACTGCAACAAAACTATTTTGTCTACAGGCTTCATTTTATGCTTGAATTAAAGCCAATTAAATTTATTAATTGTAGGGTAGAGGTTTTATGCCGATATTCGCCCCGAAACAAGAGCAATACTTCAATTTTCCATTTTTTGGGAAATACTGCCAATTTTTGAAGTGTCATATCTCAGTAACTATTTGACGTATAGAGTTGTAATTAGACGTAGAGAGAAGCCAATTATCTTTACTACAACTTCATTCCTTATGAATTTTATCGTAGGTTAACAGTTTTACGCCGATATGCACTCCGAAACGAGAGCAGTACTTAAAATTTCCATTTTTTGAAAAAAAAAATCAATTTTTTAAGTGCCATATCTCGGGAACTATTGCACGTACAGAGTTGCCGTAGGTATTAAATTGTTGTAAATTTATTGCACTGAAAAACTAGTGTGAAAAATTAACAGCGAACAACGCATAGTTTACGAGGTATATAGGCATCAACTGAAATTTTTTCAGTTTTTTACGTATTACGCAAAAAAGTAGGGGGGGGGGGGGTCTTTGGGAGAGGTCTTGGAGGAGGGAGTCTAGGAGGTGGGGGGTAAATAGAGGAATGAAAAATTTGGAAGGGGGAGTCAAAAATCTATGAAAAAATAAATATAGGGTGGCTTGAAGTTAGAAATCCCTTATAAAAGAGTTCTTTTACCCCCTAATCCTACTTTATTTTTTATTACCTAATTTTGATTGCTTGTAACTCAAAAACGGTTGGAGCTAAGAAAAAAATGTAAATGACCATTTTTATTGGAAATTTTTGACCCTTTTGCCTTTTCTGACTAAGTATTAAAATCAAATTTTACCTCAGAAATGCATTCAAGCGCTGTTTTAAGAGGTCATATTTTAAAATTTTTCCGGGGGCGGACCCCCGGATCCCCCGCTATATGCACCCTACAATAATTAACTGCTAACGACACCTATGACTTACGGTTAAGATATTGAACTGCAGTCAGGGGAGAGGAATCCTGAGAACTCCCCCCCCCCCTTTCCTTAGGGTTTTCCATACTCCCGAAACCCCTTGGTGGTTCAGATCGCCACCCCCTAGATGACACCCTTAATCCGCCACTGAATTAAGTTTTACTAGTCGAACCCTCAATTGGCCTCAACTAAACTATACAACATGTGAGAAGGAATTATGTAGCCTATACATATAGAGATGATTAGTGTGACGTCACAAAAGCTTTCGAAAATTTAACTCAGTGTTTGTTATGTTCCTTTTTCTTATCACCTCTTATCAAACCCATGTAAAATGAATGGGAGAATTTTCTCAACTTTTTAAATAATTAATTATTAAATTATTATTGATTTATAAGAGTTTTCACCCTTTGAACATTGTTGTACCAAGTCTTTTTTAACGAGTGTAACAAAGAAAACATTAAAAACTTTCGTTTCAGTTAATTAAAATGAGTATTTGTGTGAAGGGTCATATCATCGAAAAAGCTATTTGAGTTATTAATCTTTATACTTGATTTTTTGTATTTCCTGTTGCCATAAAAATTCACAGGGTGTGTTCGTGTTCATATTGCGTGTCCGAAAATAAATTTTCCTCAAGTTTTGAAACTCAATGAAGTATACTCAGGGTCAGTGGCAAATCCAGCGGCTAGGTCTGGAGGGGGCACATTCTAAGTCAGTTTAGATTGAGGAGGGGGGGGGGGGATGGAATTCGTAGTGGTAACAAGAAAATGTAACTACTTATTCAATAAAGCAGCTCCCCCCCCCCCAAAAAAAAAAAAACTCGGACGCCAAGTTACAATCACTGTTTTAGAACGTATATTCGTTAGAAAATGTTATGCTGATGCTTACTGCAGTACAATATCTTACTGTAAACCATGGGCGTCGTCTGCAATTAATTATTGGGTGGGGGGGGATCTATGGCGGGGGGTGCGGGGGCCCTCCCCCGGAAAATTTTGAAAATATGACCTCTCAAAACATTTTATGCATTTCTGAGGTGAAATTGAATATGAGGTAAATGTAAAAATATATATTAAAAAAAAATACGCCGTATTTTCTTCTTTTTTTTACTCTATTGGGTCTGGGCCCGTCTGGGGGGGGGGGGGGGGCACGTGCCCCCTGTGCCGCCCCCCCCCCCCTGGATACGCCACTGCTCAGGGTACAGGACTTGTAGAAAGATAGTGATACTTAATCTGCCAAGTAATAAAAGATTATTTGCTAATAATATTTTGTTCCTGGTTACTTACAATGTGCATTTTATTTAACCGATGTTGGAACATAATTATATACTATACAATAGATCACTGATCAGCCTAGGAAAAAGACGTTGATGACGAGACAAAGAGCAGACTGTTATTACTATTATTATTTGTGTATTTTTTGTTATCTATATTAACGATTATAATAATATAAGATATGAGTGCCTCGCATGTATACTTGTTTAAAATTTTGATTAAAAAACTAATTTAATATTACTTAAGTACTCTGACATACTTTTACGAAGAATAGCTTTGTCCTCCGAAAATTATAGATAGTTTAGAAAAATAGATCTATACTCTAGTATAGATGAAATTTTCATAACGCTTGAGAAGGTGAAAGACATAATATACAAACTAAAATAGATAAAATAGAAAAACGATTTAAAAAATAAACATTAAATAAGAACGGACCCGGACGGTATCACCACAATAAAACACACTCACAATAATACTTTTTTAAACCACTAGAACGGCAATTTTTAATGTTTTCTTATCTTACATTGTTAAAATAGACTTAGTATAATAACGTTCAAAGGTTGAAAAGTCTTATAAATTAATAATAATTTAATAATTAATTATTTAAAAAGTTGAGAAAATTCTCCCATTCATTTTACATGGGATTGATAACAGGTGATAAGGAAAAGGAACATAACAAACCGAATCGAATAAATTATCGAAAGCTTACGCCATCTTGTGACGTCATTACTAATCATCTCTATTGGAATGTCCTAAATATAAATCCAAACGTAGCAAATTATTCCAAGAACTTAAAATTCAAGATGAAAAAGAAAAAAACTAGACCATACTTTTCTCAAAATTAAAAAATATTACACTTACACTGTGGATATCCACTCTGGTCCAGTGGATATCCCATGGACAAAGTGACTGGTCCTTTGGATATCCCATGGACAAAGGGACTGGTCCAGTGGATATCTCATGGACAAAGTGGATATACCATGGACAAAGTGACTGGTCCTATGGATATCTCATGGACAAAGTGACTGGTCCTGTGGATATCCAATGGCTAAAGTGACTGGTCCTTTGGATATCCCATGGACAAAGTGACTGGTCCTTTGGATATCCCATGAACAAAGTGACTGGTCCAGTGGATATCCCATGGACAAAGTGATTGGTCCTGTTGATATACCATGGACTAAGTGACTGGTCCTGTGGATACCCACAGGGCTGGATTTACGCAGGGGCCATCGGGGCCCGGGCCCCTGGCGGCAAATTTTTGAAAGTGGCAAAAGGCGGCAGAAAGAAAAACAAATAAAAAATTATAAAACCTATTTTTTTTTTTATTTTGGACACTACAATATGATTCTTGTGAACATAAAGTATAATATTTATTTATTTACTAATTGAAATTTTATATACTAATTAGACAGTTGAGTATGTACTGAGCGCAAGTGCAGGTCAGTAGGCATAAGTTTTTATTTATTAGTGTTTAAGTGGATTTTAGTTTTTGGGCATAGAGCCGCGGAGAGTGAATTATAACTCATCGCCGCTAGTTATTCACGTACGTACAGCAGTTAGAACTACAGTTTAGGCCAACTTTACTCTATTTTTATAAACGTAATCTTTAAAGGTAAAAACGGACATAAAACTATGTTTTTAAACAATTTAAAGAATTCCCAGCAGTCAGCAGTTTATAATATATATTTTTTTTTTTTTATCAAATTCTTTATTGGCATAAGTAACAAAAAAAATATTTGTGTTTACCGGAGCCATAATGTTATTTTGAGAGAGGTTATTTTGTGCCTTTTTTTAATTTTGATATTTTGTAAGGGATTGGAGCTTTTTAATCAAATTTGGGGAAGGGTAATATGGACAATTTTGGAGTATATATTTATATAATTTTTTTTTTTTTTTATTTTTCTAAACGGAAGTTTTTGATTGGATTTTTGTTAGGGTTGTTTGCAGGTATTTAAACGGGTATCATAGGCAGTCTGTGGACTGACTTAGGAGTGGGTCAACCTGGCATTTGCCTAGTAAATTGAGGGAAACCACAGAAAACCTCAATTAGGTTGGGTGGACCCGAGTCCTTCCAAAATTCTTCCTGTTTTCCCTAAGTAATTTTTATTTATTTTTTTAATTTTATTTCGTTTGTGGGTTTCTGTTGGTGAGTGGACTCCAGATTTTTTCAATTTTAGGCTAAGGGGAGTAATTTATTTCTTTTACGAATTTTAGTGTGAGTTTAATATTTTTTAAATTTGAGAATAGGATGGTCTTGATTTTTTCATTTTTGTCTTGAATTTCTTGTATTTTAAGATCTTGGTATAATTTATTTCTTTCTGATTTATATTTCGGACATTCCAATAGGATGTGATCTACATTTTCTTCTTTTTCAGGACAAGTATAACATATTGGTGAATCACTTAGTCCTATTATATAGTTGTACTGAATGCATCGTGCATGGTTACTTCTTAATCTATTAATTTTGATTATATCTGTACGTGGTAGTTTTGTTTTCCAAAACCATGGTTTAAGTGGCATTTTTTTTACTATTACTTTGAAATTTTTTGCTTTTTCTGGTTCTTCTTGTAGTTTTGTATTAAATTTTTCAAACATATTCTTTTTGGATAGTGTTATGAGGTCTCTTGATGGTATTTTTTTTTCAGATTGTTGTGTAGGGGTTTTGGCAAGTTTGTCTGCTTCCTCGTTTCCTTCTATTCCTTGATGTGATTTGACCCATATAAAGTCTATTTCTTTATTGTTTCTTCTTATTTCTGCTATATTGTTTAAAATATTCATGAAGATGTGATCCAAGTGTGTAGTGTATGAAATGTTGTCAATAATTATAATATAAAATATAATTATAAACATTAAATAATTATTATTAAAAACACTTTTCTTTTGATTTCTTGAGTACAGTCATTTTAGGTTTTCTGATCCAAAAAATTCGGAGCTTTAATATTTTTTTTGATCACTTCATTTTGCCGTTCTGAAAGACATTGAAAATCGGCAACGAGATCTTGGGTTGCGTCAATAGATATTCAAGGGCAAAGGTCAACAAATTCGGTATTTTGCTAATATCTCATTTCCAATGGCTCCGACACCAATCAAGGTGGTTATCAAAATTAAAGGTAACAAAATTTCCCACAAAAAAAATCTCATGCATTTTTTTACGTACAATGGACGGTTTACGGAATATAGGGCGAAGAATATCTAGTATCCGTCTCCGCACCACTTTTTACGTATTTTTATGAATATCTCGCTACCTAAGGCTCGGAGACAAATTAAGATGATTATTAAAAAAATAGATAATTAAATTTCCCACAGAAAATAAAAAAATAGATAATTAAATTTCCCACAGAAAAGCTATCTTTCATTTTTTAAGTACAACGAACGGTTTAGCAAAAACCTACCTTATCATATATCTTATCATATACCTTATCATATAATGAAGTGATCAAAAAAATAAAAAAAATTGAAGTTGCAAATTTTTTGGAATAGAAGCTATATTTATGACTAAAATAACTGGACTATGACTTGAATTTAAAAATGTCATAAATGACTTTCCTACTCCTAATGTTTAAAAGCAAGATGTAAGAAATTACAATAAACAAATTTTTAAAAAATCCAAACAAATTTTAAAATGTCAATAATACCAAAAGAAAGGCTGAGTTCGTTGGCCAGAATTTTCGGAGTCCATTTAGAACGTGTTTTTCCCATTTTACCCCCCTCTTGTATGAAATATGAGGGGGGGGGGGGGGGGGCGTCAATTTTTCTTGGGCCCCTGGCCACTAAATATGTTAATCCAGCTCTGGATACCCATGGACAAAGTTACTGGTCCTGTGGATATCCCATGGACAAAGTGACTGGTCCAGTGGATATCACATGGACAAAGTGATTTGTCCTGTGGATATCCTAAGGACAAAGTGATTGGTCCAGTTGATATACCATGGTCAAAGTGACTGGTCCAGTGGATATCTCATGGACAAAGTGATTTGTCCTGTGGATATCCTAAGGACAAAGTGATTGGTCCAGTTGATATACCATGGTCAAAGTGACTGGTCCAGTGGATATCTCATGGACAAAGTGACTGGTCCTGTGGATATCCAATGGCTAAAGTGACTGGTCCTTTGGAGATCCAATGGCCAAAGTGACTGGTCCTGTGGATATCTGAACAAGTCGTGATACTTAGGCAGCCTAACTACTGGTTAAAAATTTAATTAAACACAGGTTAAAAATTTGACCAACACTCTGACTGAGGTACAACAAAGATCTAGAATCTAGAGCCTTATATGAGATTGGTTTTGAATCTTACCACGGGGGCAGCACCTCCCAAGGAAAGCAATGAAATGAACATCTTTTTAAATAATAATCTTTTTCAGATATTTAATAATTAAATTTTTATTATTTTTTTTAAAAAAAATACATGTATGATTGACAAATACAAAAAAATTATCCATATGAACATTAACTGAGACATAAATTATGTTATTGGCACCATAATAATCAGTGTTTAGTTATACAACATAAATTCTCTATTTATTTGTTTAATATTTACAATAAAAGTCACACAAGTCTACAAATAACTTAGTCAAGAAAAACTACTTAAATAAAACACACATTAAATTTTTCAAAGAAATAAAGTTTTTTTTTCTTAAATCTAAAAAGATAGATAGTCAATTAGTGTAGCACATTGCTTCCCCATATCCTGTTACGTACTTCATTTTTGTTTTGGTTTTAAGTGGCATTACTGTCTGGTTTATTTTCATTTTTACCAACGAAATTCTAATAAATTCAGACACACAGTTTTTTAAGAAATGTCGGTTCGCAAGAGACCAAAAATCTTCTCTGTCATCTGAAAACAGATTTAAGTTCTAGAATATTTTAAATCGGACACATTTGTATATATTTTCCTCTATTACTATTCCCTTCAGTAAACTCAGGGGCAATAAACTCTATCCAGACCCAAAAAAAAAGAAATTAAGTAAACTGCTTTCATTTAGACTTGACAGCTTAACTGCTATTACCAAACTAGTCACTCCCTGCAGCAGTATTGTACTTACTTCTAGGGAGAACGGGAACCAAAATACTTCTACTTCTTCAAAACAGTCTGCCTCTTATGAACAACTCTGATATGTCTTATCAGATTACTCTTCAAGCTGGCTTTGTACTTACAGTGAGGGCACTGAAATGTTATTTTCGCATGTATCGATTCAATATGTCTATCCAGATTTCCCTTCCAGTTAGTTTTGAATTTACACTGAGCACACTGAAATGCTTTTATTTTCAAATGTACTGAGACAATATGAGTTTTCAGATTACCCTTCACGTGGCTTTTGAATCTACAGTGAGCACATTGAAACGGCCTTATTTTGTAGTGTACCGCGTCAGTATGTTTATCCAGAAGACTCCTCGAGTTGGTCTTATACTCACAGTGAGTACAGTGAAATGCCCTTAGTATCTCATGTGCCGAATTAATATGTTTTTTCAAATAACTCCTTAAGTTGGTTTTATACTCACACTTAGTACACTGAAATGCCCATATTTTCTTATGTACAGAATTTATATGATTTTTCAGATAATTCCTCCAGTGGGTTTTATACTCACAGCTAGGGCAATGAAATTCCCATATTTTCTCATGTACCGAATTAATATGTTTTTTCAGATTAATTCTCCATTTGGCCTTAAACTCACAGCTAGGGCACTGAAATGCCCTTATATTCTTATGAACCAAGTCAACATGACTTTTCAGACTTCTCTTGATGCTGGTTTTGTAATTACAGTGAGCACATTGATATGGCCTTATTTTCTCATGTAAAGAATTAATATGAACTTTCAGAGTACTCCTCGAGTGGGTCTTATACTCACAGTTAGTACACTGAAATGCCCTTAGTTTCATATGAACCGATTCAATATGAATTTTTAGAGTATTCTTATTGCTTGATTTGTACTTACAATGTGCACATTGAAATGCTCTTATTTTCTCATGTACAACATTTATATGCTTTTTCAGATAATTCCTCCAGTTGGTCTTAAAATCACAATGAGGGCACTGAAAGGAACATATTTTCTCATGTACAGAATTTATATGATTTTTTAAAACATGCCTTAAGTTTGTTTTATACTCACAGTCAGTGCACTGAAATGCCCCTATTTTCTTATGAACGGTGTCAATATGTAACTTTAGATTAATCCTACGGCTGGCTTTATGCTCACAGTGAGGACACTCAAATGCCTTTATATTTATATGAACGGTGTCAATATGCATTCTTAAATTATTCTTCAAGTTGGCTTTATATGTACAATGTGCACATTGAAATGACCTTTCATTTTTATGTACAGAGTCAATATGATTTTTCAAGGCATACATCCATTTGGCTTTATACTTGCAGTGAGGGCACTCAAATGGAAATGTCTTTATTTTTGTATGTACCAATGCAATATGTCTTATCAGATTACTCTTCAAGGTGGCTTTGTACTTACAGTGAGGGCACTGGAATGACTTTATTTCTGAATGTACAGATTCATTATGTTTTTTCAGATAACTCTTCAAGTTGGCTTTGTAATTACAGTGAGCACATTGAAATGTCCTTATTTTATTATGTACCGCGTCAGTATGTCTTTTCAGATGACTCTTCAAGTAGGACTTATATTCACAGCGAGGACACTGAAATGTTCTTAGTTTCTTATGAACCGAGTCAATATGACTTCTCAGATTTCTCTTCAAGTTGGATTTGTACTTACAGTGAGCACATTGAAATGCCCTTATTGTATTATGTACCTTGTCAGTATGGTTTTTCAGATTATCCTTGAGGCTGGCATTGAACTCACAAAGTGGGCTCTGAGTAGCATTTAATTCCCTGTGTTGAGAGTGTACATGGATCTGCAGATCAGACTGTAGCTGTGCAGTATGTGGACAGATGGAGCTCTGTATACTCCGGTCACTTTCTGTCGCCTTGTTATTAGCCAGACCTAAGAACAACACAAGTCCAATAAATTATTATATTAAAATACAATTCATCTATATATATAAAACTAAGAGTGACAGTGACTGACTGATCAAAAATTCTCCTACTTCCTATTGACATAGAGGTTTGAAATTTGGTACATAGATAGAGTGTACCATAAATAGATAAGTGCGGCCATTTTGCGTTCGATATATGGCCACCATATTGAATTATAGCCGCCATCTTGGATTTATTCACATTCTATTATCTCAGCTTCCAGTGGACCTAGAGATCAAAAATTTGGTACATAGACTTGTGGTAGATAAAGAAGAAAATTAGATGTACTTTCACTTCAACATATGGTCGCCATATTGAATTACAACCACCATCTTGGATTTAATAACTCTCTATTATCTCAGCTTCCAGTGGACCTAGGGATCTGAAATTTGGTACATAGACCTATGGTAGCTAAAGAAGAAAATTAAAGGTACTTTCACTTCAACATATGGCCGCCATCTTGGATTTAATCAGATACTATTATCTTAGCTTCCTGTGGATTTAAAGATCTTAAATTTGTTACATAGACTTATTGTAAATAAAATTGAAAATTGAATGTAGAATAAAATAGAATAATTGAAAATGCATAAAAAAAAATATAACCTACTTTTAATAAAATACGAAATTATGTAACAATAAAGATATATTAATTATATTGTTTTAATATTATTTACAGACAGCGCCAACTTCTAGACGGATCCAGCTAGTTTATAATAAAAGATTAATTGAAAGTGTCTTAAATAATATCGGAGATTGAAAAGTTTTGGGCCAAGGTAAAGGAGTAGGTTTTGATTTAGAGACACAATTCTTTGCAGATTTGAATTTAAATTCTACTGAAAAGCTTGTTGGTTGAGTGCTTGTCTATCTTTAGAAGTAAATTTCTTGTAGGGCCCAATTTCACTGCTGTCCCTGGAACAGGGTCCCCGATCTCAGGGTACCTTAAAATCAGACCCTAAGGGGCACCGAAGTTTAAAGTGAGGTTGAATTTTTGACTTGACACCTTTATACTTAATATTTTTACACACGAGTTGCTTTCCTAACAAGTTATCAAAGAACAGGATACTGCAAAATGGGGACTACCATAAGACCAAGTTTTTCTTTAAATGAATTTACCTTTTAGTTCAGATGATGTTTTCTTGGAAGTTTCTAAACAAATAATTAGTTACAGTATTGGACTCCCATTCTTGTTTAGTTTCCTAACATTCAGCAATATAATTGAAAACAATAACACAAAATATAAAGACAGAGGTCAATGGTTAAGGCTGCCCTAGTGATTAATGTTAGAGGGTTACCTGGTGGACTCTCCTCCTCATGCTCCTCGACATGTTGAGAATCCCGGGCAGGTGAAGTTACTTCTGGTTTAATCAACATCTTCAGACTCGGCTCACATTCTGACTGTAAACCTGCTGTAACAACACAAAACACAATTATTCTATGCATTATTTGTAGTAATATCAAGGCAGTTGATAAAAGCATTGACATTTTGACATTAGAGACCTAACAGTAGTCATCCAGTCAACAAATGCTCAAGAAGAGGTTGTAGGCAGACTTTTAAATACATTTTGTTTTATTTTTGGGATGTGTTTGGAGAAGATTATACCAGAAGTCCTCAGCCCTATAGGGTCTGTGCTAGCTACATGGTGTAGCAAAATGTGTCTTGTTTTTTTCCTATATCTGGGAAATGGTGAGTCCTAGCTAAAAGGTGGTTATATGCAAAGTAAAAGCTGAATACATTCTATACCAGCTAAAGAAATGGCTTTACAGTAAAAATATACATTAATGAAAATGTTGAGCATTAAATTGTCTGAAATTGCATATGAATTTTATTATTTATCTTACAAAGTTATGGTTATTTGAAAAAAAAAAAAAATCTCCTTTAGTCTATTCCCACAGGGTTGAGATTCAGCCCCACCGCCTCTCTTTTAGTATGGGTTGTGTCTATATGAATTGATATTGTTAATACAGTAGAACCTCGCTTACACGACCCTTAACCCTTTGACTGCGGAGGTATCACCAGGTGATATCTAGCATTTTCAACTGAGTGGCGGGAGGTATCACTTGGTGATACCGAATGGTTTGGAAAGGCGTGCGTTATTCGAGAGAGGGGATAATGGAACTTCTTCGAACGGGTTCTTTAGTTGTGCGGCCCCTCAGAGTCCAACATCATTTCACTCATTTACCTCTGCTATGCTGGTTTGCAGACACCTTTTTTTTTTTTTTTTTTTTTCAGACCTGCAACACTTCAGCCCCTGGATAGACACTATGGGAAAGGTCCCGCAGTCAAAGGGTTAATCAGACGACAACCTCAATTACAAGTGCAATTTTCAAATCCCCTTGGGATTGCCATAACACATAATGTTAAATTAACCTCTACAACACGACTATTATTATCCAAACAACCTCAATAACACGGATCTTTTCTAATGCACAACGTAACTTAGAACCTCTATAACAAGTCATTTTGAGAAGTTAACCTCTATAACGCGACACTTTAAAGGAATGGGTCGACCTTGAACAAGTCTAGACTTGAAAACCCCGCCCATTAACCTCGATAACATGATTGATAGCCAAAATAACCTTGATAACACAACCCTCAACAAAAAGAGTACATCGATAAAAAGACTTTTCCCCTAATCCTCTAGAGAGACTTCTTATCGAGGTTCTACTGTAATTATTATTTTGGCAGAGTCTGGAAGGTTAGATATTCTAGGGCTTTATAGCCTACATTCTGCATACAGATGCTTCCTAGCGCTTTGCATGTGAACTAGGCAGATCTGGCTTCCAGCCTGGAGGGGATACACTGTTCCCTTCTGGATCGGAGTTGGATCGGGTAGTGTTCGTCTACTGTGTGTTGTAATAGCAATCAACACCATATCGTTTATCCCGCAATAGCATTCAACCCGCTATTGTTTTCCACCAATACATACACAAAAGTTTGTGTTTAATTATTATTTTATGTTTTCAAGTTCCGTCGGTTTCGTGCGTCCAATCATCACTTTCACCATTTACACTCCCAGTATTGGAAAGTTCCAGGTAAGTTCTAGAATTAATCTTACCTTCCAGGCACCTAGATTTTTGTTTTCTCTGCCACCTAACCGGATGCAGCATTCCCAAATTAACTTACTATATTGTTCACAGTCCACAATACCACCCCCTTCTTTTTTACACCATTTACCAGTGTTCTCAGGCAGGGTTTCAATCCTCCTTTAGTATTAAGGGGAAAGCCACCAATTGTCTTTATTTATTTGTTTAACCTGGGATATGATGATGAAAATAGACAAAGAGTTGTTGTTCTTATGTTCCCTTATTGTTAAAAAAAAAAAAATTATTGAAAAGTAGTCATCCAAAGAAGTAATCTTTGGAGAGGACATTGGTCTTTTTAGGACACATTTTGCTACGCCACGGGGTAAGCATAGACCCTAGGGCTGGGGACTTTTGGTATCATCATCTCCAAACACATCTAAACACATCCCAAAAATAAAACAAAATGTATCAAAAAGTCTACCTACAAACCATTATTTGACTAGACTTCAAAGATAATACTGGTTTAAAGTTACCTTGATTATGGTCTGATTCTACTGTATCCCTCACAGGTGAAGTTACTTCCCTTTTAATGATCATCTTCAGACTCGGCTCAAATTCCATCTTCAAACCTACAGTAACAACACAAAATCCAATATATTTTTTATTATCATCACCCTACTATAGAGTAGAATAAAAGTCAAAAACTATTTAGAAACTTTTAGGAAGTGTCTAAAAATGCATGTAAAGAATAAAGAGCATTTTAGGTTTAAACATTTATACATCCAATTGCCTAAAAAAAAAAAAAATTGTTTAAGGTAATTAAAAAGTTTTATGCACCAATAATTTATGCTGTTTATACTAATCCCGGAAAACATCTGATTTGAAGGATGATCTGTGTTGTAATGATGTGCCATATATTGAGCAGATAATGGTTTCTCTTAACATATAGCAGACATTGAAGAATATACAGGGTGATTGGCGATATATTTACAAAAATAAATAGGGTGATTCTTAACCTCATTGGCTACAAGAAACGTCAAATAAACCATGGGTCTATTCTCAACCGTTTTCCCACCAGGTCAAATTATATGATATTTTTTAAGGTTGCATACAAAATTTTGGTCTGGTTGTAAAGCTGACAAAAATTCTAACAAGAAAAGTGTAACATTAATTTTCATGCCCTCAAATTACATGATAAAAAAAAGTATACAAATTTTATTTTTAAGAAAAAAATTTTAAAAAAATAATTTTTTGTGGTTTCATAACTTGGTAAATAACCGCGCTTAAACTTGTCGGACTTCAGGAAAAACTTCCTTATTTACTACAGGTTTTGATCAATATTGATATTATTAAGGTGGAATTTTTAGCAGGGCCGTAACTACAATCTTGGGGGCCCTGGGGCAAGATTATTCTGGGGGCCCTTCGTAGTGTTGGAGGGATCCCCCGGAAATTTTTTGAAAAATAACCCCCCAAAACTTGTTTAACTGCATTCTAGAGGTCAAATTTACCCACATCGCTATAGTATTTTATTTTGCACATGGCCCAAAATCGAAAATGTCTAATTCAGCCTCTATAGCTAAATCCTCACCTACCTCTTGGTTAATTTGTTAGGCTACTACATACATACATATTATACCTTATACGATCTCTTCGTAACAGTTTAAGGAAAAAACTCTGATAAAGGTGAACATTATATTGAGTAAGCTTTAGAATTTATGTCAGTTCACTGTGTCATAGTCCTCAAAAAACTTACTGGTGAACTATAAAAAAAAACTTTTTTGATAAACAGCTTTTAAAATTCACATTATTTCCGTAGGATCGGGGGCCCCCGGACGCGGGGCCCCGGGGCACTGCCCCGGTTGTAGTTACGGCCCTGATTTTTAGTAAACTTCGCTGAAAGTAAAAAAGAAACAAATTTAATATTGTAATTGTTGACACGTAGATGAGTATACTAAACCAATCTTGCTATTTTTGCTATGCTTTTAATTATTTACTCACCTGTAAGTCAACAATAACAACAATAAACACGTTTCTTTTTTTACTTTCAGCGAAGTTTACTAAAAATTCCGCCTTATGAATGGGTAATAATATTAATATTGATTTAATAATATAATATTAATATTGAAACGTTAGTAAATAAGAAAGTTTTTCCTAAAGTCCGACAAGTTTAAGCTCAGTTATTTAACAAGCTATGGACCCACAAAAAATTGACTTCTTTCATTTTTTTCTTAAAAATAAAATTTGTATACATTTATTGTCATGCAATTTGAGGGTATGAAAATTACAATTACACTTTTCTTGTAGAAAATTGTGTCAGCTTTATAACGAGACCAAACATTTTGTTCTAGCTTTTATGCTTTTGGAGCAATAAGTGTTTTTATGAGCAAAGGTATGCAACCTTAAAAAAAATCATAAAATTTGACCTTGTGGGAAAACGGTTGAGAATATACCCATGGTTTATATGACATTTTTTGTAGCCAATGAGGTTTAGAATCACTCTATTTATTTTTGTACACCCAGTACATACAGGTTTTCACACATTTGGGATCTTTTGTGTTAAGTAATTATGTTAGAATCGTCTACAAACAGTTTTATAATTTGATCTTTGACAATGATAGACATGTCATTGATAAAAATTATAAAGAAAAGTGTGCCCATCACCGAACCAGGTATTATGCATTCCGTTATCTCCTCCTAGTCAAAACTCTGTCAACTAAAGTAGCTTGATATCTATTATCTAGACATGATGTTATTTAATAAAGCTATTGCATACTCCAACAGAATCCTTAGTTTTATAATTAAAATTTTTATTGATTGCACAATCGAATGCCTTCGTTAAGTCTATGAAACTAGTAGCGAGGTAGTCCTTCTTCGAAGCAGCAGAGAATTTCTTGTACTAGAGAGCAGATGGCATCTACAGTACTCACGCCTTTGAGGAATCCGAACTGGATATTCACAAAAATATTGTGTAGGTATTTTCAAAGTAGTTATGCAAATGTGTCCCCCAATTCCCATTTAAAGGAAGAGCATAACCTTGAAATTAGTATTTTACATAAAGAATTTAATAGAATAGAAAAAAATCAGAATATGAAACCAAAAATAAAGTAAAGAATGTTACCCCACCCTGTTAAATTGGTCACGCACCGCCACTGAATTTTTTAAAACTTTTTCCTTCTTACATGAAGTTAACATTAAAGTCTCTGACAATAATAACTCATTACTAACTTTATGAGAAAGGCATTTTTCAGAGCTATATTAAGATCTGCGCTTTGCAATTATTCTATGCACAACACAATTTGCAGTCAAAATAAGGCAGTTCATAAAAGTATTGAGATATTATAATAAAGAAAGGAAGCCAGTCAATACTGCTTTAGAGTTACCTGAATTCTGGTCTTTATCAGTTGCATCCCTGACAGATGAAGTAGGTTCATTTTTTACAAACCATGTCTTGCTGTCAACTTCATGTGGTTCTTCAGGTGGACCTACAACATAATAAGAGTAGGGAATTAATATTTATGAATCCTTGGACTAATTAATTGAAGAATGTTTTAATATCAAAGTAACATCAGTAGATCAAGGGGTAATTTTGAGTTGGGGCTTAGAAAAGTGGGCGGAGCATCACTTTAATGTACTCATCTGCATGAATGTTTAATCAGGAGATAACATCAAACGTCTCCGGCATTGATTGGTGGAAAGCACAGAAAGATGTACTTGAAATTGAAAGCACCTACTAGAGGTCGACCAAGAAGTCATGGAAATGTGAGGAGTGCGCTAGTGTCGTCATGTACAGTCAGTTTTTGATATAATAGACCACAGTCAAAAAACACAGTGTGGTTCTTTGGTTATTAATCATTTTATTTTTAATAACTTCTAATTGTTTTGTTACAGGCAACACTGAACCTGATAAGAAATCACTAATAATATACGATAATATCTTAACATTATTATTTATTGATCATTCATAATAATATTCTTTAAATCTAAATCGATTTTCTTCTTTCTTAATCTATTTTTTTCTTCCTCTTTATTTCTGAGTTTGATTTGTATTTAGGACAGTTGTGACTATAATTTGTATTGTATAAAAACAAACAAAACAGGAAACCTAACAAATTGTTAACCTTTTTGATGTTGTTATTCGTGAGATTTGACGTAACTGCGCATGTCATACAAACTAGAAATGGGTATTGTCTTAGCACCCGGCACTACTCGGAAGTTCCGATTTTAAACTAAGTTAAGCTTTCCGTTTCTCCCGTGTTCATGACTTCTTGGTCGACCTCTAACAATAAAACAGTTTAGAAGTGGGACTGCCTATTCAGCTTCCATTGAACCTGTTTTTAGCACTTTTATCTGGTAAAATCAAAATTAAGGAACCAGGTAGGAATAGAAAGGGCGTCCAAATCAATATTTTAAGTATTTCATAAGAAAATTTGATTTTAATCAGCCCAAGTATCAATAGGTGTTTGTATTTATAGTAAGCACTCCACTGCTGGTAGCGCCACTAAAAGAGTACCCTCCTTAGAATAATACTATATATAGAAGGAGGATCACTGATAACATTGAAGCCAACTTTGATTGAGCCCATAATCCGCGTTCCAAAAATTCATTTTTGAAATTTGTGACGTCATAACTCTAAAATTATTTGCCTTCGGTTTTTTAATTTAATTTTTATTAAATTTTAATTATTGATAGTTAGTTTCGTTTATTTTAATATTTTTATTGTGTTTTATCTTATTTTTAGCTTGAAATATGCTAAAAATAATGTTTATTATATCATGCCATGCAAGGTGAAAAAAATGACGTCAGAGTGAAACGTTAACAATAACCAATGGCAGGGTTTGTCTTCTTGATGTTTGTTAGCGGGCTTTGAATCGTTACTAAAGCATGGCCAACCTTCTCCAGTTTAAATGAAAAAAAAAAAAAAAAAAAATAGTGTTGTTATGTTGGCAACCCTTAGTTATAGGCTCAACCTCTCGGCTTCAGTCTCTTATCAGTAATTGCATGGGATTCCGATTCTATGCTCCTATATATAGTATTAATCTAAGGTCCCCTCACCCTAGGCTACCACGGTATCAGGCAGCGCCACCAAACAAGTGACTAGAGTTAATCAGTTCTACAATTAGAAAAAACATTCGAAGAAAGCTCTAAAAGTTGAAGAAACAGTTGCTGCATGCTTGTATATGTGTAGTTAGTGGCTACACTGTATCCTAACCTGAGTTGTAACCTAAATTATTGTTATATAGAAAACTCAGGTTTTATGTTAATGCTCTTTCAAATAAACTACTTATATAAAGTGAGTTATATTAATGAGTGTTATATCATAATATAAATACAATACAGTATATTTAAACTCATGTAAACTGAAACAAAGAGAAAGGCGTTGTTCAATTCACTCACTTCTACACATAATAAGACTTATTGGTAAATCTGTAGAGACAGGGGGCCACGCCGTTTGAGGTTAGATTTGATATGTTTTAAACTTATAGTTGCCCTAGAGTTTTTAATGGCCGCTTGGCGGTGCTCCGCTCATTTTCTGAAGAAAAACAACCCTCCAGCATATAGACCAGGTGGTGGTCCAACTTGATCAATGCTAATTTCAATTTAACCTCAAACGGCGTGGCCCACGGTCTCTAAAGATCAACCGGCTTATCTAGTCGAAAATATTGATATATCAAGTAGAGGAATATTTTAAAAAAGTTACCTGAAGGGGAAGTTGAAGAGGTGGAGCCGTAGATAATAGCAGCTGTCTCGTCGAAACATTTAAACTCCCCGTCCATTAGTCTCTCCATGATAAAGTTGAATAAACTAAGTAGTATTTATTTACTTACTACACAATAATCCACCCAAACAGTGTTTAGTCCAATATAAAAGCCCAAAGAACAAAGCAATAAACTCGCTTATCTAGCTATAATGACCAAGTTCGGAATAGAGGAAAATGTTCAATTACGAATAAGAACGGCAACTAAAATATTTCTCGGTAAAGTTTATTCACTGAGTTAATACAAATAACAATAAAATCTAAACATTTAAAACATGCTATAACTATGATGCTAACCTAAACTCCTAAACCTGACTACTGACTACCTGACATGGGACATGAACCCTGTTGCCGCCAGTGTTGCCAGTGTTGTGAGTGCCAGTGTTGCCTTTTTGTGTCTCATAATAATGAACGGATTTTGGATTTTTTTGTCTTATTATAGATTTAATAAAACCGGAAGAGAAACTACACTATAATTTAGCCCCTAATCCTACTGTCTACCTCATTCGTACTGTCCGATTTCTTTCTTTAAAACTTCCTTTTTGTAGGATTTGTTTTTTTGAAGTGAAACTTCTTTGGCGGCGGTAGAGTGAATTTTTTCATATAGTGACATCGTGTAACGAAGTTTGCGATTCGAGACTCGTCCAAGTGTAACATTTTTACAGATTAATTGTATTATATCTATTTAAAGACCAGAAAATCAAAACAAACATCAAACATTTATTTTTATTGGAATAAATGTGGTTGCCTTAGCGTAACATTATTTTTTGTTTCAATTAAATTTCCCATAACCATTTCTTAATCCTGAAATATTAAATTTGTCAAAAAATGAAAGAGAGCAATGCATCTAGAACTAAAGTTTCACTTCTAATGCGTGAGAGCCTCACACATATTTTTATTTTATTTTTTACAGAATTTGTCCTTTTAACAGGATCTGTACATTGTAAAAAAAATATATATGTGTGAGGCTCTCACGCACTAGAAGTGAAACTTAAGTTCTAAAATGCATTGCTCTCTTTCATTTTTTGACGAATTTATTATTTCAGGATTAAGAAATGGTTATGGCAAATTTAAATTTAATTAACAAAAAAATATTGCTACGCTAAAGCAACCACATTTATTCCAATAAAAATAAATGTTTGTTTTGATTTGCTGGTCTTTAAATAGATATAATACAATTAATTAATCTGTAAAAATGTTACACTTAAGGGGCCCATACACGGTCCAACTTGTTGTACAACCAAGTTGAACAACCAAGTTGGACAACTTGGTTGTACAACTAAAAACAGGTTTCATAAACATCAGTCTTAACTGTAGTAAATCTGGCACTTGCTTACTTTATTATTAAAAAATAATATATTGAAAACTAACTACTTGCGTTAAAAATTTAAATGTCAGTAAAAACTGAAAACAATTATTTTATGTACAATGATTATTGCTGCGTGTACAGAAAAAAACTAAAGAAAAGATAAATGTTGGCAACAAATTGGCTGCAAAAACGACAAAAATTTTCACACACAAATTTGTTGAATGAACCTAGACCATGAACACCGGACGATTATACCAACTTTCTGGGAATGAATGATATTATCATGAACTCCTAGAAATGGTTACACCTTTTATTATAAAGAAAAATACCTTGATGAGAGATGCAATATCAGTAAATGAGCGTCTTACAACACTTTGATTTCTTGCTACAGGTCAGTCTTTCGAGGATTTAAAATTTTTGACAGCAATTGCTCCTCAAAAAATTGGCCAAATTTTGCTGGAATGTTGTGAAGCAATTATTTAAGTATTAAGAAGGAAAGCAATTATCCAGTTGCCAAGAAGCCAAGCAAAATGGAAGAAGGTCTCTAATGATTTTGAACGAAAATGGAATTTTCCAAATTGCATAGGCATAGATGGCAAGCATGTAGAAATAAAAAAAAACCTGACACTGGCTCGTATTATTTCAACTTTAAAAAAACGTTTAGCGGTGTATTTCTTGCAATAGTGAATGCAAATTATGAATTTATGATGGTTGAAGCTGGGGCAAATGGAAGTCTCAGATGGAGGTGTTTATTCAAATAGCAAATTTAATTCAAAATTAGAAGAAAATAGTTTACATATATACCTCATCCAGAAGAACTAACTCTTGGAAACTATGGAGAAATGCCATTTGTGTTAGTAGGCGACGATGCCTTCGCACTGAGCAAAAATTTTATGAAACCTTTCAGCGGTTCATCGAACAATGATCAGGAGATTTTTAATTACATATTATCACGATCTAGAAGCAATGTAGAAAATTGTTTTGGAATTTTAGTAAGAGATTTCGCATTTTATTTACCTCTATAAATTTAGCTCTGCAAAAAGTCGCAAAAATTGTGTTAACATGTTGCAACCAACATCATTTTCTTATAAAAAAAAAACTAAACTATCATATCTTCAAGGAAGTGCCGATGTAGAAAATATCAATACAGGGCGTATACAAGGTGGTCCTTGGAGGTCGGAACAGCAGCAGTTAGTACATTTATAACCAACTCATAGTAGAAATCGGTCAGATAGTGCTAAAGAAGCAAGAATCAAATTTTGTAATTCTTTCAATACGGTTGGAGCAGTTCCTTGGCAGTGGAAAATGGTTGGTCAAAAAGCTCCAATACCGATTAACGAAGGCAAATAAAAATCACCAAGGTTATATCAAAGGCAGATTTCTTATTTTACAATTGATAAGTTCTTATTAATTACGTGTAATTAAAAATTAATAATAATTAAATTAAAAATTTAAAAATATAGATCATATATGTAACTGAGCTAAGAAAGCACATTTGAATAAAGTAATATGTAATAACAATGAATGACTCAAATTCCCTTATATTTTCCTAATTGCTTAATACATACAAAAGTAATGAATAAGCATAAATATTCAATTATGATCTTCAAAATAATAAACATTGAAAATATGTTGATCATAGGACAGTGCTGCCCAACAAAAATATATACAAATCATAAATATAAATATAGTCCAACAAATCTTAGGACCGATACAAACTAATGTTGGTATCAAAGTTGTACAACTCGCCCATACACAGTTCAACTCGTTTGTACAACATATAGCCACGCCCACAAATATCTACGGCGTTTAGATTGTATCAACATGTTTGTTAAACCTGAAAATTAGTTGACAAACCAGCCCACACACGGTCCAACTTGTTGTACAACCGACCCAAGTTGTACAACAAGTTGGACCGTGTATGGGCCCCTTTAGACGAGTCTCGAATCGCAAACTTCTTTACCGTTACACGATTTGAAAAAATTCACTCTACCGCCGCCAAAGAAGTTTCACTTCAAAAAACATCACTTTTGGGCGTGTATCTTTACAATTTTCAAATACTACGCTTTTTACCATAATACTCCTTGAGGTAAATCTTGTAGAGAAAATAATTTTTCTTGACTGATATCAATCCCAGCTGTGTACAACAAACCCCTGGTGTTCAGTCAAATTTCAAAATTCTACGTCCCTGTCACTTATTTTATTAGTCAATCCATTTATATGATCTCTATCAACGCTCAATTTTAAAGGAATTTGGTGTAGCAAGCTAAAATTAGTAGTCGACTCTCTACAACATATTATAGAGCTGGGATTGATATCAGTCAACAAAAAATTCTTTTCTCTACAAGATTTGCCTCAAGGAGTATTATGGTAAAAAGCGTAGTATTTGAAAATTGTAAAGATACACGCCCAAAGTGATGTTTTTTGCGAATATCTCAAAAACGAAGCTGTTCCGGATCCATGTTTGTATGAACTTTTTTCATATTTTATGATTTTGGTAGTATTCATACTACGGAAAGATTTAATTTTAATTTAAATCAAATTATAATTATTATTAACTACGGGAAACAGACAAAGAAAAATACACTCCAGCACCGGGATTTGAACCACGGGCCAAATATAAAGGCCCTTTGTTCAAATCCCAGCGCTGGATTGTATTTTTCTCTGTCTATGAACTTTTTTGTTCAGCGTCAAATTTCCTATAAGAACCCAAAGTGTTGTGGTTTCGTTCGGGGAAACCTTTTTTGCATTTGTATAAGAATTGGTTGTGATCCTGACCGAAAAATTTCCACAATCCAACGACGCATAAAGATAATAATCTTCTCTCTCGATAATAAATTTTATGTTCTGTTACATTTAAAAATGTTGAATTTTTAAAATTTGACCACAAAATTCCAGAGCTTTCTTCTCTTAATCGAGGAATGTTAGAAGTGTGGCGAAGTCAGGAAAAACTTCTACTTTTCATAAGCATTCAAATGGCACAATTAAAGTTTAAGATCAACAGACTAGTGTTTGAATTATGGTGGATTGAATGTTACCATGCATGAAATTATTCGTTATGATCTTAAATCTTAACATGATTATTATTATTTAATTATTTTTTTAACATGATCTCAACCAATTCTTGAACAAAAGCAGAAGTTTTTCCTAAATTTGCCAAACTTCTAACATCTCTCAATTAAGAGAAAAAAGCTCTGGAATTTTGTGGTCAAATTTTAAAAATTCATAATTGTTTAAATGTAACAGGACGTAAAAGATCCTTAGCAGCTGATAATTTAAAAATCAATGAGTGATTCTGAAAGGAGTTTTTTTGCTCTTTAACATTGTCCCTTAGCCCAATTTCTTTATCGTATTTAGTTTTTGAGATATTATGCAATTTTTGTGAACCACTCTGAAAAAAAAGAAATAAATCGATATCTCGAGAACTATTGAGATATGGGCATATGCGTGAACCACTCTGAAAAAAAGAAATAAATCGATATCTCGAGAACTATTGAGATATGGGTATATGCTTACTCAACACTTTTCGTTGTATTTGACCCATAGAATTTACCAGTTTCGTTATGATATTTTATCGTAGGTCACCCTGTATATATACACATACAACACACTCACACATTTAATCATAATCCTCTTAAGCAGCCCCTACACGATCAAGCCGCTTGATCAAAACAGTGCGTCAAGCTGATTAACACGACCTTCAAGCAGCCTTGGGGCCCATCAAGCATCCCATCAATCATTTCATCCACACTCATTTGTAGCGAGTTTTTGACTAGTGAACTGCTCCTCCTGGACTGTAATAAATCAGTATTGTGTAGATGTAGATACCATGGTTTCAAATCAGGATTTAGGGTGTCGAGCAGGTTGATTGACGGAATGCTTGATCAAAATCGCTCTAGACTATCAAGCGCTCCGTCAAGCCACTTGACTCATTCAAACTTTCCATCAATCTCCATCAAGGCTTGACTCAAGCATCAAACGGGTTCCTAGACTATCAATCATGCTTGACACCATTGCTTGATTCAATGTTTTGATCAAGCGGCTAAATCATGTGGGGGCTGCTTTACTGATAGGTAGGTCAAAAAGCGATCTTTAAGTAAAAATAATTTGAGGAACAAATATATAAAACATAAATAATATTTTTATTAAAACAGTATATACAATATAAAACATATACAGGGATCTGAGTAAAATTTGCATAACATTCTTAAAAAGTAACATACATCAACAGAGTGCATAATTTAACAGATTTAATTATAATAATAAATTAACAAAATAAATTAATTGCACATTAATTATATATTTTTATTATTATACTATTAATTTGTATTTGGAAATAATTTATATTTATACATATATAAATTATATTGACTAGATTAAAGTATACACTCATACATTTTAATTTGTGACTAGAATTAAAAAAAAAAGTCAGTATGACAAACCTGAACAAAATTTTTGTCATGTACATACTGAGACAAAATTTTAAATCTAATATTTCATTTTATTTATTTAATTTAAACACAAATAAAAAGTGTTCATCAGGTGATTTTATAAATTTATATTAAGGTGGGATTACACGCTACGATAAATGCTAGCAATTTATCGTTATAACGGAATTGAAAATATAATAAATACGTAAATAAATTGCGAGTAAACAGAACATTGTAACGACGTAATGGCAGGTTGTAGCATGTACACAGTTGCAGTCATCTGTCGCTACGACTTGCATTGGCTGTTCATAGGAAATATTGTTTTGAAATATTTTTTTTTCTTCTTTGTGAATTGTTATGATTTATGGTAGTGTGTAATCGGTACTCACTCTTTTGATTTATTTATAACACTAAATTGTTACAATCACATCCTAACGATTTATCCTAGTGTGTAATCCCGCCTTTATAAATACTTTCCTATTTTTTTTGGATTTTCAGATAAATCAGTTTTATTTTCTTAAACATAACGAAAACTAGATTTTTCCAGGAGAAACGACTTACATATGATTAGATTTGTATTTAAATTGACTACAATTTACCATTTTTTTAATCAATATTGTCGGAAACGTTATAAAGATTTTTTTTTTTTACGTTTGAGCTCCAAATCTCGATTTCGCTCTTGGGAGATGATTTTTCTGAACATTAATGCTAAAATGAATCGAGTTTAACCTAGTAGATTAAGGATCCGTTCAGACCAAAGAAAGACATTTTTAAAAACCACTTATTTAGACTAAGTGGGCCTCAAATCATGTTCAATCCATAAAAATCTCAAAATTCAATTTTACATCATAAAAATACTTTTCTACTTATATGAGAAAAAAAGTACAGTAATACATTAATTTTTAAATGGCAAATTGGCCCTTTAACAGAAAATACATATACCAATCAGCTATTATTATTTTTACCAAATGAAAATGTGAAAAGCATTAATTTTAAGAAGTTATTGTGTGAAATAAAGTTTCAGTTGTGAATTAAGTTTGTGAATAACTTTTCAACTGGTTATTTGATTTCAACTTCTAAGATTTTATTTCTACCAATAGCATGTAGAGGTGCTTCAGTAAAACTTAATTTTTTTCCTAAGGTAATTCTTTTGTATAGTAATAATCAAGAAAAGTTTGAAATTAAGTAGTTTTTACAAATAATAACTCCAAAGTGACAATAGTTGATGTCCAAACAATAATTTTACTGATTTATAAAGTTTCTGTTAATTATCTCCTGCATGCAGGCTATCTCTTCACGTATGTCATTCTTCAAGACTTCTAGGGTTGTGTGAAAAAGTATATATCGGACTTGACAGAGAAAAAAAAACTTTTGAGGAGCCAACGAATGTTTGCTAGTGTTGGCTACTACGTATCAATAATATAAAATAATAACAAATAAAAAAATAGTTCATAATTCGTCCCCCTTATGCCAGAACCATAAATGTGCAAATTTTCATATTCTGGGTTTATTAGCTATTTGGTTTGGCTAATTTTTACTTGTTGTTTTATAATCTATGTTGTGCCAGAACCCCAAATTCGTGCCTGCATTGTATCAGCTGTTATTGGGTAAGGCAGTTTGATGAATCTGAAATACTGAAACAATAAATGTGCATTTTCAGGAAGAAGGGGGGAGGCTAGGGCTAAAAACAAATTGTCTGACTAATAAGCCCAATACCATGTTGCTGTACATAAAAAAAATAATAATCAAAATAGAATAGCTGTCACAAACATTAAAACGCCATTTCCCAACAATGTGGAATTTGCACATGCATGGTTCTGGCATAAGGGGGACAATATGATAATGACCTACAGGGATACAAGGTAAAAGGGACTCCCCTTACAGTAAGAAGTATTGTTAGAAATTTTGTCCTATTTGTCCTGGACCGATTTGTCATTATCATGACAAATGTCTGTTTCATTCTCTTTTAAATATTGATTAAGTTTCAAATCAATATTTCCACATCACTGTGGGTTTAGTATTTTTCAACGGCTTAAGCTCTGAAATCAAGTTTTCTGAAAAAAATATGAAAAACAGGAAATTTACATTTAATTTAAAATAGTATTTGACGAGTAAATTGTGAATGTCATTTAAGGAAATTTGCCTTTAACCATTTCTTCTTTCAGAAGCTAATTTGAAAATAAAGTACTTCTTTAGATTGTTACTCTCCTATGTTTTTTTTTTTTTTTTTTTAGAATATAAATGGCTTTGACTAAATAACTACTAAGACAAAAGGGATATTTAGTCCAATGTACTTAGGGACAAAGGAATATCTCACTTCTGTTTTTATAAGGGGAGTAACAATCTAAAGAAGAACAGTCTGTACACCTTCTTTAGATTGTTACTCCTCTCTGTTATTTTTTATAACGGAAGTAAGAATCTAAAGAAGAGCCGAAAATAATATAAAACTTAGGTTTGGCATTATAATTAGTTGCTTTCAAGATGGTAATAACCCAGGGGCAGTGGCGTAACTATGGGCCCGCATCGCGGTGCCACCGGTTGCCAGGTGCCAGGGGGCCCCCAAATCCAAAATAACATGAAATTACTATTTAGATTTAGAGCATAATCAAAATCTACACAGATAGCTTCCTTTTTTGCTTATCAGTTTTCTTTGGCGAGGGACCCCAAAAAGTTCTTGCAGGGGGCCCCCAATGCCCTAGCTATGGAGATGGTAATGATTAGTAGACCTCGGTAAGGCTGGAAAGCCTCAGAAGCTCATGAAGGTCAATGAAAGCTTGAGATTATTGAGTCACATGTAACTGATAACTACAGTATGAGGGTAATTTTTTTTAACCCTTAAATGCTAATGGTAATTGGATGGCTGGTATTACTAAACCTTCGTCAATTTGACTAACATATGCAGAAAATAAATTTTTTCCGAGGCTGTGAAATAGTAACTTTAGAGCCTAAAAAACATAGCTAAAATCCATTTTTTCATTACATGGACTTAAAAAATCTTTTCATAACTCTTAGCTGTAAAGAAAAAATCTTTTACGTCCTGGGAACTAAAAGATTTTTATTTTCTGGCGGGTAGTTGTCAAAACTTAACTTAGTTGTTAGTAGCACTGCAGCCTTGTAAAAATGCTTCTAGTACGATTAAAATCCGCTAGATGTCAATGCGTTTTATTTATCTTTTCTTATAGTGTAACCACTTTTTAAGGTTTCTTTTTTTAAGTCTTAAGTATGTACTAATATTTGTTATTATTATATATTGATTAGTGATTAATATTTAATGTTTTTTCATTGTCTGCTACCTCGGAAAAAATAGCATATGCTACGCGACTGTGAAGTGTTTTTTCTTTACCTTGGAAATATTTACTGTCTTGCTTCGCTCGACAGTAAATGTAATTGCCGCGGTAAAGAAAAAACTCACTTCACAGCCTAGTAACATAATATACTATTTTTGGTTGAAACTACACTTTTATAAAGAGAAAACTAATAAGAACTCATTATTAAATCTTTTAGTGAGATATACAAACATTTGATGACAGATTACTTAGTAGGAACATCAGAAGAATCTGAAATTGAGTGAACATTAATGCACCAGGTCCCATGCCCCAGGCCAAAAGCCCTAGGCCCTTTGCTAAGTGCTCCAGGCCCCAGATTATCGGCCACTGGTCTCTGGCCCAAGGCCAATTACCCTAGGCCCATTGCCCCTTACCCCTAGGCCTATTGCCCCTTACCCCTAGGCCTATTGCCCCTTACCCCAGGCCCATTTTCCCAGGCTATAGGCTCATTCGACGACTAATTAATTCCCTACGTTTATTACTAAACGTTAGTCAAATCGACAAAGTAGCTTTGACGGGATTTGCCAGAAAACGAGTGTATGCTCAAAAGGACTTCTACTGCTACACTAGTAGGTGTGTTACTAACCAGTGCAAGCACTGCAGAAGGATGGGGTACCCATCACCATCGCATACGAGCGTAAAAGGTTAAGGTTCAAACTATGCTCGTCGATTCGACTACCATTATGACACTTATACGATTTTGAGTAAACATTTAGGCCCAAAATTTATTTTCCAGTTTTTGATCCAGCTAGTGCGTTATTTTGATGCTGAACATCTATACAACAAGAATATATATATGAAAAGTAACTAACAGGACGAGTAACTATTGTGACTTGTATACTAAAACATGGCGGCCAAGCTGCCCTAATGTATTAATGCTTTCAAAGAAAAACATAAGTTTTCTGTATACTACTGGGGTATTCCCAAAAAATATCAACAGCTTTAAATGCACTTTTAAGTACTAAAATTAATAGATGAATCTTTTGAATATATAAATTTAAATTTCTCCTTCCTAAGAAGGATATTCAAGAATCTAACCACATTGAAATAACAAATTTTAACTGTATATATAAAATGTTTGTAGGATTGTAGATTTTTTAATTAAGAGGAGTGCAAGTAATGCTATTTTTCAACTTGCGGACAGTGAAAATGTCACTATTTTAAAAAAAAAAATAACCCATGTGTGTTGTGAGTTGTGACTTTTGACACTCAGATTGGCCAACCTAAATGAGGAAAAAAATAAAGCCACTAGGCCTGTGGTAGGGGTGAGGCTAGTGACATTTTTGTTCGCCTAGTTGGCCCAACCTTCTAGAATTCAAAATGCTGGCCTCTCATTGGCTCCCCACTAGGGTGGGCCTTAATAATGAACATTTTTTAATTTTAGCTCCCAACCCCTAACATTGTGCGAATACATGAAAAAATGATTTTTGAAAAGTTTCAGGTCAATCGGAAAATTTTAAATGGTGCCGCTTTTTATTTGAAAATTGGTATATAAAAAAATCAATAAAATAGCGATTTTTTCTAGAAAATTTCAAAATATCACGTTCATAATGCAATATTATTCGTGTGTGTTTATTATTTACATAAATGATATACTTATATTAACTAATATAACTCAAAAGTAAGTCAATAAGTAAAGAGATAAAATATTTAGAGATATACATACATAGCAAAATAGTGAAAATTGGGAAAAAATTTTGTTTTTCGTATGAATTTCGTAATTAATTTAATCATATGAACAATATTTAATGTTTTAACATGCATTAAATGGTACTACAGGTTATGTGCTTCATATTAATACGTATTAACAATGCATGCCTATCATAGTTTTTTTTTAAACTAGTAACATACATACTAGTGAAGTGAATGAAGCTATAACATAAGCCACATTTTGAACGAAAAAGACCGTCTTTTGAGTTTGAATATCTTTTATGCATTATTTTTTATTTTGGATTGCAAACAAGGAATAAGGGTTTTGGGGGTCGCTGATTACGAATTTGAAGTCAAAAATAAAAAATTAAAAAAAATGGCTGCCCTAGGATGGCGGGAAAAATCTTCCGTTTTATACGAAATTCGTGATAATTATACATAAATTAAGAACTAAACATCTAACCAAAGTATTTTTGGAGGTCGCTGATTATGAATTTAAGGTAACAGTACAAAATAGTAGAAAAAATGTTTGATTTTATTAAAATATTCATAAAGCAATAACGTGGGTTGTATAACATACATAATAAAATAACAAAAATAGTGGAAATAGAAATAAATTGGAATTATTCCGTTTAAATTTGGATAACCCCCTTTTTTCCCCTAACCCTTCTTTTAGGTACTCTCATCTACCTTACCCCTAATTTGCATTCTTGAGCCTGAGCCCTTGGCCCTGAGGCTCAGGAATGCACACTAATCCTAGTAATCCTTTGCTCAATAAAAATTAAAGTATTGGAAAAAATCTTTTATTTTATTAAAATATTAATAAAGCAATAACATATGAAAAAAATAGCAAAAGCAGTGAAAAAAAAAAAGAAATTTAAAACTAACTATGTAAAACTAACTATGTACAAAAATATTACATAATTATATATTACAAACGAAAAACTTCATAAAAAATCATTTTGCAACTTATTTTTCCTTTCATATAAACTTTTTTCAAGTTCCTTGTTTCGTGTATCCGGAAGTTTAAATTATAATTTGATCATAATATATTCATTGTTTTTCACTGCTTTTGCTATTTTTGTATTATGTTATTAAAGAATTACTAGGATTAGTGTGCATTCCTGTGCCTCAGGGCCGAGGGCTCAGGCTCAGGAATGCAGATTAGGGGTAAGGTAGATGAGAATACCTAAAAGAAGGGTTCAATTAAGAATATACTGAAACAAACTATAACTAACATCGTAAACTAGAAACAATTAAAATATTTGAATGTATAACATCCAAATTTAAACGGAATAATTCCAAAAAAAAATGTATTTCCACTATTTTTGCTATTTTATTATGTACGTTATACAATGCTCACGATATTGCTTTATGAATATTTTAATAAAATCAAACATTTTTTCTACTATTTTGTACTGTTACCTTAAATTCATAATCAGCGACCTCCAAAAATACTTTGGTTAGATGTTTAGTTCTTAATTTATGTATAATTATCACGAATTTCGTATAAAACGGAAGATTTTTCCCGCCATCCTAGGGCAGCCATTTTTTTTAATTTTTTATTTTTGACTTCAAATTCGTAATCAGCGACCCCCAAAACCCTTATTCCTTGTTTGCAATCCAAAATAAAAAATAATGCATAAAAGATATTCAAACTCAAAAGACGGTCTTTTTCGTTCAAAATGTGGCTTATGTTATAGCTTTATTCACTTCACTAGTATGTATGTTACTAGTTTAAAAAAAAACTATGATATGTATGCATTGTTAATACGTATTAATATGAAGCACATAACCTGTAGTACCATTTAATGTATGTTAAAACATTAAATATTGTTCATATGATTAAAATAATTACGAAATTCATTCGAAAAACAAAATTTTTTCCCAATTTTCACTATTTTGCTATGTATGTATATCTTTAAATATTTTATCTCTTTACTTATTGACTTACTTTCGAGTTATATTAGTTAATATAAGTATATCATTTATGTAAATAATAAACACACACGAATAATATTGCATTATGAACGTGATATTTTGAAATTTTCTAGAAAAAATCACTATTTTATTGATTTTTTTATATACCAATTTTCAAATAAAAAGCGGCACCATTTAAAATTTTCCGATTGATCTGAAACTTTTCAAAAATCATTTTTTCATGTATTCGCACAAAGTTAGGGGTTGGGAGCACAAAATTTCAATACTTTTTTTTTCACCCCTATGATGAAGGCCCACCCTACTCCCCACCCTAATTTTTCGTATTTTCCCACGCTGTCAAAAGTCTCAACTCTAAAAGTCATAAAAACTTTATTTTTCCCAGCATCAAAGAATAAATTAAACTAAGGTGTTTTTAGATTGTAAATAAAAGAAATAAACTTTTAAAAATCAAAAGAACTTTGAAATTTGTAAATTATATAAAAATATAAATCTAACCTTTTGGAGGACCTTTCTTCGGTGAATGTTTCTTCATAGACGAACTTCTACCACATATAGGACTCAAAACAATTGGCTGTAAAACAACATATTAGCTAAATAAAAAACAAAAAGATAAAATAACGGTAATTAAAATACTTGCTAAATTAAATTGTTACAAAAAAATTTAAGAGTGTATATAATAGTCACACACACCTTCCGAGAAGTAGTTGGTCTAGAAGCAGGACAACCACTGCCAAGCCTTGCAGATTTACACCGGTTCAATAGAGGCTAGAAAAAAATAATAAAAGTGTTATATAAAAACAATTGCAGCAAGTTTAATTAGAGTAATTTTGTCAAATATGTAGGGGAGATTCTCTACCGCTGATGATAAAAACAATGGAACACATATACAACTATCCCTGATAATAAAAACAATGGGATACATATACAACTATTGCTGATGACAAAAACAATGGAATACATATAAAACTATCCCTGATGATAAAAACAATGGGATACATATACAACTATCCCTGATGATAAAAACAATGGGCTACATATACAACTATCCCTGATGATAAAAACAATGGGATACATATACAACTATTGCTGATGATAAAAACAATGGGATACATATACAACTATTGCTGATGACAAAAACAATGGAATACATATAAAACTATCCCTGATGATAAAAACAATGGGATACATATACAACTATCCCTGATGATAAAAACAATGGGCTACATATACAACTATCCCTGATGATAAAAACAATGGGATACATATACAACTATTGCTGATGATAAAAACAATGGGATACATATACAACTATCCCTGATGATAAAACAATGGGATACATATACAACTATTGCTGATGACAAAAACAATGGGATACATATACAACTATTGCTGATGACAAAAACAATGGGATACATATACAACTATCCCTGATGATAAAACAATGGGATACATATACAACTATTGCTGATGACAAAAACAATGGGATACATATACAACTATTGCTGATGACAAAAACAATGGGATACATATACAACTATCCCTGATGATAAAACAATGGGATACATATACAACTATTGCTGATGACAAAAACAATGGGATACATATACAACTATTGCTGATGGCAAAAACAATGGGATACATATACAACTATTGCTGATGACAAAAACAATGGGATACATATACAACTATCCCTGATGATAAAACAATGGGATACATATACAACTATTGCTGATGACAAAAACAATGGGATACATATACAACTATTGCTGATGACAAAAACAATGGGATACATATACAACTATCCCTGATGATAAAACAATGGGATACATATACAACTATTGCTGATGACAAAAACAATGGGATACATATACAACTATTGCTGATGGCAAAAACAATGGGATACATATACAACTATTGCTGATGACAAAAACAATGGGATACATATACAACTATCCCTGATGATAAAACAATGGGATACATATACAACTATTGCTGATGACAAAAACAATGGGATACATATACAACTATTGCTGATGACAAAAACAATGGGATACATATACAACTATCCCTGATGATAAAACAATGGGATACATATACAACTATTGCTGATGACAAAAACAATGGAATACATATACAACTATCGCTGATGATAAAAACAATGGGATACATAAAATAACATTTGGTTCGTTCTTCAATGTGCATGTTAGGACAATGATGAATAAAAATGGACTGGTACGACAGTTCATGTTTGTAACTGCAACAGGCTGAATTCCAATGTACCAAATAGCAGATAAATGACGGTAAGCTGATTCATATGAATTTAATATAAGATAAAGGAGATGAAAACAAATCTTCAAAATTCACACTAGCAGTAGTGGTTTCATGTTTCACAGACGTGACTGAAACCAGCACTGTGGGCTAGGTCTCGGTTGTGCATGCACAATAATGAACTGATAAGGCAACGAGACCAAGAAGAACAATAAATTAAATTAGAATCCACCAGGTGATAACGATGATATGATAGCTGGTGATGGCAGGAAGGTTGCTAAAAATATTGAAACCAGACTCAGCTGTGACAAGAAGTGTCACAGAAAAAAAACTCCTTTTGCCCTGGAATTGTGATTGGCAAGAGTTCAAAGTACATAATTGTCAAAGATACAAGAACCTCCCCTACTGTAAACAGTAAAGTAGTATTTAATTAGAGTTTTGAAAAATATATTGGGAGCTAGGTAGGTAAGGGTTCTCAGGAGAGAGTTTAAAGGAACACAGGAAAAATTTAAAAACAATTTTAAAAAATCTATTCATATTTTACGATTTTGGTAGTATTCATACTACGGAAAGATTAAATTTTAATTTAAATCAAATTATAATTATTAACAACTACGGGAAACAACCAGAGAAAAATACACTCCAGCGCTGGGATTTGAAACACAGGCCTCTATACTGGAAATATAGAGGCCTGTGGTTCAAATCCCAGCGCTGGAGTGTATTTTTCTCTGGTTGATTCCCGTAGTTGTTAATAATTATAATTTGATTTAAATTAAAAAATCTAGCTTTTTCTGCTAAGCCTGCATAGGTTAAGAGCATCAAAATATGTAAAGAAACTACAAACTGAACTAAATTTTGTTCAGCAACTAGTCATTTTTTTTTCTTTTTTTGTTGTCAGCAAATTTTCAAAGAAACTTAAGCTATTGCAATGGCTTCAAAATTTTTGTAATGCCAATTTTTGAAATTTTTCTCCATGGAAATCCGTTTTAGACATTTCTTAATCGATTTCTGAAATTTAGCACTTTTTTTATGTATGTATGTATGTATATATGTATGTGTCACTCCAGACGATATCTACGCTAGAATGCACCTAAAAAATCCAAACAAATTTTAAAATGTCAATAATATCAAAAGAAAGGATGAGTTTGTTGGCCAGAATTTTTGGAGTTCATTTGGGTGTCAAATTTTGACAATTTAGGGTCAGAAATAGCATAAAAACGTGTTTTTTCCATTTTACCCCCCTCTTATATGAAAATATGACAAAAGTGTACATAACAACAATTACTGTACTCTTTAAGAGCTTTCCAACGACATGCATCTTAAAGAGTAAATACTATTTTGACTTTTGTACCCCGTACCCCTGTGTACCAATTTTTTTTTTTCACCCATCCAAATTCTAAACCAAAATTTTCCTATATTATCATAAGTCAATTATACACAGATTTCTTTGAAAATTCGCTCATTAAGTCATGGTGCATGACTTCTTTTTGTTTTGTTTTTTCCAGCATTGGCATTCAAGCAGTCCAACATTAAACTTTCCATTCTTCAACATATATTCTTCACTGAAGAACAAAAATTTTACTACTGCCAACGTAGGTACCAAGATCAAAGATTTCAGCACAATTATTTGATTATTATTGATATTGTTATAATTCAATAAACTTAAATTTAGTTCAGCTGTAAAAAGTGAAGCTAGAAAATCTGGTAAAAAAAAATCGCTGATAATGAATACAAATTTTCAATATAAATTTGCAGTAAATTGTCTACTAATTAAAAAAATGTCTATTGAACTAATCATTTTCTAAATATTTTAATTTTTAAGCACTACTAAAAGATATGTCCACGACTAAAAAGACTTTAGTCTCATTCCCTCAGCAGAAAAGAGAAAAAAATATATATCTCAGTATGACAAAAATCTTGATGTAAATCTGGACATAAGCTACAATATCGACACAATAACAGACTGAATTAACACACAATTTTATGTTTCAAGCCCTAAGTAGCAATATATTTTAACTAAATGGATTATTATTTTTTTTTTTTCTTTTTTTTTACCAAGGTACTATAAAATCTGTTTCTTAAACCTAAATTATTGTGTCACATTTTAGCAACTACAGTAGAGCTATTTTGTACTCTCTATAAACCAATAATTGAGCAGTATTTTTTTCAAAATACAATATTTTACATTGATTATATTTTTATTTTATTTTAAACAAGGAGCTACAATACTTTAAAACACAATTATCTGCCAGTATTGTGCAGTAAATACCATAAAAAGTCACAATATTTTTTCTCTGAGGTAAAAAAAATAACGACAAAAATCTAGCACTATATTCTATATTGTAAATACCTTTGATGTGATTTCAAGAGTTTCTATTGGTGGGAGTGTTCCGTGCCTCATAATTGATGGGTGTGGATCTACATAACCATGCATAGACCTGAAAACAAATATTTTAGTTATAGTGTTGTAGTATAAGGTTTTTTTTGTACACTAAATTTATAAATTATATGTATATATGACATATATGAGGGCCGTTTGGAAAGGAACCTCCGCTTGGCCACTGTGCGGAAAGTAGTGGGAGTAGCGGTGCTATTATTGCGGCAGTTCAGTCAGCATCATGGTCGAGTGAATGTCATACAAGCGCTAGTTTGGTATTTATAGCATCTTGAAATGTGCGCTGCAATTGAGGAGTTCAAAACCAGAACGAGCCATCCCTCTAGAGTGCTGACCTGAGATACCTTTGTGGGCCAAGACACATGGCCCGTTCTGGTTGTAGATTTACAACTCTTTAAGCAGCTGGAATCAACCCAACACATGCTGTAATCTGTTGAGAAATAATATAACTTAATATAGACCACTATGGCACTCAAATATAAGCTAAAACCAAGTGTAAGCACCACTCAGCCTGTGTTGGCCCAAATGTGAAGTGTGAGCTGTTATAAGGTTTTTTTTACGGCCAAACAATATTCTGCAGCAGGTATTTATCGAGAACTTGGGTAAGAACTTATGAGTGAAGGAGTTGTAGGTGAATTTAAATTTATTTAAAAGTGGACGAAAAAAACATTAATGATGAAGAGAGAAGTGGTAAGCCATCATTAATATGAATTTCCACAGATTTCTAGGACAGTGTTATACGAGGTAGGGAAAGAGAGGTTAGATTAACAGAAGTTCTGTGCTCGATGGGTGCCCAAAATTCTTACCGAGCACCATAAAACTCACTCAAAATTCTCACATCGTATTTGGTGAGGTTTTCAATTGCAGCGCACATTTCAAGATGCTATAAAAACCAAACTAGCGCTCGTACGACCTTAACTTGACCACGACTTGATGCTAACTGACCTGCCGCCAACGTCAATGCAATAATGGTGCCGCTACTCCCACTACTTCCCCCACAGTGGCCAATCGGAGGTTACTTTCCGAACGGCCCTCGTATATATATAACTTTTTAAAATGATATTATATCCGAACCTATGATGATTATAATGAGATGATGCTCTGGTTTCATAAGGTATTGGTGAGAGACGGGGCTGTCTAGGTAGTATTTCTTCAGGTATCCAATTCTGAACCTGTATAGGGTACCAGGATCTACCCAGTCCTCCTGCACTTGTATTTGAACAAGCCCTTGACCATTTATCTGAACCTGTCCTCTTTCTCCTTAAACATAAAACAGTGAACTTCAACTAAATATTTCCTCTTTAATATTTAAACAAATGTAGCGTCAGTTTTTTAGGATATAAGTAAATATGTAGAACAGTAGTCTTTCACCTACTATGATAACACACTGAAGAAGATATAAATGTCGAAACGCATCTGTTTAATTATATGAAATTATGGTGACAATATTGTTGTGTTACTCTTTGTTAACCTCGCTAATCATAATTATAATATTTAAAATAATAAAAAAAAAAATTTTATTGTTGTTTTTCATGTCCCTATATAAAAATTAAAAGGTAAAATTCACTATGTGTTGCTTAATGAAATATTGGTTATATTTAACTCTTTCTTTACTTCTAATTTAACTTTTCCTTAAGGGGCGTTCACATTAGCGAGTAAAACAGGTTAGTACATGGCAAATACTGGTATGGCAAAACACGCCTCGTTTGAACACTTGTACTAGTGCACTCTCCTTGATTAGTCCACTAACCTGGTGAGTAGAGCATTTGCCAGTAGATAGCTCAGGGGGCTATTAACTAGCCCACTAACCTACCCCCTCCCACAATTAACTACTTAACTCGCCTCATGTGAACAATGTGTTTAGTAGATTTGTAGATAACAGGGTGTTCTTTATTTTTAAAAATATATTTTAAATTTGTACAGAAAATGAAGTGATTAGAAGGGGAAAATGTTTTTCATCACTTTAATTAAGTTTAAGTCGAACTTGGTACTTTTTAAAAACTTTTGCCATGATGTCTCCACTAGCCTTGAAGAGAGCTTCTAGCCAGGCACTAACTACTAGCCCACACTGCGTCTGAACATCTACTAACCTAGGCTAGCTACTAGCAAGGCCGATATCTAATAGCCATTAGTCCACTAGCATAGATTTTCACTCGCCAATGTGAACGCCACATTACATCTGCATTGTTAATTTTTGGTAAACTTCAATGATGCATGAGCCAATGTGCTCAAAAACATAATACCAGTTGATGTCAACAAAGGGGTTCTGCAAGTTATAAAATCACTCTTTTTTAGCTTATATGCAAATGTTTTTTAAATTGATTGTGCATGCTCCTGATATTTCATTAAAATATATGTTTAAAGAAGATAAAATAAGATGTTTAAAGAAGTGTGTGAGATTAATAATCTGAAATACTTCAAATATAAAAATATACCTGGAAGATTGCCAAATTTCTTCCTCTGAAGATCCATCTCGGCAATCAGACCATTCACTACGATCTTTAAAAGTACCTCCGTCTGACGAGGCTTCAGAAATAGTTGAGGAATCATCTTCATCAGATACATCTTGCTTGTCTCCCCTCGCCTCAACATCTATGTCTCGAGCTTTCAGATCAATGCCTTTTCCAATTATTCTGTAAAAATAAATTATATTTACTAATTTGTAACAAAATTCATGGTTCCAGAGAAAAAAAAAAATGTTTCATAGAAAATTTGTTATCTCCAGTAGGGAGAAAATACACATTTCCGTCCACTGCACAGTTTTTATTTATTATTTTAATAAATAACAATAATTATTAGCACTTTTAATAGCAGATATAAGAGATTAAATATTGAAAACAAATAAGAATTGGAATTAAACTCAAATAGAAGGTTATTTAGATGCAGGTTATAAACAAAGACAAACATGGTCGAAAAAGCAGTGTCGCCAACCTGATTTCAACAACTTCATTACATTAGCCATTCATTTTCTACTATTTATAAAATTATTAAGTAGCAATCTTTACCTTTTCGCCCTACTTTTACTTTTTGAGTTCAGAGATGAAAAGACTTACTTTAGTCCCTCTAAACTAATTCAAAATCATAACTCTTTCTCCCTACTGGAGATAAAATTTGTTATATCTCCACTCACACTGAACTTGGAGTGATTTCATATTTATAGGACACTTCTTTGTTTTTCATTCCTATATCCACATCTTAGAATTTTTTTTTTTTTTTTTCTGAAAATAATTTTCTTTTAGAAAGTTAAGAGCTTCATATATAAACGTCGTATATGAATTCTAAACTAAACTGAGAGTAGAGATTCCTCTATACAGATCAAAGATGAGTCTGATTCCACTTAAAACCAGTGGAGATAGGCTACGCAAAATTATTAGAGTGCTAGTGCAAGAAACTCCTAAAAATGGTTCTAAGAAAATAGAGGAATGCAAAAACACCGCCGATATTAATTCACAGAAATCTTTTCAGTCAGATCTTTATCCTTATTTCTATGAATTTTTTTAGTTGTAGAGAAATTAGTTACGTATAGAAACACATTTATAGAGAGAATTACCTCGGAACTTATCCTCAATTTAGAGGCAACTAAAGTGGCCTCTTCTGCAGCAAATCAGTAGCGAGAGGAAGCAGCATTGGGAGTGGTCAGTACTTGGATGGGTTTTAAACTAACTGATTTTTTATTATCAATTTTCAAAAAAAAGTATACATTATTTTTATTTAATTTATTAAGTTATTTGAATTTTGGCGGTATTTTTGATAGATGTAAACAAACTTTGACGTTTAACAAAAGTATCACGCAATTTAATAATTATGTTCGCTTATAACTAATTAATGGAATTTCTTCGGATTTTTTATATTTGTTCCTTATTTTTTATCGGTTCCAACACTTTGCTATACATCAAAAACGTATTTATACTTTCAGTATGGAACTGTCAGTTTAAAAATTCAAAAATCGATAACTTCAAAATGGCGGCCAATATCAAAATTAAATTTGGTGGATTTGTTTGTCATACAGAGAGGTACATTTGTGCCAAATGTCAACTCGATCGGACCAATTTTCAATTTTTCCCCGATTTTTTTAAATATTTGCTTACTCAAAAAACTGGGTTCAAGATGACAGAAAATGTTGATTTTTCAGGCGGAACAACTAGAAATAAGGACTGATTGTTTTGCTAAGTATCAACTCTCTAGGTTTAAATTACCCAGGGTGCTACGATGATAACACACATACATACACATACAGACGTCATGCTGAAAACCACTCAGGTCTTAAAAACACCCAAAAGAGATAATTCAGTTGAAACCTTTTCCTACCACAGGTGAGGAAAAGTAAAAAATCGGTTCGAGACAACTCAGACAAACTTTCTCATATACGAGTTTATAATTACTTAACCCAGTATTTTCCATTTATTAGTTTTCAAATGTACATTTAAATATTATTGAACATTTCATCAAAATTTATCATAAAAATAACTTCTCCTGGGCGGGGAATCAAACCCGGGCTCTCTCCCTCCGTGTTTTAAGCTAATTTCTCAGGAACTAGATTTTTCCCGGGAAAACGGCTTATATCGTTGGATTCGTATTCAAATGGACTACATTATAGAATTTTTTAATCAAAATCGTCAGAACCGTTTTCGAGAAATAATTTTTTTTCATGTCTTTTCAGAGTTTTTAGGGGGTAGCGCCCCCAAATTTAGAGCTAAAATTCATTTCTCGATTTCGCCTCGGGGTATGATTTTTCTGAACATGTATGCCAAATTTCGTCAAAATCGGCCCAGTAGTTTAGGCTCCAGGCGTCTGCACAGACGACAGACAGGCAGACATTTTTTAAAAACCACTTTTTTGGACTCAGGGGACCTCAAAACGTGTAAATCCTTCAAAATTTCAAAATTGAATTTTTGCGCCATCACAATACTTTCTCTTTATATGAGAAAGTAAAAACGATACATTTAGGTGCAACTGTATCGCATTTTTTCTTAAAAATATGCTTGCTTACATTGAATATCTCTTTATTTAGTAACAAAGGAGTTAAAATAATTTATCGAAACTATCTTCCAGCCTTTTACAGTTCATACCAAGTCTATTTTTTTTTTTTTTTTTTTTAAATGGACTTACAATAATTGATCTCTCAGGTAAAGAAAAATTTGATGTGTTACTACCAAGGAGTGTTCTAACAAGTTACAATTATAGATTTAATGTTAACTTCAAATAATTAATAAATGAAATTCATCAATCGCCAAAATTTCAAACCTGAGATGTGGAAATCGAGCCCACTGTTTGGTTTCCTCAAGAGCATCTCCAAGAAGACCGTCAATGGGACCATCCTCGTATAGAGCTGCCTCAAACTTTTTCAGCTGATCCCTGAGCATATGAGTCGCTTCTCCATCACTCTCCTAACAATAAAGAACAACATTCGTTCAGCTTAATAAAATTAAAATTTTCAAACACAAACAGGAGAATCTCCGATTATGTTTCTCTAGTTTGTTTGATTAGTGAGTATGACTATTTACACTATCAGAAGTAGAAACTACTGAGGATGCATCAGTAGCAGTAGTCCAGTCAATAAGAACAACAATTATGGATTTCCTTGCAAAAGGTCGGGTATCTACAATTTTTGGAAATGTTGTTGGGACCAATACCACAAGTAAAATTCCAAGTTTGCAGAAAAATAAAACTTGTGTAAGCAGAGTTATATTGAAAAATTGTAGACAGTTTCATTCTTTTTTTCGATTTTTGCTCAATATCTCTGTTTCTATGCATAGGAGAGCAAAAGTAGTTTTAGCAAAAATTAAGCTATTGCAATGGCTTAAAAATTTTTGTAATGCAAATTTTTGAACATTTTTTCCATGGAAATCAGTTTTAGACCATTCTTAATCGATTCCTGAAATGTAACACTTTTTTATGTATTTAGTATATATATGTATGTATATATATTATATGTGTCACTCCAGACGATATCTTACCCTAGGATGTACTTAAAAAGTCCAAACAAATTTAAAATTTCAATAATATCAAAAGATAGGATAGCCAACATAGGCCGTATTAGTTCGTTGGCCAACATTATTTGAGTCCATTTAGGGATCAAATTTTGGGTAAAAAATAGCATAAAAACGTGTTTTTTCCATTTTACCCCCCTCTTATATGAAAATATGACAAAAGTGTACATAACAACAATTACTGTACTTTTAAAGAGCTTTCCAACAACATGCATCTTGAAGGGTATATACAATTTTGACTTTCGAACCCCGTACCCCAGTGTACCAATTTTTTTTGTTTTTTCACCCATCCAAATTTATAACCAAAATTTTCCTATTATCATAAGCCAATAATACGCAGATTTCTTTGAAATTCGCTCATTAAGTCATGGTGCATGACTGGACTTTTTTCATCAATATTGTAGAGGATAAAATATTTTTATCCTCGAGGATTTATAATATTTTCTTTGGGAAAGACAATAAACAAATAACAAGACATCCTCCGGTAATTAAATAAATCAAAATCTGAGGAAAATAAATTGTGACACATGCGGCAGATTTACCAATAATAATTTAGAAAAACTTAAAAGATGGTAGGGAAATTCTGATTTGTTATTTCAATAAACCTTAAAAGACGATCTAGAAAAAGTTGGCTTATCCTTAAGTTAACCAAAGTGAAATACAGGTGATATGATGGTCCACATTTAGAAAATATGGAATTGCAGTGGATAATCTAAAAGAAAGCAAGAACAAGAAAGGGGGAAATTTTAGGGCACAGATCACTAGACTATACTCATGCCATTATACTTTGTAAATCTGACAGCTCAGATTGGCCAACCTATGTGAGGAAATAAATAAAACCACTAGGTGTTTATCTTAAGGTTATCCAGTGATATTTTTGTTTGTCTAGTCAGCCTGACCAACTACCCTCCAAAATCTCGAGCTCTCATTGGTTCCCCTCCCATTTTTTCCAATTTTCCCACGCTGTCAGAATAACTAAGTATAATGGCATGAGTATAGGGGCACAACAACTTGATCAAACCAAGGGTTAAATAATAATTGACAGGTGCCGTCATGCTCACACCACACTTGAGTTGGTGGTAATGATAGAACGTGCGGAGTAGAAGAAAATAAGGGTGTAGCCTGACTGGTTAAGCGGGAAAGACGGTAAATTGGGATACGGATAATCCAGGTTCTTTTGTACTAAAGGTACTTATACACTAGAGATATTTTTACTTAGAGTTGATGTAGCTAGAGCCCTTTATTTTGAGTCTAGTAGTGTACATAGCAGCTAGAGTGCTCTAGAGATAATCGCTGTAAGCTCTAGTTAGAGAGGCTAGCTAGACTAATCATGCTCAGTGTACACAAAGTCAAAATGCTCAAGCTGGAGCACTCTAGCGCCTATCTCTCCAGGCTCTAGTTAAAGAGTCGAGCTAGACAAATCAAGTCCTGTGTACACAATGTTCGTTTATTCAAGACGCTCTAGCTATATCATACTAGCTCTATTCAACAAGCTGAATAATATTTTTTCTCTAGTTGCTAGACTGCTGTGTTTTGGTAATTTGTGAAATAATTTTACTTATCAAAATAAATTACAGTTTACTTGAAAATGGATGAATTTCAAGTTACTGAAAATGAAGATACCACAGTGTTTTGGGAGAAAAAAGTCTATAAACTTATTGAATTGGTAGAAGCTTGTCCAGAAATCTGGAATTGCTCTATGAAAGAGTATAGAAGTAGAAACCTTAAAAATAAAATAATTGAATCTATTGCAATTTCATTAAATTCAAGAGTGGAATTAGTGAGCAAAAAAAACACATAATTTGAGGTGTCAATTTAATTCTGAAATAAGAAAAATCAAACAAAAGAAAAGTGAAGCTGGAACAAATGAAATATATATTTCAAAATGCGAGTATTTTGAGGTACTATAGTTCATGAACTTTTCTTTTTCATTTTGATCTTTTTCATTTTTTTCATGAGATTTTTTTTTGCCATGAATACATTTTGCTCTCAAACAAAACAAGAAGAATGTAGTGTGCGATACAATGAAAACTCTAGTTAGACCAACGCTGGAAGACTAGTTAGACTAATTAATCTCTACAAGTGTACACGCGTAACTGAGTGTCTAGATTTGCTCTAGGACTGCTATATCTAGAGAAATATTATCTGCAGTGTACACGCGTGTTATTTAACAATAATCTAGATTTACTCTAGTTAGATTTGCTCTAGGTCTGCTCTACCATTGCTCTAACTAGATAAAAACGTTCTACAGTGTACACACAATGCTAGAGTACTCTAGGTAGATAGTGCCTACTCTAGCTACTTATATTTTTCTCTACAGTGTATCAGCACCTTAAGTCTATTTTTATTAAAGAAAATTCAGAACAAACTCTTGGTCAATTTGCCACACACAAATAACAATTCACAATACATTATTATGGACTTTATCATTCACAGGAAAAGAGTAAAGCTAAATTTTTAAAGATAACATTGAGAGTTTTAAAAATGAAAATGTTTTCTTTTGACCTCTTAGTCAAACCTGTAAACACATAAAACCTTGGTACAACTGAAGCAACTTACAACTGAGCGTTATTACATATTTCCACAGGAAACTAACATTATTAAACGATATAAAACAAAATATTTCAATGTCTCTAGTTAGAACCTCGAAGGAAACGAACACTTCTATGATAAAGGATTGACATAAATACGGCAAACTTACTATTTTATAATAGAACAACTAAGAAACTAAGAAAAATAAATAAATACAAACATCGGTAACTGAAAATGAGCTTCCGACACTCTGGATCAAGTCCTGCTCCCAACTAGATTCACTGGTACTTCTAAACATGAACCAAAATTAAAAATATATCAATAACTTATACAAAAACATTTAAAAGCAAAAGATTGAAAAATAAATTACAATAATTAAAAACTAACAGTTGTCTTTCGGGATCATCAACATCGCTATAAATTGAATCAGTCGCTCGTTCCATAAAGAAAAAAATAAATTAAAACGTAAAATTAAATCATTTTAAGTTAATTTCATAAACGATAACTTGTTTTAACTCATCATAACAATTAAAAATTAAATTCAAATATGAACGACGACTTCAGTTCGAAAAAACGACACAAGTAACCAACATAACCTTCCTATAACCTGAGTTACCTTCAAGAACCTTTCTTTTTAAATTTCGTGTGATGACAAGTTTCATTTCTATCGTTTAATGGGTCGGGATTTTCCGCGTTTCTTTTGTTAACTTATTCCTATTTTACGTTAAAATCGATTCAAAAAAGGATTACGAATTTAGTTTTGGTTATTGGGTAAGTTTAAATTTTATTATTGTTAGTTTAATTTCAAGAAGTTTCCTACGATCATTACATTAGGGTTATAACGCCATTTCTTACAGTCTTTAAATAAACTATTTTTCCTTCGAAATTTCTTATAATTTTACTTATTTTTATCTTTTAATTCGTTATTTACCCAGCGGATTTATTACGTATAAATTTTACTCGCTTAAATGTTTAAAAAAAAATTTTATTATCGATTCGTCTCCGTCAATAACTATGCCTAAGTGAATACAATTTTCACATATTTCGAGTTTATTAAATTACATTTTTGAACAAAACCTTTTTTTTTCAAATAATTTCAATAGCTTTAAGCAATATTTATGTATTTTTCAACAATTTTAATTTGTAAAACCTTGCATTTTCACGTAGTTTATTGGTTGACCTTAGGGTGCAACCTCCTTCCTTGAATGGATTACGTGTACCAATACGAATGTTTTGTGATTACGCTGAAGTGTTTATTTAACATGTTCCTCCCCCATAACAATAACTAAAGCTGTTTCAAATTCATCACTCGTGCATATTTTAATTTATAAGTAATATTGTTAAACATTAAATTTAGTGAATAAATAACATTTTTAGTTAAATAGGTTAAGTTACTACTTATTAAGATAATTTTATAAATTAATGTAAGTAGAAATACAAAAATATTTTACTCCTATACATTTTACTTATTAGCTAAAAAGCACGTATATTTCACATGATACGTGATGATATTAATAATATGTTTATTTTGTTCAAGGTATTTGCCTAGTTATTTGCTATATGTAGGGGTGGTCACTTAAGTTGTTTACTTCCCTGTTATTCGCAATTTTATTTAAAGTACTCATAAAGATATTTTAATATAATAATATATTTAAGTCCTTTTTGGTCTAATTTCTTACATTATTTTTGTTAAAAGCTTGGAAAAATGACCTAATTTCGTTAAATTCAATATACTGAATTTTAGTTGATCAAACTAAAGTTTCTTTGAATAAATAACAAAAATCCAAACTATATGCTTTTTTTATAATTATATATTTATGTTTATTATTCACCATGATATATGATGTAATTAGAAAGTTTTTAAATTAGTGAACAACCTCATTGTTGTATTAGTGTAGTCTAAAAATAAAAATGCCTTTCTCTTTATTTTGTATTGAAGTAAACATTTCTCATAAAGGAGAAACAACATTTTTAAAAACAATTCCAATAATTCACATTTTGATGAGTATAGACTTCAATAATTGTTAAACTTGGCAATTTGGTATAATGTAAGAAGTACCACACTGTATTTATTGTTACCTTTTTTGGTAAAACTGAAGAATATGAGGCGGTTTATAGAAAAGTGGGCAGGGCCTCGCTCCAATGTATTTTTTTTTTTTTTTTTTTTTTTTTTTTTTGACAAAGGGATATCAACTCTCCTATGAGCAATTCATACATATATAATTTCTCAAATGTTTAAATCATACAAATGTACTGTTTGTCAAACGAATATAATCTTTCAAGTGTATAAATCAAGCAAAATTGTGCCGCCAAGTGAGTCTCAATCGTATCATCTCCTTCAGTTCAGCCCCTTTTTTAATCCTAGTGAAATTAGGGTGTGTTTTTATAATTATGTTAAGGACTCTGTAGACAGTACGATTTGTTGTACAACTTTTGCCAGTTTTCCAACCAATATTCAGGTCCGATAAAGTCTAAAAACCGTAGATTTTTCATGTACACGGCTCTATGTTTTACAAACCTGTTGGCGTGTGAATGGGCGAGTTAAAGGACTTTGATACCAATATTGTATGTTTGCACTTTTTCACTTTAGCAACCCCCTTGGTTAAACAATAGTCTGCCCGACAAAAGTTTCAAAGGTTTGTGTGTTTGTATCCCCAAGACATTGAGACTCCTGGGGCAGTTTTATCTTTAATATTCCTTTATCTTAATAGTTGATTAGACTAAGGGATATGATCACAATTATATGCACAAGTGTGATATTCCTTTGTCCCAAGGTACATTGGAATAAATATCCCTTCGTCTTAATACTAATTTAAACTAAGGAATATAATATGGTACTCTGCATAATGTTCCTTTGTCTAAATAACTATTAACACAAAGAGATACAGGGGGGTGCTAAAGTAAAAAAGTATCGTATGTTTATAGGGCTCTTTAACACAATTTGTTAATATGAATATGTTTTTTAGTTATAATTTCATAATTAATATTATGGTGATGCAATTTTTTTAGTTTGTTTCGCTATTTGGTTTATCTGCAAAACAGTCACATTTATCAAGTATGATTGCTTGTATATATAAGAGATATAATATCCCTTTATATTATATTAAGAACAGTTAGACAAAAAGATAGCATCCCTGCTGTATATAAAAGTGTTATCACTTTGTCTTAACAGTTAATTAGAATAAGGGATATTATCACTTAAAACGTGGTCTATTCTGTAGATTTACACAGCAACCTTACAATAGGTTTGTTCCAACCACTAGTTCCAAATCAGTTTGGAATTAGTCCGAGATCGACGTAATGCGCATGCGCGATCATTAGTCAGTTGGGAATTGATTGTTGATTTCGTGTTGTTGGAATGCTCCTGAACTCGAACTAAACTGTTTGATGTGGTAGGTTTTAGCACTGTTATCAGAACAACTTGTTGAGTTGATTGTTTATGTGATTTTGCGTTCCTGTGCTATCAAAAATACCTGAACTTATTAATATTAAAGATATGGATGAGTCAATAGTTGATGAAGATAAGTACCAGTGATTTAAATCAGGGCCTGATTTCGGCCAAGGCGGCTGCCTAGGGGCTCACACAACAAGGGGGGGCCCACACCACAAAAATTTAATTTTCTAATGCTAATTAAGCTCGAAAGTTGGAAGTAAAACCTACATACTCATAGAGGATATGACGAAAACACATGCACACATTTTAGAAAGGTTTATTTAATACATGAATGCACGATTTCATTTCGATTTACGCAATTCACAATTTTCGGGCTTACTGTGGTGAGCCAATTTTAGTAGACTCACGGCACACACGTATTTTTATTGATATAATCCAAATTCTCTTTTGTTTTAAAAAACAAATATTAATCTTAGTCCTGATAACGAAAGAAATATCGCGCAAATAAATTGGATTCTTTTGATATTTGTTTGAAAATGGAATAAGTATCATAAGTCCATCTTGGAAAATAGGTCCAATATGTTTTTTTTTTTCAGAAATATCTAGACAATGCCATTATGTGCACAAAAATTCATCATCGCATTCGTACAAAAACATTTTAAAAAGAAGAGTTGATTCGCAAGAAAGGAGAATAATAGGCGAGCGAAATCAAAACAAAAAGAATGAAGTGGAAGGTTACATGTTACGTTACTTTTCACCCAAACTCAAACTACTAGTCCCTGCCACCGATCGCTGACTGCTCTGACTGGTTCCAAACCAATCTGTGATTCAATCAGAGCATGGTTGGAACAGCCGACTAACAGTCAGAGTTTGAGTTTGGGCTTCGTTGGAACACCCTGTTCCTAATGCGCATGCGTCGGACAGTTTCAAACTAGTTTGAAGTGTGGTTGGAACAAACCTAATATATATATTAGTCCTCAAAGGGTACCCCTTTGAGGACTAAGGTATATATTGTCAGATCTTAGAACAGTTATAGTACTATTAAAATGCTACTAAATTGTGAAACCAGTTCTTCTAATAATAATTATTGATATGATTTCCTTTTATTTTATTTATACTGGGTCTATCACATGTGCTGATATAAAAGCATATCTATTTACAATAATTTAATGTTACAGAGAGAGATTTGTAAATCTCTGTTTAATGTTGTTTTCCTGTTTGTAAAAAATGAAGGTTAATTTTTTAAGAGAGAGGAGGGTAGAATTTAAATATTACGTTATCTTTTAATCATTATCATTCATTGATAACATTATTTATCTGAGCTATTCTCTCATCTCAGACTCAAACAAATAATTCTTATATTTATCTTTTTTTTATATAATATTCTCAAATCCTGCTCTATCTCTCATTTTATATAATTACTATTTGTGAATCAATGAAATTATATTGTGCATATCATATTAATAATAATATAATATCAGTGCCTATAATGAGACTTGGGAATCTAATTAACCCAGTTAATTAGGAATTTGTTTTGTTTTTTAATTATAATATAGTATGAGATACAAAAATAATCCTTTATTCTGTGTGTCGTTTTTAATTTTTTGAATCAAGAAATTTTTTTTAAAAAAAGTATAAACATTTTCTTATCCTCATTACAATATTTACAGAAAATTAACATCAAATGTCAAATACTTCTAAGGGAGGTATCTCATGCACTTGCATGAGATCATATGACTGATGAGATATATTAATATTTAATTTGTTTGTTTACAGGTTCTGAAATGTTTATTTGGGACTGGGTTACTGGAGTTCTAGGTTATTTGGGTAAGTTAATGATTTTTTCTTATTTGCATAAAATTCCCTTAATTTTATGTTATCCCAAAGAGGAGGTTTTTTAAGCTTGGACACAAAAAAAAATCGGTACTCTTATTTTGTTACCCACCCTAAGGGGGTAACAAACTAAAAGAGGTGCCCCCCATACACCTCTTTTAGTTTGTTTACCTAACTCTAGTGATATCCATAAAAGTACTCATAGAGTGTATGACCAAAACACATGCATACATTTTAGAAATGTTTATTTGATACATGAATTCACCATTTCATTTCGATTTATGCAATTCACAATTTTCGGGCTTACTGTGGTGAGGCAGTTTCAGCAGTCTCAGCACACACGCATTTTTATTGATGTAATTTATTTATTTATTTAACAACAACATATACATTTAATAAAATTCAAATTTTTAAGTTTTTGGTAGTATTCATACTACGGAAAGATTAAATTTTACTTCAAATCAAATTATAATTATCAATAACTACGGGATACATACAGAAAAAAAAACAGCTGTCTACAGTCTTCGCACAACTAGAGTCAACGCGTTGACAGCGCGGGAAATTGAGTGACACACAGATTTGCCAACCTCTCTGGGGGAAATAATAAAGCCTCTACGAAGCCTTCTAATACTGTTATCAAGAGGGCCTCTCCTCCCCACTAGAGACATTTATCTTTGCCTAGTTGGCCCAACCTTTTGTCCGGGAAAATCTCAAGCTCTCATTGGCTCGTCCCCCCATTTGCTAGTTTTTCCCGCGCTGTCAACGCGTCAACTCTAGTTGTGCGAAGACTGTAGTTGGTTGTCATTTATATGAAGTAAATAAATTCGAAACTATTGTTTTTCACTAATATTGTACAATAATGTATATAACAATAACAATTATATTATCGACACTACGTATGATTCAACAGAAAATTTAAAAACGAAGTATATAAAAAGTTCTTTTTATCTTGTAATTATATTATTTATATATATATCTTTTTTTAATTTGTTTTTCTTTGTAATAGGCTTGTGGAAGAAATCAGGTAAGCTTCTTTTCTTGGGCTTAGACAATGCAGGCAAAACAACCCTTCTCCATAGACTCAAAGATGACAGGCTTGCTCAGCCCGTACCCACATTACATCCCAGTAAGTGAATTTGTATATCCTTTTACCTTAATAAACTGAACTAAAGTTGAAACAGATAATTCAAAATGGAGCATTTCAAGGCAAATGATTAGACGGTTGCTTGAAGACTCACCTATTATTGGATTAACAGTAATTTTTTAAATAATTCCAACTTTGAATTCAGTGAATTTTTTCTTCTTTTGATTGAAAAAAAGGTAAATTAATTTCTGTTTATTTTTACAAATTTAACAATAGTGCATTCATTTTTTTTTTTTTTTTTTTTTTTTTCTTTTTACAGCATCAGAAGAGTTGTCAATGGGCAACATCAGGTTTACCACTTTCGACTTGGGTGGACATACACAAGGTTTGTTTAAAATTTGTCATCTTTTGAAAATATTTGAACAGAACTAAGAATTGCAGTTTTAAAGGCAATCTGCTAGTTTAATTATTCAGTTTCCTCATCTTAATGTTTACCCTTAATGGCACTTTTTTACTTTAGCACCCCCATTATTTCTAAACAATATTCTGCCCTACAAAAGTCTCAAAGGTTTATGTATTGGTCTCCCCAAGACATTGAGACTTCTGGGACAATTTAATCTTTAATATTCCTTTATCTTAATAGTTGTTTAGACTAAGGAATATGATCACAATAATATACACAAGAGTGATATTCCTTTGTCCCAAGGTATATTGGAATAAATGTCCCTTCGTCTTAATAGTAATTTATACTAAGGAATATATGTTTTTGGGGCCTGGGTAGCTCGGAGGCTAGAGTGCTTGCCGTGCGATAACGCAAGTTAAGCATCATCGAGCCAGGTCAGAAGGTGACCGCAGCTCTGGGTTCGATTCCCGGACCAGGCCCCCCGCTCAATGTCCACCCAGCATTGTTTAAACAAATGGGAAGCTTCTCGAAAGAGTGGCGCCACCAGGTTTCGGCCTGGAAACCATGATTATGACACTCCTGGTTGTATACCAACCAGGAGGGGAGTCATGATTAATGACCATATCTTCACACGAGTGTGAAGATTTCGGTCCCTAACCCGGGTTTGTTCAATGGGCCCACCTAAGTGGCCAGCGTCTTCGGGTGTTAAAGCCCCCTGGAAAAAAAAAATTGTCTAAATAACTATTAACACAAAGGGATATAGGGGAGTGCTAAAGTAAAAAAGTACCAATTAAATTTTCTAATTTAAATTTACGAGAATATTTTTTAACTTATTTGTACATGTAACGAATGATTTCAGCTCGACGAGTGTGGAAGGATTACTTTCCAGCCGTGGATGCGATAGTGTTCTTAGTCGATGCTTTAGATAGGGAACGTTTACCCGAAAGCAAGAGTGAATTAGACGCCCTCCTTAGAGACGAATCCTTATCAAATGTACCCATTCTCATACTGGGTAACAAGATAGATGTAGTCGGTGCTGTATCGGAAGACGAACTTAGGCATTACTTTGGCCTTCTTGGACAAACAACTGGCAAGGTAAATCTCTCCATTGTTTTACTGTTTTTATTTATATCCTGTGTCAATGATATATGCCCTTACAGGAAAGAGTGGATCAGCCACTATACTTATCTAATAATAATCTATGGTACTTGTGGAGGGGGAATTGTGTACAGTGGTACGCACCGCATAAATATTTGTGGTAGTTAGGGTGTATTCATCCCTCATATACCTCAAAACCAAGTATAGAAACAGACTGCCCTGCATTGAGGTTGATTTGTGTTTAAAACTCAGCCCCATCATGCGAGACATTGTTAGTTTGAGCCAATTATTGCAGCACATCCATCCCATTAACCTGCCTAACCACATTGTTTATTGGAACTTTTTTTTTTTTTTTTCATTATGTTCTTTATGATTTTTTTTTTTTTTTAATACCATTTTAATTAATATTCTATTCATGTTATTTTATTATCTAATTTGATATTCTTTCATGATTTTTTTTTTTTTTTTTAAAATACAATTTTTATTTAGTCCTTTTTAATTTAACAAGCATCCTCAAACACCTACTCTCTATCCAGGAGATTGAAGGTAAAACAAAAATAATGATACAGAGGTCTGGTACAACTTAAATTCAAAAATGTTATTGCATTAAAAAAAAAATGTGATATGCCTACCCTTTTTGTATTAAAGAATAGAGCCTTACGTTTTTGAACCTTTTAAAACTCAATTTTTTTGGGAAAAAACTGGACCCCCTTTCTTCTGTAAATCCGCCCTGGTTGTTCCTGTATAAACATCAGTGGTACATGAAAAAGTCAAGACTTATTTAGTGGTACTCCACCAAAAAGGTTTAGGAACCCCTGTAATAGGATGACCCAGGGATGGCAAATCATTCCATCAATAATTCATAAAATTGACACACAAGCAACTATATACTCATCTATTCAATGTAATTATTAATGTGAAACCTACCGGGAATCGTATAATTTATGTTATTGTTTGACCTCAGGTTCTAAATTGATAATCCAAAGCCTTTCAGACAGGTTTTGAATATTGAATTATTTGAACTTATAGCTTTAAGTATTACACTCAACCGTCTTGATCCACAATTTCATTTTATTACTTTCTCATATAAAGTAAAAAGTATTGAGATGACGCAAACATTTTCTATTTTAAGATTTTTATGGATTTACACGTTTTGAGGTCCTTTGAGTCCAAAAAAATTGTTTTTAAAAAAATGTCTGTCTAGAGCCTAAACTACTGGGCTGATTTTGACAAAATTTGGCATACATGTTTAGAAAAATCATACCCTGAGGTAAAAATCTAGAAATGAATTTTAGTTTCAAATTTGGGGGAGCTACCCCCCCCCCCCCCCCAAAAAAACTCTGAGAAAACATGAAAAAAAAAAATTATATCTCGAAAACGGTTCCGACAATTTTGATTAAAAAAATTCTAAAATGCAGTCCATTTAAATACGAATCTAATGATATAAGCTGTTTTCCAGGGAAAAATCTAGTTTCTGAGAAAATAGCTTTAAAAGCTGATGGAGGGAAGCCGAGTTTAATTCCCCACCTAGGAGAAGTTATTTTTATGATACATTTTGATGAAATGTTCAATAATAATTAAATGTACCTATGAAAACACGAAAACTAATAAACTGAAAACACTGCTAAGTAATTATGAACTCGTATATGAGAAAGTTTGTCTGAGTTGTCTTGGACTGATTTTTTATTTATTGAATAATTTAGCTACTTTAAATTATTTAATAATGTACCTGTTAATATTACTATTGTAATAATTTAATAATGTAACTATATTGAATTTAAGTTATATTTTAAAAAGAAAAATGTATGTTTGCTTATTTAGGAAACATTAAATAAATCACTAACAAACAATTATACTTAATAAAATAGTATCAGTGTATATTTTTTATTTATGACAAGTAAAAAAAATTGTATATCCTTAAATAACTATAGTGTTATTATTTGAATCATACCACTCTGACTTTAGTAATATAATATAATATGGTGATTCCCACGACCTTGGTTTTCTCTGAGTGTTATTAGACTAAAAATACACACAGTGTTAACTCATGTACATAAAGAAGTACGTGTAATATATATGTGTAGCACAGGATTGAAATGTAATATCAAACAGAAGGCAAGGGCTGTGCTTTGTTAACATCTAGTCAAGGTCATTATGAATATTGTCCTACGCTGAAACCATTATCTATGTCTTATACTGTACTGCACATGTGTCTTTTGATATAAATAAAAACCTTTTAACCAAGAACAATAATAAGTTGAATATTATTTGTAAATAATTTACTATGACAGCTTATTTTGAGTTAACTATTTTCTACGCATTAATTTTAAAGGTAAATATGTTTATGAAATATTGTAAATAATCATTTTTTCAAGAGTGAAGTTTAACCCTAGAACAACTTATTGGGGTCCCACAGACCCCATACAAACTATAATTAAGTTTTTTTTTTTTATTATTTGTATTTCTCTAAACCTAGACTCCCTTCTAATTTACCTTTGAACCTTCCTGTGAAAATACTGATAACAATACCTATGTTATTAGTTTTAGTTTTCTTTCAGTATTCATTAGAATTAGAGTTGGGGTCCCATTATGTAATTGTTTCATTTACGTAATTGTTTCATAAACCACTGTTAACTGTCTTATTTTTTGATTATATTAAAAATCTTATTTTATTTTTTTTGGGCTGCTAAAATGTTTAAGACTGTCAAAAGTTCCAAAATAAAACTTTTATTACTATTATTAGACGTATATAACTTCATTCAAGTTGAAGGTTTAGTGGATCACAGTAAGGATTTAAGGCCAAAAATGCTTAACTTTGATAGAGTATGTAAGAAAATCTATAATTTTTTTAATAATTTTTGTTCCTGTTTCCTGTAAAACAACTCTTAATATATTAACCCAATCTAACGAACACCAAATTTTATATATATATTTTTTTTTAAAGTACAAATTTTTCTAAAAAAAAAAATTTGATGAAAATATATATGTATACTATTTAATTTTAAAATCCTTATTGGTTATGGTCAAAATTAAATGGTATTTTTAGTATCACAAATTATATTTACAAAAATATATAAATAATTAAAAAAGAAAATGTTTAATTAATTAATTAACCCATTAATTAATCGGAGTCTGACCCCTGTGTTGAGTTAATTAATTTATCCCATTAATTAATTGGGGTCTTACTGACTGTGTGGAGTTTACGTAAAAAAAAAAATATGTGTGTCATTCTAGGGTTAAGAGTGTCATATGTCATATAACTCTGAAGATTCAAAAAGATAATGGGGTTAAGGATAATGAGCAGACAACTAAAAAACTCAATTTCCCCGTCTTTATAAAAACTGAACTCCCACCTCTTTTGAATTAACTGCACGGACAAGATCGAACAAGGACATATTTTCTAATAGGTAGCAGCAAACTACCATCTATTACTACGTTCACACATAGTTTTGGAAACGGTTTTAAAACGATCCGCTAGTTCAAAACACTGTGTGAACGGAGATCAACGGATCGTATCGGTTTAGATTTGCTCCACCAAAAATATGTGATCGGAACAGGGGGATCGAATTCAAAACCCTTGTATGAACAGGTCGTGGAGGGGATCGAGATATCAGGTTATTTTACTCTTTTCCACTTTTCAAGTTCTTTTGTTTTCGTGAGCTTCCGTTTCTTTTTTTTAAACTGCAAAAACGTTGTTAAACAAAAGTTAATACTATAAAGAACCTGTAAAAACTTTTAATAACTTGTAAATAAAATGTAAAAATACGCAGACATATTAGGTAACAAGAAAGAAGGTTTCACGTGGATGTCACCGTTATGAAATATCGAAAACAAATATTTCGATCACCTGTATTTTTTGTTGTTTGAACGCGAATCGTTTTGAAAACGAATTTGATCCAAAACGCTTTCAAAACGATGTGTGAACGTAGTAACTGTCCTGTCCTAATTGTGTTTAATTCAGGGAACTCGCTCCCGCTCCTTCTTTCCTAGTTTGACTCAGATTATTGGAATTTGGATTATCGGAATTCGGATTATCGAGACTACTGTATAATGGAAATACATACTTGGCAAAATGAAAATAGAAATGTTACTTTTATTATCGCTTATTATATAAAAAATTATCATTTATTTATTTGTTTGTTTAGCAAAAAATTCCACGCAGTGAGCTATCAGGGAGACCAATAGAACTATTCATGTGTTCCGTATTAAAGAAGCAAGGTTATGGAGACGGTTTCCGCTGGGTAGCCCAGTACATCGATTAAAAGGTAAAATAAATTATTTAACTTTTTATTATTATATTCTGTTACTTCTTTAGATTGTTACTCCCCTTATAAAAAAAAATAGTGGAGAGTAACAATCTAAAGAAGGTGTACAGAATGATCTTTAGACTGTTACTCCCCTTATAGTAACAGAAGTGTGATATTCCTTTGTCTCAAAGTACATTGGACCTAGACATCCCTTTTTTCTTAAAGTTATTTACTCAAAGTCATCAACTCAAACATAGGGGAGTAACAATCTAAAGAAGTACCATTATTCTTTCCCTGTTAGAATAAATTGTGAGTGGAAAAAGGTAGTTGCATTGGAGCTATCACACTAGGATAGGCTCGAATGTGCGTCAAAGTCTAACATCGTTATAAGGAAAATATTATATACGAAATGTTTTTTCTTAATTTTGATCATCAGAGTGTCAGAGGTTCCTGTGACTCTGTTTCCTCAGGCTCATACAGTTACTTTAATCAAACAAACAGCAAATATAGTTTTGTTAAATGTAAACAAACATGCAAATCGTGCGATAAAGTGAAGAATTCTTCACCTTATCTCACGATTGTGAAATGCGCATGCGCAATGAATATAACTACGAAAAGAATCACTTTCTACATATCTAAACAGAGATAAAATGTTTATATTTAGTATCAATCGTAGATAAATACTATTTCGCTGATTTGTCATTAAAATAATAAAAACAGGCAGGAATGTAATTGAAACAGTCAGGGAAATATTTCTCTGCCTTGGCAGAAAATGTACAGTGTTTACCAGTGCTTGTCATAACATCTAATAATTTATGGTCCGCACTTTGTGGTTGAGGGCTAATTTTGAGCATTTGCTTCCTTTTAATAATTTCCAAAAGACCTGTGAATTTTGGCCAACAATCCCCCAGTCTCTCATTGCTCCAAAAATTTCTCAACATTTTTGGGGCACCATTTTACCAAAATTATGATTTGTGGACCTTTATCCCATTTGGTATTAATTAATTAATAATTCAAGAAAGTGAAATAATTAATAAAAGAACATGTATATTGAACAATAAAGAAAACATATTAGATACAATATAAAGTATAGAATTAAAAATCCTCTGATCAAGAAACCCCTATTAATTAATGCCTTCGCTTCATCCAGGATCTGGTGGGTAAAGGGCACTAACAATCACTCTTTATCTTGTACACTCTGAAAATTAAAAACTAGTTCTTTTACCAAAAATAACTAAATAAATTAATCTTTAGATTAAACTTTTTAAATGGGAAAAGAGTCCACATTAGGGTGTTTGCCTCATTCAGTGCGCGGAGCTTTGCCCCAATCCATTGAGCAGATTTTCGCCCCATTTTATCAAATGATAAAAATATTGTAACCTATTGAAGGTAACTACGTATGAAGGTAAAACAAGTGTCTATTTCTACACTACTTTAGCACCATTTTGGTACAACTTTATCAACTATACAAATATAGATTTATAATAATTAATAATAAACTGCCAAAATTGTATAAAAGTTAGATTGAAACATTAAAAAATAAACTTACCTCATGTTTCTTGGCAATAGTCAAAACGAAATCAAGATAATTTTACAGGAGCAAAGCCTCAACGTAAGGAATGAGTGTTGCCAGTCTCACTTCAAAAAGTAGTTTCCCTCCTATTTTTAAAGCAACGCGGACCTTTGCCCCCACCTACCCTACTTGTTTTATTACAAAGCAATGTTATATTATTAATGTTTACCTAAGCTTCCATTTTTTTATCTAAATAGCGTGAGTATATAAAATATTGTATGCAACAAAGCAGCAAAGGAAACATTTCTGCCTGTGTATTTATTGCCTGCCTCGGCAGTTAATTTTTATAGCCTGTCCTCGCCTCCGGCTTGGAGGCTAACTTAATCACTCATCAGTAAAATTCCATTTTGCTGCCTAGTTACAAAAATTAATTTTGTTTTATAAAACTTAGCAATATTATCTATATGATCTTTATAGCTACTTGCGGCTTGCAATATCTTTATTTATTGTCTAAATATATTGGATTATACAAAATATGTATTAACTAATTTATTGTTCTTTTATTTTTTTTTCAGCTCGGATTTGACATCCATTCATTCATTTTTTTTTAATTTTTAAAAACTTTCCTAATGTAATATTAAAAAAATGAATATATTTAAAAGAAAGGGAACCAAGGAAATTTGCATAAGGGCGATAAAAAAGATCGTAAATCAGTTGTTTAAAATAAATAACAAGCATATTATTTTAAAGATTTAAAACATAATTTATATATTTTTTCCTTTTTATTATGATTTGTTTTTTTAATTTTTATTTACTATTTTTTTGTATTTAAACCTAAGAATTAAAGATTAATCATGAGGAAAAAAATTGGAATGTCAAAATAAATAAATCTTATTACACTCTAGTATTGGCTTTGAATCAATGAAAAAAAAATAATGTAAAAATACATTTCTTTGCTTAAATTTCTTTGTTTTTTTATTATTATTATATGTATTCAATTATTATTTATTTTTTAAAAAACAAAATAAATACCACTACTTACTTGGAAGTAATTCAATTTATTTCTTTATATAATGTACATATACAAGACACACAAAACTTCAAACAAAATTCTTAAATTTGACATGGCTAAATGGCACAAAACAAACATTAAAAGCTAATATGCATTTTGAAATTATTTATTTTTTTGTAATTTTTAAAATTATTGCTTTAAAAAAGTCCCACTTTTTACTGACTGAAACTTAAAATCCATTATTTAAGTGCTGTTTAGACATGGATAACATATATATTTATTTCATTGATAACTTAGGTCTAACTAATTGTATTTATTTTGAAAAAAAAATATATATTTATTTCTATTTTTTTTTTTTTTTTGTTTATTTGTTGTTTTTATGCTTTGTCTTTTTTTTATTATTATTTTGTAAACCTCAATTCCGTTAAGGATAGTTTATTTTTTTAATGATTTTTTTTTTTTTCTTGGAATGTTTGTAAGAAAAATGTTTTTCTTTTTTGTTAAGCATTTATAAATTATTTTTTTGTTTATTTAATTATTGTATTTTTATTATAGTTTAAATAATTCTTCTCCTTTTTCTCAAACAAAAAATTATCACTTCAAAAAAAAAAGAAAGAAAATCCCACTAATCCTTTTAAAATAAAAAAATAAAAATATTTATTGTATGAAATTAAATTAAATAAATAAAAAAAGTTCCGTTTTTTATTTTTGTTTTGTTTTACCTTTTTTTATATGAAGTGAAAGTATTGTTATGGCATGAAAATTTTATTTTGATGCATTTACTTATTTTTTACCTCTAAATATAAGGAGCTGCTACTTCCAAAAACTCAGAAAAAAAGTTATTTCCTAAAAACAGTTCCGATGATTTTTATTAAAAATGTATTAAATGCAAATCTAAGGATGTGTAATTTTCCCTGGAAAAATCTAGTTTCTGAGTTATTGATGAAAATAAAATTTTTCAAGATTAAAAAAAAAAATTGAAAATTGAAAACAAAAAATAAACAACCACCTGTTAAACGCTTTTGAATGAAATATTATGGAACTGAATACTGTATCACATCTAAAACTTGCTTCAGTCAATGTGCTTCAGTTCTTGCTTCAGTCAATGTGATAAGTGAGGAGCCTAGTATCAAAGACGGACATTCGACATTTTTTCCAAATTTCAGTTATTGATTGTTTCTTATAGATTTTTGGCTTCCGCATCAGATTCTGCTATCCATTTGCATCAAAAATGACCAGAAAAGGGGTAAAAATGCAATAACTTGTAGTTTTGTTTCAAATACGGACAAGTCAACACACGTTTTGCTTCAAAAGTGGACATAACCGAAACAGCCAATTTTACTAACTCGTTCCTATGATGCACTGCAGGGTTTTAGCATCTGAATACCTACTCCTACCATTTTGTCATACATGTTTAGAAAAATGATACCCTGAAGGGAAATCGAGAAATCAATTTTAGCTCTAAATTTGGAGGCACTACTCCCTAAGAACTCTGAAAAACGTGAAAGAAAAAAAATATTTCTCCAATATTATTATTCTAACCATTATTTTCAACATCATTTTGCTTCAAAAGCGGACAGCTCCACTTTTTAACTTCATTTAGCAGCTAAAATATCAAAGAAATTCACGTTTTCAGTACTTCTTACTAGTTTTGAGTCTATTAAGAATCTACTGAAAAAAATCATTGCTCTAGCACCTGTTGAATTTGAGCTACAGTTTTTCGGCTCTCCTGTAAAATTTTGAAATGTGCTCTTGTCCGACTTTGATACTAAGCTCCTCAAGTGCATTAGAAAGATATTGGTGCTAAAAAAAATCTAACTAGTAAACTAATTATCGTATCTTTGGCCAAGAATTATAAATAACATCCAAAGAATAACTTTAATTACCAACCATTTATTAGAATACTGCTTCTTAAAATATGGGTAATAGCTTAAATTAACGACGAATTAAAATTCGTCGTTAAATTAAATTCAAACACTAGAATTTCAGTCCATTATATTATTTCACATATGCACAATATTTAACTTGGTACAAGCACAATATGCAGGGTGACCCGCGATAAATAACAGAAACTGGTGGATTCTATGGGTCAAATGCAACGAAACATTTCGAGTAAGCATATGCCCATTTCTCAATAGCTCTCGAGATATCAATTTATTATTTTTTTTAAAGTATTTCTCAACCTTTCAGAAATACTAATTTATTTTTAATTTATCAGCTGCTAAGCATCTTTTAAGTCCTGTTGCATTTGAAAATTTGGATTTTTTAAAATTCGACGACAAAATTCTGAGCTTTCTACTCTTAATTGAGGGATTAGAAGTGTGGTGATTTCAGGAAAAACTTCTGCTTTTCATAAGCTTTCAAATGGTATCATTAAAGTTTAAGATCAACGGACTATTTTATTTTAATTATGGTGGATTGAATGTTAACAGACATGCAATTTTTCGGTCAGGATCACAACCATTTCTTGTACAAATGCAAAAAAGGTTTCCCCTAACAAAACCACTACACATCGGGTTCTTAAGCCTAGTCTACACTAGTAGACATGTTGAGCGATTTTGGTCTCAGAGACAATGTCTAGCGATTTGTCTATAGACATCGGCTAGAAGACTATCAGCATCTGTGGTCTCGTTGCTAGACCAAAAATCGCATGTCTATGGTTTTCCATTCGAAATAGTAGACACAGTGCAATGGTAGACATGTTGCGCGACGTGTCTACACTGTGGACGCTTTCTGAGACGAGACTTGAGTCAACATTATTTGATTTAAAGTTATATAATAAATAGATCATAATTGATGGTCTTTAAATTGAATTTAATAATTATTAGTTTATTTATACGGCTGCCAGATTTATAAAAGAAATGTATCAGCCTGCTCCTATAACAGTTATTATATTAATTTATTTATCATTATGATGGCAATGATTAATAAATTAATATTAGTTTGACGTACTTTTATTTAAAAGAAAGTCCAAATTTATAAAATTTCAGATTATAAAGTTCATATTATAAAAAAACAAACTATGATCTCAAATCTTTAGCCAGAGATGAGAATATCTTTTAATAACTTGAGAATAACAGAGATGCTAGACGGAGACAATAGACGGCCTCAGAAGACGTCTATAGACATGTTGAGCAACATATCTATAGACTGTCAATTAGACATGTTGCGCAACGTGTCTACTAGTGTGGTCTAGGCTTTATAGGAAATTTGACGCTGAACAAAAAAGTTCCTTTAAGCATGGATCTGGAAAAGCTTCGTTTTTGAGATATTCGCAAAAAACATCACTTTTGGGCGTTTATCCTTACAATTCTCAAATACTACGTTTTAACCATAATACTCCTTCAAGCAAATCTTATAGAGAGTCAAATTACACTAATTTTAGCTGTCTACTTCAAAATCCTTTAAAAGTTAAGTGACAGGGACGTAGAATTTTTAAATTTCACAGAAAATTAAGGGTTTTTTGTACAGAGCTGGGATTGATATCAGTCAACGAAAAATTCATTTCTCTACAAGGTGTTTTATGGTCAGAAGCTGAGTATTGGAGAATTTGAAAGATAAATAACAATATAAAAATGAAATCCCCAAATTTCGGTTGGGTAATATATTTAAAATTTTAATTTTCCTGAAATTTCAGCCCTAACGTTTTTCAGTAAATATGTTGTTAGCAATGTAATACCGTGTTTTTGCACACTGCATTAAGGTACACAATTTGTGTTAGTGAGAGCACCATGGGATGCGCCACGCAAGTGTGACACAGGAACTGTTCCAACATCAGACAATAAGTCAATAAGATGTTGGCTTGGCATTACGCCATGTCCTGCATCGTTTAGATAGTCTGATGTTGGAACAGTTACTATGTGTCACGCTTGCGTGGCACATCCCTTGGTGCTCTCACTAACACAAATTGTATAAATATGTAGTTGTATTAGGATTATAGTCTGGTTTAGGAGGTAGTTTATATTGCCAATCTTTGTGGAGATACTGAGATCTTTTTTTCATACATTTAGCTTTAGTTAGTTAGCTTTAGTACCTTCTTTTAGTAGAATTTGATTTAATTCAATAAATTGAAATTCTGGTGGTGGTTGAGCTATTAACTCAGAGTAAAATGAGTACATATTTTTGATGACATTAAAGACTTCTAAAAATTATGTAAAATAAATTATGTAATATAATATAACTAATGGATACTTTAAAATAATATACTCATAGCCACCTAATTCACTAAGACACAGCTTAACAGCTTTAAATAAAGATAAATATGGATTATGAGGGTTGGAGAATAAATAATTATCACTTGAACTGCACTGAAACCTTGACCACTGATTACCCTGTTGAATTTTAAACCTTTTTTACACACTCTTAATTATCTTTACATTTTTCTCAGGGACAAATCTTGTGACCAAAATTTGATCCACTTCCAGACTACCTAAAAAGCTAAAATTTTCATAAATTATGCATCTCCAATGACAATAATCAGATCAGTCTTTAGTTTTATTAAATTATTAGTATTAGCTGATAAATCAATAAATTTTGGTAGTGACTCTACTTTACTTACCAAAAACCATCATAAAGTTCATACTGTAATTATTAGATAGTGAAAAATGTCAAGAAAATCTAATTAAAATATATATACCCACATAAAAACTATGAAGAAAGAACTCAAGTTTGTCTCGTTTAATACCCCCCCCCCCCCCCCTCTCCCTTGAATCCCTGAGCTGCACTCTTATGTCTTAAGCTAAGCCTGCATTCCCCTTTAAGGTGGGTACATAACATGATTTTTTTATGCTCTTTTTTTGGGCTCGTTGGGGTTATAGATAATAGTACATTACGCGTCGAGTGCGGAAAGTAGCATTTAGCATGCAAGTGTGGAGTTTGCACCCGAGCGATAGCGAGGGTGGTAAAACCACACGAGCAAAGCAAAATGCAGTTTTCGCACGAGTTGCGTACCATACTTTATCTACGATTGTTAGATTTAAATAATAAATACAGAAACAAATAAACTTGCTGTATGTAAGTTCGTATCTCTCTCTTGATAAAGATGGCATTAATTCATTAGTTGTATTTTTTGCCGAATTAATTATTTCTGGAGGATTATTATTCTCCACATTTTCGTCAGTCACTTGATTCACTCATTGTATTTCACTAAAAACTCGATATAAACAGTTACTTCAATAAAAGAACACCAAATTAGTTTTGTTAAATGTAAACACTCACTAATCGTGGGTAAAGCTGAAGAATTCCTCTTCTTTACCGCACTAGTGCGGTAAAGAAGAGGAATTATTCAGAACTATGAGACGCGCATGCGCAATGAATACAAGAACGTAAATAATCACTTTCTACGCATCTAAACAAAGATATAATGTTTATATTTCATATCAATCGTAGATAAATAATATTTTATGTATTTTTTTAATGACCTAAATTTTTTTTAACTGATAAAAATAGTGATTTTATTCTAAATCAGACAATGTCATAGAAAGCATTACCAGCCTGAAGAGGCCCTTAGTTAGAGCGAAATATAGCTGCTAGTTTTTTTAAAAAAGGAGAAAGCAAATTATTTATTTTAACCCTTAAAAGACCAGAGAAAATATATATTTATTTATAGCTTTCTATACAAAAATATATAAATGTTTTCAGGTTTTTTCATCATTATTCACTAAAATAAAATGAAAATATTTTATTTTTCAATTAAATTCCACATGATCATTTCTTAATCCTGAAATATTAAAATTGTCATCAAATGCAAAGATAGCAATGTATGAAATCATTTATTTCTAGAACTTAAGTTTCAATTCTAATGCATGAGAGTCACACATATTTTTATAATAAATAAACAATTCTTGGCACTACTATCACCGGTTAAAAGGACCTGATGATGTAAGGGTAATTTGAGAGTAGTGTTGTGCAATCTAATAGACAATAAAATGCCATGATTCTATTTCATTGATAAATATCATAAATAACTTAATGTGCTCTCAAAGTAAAGTATTTCCTACTTACCTATTACATGGAGAAGGACCTGTATAGCCAATTGGTTAACACACTCGCTTCAAACCAAGGTCATTATCAATATCTCTGGTGATGGTTTAAATCCCATGGAGGTAACATATGTTTCACACTGATGATTATAATAAGCAGATGCGTGAAGTGGCTGATACCACCTCCCACTCCTGGATTTCCTCAATGAACCCACTGACATGGTCTTTTTTAGGGCTTCGAGGTCATCCAATAAACCCTTATGCTTTTGGTAGTTCGTCCGTCCGTCGCATCTTGGAGTATATCTCCTGACCTACTGAAGCTAGAGACTTGAAATTTGGTATACAAGTTAAACTTTTTTGCCCCAAAACAGAAAAACTATTGCGAACTTAAACACTCAAAATGTTTGCAATCAATTGCGAATAGATCGCAATATTTTATATTTTTATTCAAAACCTGAGGGAAATTTAAATCCCAGAGACAGACCACGAGATGGGTCCTTTGAACAAACCCGAGCTGTAGAAGGTTTTCCCTCTATTTATCCATAGACCTTCTACTCTTAAAATATTCTGATGCCTTGGCAAAATGCTTAAATTCTGCTCTCCAACAGAAATGGTAGCCTCACTGAAGATTATCCATCTATGATTTAGCAGCCCAGGGCAGCGGCTTATAAGATGTAAAGGAGTTTCTTCACCTTCCCTGCAAAGCCTGCAGACTGGTTCATTAGCCAATCCAAGTAACAGTAGGTGCCTATTTAATCAGCAGTGACCTGTTAAAAACCCTGTAAATGTATTGCAAGATTTATTATTTAGACTCAATATGCTTTTAGCGAGTCTTGAAGAGGGTCCATTTATAAATAATTTGAATTCTCTCATCCTGGGTAACTCTTCCCAGGTTTTCTGAAATTCTCTGACCAAGGAGACTTTCAGTGCTGTCTTTATGTTGCACCGAGAAATGCCCACAATGGGTTCGGGTGTCAAAGGGAGTTGAGCCGGAACCTTGTCTTGCTAGATGATCTCCCTTTTCATTTTTCTTGATTCCTTTGTGACCTGGAACCCAAAGCACTTGTACCTTGTTAATGTTACTAGACATAGCCTCTAAGGTTTTGTTTGCAGTCTAAGACCTATTTAGAAGTGCATTTGGATATACAGAGATAAATCTGTTTATTTTGTTCATGCGCGTTACTCATAATAGTCTGAGCACATGCAAGGATAGCATATATTTCTGCCTGAATCACTGTAGCATGTCTTCCTAGACGTGGTCTAAGGCTCCATGTTCACCTTTGAGCTCAATTTCACTGTTCTGCAAAATTTAACAAACTTTCGGGCCCCAAGAAAATTTTATCTGAACTTTATGTTTCGAGGTTGCTAAATCCGTATCTGAAGTCAAAATTTCTCCTATATGTACAGTTTTCCTGGGAAATGCGTCTAAAGTTCGGAAAAATGGGGTTTTTACCCAAAAAAATTATTGGGCGTTTTAATATCTTCAAACCATGAAGAACATGAATCTAAAGTCAAAAATTATTTGCGGGCCTTACTTTCTTAAGAAAATTGAAAAATAAGAAATTAAAAAAAATCTATTATTTCTCATATTGAGAGGAATATTGCATTTTAGCATATCATATTTGATTGAAAAAGTAAATAAAAGTTGTGGTTTTGCCCAATTTTTTTGTTATCCCCCCCCCCCCCCCCCCAATGCTTCTTGTACCCCCCTTGGTCATATATATTGTAATTCTCTAGAATAATGTCAGAAAAAAGTCACAAAACATTTCTTATATAGCTGAAAAAGCAATAGAAATACAGACTCAATATGAGAAAAAAACGATTTTTTTAATTTCTTATTTTTCAATTTTCTTAAAAAGGTAAGGTCAGCAGATTTTTTTGACTTTAGATTCGTGTTCTTCATGATTTGAAGATATTAAAACGCCCAATAATTTATTTTTTTTAAAACATTTTTTTGGGGCGAAAAATTGGTTTGAAAACCCCCCAAAAACACAATTTTTCCGAACTTTATGCGCATTTTCCGAGAAAACTGTGAATATAGGAGAAATTTTGACTTCAGATTCGGATTCAGCACACAAAAATACTCATTCTGAGGCTTTTTTTGCAGAACAGTGTTATTTGGGAACCATCTGGTTAAAGAAAAAAATAATTTCATTATAAATTATTTTTGGTTAAAAAAAAAAAGTTAATAATAATGACAAATCTCTATTAAATGTTATATAATTAAATACTTTTCCTCTAGACCATTACAAAACAAAATTAGTATTCTTTTTTTACTTTTAATTTATTATTTATATAAAAGAAAGGCTAATAGGTAAGTAATCACAGGGTACCCCATGTGATATCAGTACAGTTTTAATATAAATAAGCAAATAATTATTTTAAATTAAAAACACAAAATAAAACAAACAAATGAGTGAATAATTTAACAAGAGAATAAAATATTAAGTACATACAAAAAAAATTGTGCTTAATAATACTGTAATAGTTACAACAGATAGGAAATTACTGTTGAATAAAGTTTTCTTTTATAGTTTACTGAGTTCGGTATTAAAATGTAATTTTTATATGTCATTAATAATGTGTAACTACTTCACGGTAAATATTTTTTAACCAGTGATGTTCGTACATCACATTAGCACATCTTTAGGCGGGGATAGACTTGAGCATGTGCCATGAATGAGCATGCGTTCCCATTCGGCATGAGGGGTGCATGACCGTGCACCGCATGAACAATAAGCCACTGTGTTTGGGACTCCAAACAGTCAGGAAGGTAATAATCGGTTACCAATAACAATAAGACATTTCCCTAAATAATAAAAATAAATATGTCTAAAATAAGAGAGGGGATTTGACTCCTATTGTTCGGCCCTGACCCTAGTTGTTACCACCATCAACACTGAGCATGAACCAAGTACGTGTTCACTCTGCCGACAATGCTCAATTTGGCTCGCCCTGTCCACATCTGAGAAATACGGGTCGAAAGCATGGTCATTTTGGGGGAATGCTCAAGTGTGTCCCCGCCTCAACACCAAAACTAAACAATAAAGATAAAAACACTCCTCAACAAATTATATAGAATTGCGAGTAAGTTTTCATTGATGAAAGATAAAAGCTCGAAGAGTTACTATTGTTCCTCAGGATCTCAAAGCCCTGGACAATCCTCAGAGATTTATCAGAAAACCCAGATTGCTAATAATAACCATAAACAGCATACAATTGTCTACTATTTACAATTTGTGGTGCAACTTGTGCAATATTAAAAAGTTATATTAATAGTCCAGGAGATAGCGTGCAAAAAAGTGTCTGACTAACATCAAGCTAGAATTTTGTATACAAGTCAATCTTTTAGCGCCTTTTAAGAATATGTGGTCGGCTAAGTTCGTCTGCGGGACATAGCTTGGCAGTAGGCGTTTGAAAAAAACAAACCAGTGGACAGCGGCCATGTCTCACCAATTATGGTGGACATTGTAATTTTCATGATCCTGAGTACAGAATTAGTTAGTAGACCGAAAATCAAGTTGATGTTAGTTTGTCCCTTGACAGGTGACCACGTTGAAATTTAGTAATATTTTAATAACTAACCTATCAAGTGTGGAAATAATATCGACTTGATTTTTGGTCTACTAACTAATTCTGTACTCAGTATCATGAAAATCATACTGTCCACCATAATTGGCGGGACATGGCCGCTCTCCACCATTTAGTTTTTTTCAAACACCTATTGCCAAGCTATGTCCCGCAGACGAACTTAGCCGACCACATATTCTTAAAAGGCGCTAAAAGATTGACTTGTATACAAAATTCTAGCTTGATGTTAGTCAGACACTTTTTTGCACGCTATCTCCTGGACTATAATTATAATATTAAAATAAATAAATAAAATGTTTTCGATTACTATTCCACTTAGTTGCCAATTTGTGTGGCACATAGCTTCCTCTTGTCCAATATTGAACAAATGGACATACGAGATTTAGACCTGTTTAGATTCCCTGAGATGGTTGAAATTAATATGGGACAATCTGTGATCTTCTTTCGATAAAAACCATTCTAATTTCTTCAAAATCAGATGAGAATTATTTAAAGATATAGGTTTTACTTAACAAAAAGGTTTTTGAACCATGTGGGAGAGGAAGCAATCGGCGCAGTAAGTTATTATTGGCTAATTATTACATATTATCTAAATTTAATCATAGTCGAACCAGTGATTCACAGAAATGTTCAACACAAAACCAATTTGTTCCCTCATGTTTGAAACAGATCTCTGTCTAGGTATTTTTTAATTTGGAGAAAAAATAAAAATGGCAACAATGCTTAAGTTACCTTAAGTAAGATCGGAAGTAATTGTTGTAACTAATACAAGTAATAGTTAACACATGATTTATGCATGTTTAATAAAAGCTGATTTACATGTATTAAGTAATTAGCTAAATTTTAAGTAAATTAACGCATGTAAACAATGAATTTAGTAATAAGTAGCAAGTTAAAATTTAGTGTGCAAGTAGATAAGTATAATAGAATTTTTTCTATTTTTCAGTTTAGTAGGTGGGCGTGACTAATCACTGGACATGTGCAATTTAATTAAATGCACAAGTTTGAGCCTCGCTTATAGATTAGTAGATCTTTGTTTACATATTATTTAGAAATATTTTATTGGGTTAGAAATGTTATATTGGACAACATTTCAAAGCAAACAAAAGAGCTTAACTAAATATTAAGTGTAAACGCTTACTAAAAATTAAGTCACTTAAAATTTAGTTAACTACTTAATTACTATTTAATGATTTTGGTAGTATTCAGACTATGGAAAGATTAAATTTTAATTTTAATAAAATTATAATTATTATTTACTAAGGGAAACAGACGGAGAAAAATACACTCCAGCGCTGGGATTTGAACCACAGGCCTCTATATTTCCAGTATAGCGCTCTACCAACTAAGCTACGAAGGAGAATGATTTCCTCTGACGTTATTGATACCTTATCCCGAATTTAAGCTTTCAATTTTCCACAAATCTGAGAAGTCAACATTAATGACAAAGAACTAGACTGAGAAATAACGCTTATAATTATAAAGTACCCAATTAGTACCTGTACCTAGTACAATTAATTAGAAATTCATATTTTACGATTTTGGTAGTATTCATACTACAGAAAGATTAAATTTTAATTTAAATCAAATTATAATTATTATTTACTAAGGGAAACAGACAGAGAAAAATACACTCCAGCACTGGGATTTGAACCACAGGCCTCTATATTTCCAGTATAGCGCTCTACCAACTAAGCTACGCAGGAGAATGATTTTCTCTGACGTTAATGATACCTTGTCCTGAATTTAAGCTTTCAATTTTCCACAAATCTGAAGTGAGAAGTCAACATTAATGACATAGAACTAGACCGAGAAATAACGCTTATAATTATAAAGGACCCAATTAGTACCTAAATAGAGGCCTGTGGTTCAAATCCCAGTGCTGGAGTGTATTTTTCTTGTACTTAATTACTTAATATGAGTAAATCTGCCTAAACATGAATTAAGTGCTTTAAGATGGAAAAAAATATAAAAAATAATGGTCTAAACAAATCAATGATTACATTTTCAGTTTCAGAACAATAAATAAATACGTAATATATCTTTATTATCCATAAATATATTAGATTTAGAGGGGTTTAAAAGATTCTTTTATCTACAATATAATCATCAAAACCATTTGAAAGTGGGAAACATCATAACAATATCTTACCTATTAACACATTGTTATCTAACAATGTTGTTTTATAATCATTTCTTTTAAATAAACCTCCTATAAATATTAACTTCATAAACATTTTTTTATTTTGAATAATAATTTATCACAGTTATTTCCCTTGTTTAAAGAAAATATCCCCTAGTTCTAGAATTAAATAGTTTTTTGTTTTTAATCAAATGGTTAATAACATTGGAAAATTATTACTTGATAGATTATATTTTTTTTTTTTTTATAGTCAATATAAGTTGAATTATGTGATTATTTAAAAGTAGCTTTTTTTCAGCCATTCTTTATATTTAGTATTATAATAAGATTTTAAATAAAAAATAAATAACATCATAATCATGTGATAAACCTTTACATTATCATGACAATTTTATAGTAAAATTTACAATCCAAATTTGAAAAAGAGACAAATTAATAATTTGAAAAAAGTACTTAAGACTTTATTAACACTAAAAAAATAAAACATTGACACTTGAAATGTAATTTTAAAAAAGTATATTATAAACAAATTAATTTCTAATTTCGTAAAATGTTCAAAAATGATATCATTCAAATATATTCTACTATGAAAAAAATAAATAAAATATTCAAAACATATATTTTGAAATTAAAGGAAATCAACCCCAATTAATTGGTTCAAAAAAATCTACAACTAAAATATTAAGCAAGGGAATTATATCACTATCAATAAATTTTTGAATTAAAAATTGTACAGAAACCACCTCAACTTTCTTGAAAAAGTGTGTTTGCCTTAAAAAGAGAAAAATATTTAGGTTTAATTTAATTCATAGCGCAACATATTTTTATATATTTATTTATTTATATTATTGTTATTTCCAACTTGACTCTATAAACAGTAGTTAGTTCTATGATTAATGAAAATATGTTAAAGAAGTATAAATAAAACATCACAAATGTATAACAAAGTTATAAATAATTGTAATTAAAATCGATAAACGTCTCAGAGTAACATGTATTAAAGTGTTATTTTTATTCATACCTGAAAAAACATCTATCACTACTCTAAACTTAAAATAATTGTAATTGGTTCTAATAATTCTTTAAGTAAATGGCGACATCCACAATTTTAAAATGTAATACGCTCACCTTTGATCTCTAATTATTCAGTTATTGTCCATAAATTCCCATCATATTGCCACATTTAATTAACATCTCTTAAAAAAACTCAGTAGACATTTATTTTAAATGAAATTCATTCGTGAAACAACAAGAGTTAACATGTTTATTTTTATTTGCCTGTACAAATGAATGGATAAACCTTAAATTTTTTTTTTTTTTTTTTTTTTTTTTGGCAGGTCAAAGACTACAGGATGTTACATCACAAAATGATTATTATAATTACATTGTTATTATTCAATATTTATTTTACTGTTCTTCTCAAAATGCTAAACTGACATTAGTCGACCTTGTAGTGAATCAAACAAGACTACATAATTATAATTATGTAGACTTTTAATTAAGTTTTGTCTTTTAATTAAGTTGTTTAAAGGCCCATTAACACTTTGATTAGTGCAAGTGCAAATGTTTAGTAAAAACACTAAACCCATGTGTTTAGTGTAAGTGTTTAGTAATTTTCACTAAACACTTACAAAAATTTACAAATCACTTACACATGACGCGGACATGGAAGAGTATCATACTCAAATATTAGACTGTAAAGAACTTATTGCGGAACTCATTGCAGTAGAGCAACTTATCTCGCCTCAATCTACCTTGTCCAACCTCCACCATAAGGAAACGGATGGAAGGATTCAAAATGCTGTAATCAGCATGGCCAGTGCAATTTCGGCAAGTGTGGCGGGGGCTTCCGCTGGTCCTGACATTATAAAATTACCCAAACTTATCCTACCGCGATTTAGTGGTAATCTTTGACTTTGTTTTCCCTTCTGATTCATCATCGGAGTCTTTAGTGGATTTCTTAGATCAAGTCTTGGACTTAGTTTCCTCTTCTGATTCCTTTCTGATTTAGTGGTAATATTTTAGAGTGGACGGGATTTTGGAATGAATTTGAGAGTGCGTTTCACAAACATAGTTTAGACAAAGTAACTAAATTTAATTATTTGAAAGCACAGTTATCAGTTGAGGCTTTGCAAATTATCGATGGGCTCAGCGTGAGTAAAGAAAGTTATGACATGACTGTCAGTCTGCAATCTGAACGTTTTGGCGATAAATCGTTAATAGTCAATTCTCATTTATAACGCTTTACGTTAAATAAAATCTATAAAAAATAGCGTAAATAGTCGAGTTATGTCAATATTTTGATAGTAATGAAAAAATTTACATTCCTTGGAATCGTTAGGGGAGGACGCAAAACATAACCATTTTGTGTCACTTTTGATAAGTAAATTTCTGGCAGATATTATTGTAAAAATTTAGTGGAAAGGATATTTCAACAGACGAACTTCGACAAGAATTAAAGTGGTTTCTTCCCCTCCATCTTTGTTGTTAAAAATAACGCTTCTAAATTGCTCTTTGAAAAACCAAATAAAATCACCATTAATGTACACAAATATGCATTTAACAGTAAAATATGCAAATGTGCCAAAAAAATATGCAAAGCAAAAATCCGAGCCCTATTCATTACAAACAAAAACTATCAGTAATGAGTCTATTCATTATACAATCCATGTGAATGCATCGGTGAATTTTGAATTGTCAATGGAATCCCATAATTCAATCAATCTTTAACACGATTTCCACCATAATATACCTTTTATCAGAAAAAAAATTGCATTAATTAAAGTATACGCGAGTCTATTGTATTATTTGGGAGTTAATTCCATCTATATAACCACTCTCTTGCAAAAGAGAGTATTAACACGTTTTAAAACGGAGAAAAATTTTATTCAAAACAATAATTAGTCAAGGTTGGTTTTTTCGAGGTGGTAATAACTCACTTTAAAATATGACAACAATGCAATTGTGATTAAACCAAACTCAGACATAGGCCTTACGAAAATATAGGTCCATCAGACTCATAAACCTAATCTCTTAAAAAAAAAAAAAAAAAAAAAAAAAAAAAAAAACATGAAAAAAAAAATATAATAATAAATAATAAAAAAAATTGACATAGTTGTAGACTTCAAAATTACTGTGAATAAAAAAAACAAACAAATTTCACAATTATTTTATCACTTAAATACTGACAAACCCTGCATGTTAAACAGTTTATATATATATTTCTTTTTAAATACATTTTTATTTTTTTCTTATCCCTTTAATTCTATACAAAAATCAAAAATAAATAATAAACATAAACAATTGAAAATTATCACAAGTCAAAAACAGGATATAAATAATAAAGTTATCACACAATTTTTTGGTCCTACCTTAGGTATGATTAATTTTTTTTCAGCTAATAATAATAAATAAATTATAAAACAATACAATTACATAAGAAAATAAAGTAAAGTAGACAAAAATAAATAATAAATTTATATGTCGATTTTTAATTACTTCTTATTTTAAAGTTCCATTTCTAATTAATTAATTAATGCATATGTAAGTGATACAATAACACAATAATTAAAAGGGGTTTTCTTTTTATATATTTATAACAAATAAAAATACTAGATTTTTTTTTTTTTTCTTTTTTAAATACACCAAAATAATACATTTTTGATTTGCCATTAACAATCTCAAAATAAGGTAGCGGTCTAAAAAATGAATAAATATAATGTATTTGTTACTTATTTCTACGACAATCAAAATTGTCTAAGAATTAAATATACATATTTTTTTTTTTTAATTGAATAATGATGGATTCCTTAACCACAAATTTCATGTAACAACGGACCCTTTTTGTTGTAGAAAAAAATGGTATTTTCCTCTCTTTTATGGGGGCTGTAAACTATACAGGGTGGTCCTTAAGTACGTTCCGAAAATTAGGGATATGATTGCTTGGATTATTTTATGAAGAAAAGTTCATATGAACTTACGTCCTAAACGGCTTAGTATCTGAGATACAGAGTGTTCAAGTTTCTCATTTTTTTTTTAATTTTTGCTTTTATTCCAATAACGCTTTAAGGTATTTTATAGAAATTTTGCATATGTTTGTAATACTTGATGGAGTAATTTTTGCCTTTAATTAAAAGTTTTTAGTAGCACTGGGGCGTACATGGGGTTATCACGGTTGAGATTTTAGAGAAAAAAAAATGTAACGCCACTGGTTCGACTTTTTTTGTATTTTGCCCGAAAACGGCTATTCGCAGGGTATATGCAATTTTGGCAGGCAATTAATAAACTGTTTTCAAAAAATCAGTGGCGTAGCATTTTTTTTTCTCTAAAAACCCAACCGTGATAAACCCATGTACGCCCCTGGTGCTACTAAAATCTTTTAATTAAAGGCAAAAATTACTCCTTCAAGTATGCCAAATTTCAATCAAATACCTTAAAGTGTTATTGCAATAAAAATTTAAAAAAAAATGAGGTAAACTTGAACACCCTGTATCTCTGAAACTATAAGTTCATATGAACTTTTCTTTATTAAATAATCCAAGCAATCATATTCCTAATTTTCGGAACGTACTTAAGGATCACCCTGTATAATAGGGTTTCTTACTTAAAGGTCTATATTCTAAAAGGGATACCAATTATAATTTTACTGTTTGTACGTTGGTTGACACAATAGACTGAAATTGTATAAAATTAAAAACAAAACACAAAATTGCAGGAAATTATCACAAAGCTAGCAGCGTTCATCGTTAATGGGCAAACAAAGTAGCCTAAGGTTTTATATAATTATTTTTTATGCCCTGATAGCATGATTATTCAGTTAAGTAGTTATTAGTTATTAAGTAATTTTGATTAATACAGGCTTTAACAACAGATTTATGACATCATAGGATGGAAAGATCTGTCACTCGGAATCAAAGTAAATTATTGTTAGATGTAGAAGTATAATAATATTTGGTTTTAAAGAATCCGTAAGCTTCACACATAACTAATACTACTTTTTTCAAAGTGGCAAACCACAATTCTGAAGAAAATAAAGATACTTTTGGTTACAAGTTAGTTATCTTTTAATAAATTAATTTTAATACAATTAACTAATATTTTCCTTTTTTTTTTTTAATTAAAATAGTGATATTGATAGATCCTAATTAGGGACAAGATCTTCATATTAAAGAAAAAAAAAAAAATAATAATAATAAATATACAATTTAGGTCTTAAGAGGGGAAAATAAATTAAATCATAAGGCAGTACCACCACTTCAAGAGAGTGCAAATTCAAAATATTGTGTAAGTTAATAATAAATAATACAATTGATGAAATTAGAACGTAAACCAATATGACTAAATTAATCATTATCATAATAATAAAAAAATCAATAAAAATAGGAATAAGCTAACCAAATAATATTAATAACAAGCTTAAAATAAATAATGTTAAATTAATTATAAAATAAAGATATTGCTTGATAAATCAATAGTTAAAATATAAAAGTTTGCCCCGGAATGGAAAGCAAATTATTCAGTTTTAGTGGTAGGGAACGGAGGAACCCATCCTCCGAATCTTTTCTCTAGCTCCTGAGCAACGGCAATACACAGATGATCCTTGTATGCAGTTGACACCACCTGTAAAACATTTGTTTTTCTTAAACTAATAATAGCTTTGAGTTGAAAAATATTTATTTATGTAATGAAGTAGCAAAATGGAATTTGTCCGAGTGATTAAGTTAGCCTCCGAGTCGGAGGCGAGGACAGACTATGAAAATTAACTGCCGAGGCAGGCAATGTCTTGTTGTATACAATATTTTATCTACGGCGGCACAAAAATGAAACTGCTAAAGTACTATCTAATTATATTTATTTACTATGTATATTAATAACATATTAACTTAAATAAATTGTTGATAAAAAAATGAAATAAGAAGTGAATATCAAACTTAATCTATAACAACAAAATACAAAAAAAAGGCAGTAAATGTAATCACTGCAGCAAAATTATGCATTACTTACGTTTATAAACTGGAAAGTACTATTTTGCTGATTTGTCATTAAATATTAAAAACAGGCAGGAAAGTAATTGTAATCAATAAGGAAAGTAATCAACAGTCAGGGTAGTATTTCCCTGCCTATGCAGTAAAAATAAAGTATTTACCGGTGCTTTTCAGAACATCTGTTTTTGATTGTGTTTAGTTTTATTTCTTTCTTGTTTTATTACAAAGCAATGATATATTATAAATGTATTAATATGTTTATCTACGATTGATACGAAATATAAACATTTTATCTCTGTTTAGATGCATAGAAAGTGATTCTTTTCGTAGCTGTATTCATTGCGCATGCACGTTTCATAATCGCGCAATAAGGTTAAGAATTCTTCACCTTATCGAATGATTTGTAGGTTTGTTTACATTTAACAAAACTAATTTGGTAACGGTTTTTTATCAAGTTTTTAGTGATAAAAATTAATCATTTTCTGTATTTATTATTAAAATCCAACAATCGTAGATAAAGTATGGTACGCAACTCGTGTGAAAACTGCATTTTGCTTTGCTCGTGTGGTTTTACCACCCTCGCTATCGCTCTGGTGCAAACTCCACACTCGCATGCATAATGCTACTTTCCGCACTAGACGCGTAATGTACTAATACCTAAGCTTCCACTTTTTATCTAAATAGCGTGATTAAAATATTGTACGCAACAAGGCAGCAAAAGGAAACATTTCTGCGTCGTGTATTCATTGCCTGTCTCGGCTTCGCCTTGGCAGTCAATTAGAAGTTTATAGCCTGCCCTCGCTTCATACATCAGTAAAATTCCATTTGGCTACCTAGTTATATAAATAACTATTGCATTTTCTCGAAATTTCTGATTTTACTGCCTAGACAGTATAATTTACATTTCCCTGCCAAAATCAGTTCAATAATGCCTCACTTTGCTGTCGCAAGTAGGTAGAGTAGTAGAGCTTTAAATTAAAAAACTATAGTTTCCAAGCTTGAATAATTCAGTCGGTCAGCTTGAATAACACTTAATATTGTGGTACTTGTGGGTTTTTGGAAAAGTCAGAGGCCTCCTTCCAAGGGATATAGTGCCATCTGAGTGCATTTATTTATTTCCTATCCAAATTAATAAAACATTAGATTATTATCAGCCACTATACTTTTGGTGGAAACATGCCTCATCTCTCTCTGCTTTGAGCCATCGAAGGGAAAGACACATTGGTGTTTGAACCTTAATAGATTTCTTATGCAGAATTAAAAGAGGACTTAGAATAAAGTGAAATAATCTTTTACATCAGTAAGATAAAAAGGAATAAAAATAAATTACCTGTAAACCAATAGGCAAGCCTGAAGATGATAATCCCATGGGTACCTGTGTAGCAGGCAATTTCAAAGCATTGAAAATTGCCCAGTAGGAAAAGTTATAAGGTCTAAGAAACGAAGCATAGTGGTACGGGGCAGGGGTGGGACAGCTGGGAAACAAAAGCACTCCATTGTCTCCTAACGCTTCCTGAAATAAAATAACAAATAACCAGATTAGCAAGGGAAATTTTTTAAAAATTTAATTTGAGCAGTTAATCAGGAGGTTTTACAGCTGATTACTAGAGAGCTATATAAAGCTATAATAAAGTCTCTAAAACCATTATCCTAAGTTGAAACAAGTAAGGCTTGCTTCACGTAAGTACGTGGGGCGATAATCGCCGGTTTATGTACATTATATTTAAAATTATTAGGTGTAATATAATTACAATAATTTTAATAGTAATATTCTTTTTCTACTCTTCAAGACCTTTAAATTGATATACAACATGTCATGGTGACTAAAAACTTTTGTTTTAGTCGCCCGCCATCTTGAAAATATTAAGTGTGAAAAATCCAAAATGTGTCCAGTTGTCTCAAATACCGAGATGCACCTGTGTGCTGAATTTCATGTTCCTAGCTATAGTAGTTTATGAATTGAAACAAGCAACGGACAGACAGACAGACAGACAGAGCCGTTATATAAGGTTTCTTTTTGTACTTTGTACAGAAACCTAAAAAAGAACTACAAAAGAGTCTTGCTTATCCGGATTTGATGGGTCCATGTCTGGATCACTGAAGTTTTAGATCTGTAAGACTACAATTATTATAGCAACTTATTACAGTCCAGGAGATAGAGTGAAAAAAAGTGTCTGACTAACATCAAGCTAGAATTTTGTGTATAAGTAAATCTTTTGGTGTCTATTTAGAATATGTGGTCGGCTAAGTTAAAAAAAAACAAACCGGTGGAGAGCGGTCATGTCCTGCCCTTCTTGGTGGACAATGTGATTTTCATAATCCTGAGTACGAACTTAGTTAAAAGGCCAATAATCAAGTTGATGGTAGTTTGTCACTAAATAGAGGTTAGTTAGTCAAATATTACTCCAAATCAAAGAGGTCCCTATTATGACATACAACCATCAACTTGATTTTTGGTCTACTACTAATTTCGTACTCAGAATCATGAAAATCACATTGTCCACCAAAAAGGGCGGGACATGGCCGCTCTCCACCAGTTTGTTTTTTTCAAATGCCTATTGCCAAGCTATGTCCTGCAAACAAACTTAGCCGACCATATATTCTTAAAAGGCACCAAAACATTTACTTGTATACAAAATCCTAGCTTGATGTTAGTCGGACACTTTTTTGCACACTATCTCCTGGACTATAAATACAAATTTAAATTTTATTGATTGAACATTATAAGAAAGTTATTTAGGTCCGTCTGGATTAACCGGATGTCCGGACTAGTGGGGTCTAAATTAACGAGACTCTACTGTAACCCTTATTGTCACAAGTTTCATTTTTAAAATAATTCAAAATTAAAGTTAACCGATGAGTTAGAAGTACTATAATTACCTTGATTTCTTCCAAAAGAACAGCGGTAGTTTTCTCGGCCCATTCTGCGTTGGTAACGGGAAGGATATTAAGATCGACTAATCTCATTAGAGTTGGTAAAGTGTGATTACTCTGACCGATTAGAAACTTGGGCAATTCTTTAGCCAAAGTAACTTCAGTCTGAAAATAAAAATACCACCACGATTAAATTACACTTATTTTTGATGGAACAATCAAACATCCATAATCAACACGAAAACACCTGATATTCAGCAGAAAAGGACTGAAAACACAAGTTCGAATTCAATCTCAGGATACGACTTCGCTCTGCGACACCATCAGAATGAGAATGAGATGATGGATGGAGAGGAAGGAGATACAATTGCTCTTATCTCCAAAGGGTTCCTGGAAAGAACTCGACAACAGTTTGGGGGTAAAGCTCTCGTTTTATAATCATTCAAATTGAATGCTTTTAGAAATGAGTGGATAAAATTTAAAGAGAAGAATTCATGTTTATTAAAATAACAATACAGTAGAACCCCCCATATCTGACCTCGGAGTATCTGACTCCTCGGAATATCCGACCATCACACCCCTTGGTTTTTTAAAAAAAGTTTAATCTGACACGACTGAACTTCATCCTTATCAGAATATTGAGTATAAAACAATAAAAGCAGCTAGTCGGGGTCATTGTTATCGTACTGATACTGATCGCTAGACTTTGTTTCTTATTATCGTGCGTGTCATTCTATATTTACAAGCCAGTGTTACGCTATATTTTTAGAGAATATGGCGGCTCAACTGAACAAAAACAGGTTCTGTGTACATTACTGTAGGAGTTTGATATTCTTTAACAGCTTGACAAAGGTGAGTCAGTTCTAAAACTAGCTGCAGAGTTAGCAGTTGGTCTAACAACAATTATAGATTTGAAAAAGGGTCTGAAAGACTTTGAATCATATTCCTTAATAGGATTAGTATGAATATTCTTATATACATATTCAGAATAGAGAATGTAACTAGATTTTTAATAATAAAGATTTAATTTTTACTCTGAAAAATTCGCTTATCTTTGTTCCTCGGATTATCCGACCTTTTTTGTGTTGCGACCATGCTCCGGTCCCGTAGGTGACGGATATGGGGGCTTCTATGTATTTCCCTATATCAAAGAAAGATATAAATCTTTCTTAGCATCTGATTGACCTAAAGACATTTATATTTTTCAATCGGGGAGTGATCAACTAAAAAAATCAGTGTTTTTTTTTTTTTTTAATAACAGAAAGATAAGCAAGTAACACTAAAGTAAAATACTGTGACACAAAGTTTCTTCGAATCCGATTCAGTATGCTTCTATGATTTTATGCTTTTACAACCTATTTTTGCCGAAATTTACATAATTTCCCCAATATTCAAATCTGTCAAATTTTAAAGAGTGCAGACGGTTGAAATTAATCTAGGGCTATCTGCGGGCTACTTTCAACAAACCATCTAAGTTTCTTAAAAATCAGATAAGTACTTTGAACGATATAGGTGTAAATAAATGTTTTTTTATGTGCACGTAGAAGAGAAACAAATGAGTGCAGAAGGTTGAAACTTATATGCGACCAACAATGGCTAGTTATGACCTACCATACAAATTTCATTAAAATTGGAGTAGTTTTTAAGATATGTAGGTCCGCAAAAATTGAGCGTCAGATCAACAGGGAACCAAAAGTATCCGATGTCTGAAATAGATTTCTGTCTTGGAATTTTTTAAATAGAAAATACAACATTTTTTCATTCTTCAGAACGATTAGATAGCCTCTGTTATCTTTGCTAAGCTTGGAAGCAAATAAATTAAAATGTACATTAATAAAAGGATTATTTTTATTTAAATGATTAAGGAGATGTGTTCTGAAGGCCTCCTGAACCCCAAAGTTCACAACCAACAATGTCCAGATATATACTGAAATATGTAATAAAACTATATAAAATAACATTAATAAATTATTACTTCTCTATTGCCGAGACAGTATGCAAAATTGGAAGGTTCCTTAGTCATCCAATGTCTCCAAATAGACAGGCAGTACTTAAAGCCTTCCAGTTTTAGCTGAAAAAACAACATTTAAATTAAAAACTGAAAGTAAAATAAAGGCAATTATTATTCTCTTTCTATAAATTGAACATACTTCTTTAACTACAGGTGAATCTGCTTTTTCGGGTGTTTTGAAATGATCAGCGGCTTTCCTTATCATAGTTCGGATTTCTTTGCTTACTGGGCTCACTCTCATGTCACCTGGATCGACGATATAAGCGATAGTTAGCTTCGAAACATCAACCTAAACAATAAAATAAAAGAAATAAACGATTATTTGTAATAAACTAAGATTTCTTTTAATTGTCTGTTAGGTATGGTCTGAATGAACGATACAATTTAGTCAGAGCATTTACCAATGAAGTACCAAATTTTATCTCATCTACAAAGTCTGATATTTACAGGTCAGTAAATATTTGGTTTGCCTCTTAATAAATCTCAAAAAACAAACCTGTAATAGTACATTACGCGTCTAGTGCGGAAAGTAGCATTTTGCATGCGAGTGTGGAGTTTGCACCCGAGTGATAGCGAGGGTAGTAAAACCACACGAGCAAAGCAAAAGCAAAGCAAAATGCAGTTTTCACTAGAGTTGCGTACCGCACTTTAATGATTGTTGGATTTTAAAATAAATTTTATAATAAATACAGAAAAAAATAAACTTCCTGTATGTAAGTTCAAATTGATTTTTTGATAAAGATGACATTAATTCATTAGTTGTATTTTATGCCGAATTAATTATTTCGAGAGGCGTATTATTCTCCTCATTTTCGTCATAATAACATAAATCACTCATTGTTTTTCACTAAAAACTCGATATAAACAGTTACTTTAATTAAACAAACAGAAAATTAGTTTTGTTAAATGTAAACAAACTCACTAATCGTGCGTTAACCTGAAGAATTCCTCTTTTTTACCGCACTAGGGCGGAAAAAAAGAATAATTATGATAGAAGGGGTGTAGTTCAATAACCAAAACAACGTCTTCACACAAACTAATTGTATTTGTAACAATTGACCAGTTTCGGCTGTTCTAATGCAGCCTTCTTCAGATAAACTGTGTAGGTTATAAGTAAACTTTCAAAATGCAAGTTTATCTGAAGAAGACTGCATTAGATCAGCCGAAACCGGCCAATTGTTACAAATACAATTATTTTGTGTGAAGACGTTGTTTGGTTATTGAACTACACCCCTTCTATGATGAGTCGCTATCACACACTGGAGAAAAACACAGTCGAGAATAATTATGATCGCGCATGCACAATGAATACAAATACATTAAGAATCACTTTCTACACATCTAAACAGAGATATAATGTTAATATTTCGTATCAATCGTAGATAAATATTATTGTCGACTATCTTTGAAAGATTAACTCACTAAAAATCAAAAAGATACAAGTCAGTTTTTGTTTTGGTTTATTTTTGCAGTTGCTTTTACATTCTGATCAATGCAATATAAGGTCAACATTGAGTTGGGAGGGCATACAATATTTTGATCATCTATTTGATGAAATCAGCGATGAGAAATATTTCTCACCTCTCAAGGAATTGTAAAAGATAAGCCGGCGTTGATGCAGTCGTTTTAATTGAGAGCAAATGCATTAATCTTCGACTCCTCAGACTAACAGACGTAAAGAAAGCATGAAAGTGAAAATATTAAAATCATCAGAATTTGCACACAATAGCTTATGCTCAATTTTCCAATGACGGTGGGAACAAAATTATTTTAAATTTATTTAAATTTTCTGGCAATAACATTTCAATGAAGGTGTTCAAACAATGCAGCACATGATAAGAGATCAAATAAAAATGAACTTACTGGCACATCAAGCTGTAACTTAGAGACATTCTTTTCAAAAAGTAGTTTCATAAACGGAGTAATATCTTCAGCATATCGAGTGATAGCACCGGCAGCTACGATTGTTTCCTTCTCTTCACCAGTACGGAATGTCATACCACGAGTAGATATTAACTCTGCACAGATAATACAATAAATAAGAATATTAATAGATCGATAGACATTAAAATGCAGTACGCATTTATCAATGCACACATTTCTCATTTATCAACATGAAACATCAGTTAACACGAAAAAATATTGAGGTCCCGACAAAATACTAGATATTTTCATACATTTTTCTTCTTTTAACACGAACAAAAATCGCTTTGTACGAAAAGATTTTGCTTCCGCCTGATGGGAGATCCAGACAAGAGCCCTTTAACTCGGCTTTGAAAAACTAACATCGAAATCGAAGGGAGAGTCCTCACTCCTGTGACACCGGTTACTCTAAAAACCAACTTTTTTTCTTGCTTGGAATTGGTGTCAATATTGTGTTGAAATCAGATTATTTTCCAATAAAATCAATAAATTTGATTATTCGTTTTTATTAATAATTTAAAATTATAGGCCAATATATAGATACATTCGAGCTTGCATTAATTAGGGTAAATGATTTTTTTTAGGATTGTTTTGTACAGTAAGAGGAGCATGAAACCAAGTTTGCGACCTCGAAAGCCCTGGGGACAACTTTTGGCAGGGGAAAAACCTCGCACTTTTTCAGTTTTTTTAATATAACTCATAAACGACGCCGAAATCAGGAAATTGTATTCTCTCCGAAATAAAAGTAGACAAAAGTCTCTACAAAATGCACTAGTCAAACTTAATTTTATGTTATCCTAAACCATTTCTACAGGGCTTTGAAGTTTGACAAAATTATGTAAAAAAAAAAAAAAAATCAGGATTTTACTCATTTTTTTTACATTTATACAGTCGTTTATGGTGCCCATTATACACACACACACACATATATATATATATATATATATATATATATATATATATATATATATATATATATATATATATATATGCTCATATATATACATGCTCCTCTTACTGTACAAAACAATCCTAAAAAAAAAAAATTGTTTACCCTAATTAATGCAAGCTGGACCCCTCTCAGGTTACCTATATATTGGTCTATTATTAAAGATTATTAATTATATAGCGTAGTGGATCCTTTAGGGTATAGAAAAAAGAGAGAAGTGTTCACTGCATTAAGTGTTTGGCGACGTTTCGGCCTTCCCGGCCATTTTCAAGCCTAAACAACAGAATTTATTGTATTACAATCGTGTTCCATTACATTACAAGACTACAAATACACCAGGAGGACAAAATAAAAAAGTAAGAATTACCTAAGAAAAATTACACTTGTGATCGTGTGGTCATTAAAATAATCAAAATCTAATAGGAACTAAAAACAGTTCCGTCGTCTGTACATCCAAAACAAAAACGTAGCATCTACAAAAATCCTAGTGATCTAATGGTAAATTAAAACCAATAACAATACATATAACATAACAAATAATAACATAATAAAAACTATTGACGTTGGGTAACTATAATTATTAAATTGATCACAGATATAAAAACTAGTAATAAAACATTATTGGTTGTGTGATGATAACTCGACTATCCTCTCTTATCATTATGTTATCACATCAGTAAATAAAACATCGATTTTCAAGTTTGTAATAATAAAATTCAATTAATAATTAATACAGTACTATTTAGACGTTAATAAATTGTACTTGAGAAATGGCCTGAATTAAAATAAAATAAATTAAACAAATTATTGATCCGGATAGATAAAAATAACAAGAATATAATCATATCGGCCTCGACTATTCTCTAGGGCGGGAATTATGAATCGAATGATTGTAGTATATCCCACTATAAAACTTGTTGAGGGAACGAGAATCAGTTTTAATGTTAACAGTTTTATCCAGTTTGATTGCTATGTTAAGGGCCTCCATCATTTTTCTCCTATTAGTTTTTTGTTCCCTCCCTATGATCTTGGTTTCCTCAAAATTGAATTTATGTTTAGTAGCTAACGAGTGACTGGAAAGGGCTGTGTTGGAGTTTCCCTTGTTTTGATCATATTTGTGTTGTTCTATTCTGTTCTTAATTAATTGACTGCTTTCACCTATGTAAGTTTTATTGCATTGCCCGCAAGGTATTTCATAAATGGTACCAATGGTATTATCAAAAGGAATTTTGTCTTTTAAATTGTGATAAATTTTTTCTGTTTTATTTAAGGGTTTGTATCCAAATTTTATTTCGGGGCAATCGAATTTATGAAACACGGTTTGAACTTGGTCTGACAATCCTTTTATATACGGCATGCTAACAAATTTAGTAGGTCTATTATTGGTGCTATCTATCACAGTATTATTGATGTTATTATTGCGGAGGTGAGGATTGGTGTGTTTGTGCCAACTTTTCCTAATACATTTGAGGGGGTAAAAATTATCTTTCAACTTGTCAAAAATTTTTTTCTTTACTATATTGAGGTGACTGCAGTCTGTGAGTGAAATAGCTTTTTTAATCAGATTATTAATAGAATTAGTTTTTTGATAAGACGGATGTTGAGATCTAAAATTCAAGAATCTGTTACTTTTACTATCTTTTTCATACCATTGCGTTGAAATAGAGCCATTATTGTTTTTGATTATTGTGATGTCTAAATAATTTAATGAATTATTATTTTCTTTTTCTATCGTGAACATAAGCCTAGGATGAAAATTATTTAGAAGGTGAAGAAAAGGTTCTATTTCCGTGTTTCTTATAATCAGAAACAAATCGTCGATATATTTAACCAGGAGTTTAATATTGCAATTCTTCATGGTGGAGTCCAGGATGTGGTTGAGGATAATACCGCTGATATTAACGGACATGGCTCCCCCCATCGGGATTCCATGTTTTTGTGCATAACATTTATAGTTGTATTTGAACGTGCCGTTGTTCAGAATAAGTTTAAGGCATTCTAAATATAAGTTTTTGTCCTTGATGGGCGTATGTGGCAGAATCTGATCCCAGTTGGTCTTAACAATTTGATAGAATAATTCGAGGGGAACATTAGTGAATAGAGATGTGACATCAATTGAAATCATCATTTCATCTGGCTCGATAATAATGTCTTTAAGCTTTTGTTTTAAAATGAAAGAGTTAGCGACATCGTAATTATTATTTCTATTTAAGTGATCCAGTGAAGGGTTCATGAATTTAGCAAATTTTTCTAGTGGTGCATTAATCTGACTAATAATAGGTCTGAGTGGGAGGTTAGTTTTGTGCGTTTTTGGGAGTCCATAAATTCTGGGGCAATAAGTGTTATTATTATTTAAAAGGGCACGTTTCTGTCTGTCAATGTATTTATTGTTGAAAAGTTTATTAATTATAATTTTGTAATCTTTTTTTATTTGTTCAGTGGGGTCAGTTCTGAGTGATCTGTATGTAGATTTGTCATCAAGTAATTCAGTCATTTTATCGTTGTACATAATTTTATCCATGATAACAGTAGTGTTTGTTTTGTCTGATTTGGTTATTATAATTTGGGGGTGATCTAGAAGAAATCGTTTAGTGAGAGCCATGTCTATAATGATTTGTTTTTCCAAACTACCGTTAGGAAATTTTTTATTTTTATTTTTATGTTGGAAATTAATGATTTTATTGATAATGTGGCTTCTAAGAGCACTAATATGGTTATCAGAGGTGTTAAGGTTGAGTAAAAGAAGTTCAATGTCCACAATGAAATCATTAATGTGTTTATTGTTATTCAAGGGAGCACTGAAGTTGGGACCTAAGCTTAATAAATTTAGCATACCTATTGGGATATCAATGTCACTATAGTTCATGGTCCAACCTAGTTTGTGAAGGTTCAAATAATCTGTCAGGTTGGGGTCATAGGAAGTCTGTTGATAGTTGTGTACATTATTTTTATTGATTTTTTTATTATGTTTATCGTTTAGATTAATGGTGAAATTTTGTTGAAAGTCTTTAAATAAAAGTTTTAAATCCCTAAGTTTAGTGAAGTTGCATCTATTAATTTGATTCCATAGTCTATCAATGCTCGTTTGAATCTGTTTTTCCTTCCAGTGAATAAATTTTATTTCTGTTTTTAAAATTTTGTTCATGATGTTGTTGACAAAATTGGAATGATGTGTTTTAATAAAATCATCATCAAACATATTAATGATATGTTTCATATTGTTAATCAGGTGTGATGGGAAAAAGTTATTATTGATATGGTAGTATAAATAAGATTTTCTGGCTGACGTTTTGCACTGTTTTATAACATTGCGTTTGATTTCCCAAATTATGGATTTTACATCTTCGTTGTCAAAAAACTGCTTAAGATTGTTATCGAAGTTAAAAACGAGTCCTGCTTCGGTGTTTGTATTGTAGTTTTGTTCTTCCATGTTGTTCAAGAAGTAAAAGTTGATTTAACTGGTGTCTCGGATCGTCCAGTAGATTAATATATGAAAATTGACTATGTGTACCCTCAAATACTTTAATTATATAGCGTAGTGGATCCTTTAGGGTATAGAAAAAAGAGAGAAGTGTTCACTGCATTAAGTGTTTGGCGACGTTTCGGCCTTCCCGGCCATTTTCAAGCCTAAACAACAGAATTTATTGTATTACAATCGTGTTCCATTACATTACAAGACTACAAATACACCAGGAGGACAAAATAAAAAAGTAAGAATTACCTAAGAAAAATTACACTTGTGATCGTGTGGTCATTAAAATAATCAAAATCTAATAGGAACTAAAAACAGTTCCGTCGTCTGTACATCCAAAACAAAAACGTAGCATCTACAAAAATCCTAGTGATCTAATGGTAAATTAAAACCAATAACAATACATATAACATAACAAATAATAACATAATAAAAACTATTGACGTTGGGTAACTATAATTATTAAATTGATCACAGATATAAAAACTAGTAATAAAACATTATTGGTTGTGTGATGATAACTCGACTATCCTCTCTTATCATTATGTTATCACATCAGTAAATAAAACATCGATTTTCAAGTTTGTAATAATAAAATTCAATTAATAATTAATACAGTACTATTTAGACGTTAATAAATTGTACTTGAGAAATGGCCTGAATTAAAATAAAATAAATTAAACAAATTATTGATCCGGATAGATAAAAATAACAAGAATATAATCATATCGGCCTCGACTATTCTCTAGGGCGGGAATTATGAATCGAATGATTGTAGTATATCCCACTATAAAACTTGTTGAGGGAACGAGAATCAGTTTTAATGTTAACAGTTTTATCCAGTTTGATTGCTATGTTAAGGGCCTCCATCATTTTTCTCCTATTAGTTTTTTGTTCCCTCCCTATGATCTTGGTTTCCTCAAAATTGAATTTATGTTTAGTAGCTAACGAGTGACTGGAAAGGGCTGTGTTGGAGTTTCCCTTGTTTTGATCATATTTGTGTTGTTCTATTCTGTTCTTAATTAATTGACTGCTTTCACCTATGTAAGTTTTATTGCATTGCCCGCAAGGTATTTCATAAATGGTACCAATGGTATTATCAAAAGGAATTTTGTCTTTTAAATTGTGATAAATTTTTTCTGTTTTATTTAAGGGTTTGTATCCAAATTTTATTTCGGGGCAATCGAATTTATGAAACACGGTTTGAACTTGGTCTGACAATCCTTTTATATACGGCATGCTAACAAATTTAGTAGGTCTATTATTGGTGCTATCTATCACAGTATTATTGATGTTATTATTGCGGAGGTGAGGATTGGTGTGTTTGTGCCAACTTTTCCTAATACATTTGAGGGGGTAAAAATTATCTTTCAACTTGTCAAAAATTTTTTTCTTTACTATATTGAGGTGACTGCAGTCTGTGAGTGAAATAGCTTTTTTAATCAGATTATTAATAGAATTAGTTTTTTGATAAGACGGATGTTGAGATCTAAAATTCAAGAATCTGTTACTTTTACTATCTTTTTCATACCATTGCGTTGAAATAGAGCCATTATTGTTTTTGATTATTGTGATGTCTAAATAATTTAATGAATTATTATTTTCTTTTTCTATCGTGAACATAAGCCTAGGATGAAAATTATTTAGAAGGTGAAGAAAAGGTTCTATTTCCGTGTTTCTTATAATCAGAAACAAATCGTCGATATATTTAACCAGGAGTTTAATATTGCAATTCTTCATGGTGGAGTCCAGGATGTGGTTGAGGATAATACCGCTGATATTAACGGACATGGCTCCCCCCATCGGGATTCCATGTTTTTGTGCATAACATTTATAGTTGTATTTGAACGTGCCGTTGTTCAGAATAAGTTTAAGGCATTCTAAATATAAGTTTTTGTCCTTGATGGGCGTATGTGGCAGAATCTGATCCCAGTTGGTCTTAACAATTTGATAGAATAATTCGAGGGGAACATTAGTGAATAGAGATGTGACATCAATTGAAATCATCATTTCATCTGGCTCGATAATAATGTCTTTAAGCTTTTGTTTTAAAATGAAAGAGTTAGCGACATCGTAATTATTATTTCTATTTAAGTGATCCAGTGAAGGGTTCATGAATTTAGCAAATTTTTCTAGTGGTGCATTAATCTGACTAATAATAGGTCTGAGTGGGAGGTTAGTTTTGTGCGTTTTTGGGAGTCCATAAATTCTGGGGCAATAAGTGTTATTATTATTTAAAAGGGCACGTTTCTGTCTGTCAATGTATTTATTGTTGAAAAGTTTATTAATTATAATTTTGTAATCTTTTTTTATTTGTTCAGTGGGGTCAGTTCTGAGTGATCTGTATGTAGATTTGTCATCAAGTAATTCAGTCATTTTATCGTTGTACATAATTTTATCCATGATAACAGTAGTGTTTGTTTTGTCTGATTTGGTTATTATAATTTGGGGGTGATCTAGAAGAAATCGTTTAGTGAGAGCCATGTCTATAATGATTTGTTTTTCCAAACTACCGTTAGGAAATTTTTTATTTTTATTTTTATGTTGGAAATTAATGATTTTATTGATAATGTGGCTTCTAAGAGCACTAATATGGTTATCAGAGGTGTTAAGGTTGAGTAAAAGAAGTTCAATGTCCACAATGAAATCATTAATGTGTTTATTGTTATTCAAGGGAGCACTGAAGTTGGGACCTAAGCTTAATAAATTTAGCATACCTATTGGGATATCAATGTCACTATAGTTCATGGTCCAACCTAGTTTGTGAAGGTTCAAATAATCTGTCAGGTTGGGGTCATAGGAAGTCTGTTGATAGTTGTGTACATTATTTTTATTGATTTTTTTATTATGTTTATCGTTTAGATTAATGGTGAAATTTTGTTGAAAGTCTTTAAATAAAAGTTTTAAATCCCTAAGTTTAGTGAAGTTGCATCTATTAATTTGATTCCATAGTCTATCAATGCTCGTTTGAATCTGTTTTTCCTTCCAGTGAATAAATTTTATTTCTGTTTTTAAAATTTTGTTCATGATGTTGTTGACAAAATTGGAATGATGTGTTTTAATAAAATCATCATCAAACATATTAATGATATGTTTCATATTGTTAATCAGGTGTGATGGGAAAAAGTTATTATTGATATGGTAGTATAAATAAGATTTTCTGGCTGACGTTTTGCACTGTTTTATAACATTGCGTTTGATTTCCCAAATTATGGATTTTACATCTTCGTTGTCAAAAAACTGCTTAAGATTGTTATCGAAGTTAAAAACGAGTCCTGCTTCGGTGTTTGTATTGTAGTTTTGTTCTTCCATGTTGTTCAAGAAGTAAAAGTTGATTTAACTGGTGTCTCGGATCGTCCAGTAGATTAATATATGAAAATTGACTATGTGTACCCTCAAATACTTTAATTATATAGCGTAGTGGATCCTTTAGGGTATAGAAAAAAGAGAGAAGTGTTCACTGCATTAAGTGTTTGGCGACGTTTCGGCCTTCCCGGCCATTTTCAAGCCTAAACAACAGAATTTATTGTATTACAATCGTGTTCCATTACATTACAAGACTACAAATACACCAGGAGGACAAAATAAAAAAGTAAGAATTACCTAAGAAAAATTACACTTGTGATCGTGTGGTCATTAAAATAATCAAAATCTAATAGGAACTAAAAACAGTTCCGTCGTCTGTACATCCAAAACAAAAACGTAGCATCTACAAAAATCCTAGTGATCTAATGGTAAATTAAAACCAATAACAATACATATAACATAACAAATAATAACATAATAAAAACTATTGACGTTGGGTAACTATAATTATTAAATTGATCACAGATATAAAAACTAGTAATAAAACATTATTGGTTGTGTGATGATAACTCGACTATCCTCTCTTATCATTATGTTATCACATCAGTAAATAAAACATCGATTTTCAAGTTTGTAATAATAAAATTCAATTAATAATTAATACAGTACTATTTAGACGTTAATAAATTGTACTTGAGAAATGGCCTGAATTAAAATAAAATAAATTAAACAAATTATTGATCCGGATAGATAAAAATAACAAGAATATAATCATATCGGCCTCGACTATTCTCTAGGGCGGGAATTATGAATCGAATGATTGTAGTATATCCCACTATAAAACTTGTTGAGGGAACGAGAATCAGTTTTAATGTTAACAGTTTTATCCAGTTTGATTGCTATGTTAAGGGCCTCCATCATTTTTCTCCTATTAGTTTTTTGTTCCCTCCCTATGATCTTGGTTTCCTCAAAATTGAATTTATGTTTAGTAGCTAACGAGTGACTGGAAAGGGCTGTGTTGGAGTTTCCCTTGTTTTGATCATATTTGTGTTGTTCTATTCTGTTCTTAATTAATTGACTGCTTTCACCTATGTAAGTTTTATTGCATTGCCCGCAAGGTATTTCATAAATGGTACCAATGGTATTATCAAAAGGAATTTTGTCTTTTAAATTGTGATAAATTTTTTCTGTTTTATTTAAGGGTTTGTATCCAAATTTTATTTCGGGGCAATCGAATTTATGAAACACGGTTTGAACTTGGTCTGACAATCCTTTTATATACGGCATGCTAACAAATTTAGTAGGTCTATTATTGGTGCTATCTATCACAGTATTATTGATGTTATTATTGCGGAGGTGAGGATTGGTGTGTTTGTGCCAACTTTTCCTAATACATTTGAGGGGGTAAAAATTATCTTTCAACTTGTCAAAAATTTTTTTCTTTACTATATTGAGGTGACTGCAGTCTGTGAGTGAAATAGCTTTTTTAATCAGATTATTAATAGAATTAGTTTTTTGATAAGACGGATGTTGAGATCTAAAATTCAAGAATCTGTTACTTTTACTATCTTTTTCATACCATTGCGTTGAAATAGAGCCATTATTGTTTTTGATTATTGTGATGTCTAAATAATTTAATGAATTATTATTTTCTTTTTCTATCGTGAACATAAGCCTAGGATGAAAATTATTTAGAAGGTGAAGAAAAGGTTCTATTTCCGTGTTTCTTCACTTTCTCAAATATGATCAAAATAAGGGAAACTCCAACACAGCCCTTTCCAGTCACTCGTTAGCTACTAAACATAAATTCAATTTTGAGGAAACCAAGATCATAGGGAGGGAACAAAAAACTAATAGGAGAAAAATGATGGAGGCCCTTAACATAGCAATCAAACTGGATAAAACTGTTAACATTAAAACTGATTCTCGTTCCCTCAACAAGTTTTATAGTGGGATATACTACAATCATTCGATTCATAATTCCCGCCCTAGAGAATAGTCGAGGCCGATATGATTATATTCTTGTTATTTTTATCTATCCGGATCAATAATTTGTTTAATTTATTTTATTTTAATTCAGGCCATTTCTCAAGTACAATTTATTAACGTCTAAATAGTACTGTATTAATTATTAATTGAATTTTATTATTACAAACTTGAAAATCGATGTTTTATTTACTGATGTGATAACATAATGATAAGAGAGGATAGTCGAGTTATCATCACACAACCAATAATGTTTTATTACTAGTTTTTATATCTGTGATCAATTTAATAATTATAGTTACCCAACGTCAATAGTTTTTATTATGTTATTATTTGTTATGTTATATGTATTGTTATTGGTTTTAATTTACCATTAGATCACTAGGATTTTTGTAGATGCTACGTTTTTGTTTTGGATGTACAGACGACGGAACTGTTTTTAGTTCCTATTAGATTTTGATTATTTTAATGACCACACGATCACAAGTGTAATTTTTCTTAGGTAATTCTTACTTTTTTATTTTGTCCTCCTGGTGTATTTGTAGTCTTGTAATGTAATGGAACACGATTGTAATACAATAAATTCTGTTGTTTAGGCTTGAAAATGGCCGGGAAGGCCGAAACGTCGCCAAACACTTAATGCAGTGAACACTTCTCTCTTTTTTCTATACCCTAAAGGATCCACTACGCTATATAATTAAAGTATTTGAGGGTACACATAGTCAATTTTCATAAAGATTATTAAGTTTTTATTAGTTTTATTGTGATTTTTTATATTAAATACAGACATGCATATAATATGTAATCTAATATCTATCTGTATTTGTAATCTATTTATGTACAGTGACTGTACTGATGACGGCTATTAATCTAAATAGAATCAGCTGCCATTTTCTCTTATAGGTACCATCATTGCATGTGCTTAATTTCAGCATTAAAAGTATGTTGGACTGGGAGCTAATATAATATATAATAGAACAAAGATAAATTCAAGATAGTAACACTATATCAAAATATAAATAGCATTAATTTTCTATTCAAATCATCACTCTATTTACCAAATTCAAAAATTCTAGGTCCACTGAAAGCTGAGGTAATAGAGGGTAATAAATTCAAGATGGCAGCTATAATTAAAAATATGTGTTGAATTAAGAGTACCTTCAACTTATTATTTAGATACCATAAGTCTATGTACCAAATTTCAGATCTCAAGGTTCACTAGAAGCTGAAATAATAAGAGTGTATTAAAATTCAAAATGGCTACTATAATTTAATATGACAGTCATTTGTTGGAGTGAAAGTACCTTTAATTTTCCTTTTTTTTTGGATATCATAAGTCCATGTACCAAATTACAGATCTGTAGGTCAACTGGAAGCTGAGGTAATAGTGGTTAAATCCAAGAAGGCGTCTATAATTCAATACGGCGGCCATATTTTGAAATCAAAATGGCCACACTATTCTACTTACGGTACACTCTATGTACCAAATTTCAAATCTCTATGTTAATGGGAAGTAGTAGAATAAGAGGTGGTTAGAGCTGCACTTTTCTACTTATGGTACAGTCTATTTATGTACCAAATTTATAATCTCTAAGTTGTATTCACACTTGGTAAAAAATATACAAATAAAACTTTCATGTGCACCAACAATTTTCCATCAGAGATCCCGGTACGGTGTAACAGTGCGTACAGTCACAAATCAAGCAATGTATATATGTATAGATAATTAAAAATTAAGTATTAAGAAAATTCACCTGCAGTTGGTTTATGTCCAAAAACACCACAGTAATAAGATGGCATACGAATAGAGCCTCCAACATCAGTTCCAATACCCATAGGAGAGCCACAGGCACTTATCATACTAGCCTGAAACATAAGTATTCATAAAATAAATCTTATTTTACAGCAAAGTCTTCCAAACCTACTTATAAATTGATATATTTCAGAGGAAACCATAATCAATTTAGTACCCAATAGCTTCCTTCACCTAGGATTTAGGCATATTAAGAGAATGCTAACCACTAAGCTAGGCCGATCCCCAACAGGCAGTTTAAGTGTAATTAAAACAAAATAGTCTAAAACACATTTCACTTGAAAAGACTAAAATTTTCTCCATAGCAAAATAAATATGAAATGAAGACTATTGATTTATATAGTGCGTAGGCTTCTGCGGGTAGACTCGTAATAAACAGCTTGGTTTTCCAGTGAAATCCGCATCACCAAGGAGTTTAAGTCCTTGGTTTCGCTTCCACTACTGGAAGCATCTTCAGGGGTGTGGTGCATCATGTTGTTTACTTGAAGTAAACACAGGACATAGTGATGACAAAGGCAACACCAGCCTGATTGTGTCATTTCGACATAGGATTAACCTGATGCAAGGAACCCCCGGGGAATACAGGTATAATCTATGTTCCAGAACTTAATTTATATACAGTGGAACCTCGATAATTCGGACTAATTGGGATCAGACATTGTCCGAATTACCGATTTGTCTGAATTTTCGAATATGCTGTAAAACAACTTTTTCGCAGACGAGAGGACCTGATAAAGGTGCGCCTAAGCTTTTTCATTGGGTAAACCATATGTAAATCGCAGCTTCTAAAGGGTATCATTTGCCGTTCGTAACGTTTTCCGGTTTTTTGACCCCTCTTCAGAATTTAGCTTTGACGCGTATCGCAGTATGCTATCTCGTTTTCGTTTTAGATGACCCCACACCATACTTTTTTGCAAGAGATGTCCCACTTTCACCTTTCGGAATTTTTTTTTTTTATAGAATTTCTAGTCTTTTATAGAATTTTAGAGGTCCGAATTATCAAGGTTCTACTGTATACATAAAACTATATATTGCATTACTTATACCTATCTTAAATAATTATTTTTTATTTCTTGTTTTTCATTACATCCGAATTGTTGTTTGTTCATGTGTTGAACATCTACTATTAAGTGTGATCTTAGAGTTTAAACACTTTTTTTAATAACACCAATGAATATTAGTTGGATTTCTGTAAAATCAAACAAGAAGTTATTACAGTTACTTTTATCCAGAGAGAGTTGAAAATCCAAAACCTCTCCATGTTGTCAATCTCTTACGAGTAGAAAAACATCAAACAATATTTTCATAACTCTACATTTACTTTTTATGAAAAATCTTGAGTAATAATAAAGCACCAAAACATTAATTTATGCATGAAAATTAGTTGTCGGTGTACCCTGTAGTAATCTTATAGACAATTAATGGATCCTTATAAGGGTTCGTGAAAATAATTATTCAATCATTTCAGTTCGGCAACGTTTCGGCCTAGCCGGCCATTTTCAAGCCTAAAAAATACGTATATTTTCTCATTACACTACAATAAAGAATATGATCACACATCTCCAGAAGGATAAGTTACATTACATTAAATTACCTTATAATTGTGCACTTGAGGTAAGTGAAGTCAAAAATCTGATATATATAAAATTTATAAAGGAACTCTAACATTCCTGTTATATTTGCCGGTCTGATAACAGACTGATAAGGGACGAATTGTTATCACTTCAATTTTTAGCATATCTGTGATGATTGTTAATGTTTTTTAATTTTTAATTTATAATATCTTTTTTAATTATGTTACCGTTTGGTTATTGTTGTTCCTGTTACTTATTAGTTCATTGTTATTATCATTCACGAGTACGCACGTAGGAGATAGGAAGTGCAATTTTGTTTTAGTAGACGACGGAATGTTAGAGTTCCTTTATAAATTTTATATATATCAGATTTTTGACTTCACTTACCTCAAGTGCACAATTATAAGGTAATTTAATGTAATGTAACTTATCCTTCTGGAGATGTGTGATCATATTCTTTATTGTAGTGTAATGAGAAAATATACGTATTTTTTAGGCTTGAAAATGGCCGGCTAGGCCGAAACGTTGCCGAACTGAAATGATTGAATAATTATTTTCACGAACCCTTATAAGGATCCATTAATTGTCTATATATTAATTTATGCACTAATTAGCTCGCTATTATTATTTTTATCCTAAATAATTTTTAATAAGCATTAACTTATAGTATGTGCGTTATGAGTTGTGACTTTTGAGACTCAGATTAGCCAACCTAAACGAGGAAAAAAATAAAGCCACTAGGCCTGTGGGAGGTGTAGGGCCAGTAACATTTTTATTTGCTTAGTTGGCCCCACCTTCTAGAATTCTAAATGCTGACCTCTCATTGGCTCCCCACACCAATTTTATTTTTTTATTTTCTAAAGTCACAACTCATAACGTGCAAACTGTAGTATAAACAAGAGATAAGGTATTGATAAGGTACCTCTCCTCCGGAAGATCCGCCAGCAGTTCTTGTAGAATCGTAAGGGTTAAGAGTCTGTCCGTACACATTATTTCTAGTTTCACACCATAGATTCAGTTCGGGAACATTAGTCACACCGAGCAGTATAGCACCACTCTGCTTGATACATGTAACAATGTCTGCATCCTCAGTAGCTTTGAAACCACCTCGACTTACCATCCCAAATGTGAAAGCCATACCTGAACAGCAAGCAAACCATTATTATTAATTCAGTCAAGGTTCCTTATAAAACAAACAAATGAAATTCCTTATGAAAAAAAAGTCACATAGTCATGGGCGTCGCCAACAGAATATTTTTTGGTGGGATAAATTCCGAGGGGGAGGGGTCCGGGGGGGGGGGGGGGGGGGGGGGTCTGGGGGCCCTCATGATAAATCCAGTATTATTATAATTTTTTTTTAAAAAACACAGAGTGTACTGTTTAAGAGGGTAATTATGGAAGGTTATGGTTAGGTTCGGTCAAAAAGTACTAACCTTAACCTAAACCTACCATAATCTTCTATAATTTATTTATCGAGATGCTAAAACCGAAATTGTTTTTGTAATGTAAAAAAGAACAGTTTGAAAAAAAAAAGTTTAGAAATAGAAGGGGCATATAATGCAGATTTACCCCACACAATAAATAACATGTTCGACATCATTTTGAAAAGGAGGAGGAGGAGGAAACACTAGGTCTTCACACAAACTATTAGTAATAACTGATAACAGGTTTTGGCTTCCTAATAGCCATCTTCAGATTCTAAATTAGTTGTTCACTGTTCACATTAACATCAAAGTGACATAATGATCACATCCATAATTTCTATATTGATTCTTTGAACTAATGGAATATAATACACAGATTTTATCTGCAAAAGTGACATAATGATCACACCCATAATTTCTATATTGATTCTTTGAACTAATGGAATAAAACACACAGATTGTATCTGCAAGTCATATCAGGTAATTGATTTACCAACCATGTAAATGCTCTGAGAAATATGGGGGAAGCAAACCACAAAATTATTGATAAAAGATAAGAGAGATGTCCTAATTTATTTCTCAAGGATGTTGCAAGCCTAAATTGAGCAATTAAATATCAAGAACTTACAATCATTCACAACATTTGAGTTTATTTGAGGAATCTACAGATTATGTTTAAAATAAAAATTCTGGGTTATATTTAGAATCTTAAAATATTCACATACGGCAGAAGTTTGTACAGGTGCATTATGTTAGTGTCATCAAAACAAATGTAAGGCTAATGTAGACAAGACATACAACAAGAAAACAAAATAAACAGGTCAAGTGTGTGCTAGTCAGCACACAGCGAGGGTCCGTAGGCAACACTGTATTGTTTAAGTAGTACCCTATTGATGGTGTTTTTAAAAATGCTAAAAAGCTTACTTTGAGCTATCCTATGGGTCTGATATTCTCAAAACACATAAACAAACTTCTGATAAAGTATTTTTTTGCCACTGAACCGGACTACTACAACCATATAAATACATCGAAAAGACCATAGTTATAAAAAAAAAAAAAGTATTTTGTCAATAAAAAATAAAATAATATTTTTTTCGAAATTTCCGAAAAGTGGTATCTTTACTTTTGGCTGAAGAATGTTCAGGAATTTTTTCAGTTTTTTTGCACTTCACATAAGCGAGATAGAGGGGGGGGGGGACACGTTTCACACCCACTTCAAACTTGCCTACGCTCGCCTTATCAAAGTTAAAACCAAAGAATTATATATTTTTGTAATCAGCTCGACATACCCTATCATATGATGCCCCTCACGGTGCCGAAAAAAAAAAAAAATTAACCCTTAAGTTTTTTTACCCTAATATTTTAAAAAAATTTTTTTTTTAAGTCGCTATATTTTTAAAATATGTGGGTAGGTACAAGACACATACATGCCAAATTTCAAAGTGATCGGATGAAAGGTGTAGCCTTGAGAGAGGGCGACCGGACGGACGGACAGGCACACACAAGAAAATATAGGGGTCCTTGGTTTTGCCTACGGACCCTAAAAATCATAAGAATAACCATCAGAAGTCAATAAAATCTATAGCCAAGCCTTAAGATGATAACTAATATTAATAAATCACTGGGGGAAAAAATTCTCTTTTCTTATTGATTGAATTCTAGCCATTAATAAACAATTAGCCAAGTTGCTCCTTCAGTGCTTTCTTAAGTACATGATACCAGCCTGTCAATAATAATTAAATGTCAAATAAATAGAAACTTGGTATGTAAATCCCGTCAAGTTATTTCCTAGTGTTTATACACTTTCCAATAGAATTCCTTTATTTAATATCATTCATAAAATTAGCATGTTTAATAACGAGGAAGATCCTTTTATTGTTCCTGTATTTCCTTTTCCAGGATTTTTTTTTCTGTTTTCTATCTACTTACATAAATGAATCAGGAACTTTTATGTAAATTTGAATGGTTTAATCTTCAATTTAAAATATTAAGTACATAAACATAAAATGCACATATGCATAAATTATAAAAAACAAACAAGTAAAACATTAAACAAGGCCAACTAGATTATTATTCCCATATAAAATACATAGATAAAAAAATAAATATTATTTAAACGTCTTCTTCAGACTGTATAATATTGTATTGAGAATGTGATATTAACGCAGGAAATGTCGTTCCTTTATATTGCGTGCCCATTATTTATTTACATTGCTAAAACTTTATCTTTCGCATAATTAAGTATACTATTTTTCTTAAGACTGTTCCTCAATAATATAGAACGTTAAGACACGGTGAAGCAATGTGCCACACTAATTCAGGCAGATGTTTTTGTGTAATGACGGAAAAAAAAAGAAATGGGAATACATATTTTAAGATCTCTGAAGTCCAAAGAAGTTGTTTATAATTATTATTTACCTCCAGGCGGGAGATGAAGTTAACTTAAATGCCTGGTTTTTAGGGAGTTAAGTGTTTTAACTGCCTGGCTGAGCCACAGGGAGTTATGGCATAACTCCCTGCAAATTCAGTGCAGCCAACTTAATTCTAGTAAAAGAATCGCCTTTAAACAGATTTTACGATCAGTTGTTATTAAATATTTCTTTATTTTGTTTTAAAACGCTCCGTGTTTTGAGTAAATTAGTTGTGTTGTTTTTAGTTAAATTTATTAGTTCTTTTTTAAATTTGCTCGTTTGTATTTAAATATAAAGTTACGTAAAATAGATAAATAAGTAATATCTTGTGTTATAAATTTGTATTTTTCTTCTCCCTTCTGAAGGTAAAATCTTGTACGCATCACGAGAGCAAAAAAGCATAATTTCCAGAGCAATACTTAATTCATGGTTACCTCGGCCATGCCTCGAGAACCAACATTTAAGTCCTTCAGCTTCGCCTCGAGACTTAAAATTCATGATTCCTTCGGCTTTCACCTTAGGAATCAACTTCATTGCTCAGGGAATTATGCCTAACTTTACTCCCTTGGTGCAAAAATAACTATTATCGTCCGTGTCTAAACTTCTAAACCCAATTCAATATAATTTTCTTGTACATTTAAAAAAAAAAAAAACTGAAAAAATCCATTCTCTTTCAAAAAAAATTGATACGAAAAAAGTCGGTACATAGTGAGATTAAATTTAAATCTAATAATAATAGTTAGAATATTTAAAAGTAATAGTTAAATTAATTAATTTAATAATAAACATATTTAAATTAAATGTGTTCAACAGGTGGTTCTCAACACATCTTTATTGATTTATAGCAAAATCTTATTTATTTTCATCGTCTTGTTAATTATTAAAGTTGACACAAAAGAGACTTTTATCGGAATTCAAACCTATTTAAGAAAAACTTAAAGGACTATTTCTTAACTTTCTCATATTCACAGTGATTTAATTCAAAATCTATTTTGATTAATTTATATCAAATAAATTTTTAAAAATGTTCAACAGGTGATTGTATTGTAGGCCAATGTATTTTTGATTTTCAGCTATATCAGATTTATTATTCGAGATATCATCAATATCTTGGGAAACTAGATTTTTCCCGACAAAAATGACTCATATGGTTAAATTATTTTAAAATGAACTGAATATATTTGAGAATTAAATTATTGAAGTGAAACTTCTTTGGCGGCGGTAGAGTGAATTTTTTCATATAGTAAAATCGTGTAACGAAGTTTGCGATTTGAGACTCGTCAAAGTGTAACATTTTTACAGATTAATTGTATTATATCTATTTAAAGACCAGCAAATCAAAACAAACATTTATTTTTATTGGAATAAATGTGGTAGCCTTAGCGTAGCAAATATATTTTTTTTTTTTTTTCAATTAAATTTCCCATAACCATTTCTTGATTCTGAAATAACAAATTCGTCAAAAAATGAAAGAGAGCAATGCATTCTAGAACTTAAGTTTCACTTCTAATGCGTGAGAGCCTCACACATTTTTTTTATATTTAATTTGTTGGAACTGTGGCAACTTTGACTGCCGCGATGTTTTGACAGGACTGAGAGTCACCTCAAAGTAATTAATTATATATTTATAATATTTGTTCCATGTTTTTATGCTTGTACTTTTGTGAGATATTAAAAATGTATTGAATCGTTGTCTCCACATTGGTGGCTCCAACTCAGACACAATTCCTAAATAATGTTTTTGCGGCACATTTTTACTTTAGCCCCCCCCCCCCCCCCCCCCCCCCTTGGTTCTAAACAATAGTCTGCCCGACAAAAGTGTGTGTGTGTGTGTCGGTCTCTACAAGACATTGAGACTCCTGGGACAGTTTTATTATGCTATTTAAAGGTTGAGTCTTATCAAGTGTAAGACTAAATCTTTTACTGAAATCTAACAATGGACAATTAGTTCTACAGTTTTCTTAGCGTATATTTAATATTTCTTTATCTTAATAGTTAATTAGTCTAAGGGATATTATCACATTTATATACACAAGTGTGATATTCCTTTGTCCTAAGGTACATCGGACAAAATATCCCTTTGCCTGTAGACAGTAATTTAGACTAAGGAATATATACTACTCTGTTAATGTTCCTTTTGTCTAAACTATTAAGACCAAGGGATATAGGGGGGAGGGGTGCTAAAGTATAAAAGTTCCTACCTTGCTATTTAAATATAGTATGTTACTATTTAAAGAAAGGAAAATGAATGAGAAAGACAAACCTCAACTTACTTTGACAAAGGAAGTTTGTCATGTTTTGATCAAAATACCTCCTTTTTGGAGGAAAAACGTTAACTAGAAACATATTTCTGTGTATGGGACTATCTCTAGGTAAACTAACTATCTCCATTTTTTTTACGAAATTGAGGTTTTAACAGTTTCCTATTAATTTTTTCCCCCTTTTTTAGAGGTACAAGGCACTATGTGCTAAAACTAAAACTCACGGATTTAGCCAGTTGAAAAAGGCACTATGAACCAACATGCTAGGGAGGTAAAGAGCACTATTTGGACATGTAGCTGATTACCTCCAGAGAATTAAGAATAAGTTAGCACTATGTCCAGATAGTGCCCTATATCCACTCCACTTAGTAGAGTGAGAGAGCTACTAGTCTTATCAGTATGGCCTTGCGCCATACATCATTAAAAAATCATTAAAATAGCTCTCCCAAAACATTTACAATTTGGCTCATAGTGCCCTTTACCTCCGATACACAGATTTAATTATTAAATATATCTATACTAAGAATCACTATCAGTCTACACAGAACTGTTTTTGAGAAATAATGATTTTATCTTGCTGATAAGTGTTGGGTTCAAACAGGTTCATAGGACTGGCCATATTTCGTCCCTTGAGGGAATTTAACCCCAAATCAGAGATATTTTTTAGTTAGTGTTGTTGGCTTATATTGACCTGCCAAGTGATTCATTTTTATCAGGTTGTGGTCCCCTGTTAGTATAGGTACTAATAAAAGTTGGGTCAAAACGGGTGAAAAAAGAGTTGATGACTACTTAATAAAAGTAGTCGTTTTCTTTTCCTAAGGAGGCTTGATAGCTGCAGTTTTACCCTTCATAAGACTGGCTTAGACAGCCAAGAGGGACATCTCCAGTGGCGTAACTATGGGCCCACGTGGGACCGCATTGCGGGGGGCCCCTAGTGCCAGGGGGCCCCAAAATCCAGAAATAACCGGAATTACTATCCATGTACCAACGTCGAAGGGCCCCTTCCTGAACGTAAGAGGTTTTTTTTTTTTGCTCATCGATTTTCTTTGGCAAGGGGCCCCCAAAATTTCTTGCGGGGGGGGGCCCCCAATGGTCTAGCTACGCCACTGGACATCTCCACCTCAAATCAAGTTTGTGTTGTTGCTGACATTGACCTGCCGAGTTGCAACACTAACTAAAATATACCTCTGATTTTAGGCCTTAAGATGTCCCTCTCGAGATGAAATATAGCCAGTAGAGATGGGCATAATCGATATTTTTCAATCAATCGATTATTTTTAATCGATTATTCTAATAATCGAATGATTTCACAATCGATTATTTTTTAGAGGAGGGGGTTAAAGTAAAGAAAAAAGGGGAGACAAATAGTTGCGATACCTAAAATACGGGGAACTTAGCGGCCGTGCCGGACGCCCGACAAAGCGCGGGTTTTTGCTTTGTCGGCAAACGACACGATAACGAAAAGTCTTTTAACTACTACTCATACTCATAATCGCTGCTTCATATTCTTCTTAACCCTTATCACTTTCTTGATCTCTAATTAATATAAAACATTCTTACATAATACTACGTTTCTAGTTTCTACGATGTTTAAATACGGATTGAATCCTAATTTGGATTTAACTAGTTAGGTGTTTCCATAAGTAGTATTGAATCCGTATTCAATACGAAATAAAAAAATAAAAAAACTTTTTCTTGGTTACTTTTGCTAAAGGTTATAAATAATTTTGTAACCTTCACCTTTTATAACCATGTTTTTATTACATATTGTAACATATTTGACTACAGTTTCTACTTCTACAGAAATACGCTGACACGCTCTCTGCGCATGTCAGCGTGTTTCCATGCAACTCGATCCTGATACGATCCCAGAATTTAGTGTATCGTATTGGGATCGGTATCGTATTTAATCTAGGTTTCCATGGACACTTTGGATCCATAAACTGTATTCAACCTGTATTCAATCCGTATTTAAACATCGTGGAAACGTAGTAACACTGTTTAAGTCACATTCGTTTTCGTTCCTTGCACAATTATTTTAGAGAGCAAATAATTTACATTGCTTTAAGTGATTGGGAAATTTAGTTTTGTATATTGAGGTGATTTTAGTTAATTAGAATTTTTTTTGGCACTAACCAATTATGTATCTTATCTATATACTATATAACTGATTTTTCTAAAATTTAGTTATTGCTTGCTATACTTAATTAGTATCATATTATGTTAAAATAATTATATTTATGTTTTAACAAGTTTCAAACTATATAGTTAGAATTATTTATATAATTACTTTTAATTACCTTTAAATTATTTTTCTTAAATATAAGAATAACTATTTATAATCTAAGAGAGAGGGGGTTAAGCGAATTGTTACCTATGAACTTATTGTATTGAGGTTTTTAAGGAAAAGAGAGATTTACTAGATTTTATTGGATAATTGAAACGTGGTGTGAAATCAATATTTATTTTAAGCCTATATTGGAAATACTTAAAATGTAAAATATGTTATAACATATTTTTTATAAATATAAATATAATACAACAACCATGAATTTCGAATCGTTTTCATAATTATGAAAAGGTGCGTATTAGGACGCGGCATCATTCCGATTTCTGATTCCGAATGACAATGACAGTGCTCGGTATCGGTTATTATTGTAACAGGGTTAGGTACTAGGACTAGGTATCCGAGATCGTGAAAAGATTCGAAATGCAAGCGCCGACATTTCGATTCCGAATGACAGTGCTCGGTATCGTTAACTAGCAACTGGGTTGGGCACTAGGGCTTGAGCCTAGGCATCGGATTGTGAAAAGATTCGAAATGCAAGCCCCGACATTTCGATTCCGAGCGTCCGATTCAAGAATAAATTATATTCAGTGAACGAGCGATGGGTGGAATTTCGATTACGAGTGATCGGACCCGGAGCCGAACACTCGATTATGAGAACGATTTCGAATTGAGTGGAACTAACTTCGAGCGATCAAATAATCGGTCTCATAATCGAGTGTTCGGGCCCGGAGCCGATCACTCGATTATGAGAACGATTTCGAATAATAATCGAATTGAGTTGAACTAACTTCGAGCGATCAAATAATCGGTCTCATATACCGATTATAAATAAACGATTACGAGCATTCAATTATTGTTGCATAATCGATTTAAACGATTATTTTAATCGATTATGCCCATCACTAATAGCCAGTCTTATGAAGAAGTCGTCTACTAAGGTTGGGACATCGATAGTTAAACATCGACATCGGACATTCAACCTGACGAGCAAAAAAAAAAATTCTCGTTCCTGATGTTTGTTGTCGACGCTTTTTGGGGTCTGATACATCGATCTCTTTGATGTTTCAGGAGAACATCAATGTTGTCTGATACATCGACAACATCGATGTTAAACATCGATGTTTTTAAGTCCGATACATCGATGTCCCAACCCTATCGTCTACACTTTTCTCCCCGTTTTGACACAACACTTATCAGCATCTATACTAAAAGGGGACCACAACCTAATAAAAATGATTTATCATGATATTGGAAAGCAGTGCCCTTAAATTTAGCTAATATACATATAAGTGAACAAGTTAATAATAATTTCCGATTTGGCCCAGTAGTTTAGGCATTATGTGTCTGCAGAGTCGACATTTTTTAAACTTGTTATTTTGGATCTCAGAGGACCATATATAGAGCAGGGAGATCTAATCTTTTTGGTTGAAGGGCCGTATCTGGATAAGATGGTCTTTAGAGGGGCGGTTGAAGTAAGATACATTTAGCTATCAGACTTCACAATGGTAGGGAACATGAATAATAAGTTCATAAACCATATCCATTTGGGCCAAAAAAAAACAACTTAAAACTCGTGCTGATCTCTTTGAATGGTTGAAATGGCATTTGATTATAGAAAACTTATAACTTTGCATTGTTTAGGTTCATATGATAACGTTTTTCTTGGTGTGGCAGGCAGAATAAAAACATCTCATAGGCCGGACCCAGCCCTCGGACCGTAATAAGGAGACCCCTGATTTAGAGTGTAAATATATCAAAATCTCAAAATGAATTTTCACACTCCTACCATACTTTCTATATGAGAAATTAGAAAGCGTACAAAGGCATACTAATAGTTAAGACCCTTCAACAGAACTAAAAGTTAAAGAAAAGAGAGATTAATTAAAAATATAATTTAACCCACATAAATATCTCCACAATTCAAATACTAGAGTTAATTATTATTTAATATAAAAGTATGACACAGCAAATGCTCAAAAGAAATCATTTAAATAATAAAAATAAATTCTTAAACAAGAAGATATTATATAAATTGACAATGGAGATAGAATTTCGATAAATGTAGGAGTTGAAAAAAAAGTGCTAACCTTTAGCAGCAGTACTTTCTTTGGAAGTGAAAGGCACACCCAAAAAAGGTTTCTGCTCTGCTAATTCATCTTCAGTTAAAGTGGTTGTTTTTAAAAACTCATCGACTTCTTTAGCTTCTTCTAAGGCAGCACTAAATCTCTCGTCTACAACTGCATTTAACGTCGGATTCAGTTCTTTAATCCTCTCGATATAAGCCGATACAACTTGTTCAGAAGTTAGCTAAAAGGTCAAATAATAATTTTTAAAAAAATGTAATACCAACTTTCAAATTAATTCGATGTCTTAAAAACAAATATATTTCAAAAAATAAAAGAACAACTGTACTAAAAGTAGTGATACAGATTATAACTTCATACCTCTTTCTTGCGAATAGATCTTGCCAGAGAAGTGGCACTTTTAAGCATAAAATTTTCTTTGACTGGAGGTAACGTTAATTTCAATCTGCTGCTAATGAAATGCTTAAAAATGAAGTCAACGAAGCAATCTAAAAGCCTCCGAACGGTAAAAAATAAAATCAACCAGAACGATTTCGGTTCTTTCGCCATATTCTGAAAACGGAAGAAGACAAAATCAATTTATATACGAATATTAGAATCAGATCTGTAACTAATACAGTAAAACTAGCCTAAAATAAGTTATAATTGAGTAAAATAGATCAATTAAATAAACCGAAATCAATAATTAATTAATAAATTATTTACAAAAAAAATAAATTGAACTTTGGACTTGATTAACTTACGATAAATAAGTTAAACCAGGTAAAGGCTTCAAATTAAAAAGATAATTAACTCCGATAGTTTTAAACTGTTCATAAGTAAATTAATCTACAAGTACAATGATTTAAACGTCTAAAACAATACTGTCACGGATCGAAAAACCGGAATAAAATACGAAAAACTGTGACTCAATTCGCAAATTCCGGTAGGCTATGGTCATGGACATGGAATGGACAGTGGCAGACTGGAATGGAAGGGGAAGGAGTAGGTCGTCATGACGTCATTTAACAACACCCAGACCGGCAAGCTTTCAAAAATTAACTCGTTCTTAAAAAAGCAGTGTTAGCAACTTAATTAATTTAAATAAAAAAATATGTGTGAGGCTCTCACGCATTAGAAGTGAAACTAGTTCTAGAATGCATTGCTTTCTTTCATTTTTTGACGAATTTATTATTTCAGGATTAAGAAATGGTTATGAGAAATTTAATTGAAAAAAAAAAAAAAAAAAAAAATTGCTACACTAAGGCAACCACATTTATTCCAATAAAAATAAATGTTTGTTTTGATTTGCTGGTCTTTAAATAGATATAATACAATTAATCTGTAAAAAATGTTACACTTTGACGAGTCTCGAATCGCAAACTTCGTTACACGATGGCACTATATGAAAAAATTCACTCTACCGCCGCCAAAGAAGTTTCACTTCAAAAATAAAAATGTGAATCATTTTTTCAATAATTATAAAAACCAGAGATAAATAAATTAATAACACAATAATTATAAATTGTGTAACATAGTTTTTAATGTTCTAATTATCTTTTATTACACCAATTGAGTGTGCAAATAATACATGCTTTATTGTACCATTAAACTTGTAAACTAATTTTCTAAAAAACCCACCATCGAGAAAAAAAATGTTAAAACTACATGCATACTAGACCATTGTGAATTGTGGGAATAAAAAACTATTTCTTCTTCTTTTTATAATAGAACAGAAGAAATACATAGTTTAAATTTTAAATGCTCATAATTTTAATAATAAATCGAGCTTTCGTTGAAGCTTAGTTATGTACACTTAAAGATTAAATTATCACTTTTATGTAATCCTATAATTCCGGGAATCTTATATTCCAATAAATCATGATGTAATATTTTTATAATCTTCGTGAATATCTTAAATAATTATTCATTAATATTTTAAATAATGTTCATTTATAATGTGTTATATTCTTATTTAAAGTATACAAAAAAATCCCACTGCAATATGAAAATAAGTTTTAAATTTCTTACAATAACTATTCTATTATCCACCAAAAGCAGTAATAATTAGATCTTCGGGCGATAAATACATTTAATTAGCAAAACATAAATTGCATCATAATTATGGATTATCAATGTATTATGGATTAACGAGGATTAGTCGGAATATATTATATTTACTTATTCTTAAAGATTCATACAAGAAAGTTGATCCACAATTTGGATTATTACGGACGATATATGGCATCTAGGGCCACAGGTATACGTTGACTGTTCGGTAATTTATAGTTATTATCAATTTATTTAAATGGGCATAATTCTTATTTGCTTTGTTGGTGTTGGGTGCAATTTTTAGGGTTTCGAGGTCTTCTTAAAAACCCTTTGCTTTTGGTAGTTCGTCCGTCCGTCCGTCCGTCGCATCTTGGAGAATATCTCCCGACCTACTATAGCTAGAGTTTTGAAATTTTGTACACAAGTTAAACTTTTTTGTCCAAAAATAAGAAAAAATATTGCGAACTTAAACACTCAACATTTCTGCGATCAGCGATCAATTGCGAATTGATTGAAAGGTCATGAAATGTGGTTCACATATATATATATGCGTTTCCAAAATGGCGGCCATTTACCCCGAAAAAATTGAAACAAAACGCAAAAAAATGACCTCCCCCCACTACTCCATTAGGACAGGTCCTAATAATAAGGCAAAAATACAAAATATACATCTCTGAAGACCAATGATATTTCCGGGAGTTGATATAAAAAAATCAAATTTTAGGTGGCCATAACTATGGAGACCCAATTTTTTTTATTATTTGAAAATTTGAAGTTGGGTATCATTTTACAGGTATTGAAATTTGGTTCACGAATACATATATCATTTTAAAATGGCGGCCATTTTACCTCTAAAAGAACCAAATAAGTGAATACTTAAGATACTAATAAAGTATAATAAATGCATGTCCAACTTTTGTATACATATTTTAGTTAAAAAAATAATAATAATAATAAAAACAATGTTCTATTTATGAATTTTTAGGACCGTAGAAACCCTTTTAGTAACTTTTTATTTTATAACATATGGCCAAATATTAAATCCCTTAATATACTTTATTTTTAACCATACTAATTTACTATCTTTTTTAATATAAATATATCTTATATAACCATAGCAGACGTGAACCCTAAATTGAAGTTGGGTATCATTTTACAGGTATTGAAATTTGGTTCACGAATACATATAGCATTTTAAAATGGCGGCCATTTTACCCCTAAAAGAACCAAATAAGTGAATACTTAAGATACTAAAGTATTAATAAATGCAAGTCCAACTTTTTTATACATATTTTAGTTAAAAAAAAAAAAAAAAAAAATGTTCTACTTATATGATTTTTTAGGACCGTAGAAACCCTTTTAGTAACTTTTTATTTTATAACATATGGCCAAATATTAAATCCCTTAATAACTTTTTAACCCCACCAATTTACTATCTTTTTAATATTAATAAAATATCTTTATATAACCATAGCAGACGAGAACCCGAAAAACAGTTTCCTTTTATGTTGACTGATAAGATTATAAAAATTGTGTAAGATTTACGACACTGAAAAAATAATAATACGTAGTTGCCTCAATCGAATTATATTCCATCAAAAAAAGGCTAGAAACTAAAAATATAAATGGAAAAAAATAAATGAGTAATCATTTTAAAAGTCGATTTCCGGTAATACGGAATAATTGAGACTTGATCAGTTTAGGAAATCAAATATGTATTATGATTTACAATTAAAAACAGATTCAAAGAGAAAAAAATTAAGTAATTTAGAAAAACAAATTTTATTAACTTTAAATATTTACAGATTAAAAATATGCAGTGTAAATACCACCATGAATTGATAAATCTGCAGAACAGAGCTCGTTTTGAGGAGGGGCATAATAGAGATCTAAAAATCAAAAGTGACCTCCTCAAAAGTTCAAACTTGCTGTTTTGGTTTTGACATGATAATAGTAATATAATCTCTAAAATTCAAAGATAATTATTGAAATAAAATTTATTTGGCTTGATTCTTGAACGTACTATCTTCTTTACTTCTTTATTGGCACCAGAATTTAAATCACATCAATAATTTTCTAAATCTAAAGCAAGAGTTAAAAGTCGACCCTAAAGGATTTATTCGAGTCGACCTGATTTTCACTAAAAACCCCCAGTGTTTGACCTACTGCTTAATTTTAGAACATAGTTTGATTCGAACGTCAACCCAGTTTTCTTAAAACTGTTGTTTTCAAAGTTTTTTTTCTTACTAGTTATGAGAGAACTGTAATCTTTATTTTTTTTAAGGAAAAATATAATTTTGCAATATTAATCGTGTAAATGAATGTGATTTAATGATTCCTATGTTTAATTACTTAACTTCGAGTGCCTTTAAATCTGTGACATGTTTGTAAAACGAGTGTTTCATCTTCTATTTTTAACAATTATTATAATATACGCAGAAAATGGTAAGAACATCCTATATTAGAGCCTTAGGCCTCATATATATATATATTTATTTTATAATAATAGATTAAACTTGCTCTCTTACTACTAATTTAATTTATTTATTTGCTAATCAATGTTGTTAATATTAAATTACTGATAACAAAGTAATAATAAAAACCCTGATAAAGGTAAAGATTCTCTTGCATATCCGGGTTTTCTTATCTTTTGGTGTGAATTAATTTTCTTTGACATATTTACCACAGACAAGGTTCAACAAGAACATTTGATTAGATTTTTATTTAATCCGTATCATAATTATTGAATTACACTGATAATGTATCGAGTTTCACTATAAATCGAAACAACCCTCTCTTAGTTCTGGGATCATATTTTGGGGATTTTCCACTAAATTGTAATTAATGATTTTCAACTATCTTAAATACATTTGCCGATTGTTTTTTGATTTAAGTTTTAAAGTTTATGTATAAATTTCAATTTGTTTCAGCGATATTTTCAAGGGTTTTATTATTTTTTATTTTTATTTTTTTTAAATAAGGACTTAAGTCTTACATAAATAGTTATTTAAAGTGGTGAAGCCTTACTTACTAAAGTATTTTTTTCTTTAACTTTATTTTGTATATAATGTTTAACTAACTACTAAGGGTTTTAACTTTCTTAGATTTTTTTATATGTTTTATATATTTTATGTAAGGAAAAAAAAAAAAAAAAAAAATATCCTATGGAAGTAAGATTATCTTTATTGCATTTACATATATATTTTTATTTATAGATATTATACATAAAAGTATAAGATGGTCCAATTTAAAAAATTTAAACCTTAAAAAGAATTTCTTGTTTTGATGATTCAATTTTTAAAAACCTTTTACCTATATTTATGTGTAATCTACTTTTCCTTCCTCTGCTTATTATATTATATATAAATAGTAACTATTATTTATGAAATGATTTATTTATACCTATCATAATTAATTAAATAGAAATTCATTCTATTGTATAATTTTTCACAAATTGTTAAGAATTTGGGAATCTGTTTTAAAAATGAATGTATTTACAGATAGAAATAGGCTCGACCTTGAGCTAACATTGTTTATGAATTTATGACAATAACTCACGGTTAAATGCCCTTGGTGTGATTGAATTATTAGGTATGTCACATCACTCTTAATTTGTTTATTTACAACTAGCTGTGGACCCCTGCTTTGCTATAGAGTGTGTTGTTTTTTAATTTGTTATGTTTAGATGCCCGTGGATCAAATGTAATTTGGTAAACTCTCTTACAAGAAACGGATTCCTACTACTAAAGTATTTTTTCTACTAAGTTATTTTTTCTAATGGGTTTTGGAAAATTTTACATAATTGGCTGCCATTTTGTATCAAGATGTTGGAAAGTAAAACGATTTCTTAGCAAGCCCCTAGGGGCTAAGAGGAACCAACGTACAAAGTTTCATGGCTACAGATTGAGTTGTTCTCAAATGCTAGTCCGTCGTGGACCTCCAATAAATGAATTAAATCATCGGAGACCTCTGAAAATGTGTTTAAATTAAAATCATACTCTTCCCATTCACTTGAGTACCACCAGTGTATGTAACGGTTACACCCAATTAAAGGTGGAATAACAAGAGAAAAATTAATTGTAAAGTTTTTCTAAGCACAAACTAATTTTATTAATTTGGCTTACAGATTATTTTATTTATCTAAATAGGTAAAAGATATTCTTAAAAAGTTTTGATTATTTAAAATAACAAATAGAGGTTTAATACAGAGGTATTTTGAAACTTGATTTACCAGCGTAGCCGACCCCCAGGGGTCTGCAGACCACCTTTTAGGAACTACTACTGCAGATCATGAAATGTCTGTAAATCAGTGGTATTTAGATTATATATATAATTAGGGTGCGTTCGGGATGACTAACCGGTCAACCTCTCGGTCGACCGGAGGTTAGTTGTGGTTAGTGTCATGGCGGCTTGAAATACATATTTGTTTCTGAACGGGACGGTTGAAGGCAGCCGTCGACCAAAAAGGTTATAAACAAAGAGATGTTACAAATATAAATTAGTTTTTGTTTGGTGTGAGATAGAAAGATAGAAGTGAAGATTCCTCAAGTGAATAAACTATTGCAGCGGCAACCCTTTAGGTTAAATCTGTATACAGCTATCATCCCTTTCCTTTAACTAAAAACTCAGATTACACGTCGTTCAGCAGCATCTTCCTCCTCAAACCTTGCACCGCACTGATTACAGTTTACATCAATAATATCAACTCTTCTGTGTAAAAATGATACATTTATAATCTTTTAAATGTATAAAATTTACAAATGAACATTTTAACAAATGGATATAATCTTTCATGTATAAATCAAGTAAAGTTATGCCACCAAGTGATCCTCGACTGCACAATCTCTTTCAATTCAGCCAGGGGTTCTATTTGGGATTGTCTAAAATAACTACACCCTTAATCGACCCACAAATAACGTAAAATAACAACTATATCGTATCCATAAATTGTTGAAAAGTAGGATTGGTAACAAACTAAATAACTATTAGGACAAAGGTTGGTATATTTAAAGTCTATAATGAACTGTTGTACAAAGCAATATCACACTTTTCATCTTTCAGTTTTGATATATTTTTATTATTAGCCACAAAATTACCCACCAAATACATTTCAATTTTAAAATAAAAAAGGTGAATAACAAAGTAAAAGAGTGCCGATAAAGGTCCATATTTCACAAAAACTAAATTTTTTTTTTTAAAGATTAGAACAAAAAAGACGACAATGTATTCAATGTTTATTAAAACGCACTCAAATGTTGATAAAAGAACTATGACATTTTGCCAAAAAAAGGTAACATTATGGTTACTAGCCGTATTTTGATTTCTGTCAGAGCGGTCGCGACCGAGCTGGCCGAATATGGTCGGTTGTTTAGGTTGGTGTTTCCGGACACACCGGTTACTTCTCGGTCCACCTGGTTAGTGTTTCCAATCGCACCCTTAAAGTTCTGTCTGCACTGTTTTGTTCACTTCACTGATAAGCCTCTATTTTATATCACTTGCTTTGTCTACATAGTATATAATATATACGACGACGTATATAATATACGAGCTAAACTGGGACATAATAGTCAACTGTTTGAGAAATCATTGCTTTGTTATTATTCTAAATGCAAAATTTCATATAATGAAAGAGATTATACATGCATTGTAACTAGAAATCGAATCAAGCAAAAATTGTCACAGAGAGGTAATCTAGTGCTAGTGAAAACAGTGTATTTCATTGAGTGGTGTAGTCTCATATAGTGTATTAATAATACCAATACTTATGTAATCTTATTTTAATAGTAATTAATTAGTGAAATTAGTTACAATTAGTGAAATTGTAAAGAAATTCACTTAAATGTAGGGGGAAAAAATAAAAATAAAGAAGTATATATATTTATAATTACATTAATGTTCCATAATCTGCGATAGATACAAGTGGATACTACAATGTAAACAAACATATATATTCATTTTTTGTAATGGGTCTTATATTATATACCATCATAATTGACTATTCTTACTTTTAACACAGTTATATCGTGCTAAAATATAACTAGAGAGTTTAAAAATACAATAATTAATAAAATTAGGTGAACTAGGATTAATAATATAACCAAACTGTGGATATGAGGAACTGGGCCTAAGATGAACTGACACATCTAGGCTTAGCAGTTAAAAAAATGACAGAAATTCTACATGTAGACCATGCACTGTCTCTTAGTTTTAATAAAAATTTGACCACCATATCAACTAATCCATAAGAGAAGTTTAAATTTTGTGCGTAACATGAAAAGAAGAAAAGTCTGTGTATTGATCAACTGACATATTTCATGGTGCTAATGAAAAACGTGTAACTCAAATTCTATGTTAATATAAAATTTAGAATAAAAATGATGTTCAGTGATATTTAGCAATATAATGAATGGTTTAAACCACATTTATTTGTCAAGCAAACTAATTAATACTAAACTTGGCTAAACTGAGGAATACGGTGCGGTCTAGAATTGCTTGGCAGCAAGAGTTTATATCCCTTTGTCAAACAGTACATTTGTATGAGCATGATTTGTACATAGGAGAGTTGATATCCCTTTGTCATTCCAGTAAGCCCTGCACACTTTTCTAACTTCTTCCCCTCAAAGCACTGTATTCTTCAGTTTTACCCTAAACTTGTTTGACAATAAAATAATAATTTTAACTTTGAGTTTAAACTTAATCTAATTACTTTATTTTTCCCTTTATAAAAGCTACACTTTCAATATTCCTCCTTTTGTTTTAAACTTTTCTAATGAAGGTAAACTTCATTATTAACATTTTTGACAATTTACAACGAAGTAGACTAATAAAATACAATTTTTAAGTTTTTGGTAGTATTCATACTTAAGAACGTTTAAATTTTAATTTAAATCAAATTATAATTACTCTAATTACAAGGGGAGACAGACAGAGAAAAATAGACTTCAGCGCCTGGACTCGAACCACGGACCTCCCCATATTTCCAGTGGAGGTGCTCTAGCCAATAAAGCTACACTGAAGAATAATTTCCTCTGTCTATAACGATACCTAGTCCAGAATTAAGCTTTCAAATTTTTCTACAAGTCTAGAAGTGAACACTAACGACAATGGAACTAGACTGAGAAATAACGCTTGTAATTATAAAGTACCCAATTAGTACCTGTACCTAGTACAATCAACTAATACTAATAAAATATTAAATGCTCATGATTTGAAGTCCTCACTAGCAAGCCAAGGAATTTCAAATAATATATATTGAAATACTTGACAAGTAACTCACATTTAGTCTTAATCTGAAATCAAGTAATAAATAAAGCTCCTGATATTATTATTATTATTATTTTTTAGAATATTAGTTTACAAGTCTAATGATACAATAAACAATTATTTTCACACTCAATTATTGTAATAAAAGATAATTAGAACAATGAAAACTATGTTACACAATTTATAATTATTTTATCAGTTTTAATTTACTGCTTTCAACACAATGCTTCTATATGCTTTCCAGTTGACAGCACCAAACCATAGTTGTTGGTCTTTGCCTCGTAGACATATCAAAATTGAGAAATCATATGTACTGTTAAAATGGTCAGCTAAAAACACTTAGATTTTTTTTTATATATTAACATTAACATAAAGTGAAAATTAATTCGTTTTATCTTTGGTTATCACCAATTTTGACTACCATAATCTAATTACAATAAGAGTTAACTGATAGTTGTACCAGGAATTATTAAAATGTTATTTTATCTTTTACCTTGTTATATCAAGCATATAGAAACATAAAATTGATAGCTTACACAATTTCTTTTTTATCACTAAAATAGTTTAAATTTAAAATAAAATGTAAAAGTCCAGGAGATAGCGTGCAAAAAAGTGTCCGACTAACATCAACCTAGAATTTTGTATACAAGTCAATCTTTTAGCGCCTTTTAAGAATATGTGGTCGGGTAAGTTCGTCTGTGGGACATAGCTTGGCAATAGGCGTTTGAAAAAAACAAACTGGTGGAGAGCGGCCATGTCTCACCAATTATGGTGAACAATGTTATTTTCATGATCCTGAGTACAGAATTAGTTAGTAGACCAAAAATCAAGTCATCACTTGATGGGTTAGTTATTCAAATATTAAAAAAGGAACTAAAAATCAACGTGGTCACCTGTCAACGGACAAACTAACATCAACTTGATTTCCGGTCTACTAATTCTGTACTCAGGATCATGAAAATCACATTACACCATAATTGGCGAGACATGGCCGCTCTCCACCGGTTTGTTTTTTTCAAACGCCTATTGCCAAGCTATGTTCCGCAGACGAACTTAGCCGACCACATATTCTTAAAAGGCGCTATAAGATTGACTTGTATACAAAATTCTAGCTTGATGTTAGTCAGACACTTTTTTGCACGCTATCTCCTGGACTATAAGGTTAATCACCTTAAATGTTAAGGGGGAAAAATCAATTACAGAATTATTGTGGTGATAATAGGACCTCCGGTGGAAGCTTAGTTTTTAAGGGTCATTCCGAAGTAGAAGAAGACGGTTCTAAACTGTAAACGTCAATTATAGAATCGATTATTCCAGAAATCTTGTCGTCATCCAGTTCAGGGCAAAAAGCATGATACCAAGTTCTGTTTTCAGACTCCATGTAACTAGGCAAGTCGACGCCGTAACAGAGGAAAGCAAGGTGAATGCACGCGAGAGCGATATACTGAGCCTTATGTGTAACGACACTTGCGTCATGGTGATAATCCTGTAGAAAGCCGTAAGAAGCTTGTATTATCGGAACCGTCTCCCATACGGTGTTAGGTATCCACGTCTTAAGAGTTGCAAAATAGTGTAGGAGGTACTTGTGTGGGTGATCGTACGAGACGTCGAAACACAGAATTCTCATTATCAGTAATTCGGCTTGAACGATCGCATCTCGTCGCAGCCAATACTCGTCTGACAGGTCCAGAGGAGAAGAACTACGGTTCAGAGTATTATAACTTACGTTGATCACATCTCTTATCTTGTATTTTTCGTCGTAAGCCTTCCCTACTATGTAAAGGGTTGTCGAAGCTATTAAGTACTTATCGTAAGATGAGAAATCGCATTCCTTGAAAAACCTGTGGAAGAGAGCGGCCGCTGCAGCGATAGTTTCAGGACTGCATCTGAGCTTATATCCGCATTCAAACAGGAACCTGGTGGTGAAGAACATATTATCCTTCTCCCTATAATCCACCCTTCTAGATCTGATCTTCTCCACGCCCAGTACAGCATTGTCCTTAATTTCTACTAGATCGTCGTCGTCTTCATACTCGTCAGTCAATCTTCTCATTATGTTGTCCTGATGTGTGAGCTCGGGTCGCGGGTGATCGTTCTGTTGAATCCTCTCGTCGTCTCTCTGATTGTTTATCATGGCGTTCGCTGCCGGGCTTAACATCGCCTCGTAACTGTAGTGATTATCCATCACTATTCACCGCTGATCTTACGTAATATTTATAACAGCTGATTCCAGTTATTATTATACTGAACTTAGTATAATTGTTTATACACGATTTTTCACTGTGAACTCATTTCGTTACTAAGGTAAATAGTTAAATTGTAACAAACAAAACACGAATTCACTCCAACAATAAACAAAACTAGCTTTTAGTAGGGAAGGTTATATTAGACTGAGGTTACCTATTACCCACCCAGTGTTGCAATCTTTATTTTGGAGTTAGAGTTACGTTTAAGAGCCCCGAGCCCCCCCCCCCCCTCATAATCTCGTGACCAGCTTTTAATCTACTTCTTTACGATTTTAGATTTTACTTTTAACGATAATAAATTATTCAAGAACTGGTTTTTTGTGCTCATTTTAAAATTTCTTGCTTACAGTTGTATATACCCATACAAGCCCTAATTGACTGTAATAGTAATAAAGCAATTACATTAATAACTGAAAAGAGGTCTCTTTTTGTTAAAACTGAAGAAGCCGATGCTGTTTGTTGAAAAGTAGGCAGGGCCTCACTCCAATGGTCTTTTTGACTAAGGGATATCAACTCTCCTATGTTCAGTAGTAGTAGTAGTCTAGTATTTCCTACTAGAACTAGTAGGACAAACCACTTGTTCGAACCTAGCAATTAGGCCATCTTTTAGGCCCTTTTTACGCCCTGTGGTGGAGAATTCCAGCTACTTCACACATCATACATTTGTTCATTGTACCGCCGAAGCGAGTATGGTGTGGTCATTAGTAAGCTATATAAGCCTGGGGGAAGAGTGCCCCATAGGGGATGTCCCTTGCCCTGCTCTGTCCTTGAACCATAGATACAAATCACATCATCATGACATAGATCGGACCCACATCAATCGGACTAGATCAATGAGTGGGGGAAGAGTGCCTCATAGGGGGTGTCCCTCGCCCTGCACCGCCTGCGATCCATAGGTGTCCACATCCATAGATGCAATTCAGAGTAACATGGCACGGGATCGAACCCACACCTCGAGTCGCCTCGACTTATTGATAGATGGGCGAGCGCCTTAAGACCCTCGGCTACGCTTGGTCCCCTGTATGTTTAAATCACACTGATATGATCTCTCATATGTATAAATCATACAAATGTACTGTTTGACAAAGGGATATTATCTCTCAACTGTATAAATAAAGGAAAATTGTGCTGCCAAGCGATTCTCGACCGCACCGCATCTCCTTCAGTTCAGCCCTCTTTTGAATCATAAGAAAATTATTGGAAAGCCAATAACTTGTTCCGATACCTTGTAATTATAAAATGTAATTAAGTTTAAAATAAATAAAAGTTTCCATGAATGCATAGAAAAGAAACATTTGAGAAAAGGCTTATAAAAGTAGGCAGAACAATGAATTTACTGTTCTGAAAAGGGACTTAATCTCTCAAATGTATAAAGAAATCAGGTTCTTCTTTAGATCGTTACTCCCCTGGTTTTTTTAGAGTATAAGTAAATGACTTTGACTAAATAGCTATTAAGGCAAAGGAATGTTTAGTCCTATGCACTTCGGGACAAAGGAATATCACACTTCTATTTTTATATGGGGAGTAACAGTCTTTAAGAAGTGCCAAAAATCATACAAAAAAAATGTAGCCACCTAGCCTTGTTCATAAGCCAAATGATTGCCGAACATACTGAAGGCTGGCAGTTTAGCCTAGATTTCAATAATTATTCATTAAAATGTCTGTTTCAACCTCCTTGAAATCTTTATTTAAGGCTGCACGGGAACGGGGGTCGACACACGCGCCATAAAATCACGCCTCTAATATTAAACCTAGAGACTTGAAAATTTGTATACGGATAGTTTGGGAAAAGCCACAGGGTTGTTAGTTTCTATTTTTTTCTTATCGCTTTTAGTTTTATTGATAAAAAATAAAATGTAAGAGAAAAAAAAATTAAAATCAAAATTTCAAAATTTTAAAAACAGGCGGAAATTTATATTTGTACTAAGAGTAATTGTGTAAATTTTGGTTAAAAAATATTAAGCTGGTGAGGCGTAATCTTATGGGAACTTTTTTTATATTTACTATCTGGAATGTGCTGACCCTAGCGGATTTTTAACAAAATACAATTTATTAAATTCTGATTTGTTGATTTTCCAATTTAAGCCACACCCACCGTTGTTTTTCACCCTTTTATTATGACAAATGAAATAAAAACAATTTCAAATATTCTTAAAACGAAAAAAAAAAAAAAAAAAAAAAAAATCGAAATAAAAAATCGAAATAAAAGAAAAATTATTATTTTTAAATATATTTTGATAGAGATTTAAAGAAGATAGTAAATAATCTTGTAAAAACTAAAATTAAATAATAAAAAAAACCGCGATGAGAGGAGGGATTAAATACTAGTTAATAAAAAAAGTTTGGGAAGGAAAATTTTATTTTTTTGGATTAATTTTGGTCAGCGCCCAATGCTAAAAATTAAGCCACCTTTTTTCAAAAATAACACAATTGTATCTTGTTATGTGCCTCACCAGTCAGCATGAAAATGATCCAAGGAAAGGTGTATCGCTATAGTAAGGCAATTGATTCCTTTCTGACCCTACTATACCTACCCACTAATCAAGAATTGAAGTAAAACTTAAAAAAATTTTAGTTTGATTAATAAGTTATATTTAATTGTCACATAATGTTTGCTTCCGAGTTTAACGAGGAGTTCTGAAGGGAACGAAAGCATCGTCAACATTCTGGGGAACGAATTTTTGTATGTCTCCGAAAAACATCTTGAACTCGTTTCCGTCTAGAAATCCATTTCAGACTACAAGGAACAAATTTTCATATCAGTTTATCGTTATAATACATTTTTGCGAACCTCCATATCTTAAAAAACTAAAGCAACCCACATAGATGATTCCATATTAAGTTCAACCTTCTGCCATCTGATCACATTTAATATATCGTGATCTGTTTTATTTGTCCCTTTTGTATTTCATTCGTTGAATTTTGTGGGTCGTTTAAGGGTTGTGAAAAAAATTTCGTCTTTATACTATCATCGTCAACAATTGGCTATATTTCACCCCTCTCCGAGGCATAGACGTGCCTGAAAACATCATTTCTACATTTTTATGGTTGTTTGGTAACGTTAAAACTATTACATATACATTACATAAATAGAATAAAATGCACATTGTAGCTCGAAAACATAATTAAAAAGAACATTATAAAACTAAACGGAATAAAAACATACCGGGTTTACGACATTGTCATACAATTTGTTACATAAAAAGTTTAGGGTCGGATTCTCTTAGCTAGTTAGATTCAAAACATTTTTTTCTGTGTTATTATTGTTAATTTTTACTAGTCTTATATTATTTTTTGTTATTATTAAATATTGTTAATGGTAAAGCAGTATGGAAGATAGTTTTGAAAAGTTTTCAGTTTTTACGAATCTAACTAGCTAGAGAATCCGACCCTAAACTTTTTATGTAACAAATTGTATAACAACGTCGTAAACCCGGTATGTTTTTATTCCGTTTAGTTTTATAATGTTCTTTTTAATTATGTTTTCGAGCTACACGTGTATTTTATTCTATTTATGTAATGTATATGTAATAGTTTTAACGTTACCAAACAACCATAAAAATGTAGAAATGATGTTTTCAGGCACGTCTATGCCTCGGAGAGGAGCGAAATATAGCCAATTGTTGACGATGATAGTATAAAGACGAAATTTTTTTCACAACCCTTAAACGACCCACAAAATTCAACGAATTTAATAATATTGATTAAAAATAACAGGACCCTATTGGGAATCAATAATGATCGATGAAAATAAAATTTTAATTCCTAATGCGATCACATTATTTAATACTAGGTGACCATTCATCAAATATAAGATGCAAATATGCTATTTGCCCCATTAATTGCCAGACTTTTTCAACCTATGGTCCAATAAGCTAAGAAAAATTTGCGGAACTAAAATAGAAAAAAATTATTTTTGGCCTATAATTATTGATGCTTATAAATAAAAATTTCAATTGACCTCAAAGTGGCTTATTTTCATGGTAAATAGGTCCGATATGTCGGTTTTAAAATAATTAGGTTTACCAAAAAAAAAAAAAAAAAAAAAAAATTTAAAAGCACATACAATTGTCTACAACAAAAGGTTCTTATAACTTTCGATAACTCTAAAGATTTTAGAGGTACTTTCAGTTAAAATCGTGGTTTTACCAAGGCCAGGTTGGGGTACACTTTCTATGTATCACCTACCTTATGGATTTGAAAAAATGAGTTTATTTTCTGTTTTTGCTACTGTAAAATGCAACTTATAAAAAAATGGTTTTAAAAATATAAAGTAAAGCTGAGACAATATCCTACTAGATTACGTATGTCTGAACCAGTTTGTACGAATTGTAATAATTATTATCAATACAAAGTTAATTGGACGTATTTTTAAATTAATTACAGCAACTATAATTTCAATAGAAACAGATAATGAAAAAATTAAATAATACACATGGTTTTAGTCGTTCAGTTCAATCTAGCCACACATAACAAATAATATTTGATAAGTCAAGCATATAATATGAATATGAAGAGGGTATAGTTATCACGTGTGCAGGTTTTCTTGCCAGGTCTAATTTTTCCCCCGTAACAACTACTACCGTAACAACTATGTGCCCTTTTTGTATTCCCAGTAAATCAGATCAAGTTGCTATTCATATTTTTTCTATGGCCCAGCAGACCTAACATTTTATATTATTAGAAATAGCAGAAATATATATAGTTTTAGGGGGGAAACCCAAAATCTTGATGTTTTTTGACAAAATGGCGTAAAAAATTAAACAATTTCCACAATTCTTGTATATTTTTGTAATCCACTCTTCAATACCTACCCACTCAAAGTAAAAATAAATAAATAAATAAATTCGTGACATCAATTTGCCGCCATTTGGGATTTGAACAGCTGATAATTTTGAGTTCGCTATATTTTTGTATATTTCCTGTGTGCGCGTCAAAACGATCTTTAATACTGGAAATTGCCATGTTTTTCCCTCTTTTGACTTGTTTGATTCAAAAGTTACTGGAACCATTCAGATTGACAGACGCAGACAGACACAGGAACGAAACTATAAGCGTTTCTATTAATGGTTTTACCAACGAAACCCTAAAAATATATTCAAAGCAAAATATTTGTTTTATCCAATTTATATAATATAAGCTAATATAATATAAAATGTTGCTATCAACATCTTAGGATCTAGCTAGTTATTATACAGGAAAATCCACTTTAATGTATATTAGTTAGTACCTAGTAGATTTATATACTACAAGAGCTTAAGCCAAAAATTGGTTTAAAAAATATATAGCAGACAGCAGACGAGCAATTTATAAGCTTTTTAGCTGGATGATTAATAAAGAGTAGAATTACATTTTCACCTTAATCAAAACAGTAGCGCAATGCTTTTAAAATCCTTGCTATTTGCTCATTTCAACTGAGATATTTTTGCAACAATAGCGTCAAAAGGACCCAAGGCTTGTTTTTAATATTAATTAAAACAATATTTTTTAAAGTTGTATGGGATGATTATTAGTTTAAAACCAAATGTATGAGGGGGTGTCGTTATATCTTTCGAAAATAAAATTATCTACTTTACTTAATGGTCTAGTTATTGCAGCAAAAAATATTTATATTATTAAATTTAAATATATATATATATTAACATTCATATTTATATCAATATCTTATTTATTAAAATCTCAATTTTTCAATATTTCCATAAAGTGACATATATTAAAGAAATTAATATTTATACATTTCTGTTTTTTTATTTATTTTTAAAATAATGCAATGGCCGACGTAATGTCAAAATAATGGGAGGGGTAATGTGGGCGGTTCCTTTTCCTCCCAAAATAAACAAGGGGTTGAAAAAACTTGTGAAAAGCAGCGCTATCTCTGGAGAGAAGGTCTCAACACAACTCACTCCCGTGGGCTCTTAAAAAAAGGCAATATTTGAATGTTTTTTTTCTTCTAATTTATGATTTTATAATATACTTATTATGTTATTATGAATGAATTAAGTCAGTTGTATATGTTAATTGTATTTATTTTATCTCTTTTAGTGAATGGAATTGGTGTGCAACCTCCGCCACCTCATTTTAATTTGACTGTGGACGCTACCAATGTGACTGCGCCAACTATATTTCCGTCCACTACTCATAAACCGTCCATCGTAACTACATCCTTAATCACCAAGTCTACTGTGATTCACAATCCAACTGAAACGAGTGCTACGCCTAAACCTACGCCCGTACACATTAATCATGATCGAACTCCTACACCAGTCTCCACTACTAATACACCACTTACTTCATCGACCACTCAACCTTCAACTACAACCAAAATAGTTGTCATAGAAACTAGCACTGCAAAAATCGATGCACCCAAGAGTGGATCCGACGTTATCCACACTAGCACTGAAAAAAGCACTACGAAAGATGAATCTGTTACAATACAGTCTACAGTGCCTAGTACTACAACTACCACTGATAGTAGTATCACAACATCGACGCAAGAGGCTAATGGACATTCTAAGACCACCGCAGCAGGCATTGTAGCTCTGATTTGTGTCACTTGTGTGTCTTTTGGATTTGTGGCACTTATTGCTTGGAGATATGTCTATAGGTAATTATTATATATTTAATTTTAATTTTGTCGTCAACATTAAATTAACATTGATATTATAGAAATAATTTAAGATTTATTTATCCATTAAGACATCATTGTACCGGCACTTCTTTAGATTGTTACTCCCCTAAAAAAAACTGAGGGGAGTAACCATCTAAATAAGGTGTAGGCAATGTTCTTCTTCAGACTGTTACTCCCCTTATAAAAACAGGAGTTTGATATTCCTTTGTCCCAAAGTACATTGGACTAAACAAAACATCCCTTTGTCTTAATAGTTATTAGTCAAAGTCGTTTGTTTATATTCTAAAAAAAATCATAGGGGAGTAACAATCTAAAGAAGTACCCTTCTACATCAAACCAATATCACGACAATGAAGTGATAAAGATCACTAAATCCTTTATATCGAATTTATATAAAATTTCAATTTAATGGCCGCCACCTTGAGCAATGCACATTCGACATCTTTTTGTCAAAGATGCCACAGCTGATAATTCACGTTTCTTTGCCCTTCTCCAGCTGCAAGCACGACATGTTTTTTTCTACAACGATGGTTTGTTCGCCCACTTAGAGTTGGAATATTGTGAAGTATTTGGTATCGTTGTAAAGCTTAATTAAAGCGCCAACTTTTCCTAACTTTGTACGCATTTCTCCCATTTGGGTCATATCGATAAGTGGGCTCAAATTTTTTCAGATTTTTTTAAAAAATCAATTTTTTTATTTTCAAACAGCTCTGGGTCACACTAAAAAGGCAACAAGTGAACTAAAACATACACCATTTTATAGGAAATTTCCTGCTCTTTCTAACGATTGTTCATTCATTATTCCAAGATTAATATATTTTGAGTTATTTCAGTTTTTTAAGGCAAAGGTCGGTTGTTTTTATCACAGTCTATTTTCGCTTATAGCTCCTACCCTGTTGAGAATTGGACTATAGCTTATATGAACTTTTTTGCTCCAAATGACCTGTAGATATACCCCTTTTTCTATGGCTATCTGAAATTGATACGCCCTGTATATAGAGAGAAAACATTGTTTTACCCAATATCTTATGTTTTATTGTATCAATTTTAATTAACCGTTTACACTATTGAAACATGCATGTAAAATTTCAACTCGATTCAAGGAAAAGTTTGTGTTGTGAAGCGATATATTTTATTAAAGTTGAAAATTAGATGACCATTTTTGGATGGTCAGAATGAAGCATGAAGAATCAACATGTCTACATCTGTATTATAATATATAAATAATCAGTTCTAAACCATGAAAGAAAAATATAAAGATGCTCTAAGAACCCTGGACTTTTCAGATCTTATGTGAATTCATTATATTGCAGTTTGTTCTCGATTTGAAATTTTTCTCCATTGTCAATTTTAAATATATTTTTAGAAACAAAAAGTTTGTGAAACTCCTATGGCTAATGACTTTGATGATCCTTTACAACACTAGTCATTAGGAAAATAGCAACAATGAATTTTCTTGAAAATATGTGTGTTTCTTCATCAATTTTTCTCCGATCGTAATCGTAATTTCATTAGGATTTTTGTCCTTTGTGATTTTTAGAATAAAAACTTGTCAAATTTACAAACAAACCAAATACATCATTCAATATAGTTTAATATGGATTATCAAATTATAATTATTTTAACAACGGAAGATAGACAGAAAAAAATAGACTCCAGCACCTATATTTCCAGTATAGCGCTCTTACCAACTGAGCTACACTGAAGAATAATTTCCTCTGTCAATAACGATACCTAGTCCTGAATTAAGCTTTCAATTTTCCACAAGTCTAGGAGTCGACATCTACGACAATAGAACTAGACCGAGAAATATCGCTTATAATTGTTAATAATAATTATAATTTGATTTAAATTTAAAATTTAAACCTTCCGTAGTACTAATACTACCAAGAACTTAAAAATGATAGATTATTAGTTAATTTTTGACAGATTTTTTTTAATTACCCAACTGTAATTCGAGTTCTACCTGAATTTAGTACTTTATCAGCAAATAATTGACCTAAATAGTGTAGAAGGATCCTTTAAGGGTAAGAGTAAAAAGATTACTAAAACTTCTTCATCATAAGTGGCAACGTTTCGGCTTCTTGAGCCATTTTCGAGCCTAAAACAAATTGTTTATTGTAAGAATATAACAAAAATCACTAACTTCAAAAATAGTAAAACCTTACAGAATTCCTCAGGTAATTACCTCTACGTAAGATTACTTAAAAGAGCTTAAGAGTTGTGAGTTAAGTAATCAGCTCTTTTAAGTAATCTTACGTAGAGGTAATTACCTGAGGAATTCTGTAAGGTTTTACTATTTTTGAAGTTAGTGATTTTTGTTATATTCTTACAATAAACAATAAAAAGCCTAAATTTGTTTTAGGCTCGAAAATGGCTCGAGAAGCCGAAACGTTGCCACTTATGATGAAGAAGTTTTAGTAATCTTTTTACTCTTACCCTTAAAGGATCCTTCTACACTATTTAGAACTATTACTACAGGGTACACCTAGCATAAATACAAATAATTGACATTGTGAGGTACAGTTAACGTTATAATAATTGTTCGATCATTTTATTTTCCAGAAAAAAGCACGGAAATAGGGAAATTTTAATAAACGAAGAGGATGTTGATTTTAACGATGAAGATTTGCGTCATTTTGAGGTAAATAAATCAAATTTTATCTTTTACCTAAATTTAAGTAAAGGTTTTGGGTCATTCCATGCCAAATCACCTAGGCCTCCTGCTTCAATGTCATGGATTTTTCTGATTTTTTTTTTTCTAGCAAACAACTCTATGAAAGAAGCCCAAAATATATTTTTTAGAATTTTTAATTGAAAATTGTACCCGCAAGAATTTGTTGAAAATTTTGATTTTTCCCCGAATTTGGTGTTCCGGGGTTACGACTTGTTTCACTAAAATCTTAATAACTCCCGTGTTTTTTATGGTATCATCACCATATTGGTATCAAATTAAAGCTAAATGTTTACTCTTTAAGAAAATATTAAGACGTATTTCATTTTTATTTTTTTAAATTTTGTTTTCTTGCCCTAAATGTTGAAATTAAGGTTGTATATATGTCATACGATATCTCAGAAGGACCAAAAAATTAACAGTCGTTAATTTTTTAACAAAGCCTCCTAACCTACTAGTTAATACAGAAAAAAAATAAAGAGGGTGTTCTTTTTAGTTTTTAAATTATAATTTTTTAAATTTCTCCCGTTTTTATGCTTTTTTCGTTCTTGCCGGCACTCATAAAAATAAAATAGTTTGCTTAATGAAACATATTTTCAATTATTTGCCATGGAATACATTAGTTTAATCATTAAAATACATCTATATATAATACTATAACCTAAAAAAAAAAATTAAAAAAAAAATATATATATATACAGGGTGTCTCCGGATCTACTTACCTATAGGTGTAAATGCAAAAAGAATTCATATTTAGAAAAAAAGTCATTCTTTTGTAAGTCTCCTGCATGTTTTGGAATAAATATCTGTCCCATCAAAAATTTCGTACCATGCACCCTGTACCCAAAAGGTACATATTTCTGAAATTGGTCAAGTGAGAAGTGGTCTTATTTTTGATTTTTCGAGAAAATGTTATTCTTTATAAAAATGAGTATTTTCTATTCTAAGATAATTCTTGATATAAAAAAATTGAAAAACGGTTCTAAAAATTCCCCCCTCCCCGGTTCGAGACAACTCAGACAAATTTATTTATTATTTATTTATTTTTTATTTTTCTGAACATTTAAGCCAAATTTCGTCAAAATCGGCCCAGTAGTTTAGGCTCTAGGCGTATGCACAGACGACAGACATTGAAGTTCACAACTTTAAATATTTTTCAATATTGAAGGGGGGGGGGGGATTTTTGACATCCATTTCAAATTTTTTATATCAAAAATTATCTTAGAATAGAAAATACTCATTTTTATAAAGAATAACATTTTCTCGAAAAATCAAAATAAGACCACTTCTCACTTGACCAATTTCAGAAATTTGTACCTTTTGGGTACAGGGTGCACGGTACGAAATTTTTGATGCGACAAATATTTATTCCAAAACATGCAGGAGACTTACAAAAGAATAACTTTTTTTCGAAATATGATTTCTTTTTGCATTTACATCTATAGGTAAGTAGATCCGGAGACACACTGTATATATATATATATTTTTATTTATTTATTTTTTTTAGATTATTGTATTATATATAGATGTATTTTAATGATTAAACTAATGTATTCCATGGCAAATAATTGAAAATATGTTTCATTAAGCAAATTATTTTATTTTTATGAGTGCCGGCAAGAACGAAAAAAGCATAAAAACGGGAGACATTTAAAAAATTATAATTTAAAAACTAAAAAGAACACCCTCTTTATTTTTTTTCTGTATTAACTAGTAGGTGAGGAGGCTTTGTTAAAAAATTAACGACTGTTAATTTTTTGGTCCTTCTGAGATATCGTATGACATATATACAACCTTAATTTCAACATTTAGGGCAAGAAAACAAAATTTAAAAAAATAAAAATGAAATACGTCTTAATATTTTCTTAAAGAGTAAACATTTAGCTTTAATTTGATACCAATATGGTGATGATACCATAAAAAACACGGGAGTTATTAAGATTTTAGTGAAACAAGTCGTAACCCCGGAACACCAAATTCGGGGAAAAATCAAAATTTTCAACAAATTCTTGCGGGTACAATTTTCAATTAAAAATTCTAAAAAATATATTTTGGGCTTCTTTCATAGAGTTGTTTGCTAGAAAAAAAAATCAGAAAAATCCATGACATTGAAGCAGAAAATTTTCTGAAATTGGGTGATTTGGCATGGAATGACCCTTTTAAGGATTGAAATGCTTTTTGTTAGGTGGATATGTTCTTTGGCAAATACTAATACATTGAAATGCATACATTGAACTACTACTAATACATTGAATGCATTCATAATACTCTAAACTTTTAAGTCACATAATTTTATTAAATGTTTATAATATTTCATGGGATTTTGAATAAAGGAGTTTTTGTTGGAAGACATTAAAATTAGCTGCATACAAAATAAATTCACCAACTAATTTTTAAGTTAATTGTTGTTACTGAATGAATAAATACACCCTCGGTGAATTATGTTCGGAAAGTTTTGAATTTTTTTTTAGTTAGACATATTATATGAAATACTCGTACAATCTGTCCCTGGCTCGATGCATGAATATGTGAAAAAGACTTACATTTTTTTAATTGAAATTTCATCATCTAGGGTTCAGCCCTGCTTGAATAGAAACTAATCTATGTCATAATTTTTAGTTTCGAAAAATTAATTTAAATTAATTACATTACTTTATCTTGGAATTTTACAAAAAAAAAATTCTCACTAATTGCTCCTTACTACTCTTGCTCACGTATTGACACCACAACATTTCATGGAACTCATGTGTGGGATTTCCACACCGGTACTTTCTCTAGGAGATACGACAAAATTTTATTTTAAAAAGTTGTTCAGAAAGAAAAACTGAGTAAGAATACAAAATTTTAAAACCCTCCACTTACTTTGATGTATTGCATTATATATTTATTTTATTTTATTATTTTTTTTAAATTGTTTTTTTTTTTTTTTTAATTTCGTTAGAAAAAGTTATTAAAAAATTGATAAATTATGTGCAAAAAGGCTTTTGTTTACTTCCATATGTCTGTTAAGACTTATAGATATATAAGTATAAAAGAATACTATAAATAACAAAACACAAACGATTAAATTTATTTCCTTATAACTTTTTTGTAAATTTCCAAGACACTTAATTTTTTGAAACTAAAATTATGATATAAATTAGGGTACTTCTTTAGATTGTTACTCTCCTGTGTTTTTAGAATATAAATGACATTAACTTAATAACTATTAAGACAAAGTGATGTTTAGCCCTATATACTTCGGGACAAAGGAATATCACACTTCTGAATAATAAGGGGAAAAACAGTCTAAAGAAGAACATTATGTGCACCTTCTTTAGATTGTTACTCCCCTCTGTTTTCTTTATAAGGGGAGTAACAATCTAAAGAAGTGCCGAAATTAGTTTCCATTCAAGCAGGGCTGAACCCCAAAAGATGAAATTTCAATTTAAAAAAATGTTAGTCTTTTTCACCTATTAATGTGTCGAGCAAAAATCTGGGGACACACTGTATATCAAAGGAAACAGTTAAAGTGAATGGCAATCTATTAACAAACATTTTTATTAATATTATTATAAGATTGAAGAAAGAACAGACAAATAAAAATCATAACATGGGAATAATAACAGCGATTACCAAAACATTGCATACCGCATGCTTTACTTCTTAATATTAAAACATTGACTTATTTGCTTAAGCAACTAGCAGCAAAAGCCTGTTATACTCTAATGACAAAAATAAGCGACATTCTGTCCTAAAGCCAAGTTATGTGGTTGGGTGTTGCTTTCAAAGTTGCCAATTTTAATTTAATAGCATTTCATAGACTCAATTTAACAAGGGTAAATAAAGTTTCTCTGCAAGGATTCAAAAAATTAACGCAATATTGTTAAGGAAGTTTATGGAATTAGTAGGAAGCATATAAATGTTAAAAATTGCAGTTGCATAACGAGCTATGTATGGGTGATTCCAATTTAAAGTGCAATTTTCATGTCCTAGATGAATAACTGGAGCGTTTTTCACATAATTGACAGGATTTTTCTTCATGGAACTACAACCAAGCAAAAAAATAATGCGCCGCTTAATTTTAATCGCTACAAAAATTTTCAAGAGGCGATTTTGTAACAACCGTGGCTGTCCTTAAGCCAGTTGTTCTTATTCACTTCACTCTAGCTCATACATTAATAATTTTATTCAAAAACTTATTGGATAATTTTGAAGTAGGGTCCTACCAGGATTAAAATATGTGTTAGTTATTAAAAATAATAAATTATTACTAAACGGAACTTCAAGTTAAAGTTTGTCCTTTAAAAAAATGTAATTACCGTGGCATTATATAAATGTGGCCCTACTCTGGTTGTGGCAGGGAGATTATAAGTGGCAAGAGATTTTTGCAATGCCGCAAAACTGGTTTTCTAGCAACAGTTGATAGGGGATGAGCTGAACCCTTCAGATGGGAGCTAGCGCTAATTCCGATTGTTCTTCCCCTTACTTACGTACCCTTTTAAACGTAATTACCGTGCATGTTATTAAAGTCTATTTTCAAAAACTTTTTAGGTTAAGTTATAGTTCAATGTTTAGGCTTTTGAGAGTGCTATGTAATGGTGTATTAAAATTGGATTTTTATTTTAAACTACTGACCAAAATATTTTCTTAAAGTGTGAAATGTAACAACCGTGCACGAAAATGTGTAATTCATGTGGCTTAGTTACCATGTTTTAAATAAACTTAATTTCGGCTTAAAAATTTAAAAAATGATTTCCCATCTGTCTCACATGCTCCAATATAATATCTGAAATTAGTCCGAGAACATTCCATAATTTTTCCGGAATTTTTTAAAAAGTCAAAATTTTCAGTCTAAGTCCAATTTTAGATTCCAAAATAGCACTTTAAATTAGATTCACCCATATGGGTTTCTTAATTTCATTTAAGCACGTACAAGGTGGTCTATAATATATGTGAACTCAAACTTGTAATTTCACAGATTAGGAAAAATGTTGACATTTCCTTTTTGAGTGGTTTACGGTGATTCAAGTGTGATTGGATTTTTAATCATGTATATTTAAGTAATAAATAAAGGATACAAATTTACAAATAATCACATTTTATTCAGCACTTAATCAAGTTTAATTCTTGTTTTTTAATTGTTCTATGTCCTCTTAAAGCGGCATTTACAATCCATCCAGCCCTAAATCCAAATTCATCGCACACTTTAACCAACATAAAAATTAGCAAAGGAGACACATAGACTCTGTCTTTTATATAACTCCATAAAAAGAAATTGCAAATTAACACGAGTAGTTTTGCACGCCGAACTGCCGTACCTCATTGTATAAAGTATCACTCGCCGGTCTTGGCTGGCCTACAGCCAGCCTTTGCCCGTCGAGTGGCCAGGTAGATATATGCCAGGAACTTGTATAATAAATGGTACTTGTAAGATCTGGTAATGTTGTAGGAGGTTGTGGGGTATTACAGTTATAATTCGCAGTCTATAAATGACAAAGTAAACAAACAGTGCAAAGGTAAGAAAATGATTGACGTCAGGACGTCTAGAGAAGCTGAGCTAGTATCTTAGGCTGTGGAGTTGTAGAGGGGATTGAGTAAGGTGGGGTGACAGGAGCGACTGGAGGAGATGAGAAGGTCGGACATATTCCCTTTTTTCATATGGTGCGGCACTGTTCCAGTAAATATTTAATAACTTTGGTTATAACCAACATTTTTTGCAGAAACGAAGCATCCAACATGCGCCAAGTGTTAGCACATAAATAATAAATTTAATTAAAAAAAAAAAAAAAAAAAACCAAATTGTAAAAACCGCTATATAAACAGTTTTTTTTAATTTTACCCCCCTAAAAACTAAAAATACCACAAAATAAAAAAAAATGTTGACTTTTTATAATTTTCCCTTCAGGTACATGACAAAAGCTACCGATGACCCAAATTTCAAGTTACCAGCTCACCCGGACGTGGTTAAACAATACTATGCGTGTGTAACTGGGCGTCGAATTCTCCGTGGGGCGTCAAAAAACGGGTTTTTTCGATTTTAGGGAGGGAAGGAGGGGGAAAAGTGAAATTTTTACAATTATTTTGGTTCACAATATGGACGTTGTGCGTCGAATGGTGCAAACCCTAAGTCTCTAGCTTTTCTGGAAGTGGGTAAACATTAATGTCAGTCAGTCAGTTAGCCCTGCGGCTTTTTAGTGTATAGATAGATATCAAACCCACCTTTCTTTTTCTTAAACAATGACGATAAATGATTTTGTAGGGAAATTGAATTATTTTTTCCCAGGTGTTAAAATAGTTAAAATAGTTTGTTGTTGTTAGTTTCAATAACAAATATTTTGAATGTAGTTGCGGGGAAAAACCGAGTGGCCACCTTTTCAGTGTGAGAACCAGCTAACGAATGGACCCTGGCTCATTTGCAGGCTACCTTGAAGATATCCTTCCTTCAGCAGAAAGCCATACCTCGTATGGCCAGTCCTACTAATAGCACTGTGATTCATATTGTAGGTATGTTTTCACTCAGAACCGCAGCTCGAAAAAATGCTCGTGTGGCCGTAGGGTTAGACCCGGCCTGGATAGAAGTGCTTCCAAAGCCACCTAACCAATTGAATAATTGTCTCATATCCTTGGATTTGTGTCATTGGATTGTTCTTATAAACTTGATTTTGTGTTGACCATAATGTAATTATTTTAAAATGTTTATGTTCTTAATACTTAAATTTTATATGCTCAGAATAGTATCAATCTATTGAATTACAGATTTTACAGGAATTTTAAATTTATTTGGATTTTTTCTAAAGAAACAAATAAAACTATTAATTATTATAGGATTTATTATAATTTTATTTTTCTTTTCGGTCGTTACAGTTAAAGTTGCTGAATAGTGACGGAAAAGTAATACAAGCTTAAAGTATGAAAAGTTTTATTTTAAAATATTTCCATCTTTTTTGAAATGGTATTTAACATTTTGTTTTAATTAATTTAACTTATTCCCACTAGCTTTCATATTTTTTTATGTTGAGCGATTCTTAGCTTATCTCAATTTTGCTTTATGCACCCTATTTTTTTTTTTTTTTTATTTTTTATTATTTTTTTTTTATTGTCGCTGTTATTGCGCTGGTATTGCTTTAAGTTATTCAAATGGCAAATATTTGGCTTTTTTGTCCCTTTTTTACATTTTTAAAACTTTAAAATATTCTTAATTACCAGTTTTTGTGCTTTTTTTCCTTCTCTTAAGTGGTATTTTAACTAGATTAATTCCTTATCTTCTCTTACAACTATTGAATCATTAATATTAATTACCCTATTATTTATGGTTTGGCAAATATAAAACTTACTAACGTATTTTTTTTATTTATATTATTATGTGTACTTTAAATCCTAATTTACTGTACGTTGGGGATCTCATTAAAAAGTTTAATAATGTGAAGTAGCAGTTCTTTATCTTTTATTATCTTTACCATGATCTCTGGAGAGAGCCAGCGCTTAGGCCGTCCGCACACGGGGAGAGTAAGAGTCTAAAGAAGAACATTCTGTACACCTTCTTTAGATTGTTACTCCCTTCTATTTTCTTATAATGCGAGTAACATTTTAAAGAAGTGCCAATTTTTATTTATTTAATAGGGAAAAAACATAATCGAAGAAAACAAAAAAACAAAACAAAAAAAGAAACATAATTTCAAATAAATTAAGGAAAATGTAGTCATCTATACTCGTATATATTTATTTGTTTTTATATTAGTTTTATTTAATTACAAGCTAAACACATATTTCTTTAACTTTATTATCCCTGTTTAGTTATTTCTTTTCAATTAAATACTAATCAGCATTATTAAAGATAATTTATTTAAATTTTAGTCGTAAAATTAAATATAATGATGCTTCCATTCATTTATGTATTTGTTTTATAAAATAATACAAAATAACATAAACAAATTATAATTTAAATCAAATTATAATTATTATAATTTCTAATAATCACATCATTTCTGGAATACTCCTTGAGGTTAAAATCATATAACAAATGGACATATAAAATCATATAACAAATGCAACACCTGCAATATCGCTTCATAGTTGCTTCCTTGCAGGTCGCCCGTATTGCAAGTATCGCACCCGCCGACAGATTGCCTCTCTATCCTCGGTAGGGACCCACCGTTAGGGGAGTAGGGACCCACCGTTGGTGGGTCCCTACTCCTTTACCTAGGAAGCAACAGGGTGGCGATATCGTATTGCTGTTGTATCACTTGCATATCGTCCCGTGTGCAGACGGCCTTATTATTTATCATGTCTGCTGAGCCATCAATGAATCAGGGGCAGCACGAGGTCGTGGGTTCAATCCCTCGCTGTGATGCTCTGATTTATATGGCTCACTAGTGATCACATCCTACTCGCTTTGGCAGTACAATGTACAGAGGTATGATGTGTGAAGTGGTTGCAACTCTCTACCACGGGGCTAGTAAAATGGGCCTAATTGCTAAGTTCCAACATGAGGTTGGTATTACCTGTCTAGTGCTTGTACCTTACTACTGCTACTACTATGTATCTAGTTCACCAAGATTTTTCAAAGGAGACTAGCCCTGGATTTAAGTTGTAATTCTTAACAATCAGAGATCTCCCCCAAGCACTAAATCCTTAAATGAACTATTGAGTATTAAATTAATTAACAATTGTTTAGTTAATTAACTGTGATTAATTAATCGTACAGTCTGTGTTAGAGAAAAATTTTATTATTTTTTTTTTTTTACTACCAACCTCTTTTTGCTTAATATTACTTTTTTTTGTGTTTTCTTAATTCTTTTTGAAGGTCAATCTTAACATATCTAAACATCCTGTTTTTTGGTTTTTTTTATCTCCTTTTTTTGTTTGTTTTTTTAAGGAAAAATAATTCTGTATGTTGAGAAAAAAATTGAAAACAAAGTTATGATTTAATGCATTGCTCCTTAAACCTGTTTTAAAAAGAGTTGAACTAAGTCATTACGATGGGTTAATTTAGCACTCATGAATTAATCAAAAAAATTAAATGTTATGCAGATACCTGCACACTACAGTTATAATCCCAATATTCATTGTTTAGTCTAAGAGATAGTGTGCAAAAAGATGTCTGACAAACATCAAGCTATATATTTTTTTGTGCTAGTTAATCTTTTGGTGCCTTTTCAGGATATGGCAATAGGCATTGGTGGAGAGCAGCCATGTCCCGTCAATTATGGTGGACAATGTGATTTACATGATCCTGAGTACAAAATTATTTAGTAGACCAAAAATCAAGTTGATGTTAGTTTGTCACTTGATAGGGTAATCATTCAAATATTGCTTCTAATCAAAGTGCAGTGCCTATTCAGTGATAAACTCACATTAACTTGATTTTCGGCCTACTGATTAATTCTGTACTCAGGATCATGAAAATCACATTGTCCACCATAATTGGTGGGACATGGCCGCTCTCCACTGTTTTTTGTTTTTTTTTTTTGTTTTTTTTAAATGCCTATTACCCATACCCATCTACGTCCTGCAGATGAACTTAGCCAACCACATATCCTTAAAAGGCACCAAAAGATTAACTTGTACACAAAATTCTAGCTTGATGTTAATCAGACACATTTTTACACACTGTCTCCTGGACTATTTAGCCTTCTTAACAAAAAAACTTATATAAACCTGGAATAATGTAGAGATGGGGGATTTAATATATTTATAGGCAAGAAGATTTTCTGACTCTCTCTCTCTCTTATTGTCTATACTCTTTTTACAATTTGTATTAACTTTGGACACTCAAGTTGGCCAACCTATGTGAAGGAAAAAATAAAGTTACTAGGTTTGTGGGATGGGTGGGGCTAGAGTGACATTTTATTTGTCTAGTTGGCCCAACCTTCTCGAATTCAAAATCCAGTGTTCTCATTGGCTACCCTCCACATTTTTTCAATTTTCCCGCATGCTGTCAAAAGTTAATGCTAATGGTTAAAAGAGTAAAAGAAAGAGTTGAATTCTGCAGTATGCGCGTTACGAGTTGTGACTTTTGACACTTGGCCAACCTAAATGAGGGGAAAAAATAAAGCCCCTAGTCGTGTGGGAGGGTTGAGGCCAGAGATATTTTTGTTTGCCTAGTTGGCCCGACCTTCTAGAATTCAAAATCCTGACCTCTCATTGGCTCCCCACCCCAATTTTTCGGATTTTCCCGCACTGTGACAACTCATAACATGCAAACTGTAGCTTTTCAGTGCTTTTTGTCGGTATATCTAAACTTTGGTTCTTCTTCTTCAATGTACATTTCATATTTTTTGGTTCGATGTATTCTATTACACATATTCCTAGATTCAGACACCACTTACTGTAGTTTTTTGATGTTAGCCATTAAAATAAATTCTTTTTTATATTTTTTTTTTGGTTGGTTAAAGCAAAGTTTTTAAATTCAATAACAATTAAAAAAGCTATGTTATTAATTTACATAATAAAAGAAGTTCTTTCTTTCCTCTACCCAGCACAAAACTACATGACGGTTAAAGATTGCCTCGTTAAGGCATTAAATCATTAATTTCTAACAGGGCTTTGAAATTCCTTTTAAAGAAGATTTAACATGTTTCCTTCACAAAGCAAACAATTTTTTGCTACAAGAGTGTCTCTTTTTCAAAAAATAATAGAAATTACTGCCTTAAAAAATGAAAAAGGACATATTTGTTCTTTCTAAAAAAAATCTGTGCTGACTTTCATTATTGTGAATTGTAACCACATATCGCATATATAATTTTTTTTTTTTTTTTTTTTTTTTTTTTTTTTTTAAACTCTTTATATTATATTTATAATGGTTTTGTTTTAAAATTGCAATATATGATCACATATTCTGTAGTTAAAAAAAAGTAAAATAATATTCAATTAATTAAAATTGAAGGAGACAGAAGTCAGATAGTCAAAATCTGATTACATACTAAGATAAGAAGCATTTCATTAATTATACTATAGTGTAGAAAAGAAAAGATTTGACAAGGAAGGAGGGGACAAGAAACTAAAAGTGTCATTCTAAAGTTCTAAACTTAAAGTTCATTACTAGAATTACTTTAAAAAGTCAGTACTTCTTTAGATTGTTACTCCCCTATGTTTTTAGAATATAAATGGATACACAGTAGGACCCTGTTAATCCGGATGAATTCAGGCTCAGGGTTGTCCGGATTAGTAGGATCTCCGGATTAGCAAGGTTTTTACAGAAATAATATAAAACTCTTCATAAACAAATTGTATGTATAGGTCCTGTATTTATATTAACATTAGTATGAATAAATTAAATGTACAGAATGATAAAAGTAATTACATATATGTATGTGAATTAACATACATATGTAAATTCCTATTAGTTTCCTAACAGTTTGCTATACTGAACACAATATCTTTTAAATTTACATTTTTCAATGCATAGTCAAGTTTTCATTGTGCACAGGGACAGCAAGAATAATTTTTATTTACGATTGATACGAAATATAAACATTGTATCTCTGTTTAGATGCATAGAAAGTGATTATTTACGTACTTGTATTCATTGCGCATGCGCGTCTCATAGTTCTGAAGAATTCCTCTTCTTTACCACCCTAGGGCGGTAAAGAAGAGGAATTCTTCAGCTTTACGCACGATTAGCGAGTTTGTTTACATTTAACAAAACTAATTTGTTATTCTTTTATTAAAGTAACTGATTATATCGAGTTTTTAGTGAAAAACAATGAGTGAATCAAGTGACTTTGACGAAAATGTGGAGAATAATACTCCTCCAGAAATAATTAATTCGACAAAAAATACAACTCAAGAATTAATGCCATCTTTATCAAGAGAGAGATACGAACTTACGTACAGCAAGTTTATTTTTTTCTGTATTTATTATTAACAATCGTAGATAAAGTACGGTACGCAACTCGTGCGAAAACGGCATTTTGCATCGCTCGTGTGGTTTTACTACCCTCGCTGTCGCTCGGGTGCAAACTCCACACTCGCATGCAAAATGCTACTTTCCGCACTCGACGCGTAATGTACTATTATTGTTTTAATTTTTATTGATGCAGGCATACAATTCTCATTATGTTATAATATATAATAATAAATATTATTATTATTAATTCCTTTATCTAAATAACTATTAAGGCAAATGGATGTTTAGTCCAATGTACTTTGGGACAAAGGAATATCACATATCACACTTCTGTTTTTATAAAGGGAGTAACAGTCTCAATAAGAACATTCCTGTTTTTTTATAAGGGGAGTTACACAGTCTAAAGAAGAGCCCAAAAAGTCATAGTGACTTTTTTGGAATTGAAATTTTTAGACTAGTTTCATCTGTTTTTTTTTTTTTTTTTTTCTACATAAATTTAGTGACTCCTAATTTTTATGTACTTTTTATTTACTTATTTTTATTTTTCATTAATATAAATGATTTTTCTTAATTATGAAAGTGAAACTAAGTGTATACTCAGTAATTAAACCTATTTAATAAAAACAAATTATTGAGCGTTTAATAAGGAGAAATTAGAACATTTAGCTGAACTATATACGGCATTGTAAATAGTATCTAAAATCAGTGTGTTTGAACCTTTTTAGTTGAACCTACGAAGCTTTGGACCTCCAGGAACTTGAAGCCGCTGATCTTTCATTAGCCAAAAAATGGTTATGGGGAGGTGCAATATGAAGGGGGAGAAAGAAGCTTCCAGCCAGCTGCTAGCTAAACAAACTCCTTTTCCACCTACCAACTAAATCCTTTTTCCACCTCCACGCTAAAAATGCTCTTAGCCTGCGATAGAAGTATTTTTAAAATGGAAGTTTCCCTGCTCAATAACTCACATTATTTTTTTTTTTCAACCACACTGATTTTGTATTTAAGTTCATAATTGTATCATTGTAACTTCCGTCAAACAGAAAAATATTCTTTTGTATGTTAAAGCAAGTGAATAATTCTTACCTGTATTTATCAGAGTTCTGGATATTTTAGGGTAGTGATACACGAGCGTTATTTTCCTGCACGATTCTGCGTCATTTTAATGCTGCATCAATACTGCCATCAGAACATATGGGGCGACATTTTACCGCTGATCGGTTAGTGTTCATCCAAGTGTGGCTGATGATAGATCCGAGATCCGTTGCTTATAGTTTTCATAATGAGAGCTTAGCAAATTTTTTATAAAAAGAAGCTATTGTTTTGATACCTGTTGTGCCAAGGAAGCAGGCCACTGCATTCGAAGGTAGCAGCGTCCAAAAATCCCCCTACCGAGTAACCCCTTCCACTGGGCGTCACATGTGTCCCAACCTATTGCCAGGCATACGAGGTCTGATCAAAAAGTATCCGACCTTAATTTTTATTGGTCAAACAAATGATGCTGTGGTGGCGGGGTTTGGTGAAAGGTTTTAGGCATGCTTAGTGCACATGCTCATTTTTTTGTACGTTTGCAAAACGAGTCAGTTGGCGGTAGGCTATTAATTAGTGTGAAAGTGCGAGTAAGTGTCATCAGATTTTTCTTTCAGACAAAATTACAGTAAAAGTTGAACAGTGTTACTGCATCAAATTTTGTTTTCAATCAAATTTTTCTTGGCGATTGCCAAGTGGAAACAATCCGCAAGATTAAAAAACAAGTGTTTGGGAACGAAGCAATGGGCACCACACAAAGATAGGAGTGGTACAACCACTTCAAAGATGGCCGCTCAATTGTTAGCAGTTTTGGCTCCAACTTTGTTGAAACCCTCCTGAGGGCCAAATCGTTAGTCAAAATGGATTGAATGGACCCAAAACTAATGTTCTCCTTGGCTACAAGTTCTCTGATCGTCATTTGGTGATTCTGCATCACCAAGTTCCTAACTTGTTCAATGACGGCCTCATTTCGGCGTGTTTCACTCCCCACTGATAAGCAGCCACCTTGAAGTGGTTATACCACTCCTTTATTTGTGTGGTGCCCATCGCTTAGTTCCCAAACACTTGTTTAATCTTACGGATTGTTTCCACTTAAGAATCGCCAAGCTTAAAACAAAATTTGATGCAGTAACGCTGTTCATCTTTTTCTGTCATTTTGTCAGAAAGAAAAATCCAACGACACTCACTCACACTTGCTCACTAATTAATAGCCTACTGCCGACTGACTCGTGTTGCACACGTACAAAAAAATGAGCATGCGCACTAGGCATGCCTACAACTGTACACCAAGCCCCGACACCACAGCATCGTTTATTTGACCAATCAAAATTAAGGCCGGATACTTTTTGATCAGACCTCGTACACTTGCACCCACTGCGTCAAAATTATGCTCGTGTGTCACTACCCTTACTCTATTTGTATTAGGTCTTCTATTGTAATGTATTACTTGTAGTGTCTTATCTGCCCCCTAGTCTAAGAAATAATCCAGCTGTTCATATAGAGATTATAGAAGAAGGAATATTAGTTGTATCAATGAAGTTGATTTTATTTACTTAATTAGTTTATAATAAGTATAGATCTTATGTTGTTGTTGTTGTTTTTTTTTTTTTAATTATTAAATTAATTAATATATATTAACTAATCTCAAACTATTGTTTTTTTAGGCCACTTGCATTCAACTGGAACCTGATGCCTAATACTTCTTCTTATCCACCGCTTGAATTTATTTATTTATTTTTATTATATTTTATTCAAGCAAAAAAAAAAAAAAAAAATTCATTGTGATTTCTAAGTGTACTATTTTAAATATAATACTTTGTAAATAATTTTAAAACAAAGTAATTTACCACATTTTCGTCTAACTAATTTGTGATATTAGGCTTGAGTCTAAATCTAAAAAATAAAATACATATTTTTAATAATATTATTAAAAAAATATATATTATATTATATATAAAAAAGATATAATAAAGTTAAACTTATTATTTTTATAATAAAAACCAGATTCTAGTGCTTTAAAATCAAACAATATAGTCTTAATTATATTAATATTACATTCATTGAGGAATTTATTATAAGATTTGGAAACTATGTACCTTTTATATTATTAAAGATTTTACTAAATGTTTTAATCTTTTTGTTTTTTGTTTATTTTTTTTTCCTTATATAGAAAAAAAAATATATTTTTAGTTTATAAGTTTGTAAAAAAAAAACTAAGCATGAAATTCAACTTAATTTTTACTTTTGTGCATGCAACATTCCAATATATATTGTAATCAAAATATAATTTAGACTCTGATTTAAATAAATGTAATTTCCTTTTTAAATGGAAAAAAGGTAAATTACTGTATTTAAATATAAATAAAATGCAACTTGATTATCCCGATTTTTAATATGTAAGTAGTGATTTTTCCTGTTCAATTTTCAAGAACTTTTATAATTGTGCTCAATTATTATTAAATATATAACAATAGTTTTTGGGTGAATACACGAGTTCTACAGTATTGCTCCCGAGCATACCGCAGGTAACGAAAGCTATATGATCGTTCAATACTGAAAATATTTTAAGTCTCTGATTTCAAAAAATTCTTAGACAGAAATCTGTCGATAACACGGCTGATAGCCAAAATAACCTTGATAACACGACCCTCAACAACAAGAGCACCTCGATAACAAGACTGTTTCCCTAATCCCCTTGAGACATTTCTTTTCGAGGTTCTACTGTAATAGTCGCGTTATAGAGGTTAATTTAACATTATGTGTTATGGCAATCTCAAGGGGATTTGAAAATTGAGGTTGTCGTGTTATTGAGGGTCGTGTAAGCGAGGTTCTACTGAATTTATTTCAAACCCTTTTAAAATTGCCACAAGAGTAGGATTTACAGCCCTAAATGGAAAATCCTACGATTTAAAATGACATAGGGTTGTATTTGCAGAGTCAAAACTATTTAATAATTCATTTACTAAGTATTTTCTCATGACATTTAAGGGAAAAATTAAGACACAAAATGTATTATATTAGACTCATGATCCAACGATTTCTTTAAGCTTCTAAGGATAGCTGAGGGGACAGCTCCTGTAGCTCGAGTAAGAGAGTTTGCTTTCAATCTTTAAAGTTAAGCAGCATCGAGTGAGGTCAGTAGTTGGATGGATGACTGCCACATCTAACCACATAGCTCTGGATTCGATTCCTAGAATGGGCCATCCTCAATTTCCATCCAGCATTTTTAAAATAAATGGGAAGCTGATCGAAACATTTGGCGCTACCAGGTTCCGGCTTGGACAAACATAATTGTTTTTTTAGTAATGACGATAGAACTAAAAACTATCCCTCCTCGTGTTTCCCAAGCTCACCATTACATTTTGGATGAAAGAACACCATCCACAATTCATTGGTGTCCTAACATAGAGTGTGGCAATACCCACACAAACAAACAATTTTTGGAAGGCATACATTACACACTAACATTTTTTTGTGGAAAGAGGAAAATAGAGGAAACTACAGCCGTAAGGAATTACCTTTTTGATTTGAGAATTTCTAAGTACAGTAGAGACTCGCTAATCCGGGTTTGACGGAACCGGACCCAGTCCGGATTACCGAAAGTCCGGATTAAACGGAATCAGTTTTAAAATGTCTGTAAAACAAGCTTTAGTAGGGTAAAACTATTAAAATCGAGGTTTTTATTGTAAAAATTACTTCTATTAGTCTCCAAAGCATGCTTGTACGACGCAGGTATAACACTATTTAAGTTAAGGGCTGTTCTGTAACCGGTCCGAATATCAAATGAATTAAAATTAAATTACAATCTATTAAGCAGGTGCAGGTGTAGAAGGGACTTCCTGAGAAACAGCCTGTGTTCCGATATGAAATTCGAGGAGTGATAATCATTTCACAAAAAGTTGAGACATTAGACATTGGCGGCTTGGCAAAATTTCATGGAACTGCGTTGAGCCGCCGCTATATGTTTCTTAAAACCCTCTCCACGTCTCAGTCATATATAATTGTATTTCCTGGAATACACAACCTTTATATCTTCCGCCCTACATTTCTATGGAACCGAAACAGATTTATCAATGTTCTTACTTATTCCTAATTTTTCTTAATCTGTTTATTTTTAACAAAAATACCGGGTATTCCTCTTGTTGGAATGTTGGAATATACACCTGTAAACTAACTAGGAACTTTTTTAAAAAAAATTAATCAGGGTGTCCAGCAATATTAAAATGTAAAATTCAAGCATATTTAAAGGTTTTCAAGGCTCAATTTTATAAAATTCAAGGCTGGGTTTATTAACATTAGTTATTATAAAATAGTGATTTATTCACAATTTCTTAGAATTATAGAAAAAAAAGATGAGAAAAATAGTATGAGTTTAGCAAAATAATATAAATTACTTTTATAGTAGAAGAGATTTCATTTTTTGGACTTGTAGAATATTATAGAAGGCTGAAGGGTTTATTTGGAATGAAAGTCCTTCGACTATATATTTTTATTTCATCAAAGCTTTCAACATGGGACCTTGAGCTTCTTCACTGATCACTAAGCTCTGATGAAATAAAAATAAATATCACTGGAGGGACTTTCATTCCAAATAAACCCTCCAGCCTACTATTATATTAATAGTATTAATTCAACCTAATTACAGCAGTAGTACCTCAGCGAAGTGAAATACAATATACAGTAGCGCATCGATTATCCGAACTAATGTTGTTTAGGGTGGTTCGGATAGTAAAAATTCAAAATGTATTGGTAGGTACTTCTAGACAACCTAGGGTCTTTAAAATTCCTGATTTTTTAAAAATTCAAGCATATTTTAAGTTTTTCTGTTATTTTTTCAAAATTCAAGCATATTTCAAGGTTTTTTCAAGCATCCTAAAAATTCAAGCATAATTCCAGGAGTTCAAGGAATTCAAGGCTGCTGGACACCCTGTTAATAGACAATAAAAGCAGAAACCCTGATAATCTTAACAATTCATAAATCAGAACAGGCCATGGTTCCAATTTGTACATAGTTTTTGGCCCGTCCGGATTATACGGATGTCCGGACTAGCGGGGTCCGGATAAGCTAGACTCTACTGTAGTTCTAACAATTAATCACAGAAGAAGGAATGCTTTTTTGTATTAAAACCAGAACATAGAATCCTTAAAAAAAAAATAAATAACCAATATAAGATTCTTTATGTCTAATCAGCGTTTAATATCAGTATTAAATAAGTATAAAATTTACATTGATTTTTTTCATTAATTCACATTGAGGACAATTTTATAATATAACACTATTTGTTATTTGTTTATACAATTGTTGATAATTACATTTTTTTACAAATTTATTAAATATTTAAATTATCACAACCTCTTATGTTTATTTCTTAAAATCCCTACAAACAACATTCGAGTTATTAAGGGCTAGTTGGATTAGATACATCACATATTAGATAATTCACATATTAGTTAATATAATTTATTAGTGAGGAATATACATAATATTTTTGGGAATTGAACCCATATTGTAGTTGTTGAAAGACAACTCTCTAAGACCTACAACAAATATAGTCCAGGAGATAGCGTGCAAAAAAGCAATTGACTAACGTCTAGCTAGAATTTTGTGTATAAGTTAATCTTTTGGTGCTATTTAGGAATATGTGATCGGCTAAGTTCGTCTAAGGGACATAGCTTGACCATAAGCTGTTAAAAAAAAATAGACCACTGGAGAGCGGCCATTTTACATCCATTATGGTGGACAATGTGATTTTTATGATCTTGTTTGCAAAATTAGTTAGTAGACCAAAAGTCAAGTTAATTTTAGTCTATCACTAGGTAGGTTAGTTACTGAAATATTTCATTAAATCAAAGTGGTCACATAGCAAGAGACAAACTAACATCAACTTGATTTTTTGTCTACTTACTAATTTTGTACTCAGGATTATGAAAATCACATTGTCCCCTAAAATGGATGGGAAATGGCAGCTCTTCACCGGTCCGTTTTTTTTTTAACAGTCTATAGCCAAGCTATGTCCCGCAGAAGAACTTCGCTAACCACATATTCTTGAAGGGTACCAGAAGATTAACTTGTACACAAAATTCTAGCGTGATAAGTCACTTTTTTGCAAGCTATGAACCTGGACTAGAAGAGCTTTATGCATTATTTACTTAAAACTATTTTAAATATTACAAGAACATCATTTATGTAAAATCTAAAACATTATCTTGATAAGATTTTTTTTTTTTTTTTTTTTTTATATTACAAAATAATATTTGTTCAGAATTGGTTTTACAATAATAGTAACTAAATTTCTAAAAATAGCAACAATTTCTAATAATCACAAAAAAAATTAAAAAACGGTCATGTCACATTTTCATTATTTTTTGAATAATTGTCATTTAAATTTTTTTCTACCTAGAATTTCTGCTCTCATTTGAGGAAATAAGCCCACTCTTCACCAGCTAGATCAAAAACTAGCCACTAGGGCACACAAGGGATTAATACAAATGTTTATTCCCTTAAGAAAGTCACTAACTGTACATTCAGTTCAAAATTTTATCAAATTTCATAACCCTTTCTTCCAATCACCTCTTAAATAATAAAATATCGGAGACTATGTTAAATATATATCTTATCAAGGAAAAGTAAAATTTTACAATTTTGTACACCTTTTTTATCATAGATTTTACAATTTAAAATGTTATTCTACTAAATTTATCATAGATTTTACAATTTAAAATGTTATTCTACTTAATTTATCATAGATTTTACAATTTAAAATGTTATTCTACTTAATTTTTTTTATGTAATTCAGTTAGGAGACATATACTACGTTCACACATCGTTTTGGAAACGGTTTTGAAAACGATCCGCTAGTTCAAAACGCTGTACGAACGGAGATCGACGGATCGTATCGGGTTAGATCCGATCCACCAAAAATACGTGATCAGAACGGGGGATCGAAATTCAAAACGCTCGTATGAACAGGTCGTGGAGGGGATCGAGATATCAGGTTATTTTACTCTTATCCACTTTTTAAGTTCTTGAAGCTTTTAAGTTTTTGTGAGCTTCCGTTTCTTTTTTTTAAACTGCACAAACGTTTTTAAACAAAAGTTAATACTATAAAGAACCTGTAAAAACTTTTAATAACTTGTAAATAAAATGTAAAAATTCGCGGACATTTTAGGTAACAAGAAAGAAGGTTTTACTCGTGACGTCACCGTTACGAGATTTCAAAAACAAATATTTCGATCCACTGTATTTTTTGTTGTATGAACGCGAATCGTTTTGAAAACGAATTGGATCCGAAACGCTTTCAAAACAATGTGTGAACATAGTAGTAAAGACCAAATTTGAGAGAAGTCTCCTAGATGACCATAAAAGACAATTTTTTAGCTAGATGAAATATAAGGAAAAAATTCTAAAAGTTAGTTAGGCACATTGTGGGTTAATAATTAGTAGGTTTTGGGCAATCCAAAATGTTTGGTCTTTCTGTAATGGCCACATTTAAAAAGTTTAGAGCTTGCATGGTATAAAATTGAGTTAAAGTGTATAATATGAATATTCATTCTATTTTAGGACCAGGGTTTAAATCCATATAAAATTTCTTTATACAGGGTGGGGCAGACCTGACTGACGAGTTTGGAGGGGCTAATAATAATGAACAATACATCCTAGATAAATATGATTTAATTTACTTAATTCAGTAGGTAATGTAGTTATTTTTGTCAAGTTTTGACAATTATATCTGACAAATGGCAGCCATCAGTAGTGACACACTATTGAAGTAGATTTCTGGAGTCATAGTGAACGGTATGGCCCGGATTTCTTCTATGATTCACTTGTAGAAGAATTCTATGATTCACTGGAGTAGCCTAACAGAAAAAAGTTTAATATGCTTAAATCTTAAAAGTTGAAGTGCTGCCAAAACACCTGTTGGGTGGCGACAAGGGTACGGTTATTTTCATAAAAAGTTCCCACAGCAAACCCATGATGCACTCCAGTCCAAAGCATGGCGCAGTCTAAACACTAGAGTTGGGACAACCGACTAGAAAAAACAACCGAATGAATAAGTCGATTCGGGAAAAAAACAATCGACTGAATTCAATCAACTGAAAACAGTTTCATAGCAGGAATAGGGTATAAGAATAAAGATATAGACCGAGACTGAACCTGCAAGTCGAATGTTTCAATCGGATGTTTTTGTTTTTAATTTTAGAGTGGTAGGGGAAGGGAACAACGGTGAAGGGCTCAGAGCTGAGGATGGGTGAGAAGGCGCATGACACTCGTTATCTCGTTATACATATACACCCCGAAACACAACTCCGAACACCGAATGCAACTCCGCTGCTGTTGTCCGAATTACAACTCCAAACAATAGGCTGATTTCAGTCGAATGAAAACTAGATATCCACAATCGAATGAATGAATATTTTAAAAAAACCAATCGACTGTTTTCAGTCGATTGGTTCCCAACTCTACTAAAAACTATACACTGTGGGAGCACAATGAACCTCTCCATACCTGCCTATCCCCACTACATGCTGAGCAGTAGCCTCTCCAAACTCATTAATTTGCTCTGCCCCATCATGCACTAATTTTGAATTCATTAGTTAATTCTAAAGTAAGTAAATACAATGTCTAATAACTGACATGTTTAATGGTTAGTTACCATGTTTTTTCTCTCTTAAATATTCACCAATATAGGTATTCAATCTACCTATTTAGGTAGATTTTATTTGTCATTCTTCTTGCTCTTAAGCTTGCTTACATAAGCCTCTTTAAATATAGCTATCATAGATGCAAAGTTCTAAAAATTTACATGAATTTATACACAAAACTGAAGTATGATTTTAAAATGAACATTATTTACTGGCATGTTGAAAAAGAGGAATATTGAGATACTATTAAAGAATTCTATCTGCATTATTATCCTAAGATTTATTTGCAACTGCTAAATTTAATCCTTCTAAATTTGAAGAGACAACAACGTTTATAAAGTAATTTACTCACTGTAAAAATGTCTAAAAGGAAATTACTTTCAGGAAAAAATCATTTATTCAAAGGAGTAGATAAAGGAATGAAGAACAATAAAAAGTATCCTGTAAATATGATATCGGTCTAGTGCCTACAATTTTGAAAAACCGGGATTCAATATTTAAACTATATAGGTACAAAACAAGTGGAGATTTAAAAAAAAGACAGAGATTTTAAATATGAAGAAGTAGATGAAGCAGTTCTATAATGGGAGGAAATGGTATGGGATAAAAATATTCTTCTTTCAGGAACACTCAATTTTTTTTTTTTAAAAATTCTATATACGATGCATTTATTTTTTGTACCAATCACTTTCATTATATAGAGGTCTGACTGAATTTAATGCAAATATATTTCTTAGCAATAGTACATAAATTTACAGCAGATGGAATACAAGTTTTCTTATATAATTTTATTTTATTTATTTATTTTTTACAAGTATATTCTTCAAGTCATATTCAATATGCTATTCAGTGGCTTTCGGTACGATATTAGTCCAGGAGATAGCGAGCAAAAAAGTGTCTGACTAACATCAAGCTAGCATTTTGTATATCTTTTAGCGCCTTTTAAGAATATGTGGTCGGCTAAGTTCGTTTGTGGGACATAGCTTGGCAATAGGCATTTGAAAAAAACAAACCGGTGCAGAGTGGCCATGTCTCACCAATTATGGTGGACAATGTAATTTTGAGTACAGAATTAGTTAGTAGACCAAAAATCAAGTTGATGTTAGTTTGTCCCTTGACAGGTGATCACGTTGATTTTTAGTAATATTTGAATAACTAACCTATCAAGTGTGAAAATAACATCGACTTGATTGTTGGTGTACTAACTAATTCTGTACTCAGGATCATGAAAACCAATTGTCCTCCATAATTGGTGAGACATGGCCGCTCTCTACCTGTTTTTTTTTTTTTAAACACCTATTGCCAAGCTATGTCCTGCAGACGAACTTAGCCGACCACATATTCTTATAGACGCTAAAAGATTGAAACAATTCTAGCTTGATGTTAGTCAGACACTTTTTTGCACACTACCTCCTGCAGTATATAGGATATTTATTTGGACCTTGATATTAGGCAAGCATGGTGTTTCAAACATTGCATCGATATGTAAAACACAATTCATAAAATTTGCATTTTCCGCTTTACATATAAGTCACAATATATCTAAGTTAATTTATTTCTAATACAAGCAGAACTTAATTAAAAGTAATTCAATAAGTAGATTGATCATTTACAAGTTACAAAAAAAATTGTTAATTAACTAATTTTTAACTAGTAATATTGGTACATTCACCAAACATTTCTGCGACGCCTCTGACTTCTGAATTGTACGAGAGTTACGTTTAAACCATTCTTCAGAGTTCAGTAGTAAAAGGAGAATTAGACGAAGAAGATGACGTTGAAGACAGAGGAGGAAGTGGGTACGAAAGGAGATTAGGATGGCCGACATCTTCCTCTATATCTGATGAAGGTGACATCATTTCTTGAAGAGAGCGGAATTCTTGAAGAGCTTCATTAAGACTCCATAGTTGAGAAAGCACAGAGAGATCCAGTTCCCTTAACTTGTACTGGAACAGAAAAAAAATCAACAATACGATTAAAAATAATTCTTTATTACTTACTACTTGAGGGCCACACTCCTTAGAGTTCTGCACCCCACTAGAGAGCCACACTCCTTAGAGTTCTGCACCCCACTAGAGAGCCACACTCCTTAGAGTTCTGCACCCCACTAGAGAGCCACACTCCTTAGAGTTCTGCACCCCACTAGAGAGCCACACTCCTTAGAGTTCTGCACCCCACTAGAGAGCCACACTCCTTAGAGTTCTGCACCCCACTAGAGAGCCACACTCCTTAGAGTTCTGCACCCCACTAGAGAGCCACACTCCTTAGAGCTCTGCACCCCACTAGAGAGCCACACTCCTTAGAGTTCTGCACCCCACTAGAGAGCCACACTCCTTAGAGTTCTGCACCCCACTAGAGAGCCACACTCCTTAGAGTTCTGCACCCCACTAGAGAGCCACACTCCTTAGAGTTCTGCACCCCACTAGAGAGCCACACTCCTTAGAGTTCTGCACCCCACTAGAGAGCCACACTCCTTAGAGTTCTGCACCCCACTAGAGAGCCACACTCCTTAGAGTTCTGCACCCCACTAGAGAGCCACACTCCTTAGAGTTCTGCACCCCACTAGAGAGCCACACTCCTTAGAGTTCTGCACCCCACTAGAGAGCCACACTCCTTAGAGTTCTGCACCCCACTAGAGAGCCACACTCCATTATACCAAGTATCATATACTCCTTAATCTAAATTACTATTAAGACGAAGGGATATTTATTCAAATGTATCTTGGGACGAAGGAATATCACACTTGTGTATATAATTATGATCATATCCCTTAGTCTAATCAACTATTAAGGTAAAGGAATATTAAATATAAAACTTCCCCAGGAGTGTCAATGTCTTGGGGAGACAAACACACAAAGCTTTGTGACTTTTTTAGGGCAGACTATTGTTTAGAACCAAGGGGGGTGCTAAAGTAAAAAAGTGCCCCTTAGGGTAGAGTTCTGCACCCCACTAGGGGGCCACATTTAGCAAATGCCAGAGGAGAAAGGTGCTAGATTGCTTTATTAAAGACAATCAGGAGGAAAGAGAAGTTGTGGCAGGCCAAAGAAAAGATAAGAAGAAGATGTACTTTTAAAAAATAAGAATCTTTGGTTGACGTCACCAGGAGACAGATGATTGGAGAAGAATTGCTGAGCAGGCTAGAACCTTACATTGAAGTGGAACCATGGAAGAAGCAAGTACATATATTTTTAATTCACTCGACTAAAAACATGTATACTATAGATAGATGTATTAAGATAGTTCCGTAATATATAAATATAAATAATACATACAAAACTAAACTATTACAGTCTTCGCACAAATAGAATCGACGAGTTGACAGCGCGGGAAATTGAGTGACACACAGATTGGCCAACCTCTCTGGGGAAAAAAATAAAGCCACTACGAAGCCTTCTTATACTGTTATCCAGAGGGCCTCTCCCCTCCACTAGAGACATTTATCTTTGCCTAGTTGGCCCGACCTTTTGTCCAGGAAAATCTCAAGCTCTCATTGGCTCGTCCTCCCTTTTGCTAGTTTTTCCCGCGCTGTCAACGCGTCGATTCTAGTTGTGCGAAGACTGTAAGCTTAGTACACACCAGGTAACAAAATGTTGGCAACATGTTGATGGTGATGTTGCTGTCATCATTCAAGCAACAAGTTGATAGATACTTGTCAACATTGGACAGCATGACATCAAAGAAACGTGTTGCTTGTTTCCGTGTTTTCAAAATAAGACAAAAAAACATTACTCGGTGTGGACGTTGTTGGCAACATTGTGCACTGACAGTAGCTATTGAGGTTTCAATAAGCAGGTTATAAACAGTGCAGAGTTGCTTCATGTGTGCTTGTTTCAGGATTTACATTGAATTTATTTAGTGATAGTAATGGAGAAAAGTGAGGGGGAAAAGTAGGAGATTAAATATTTGTGGACCAAAAATAAAACTTTGGAACTTATTGAAATGTTACATTGTGGGACATTGCAAGTAAAGAATATAGAGACAGAAATCTAAAGTTCGGTGAATTGAGCAAAATGGCTAAGCACTTTAAAACAAACGTAGACGAAATATTAAAAAGTCCTTAAAAACTCAATTTAGCAGAGAAAATAAGAAAATTGAGGGATAACAGTTAAAATGTTATACAGAATTTGGTTCTTAAGGAACCAAATTCGATATAACTAACAATCTAGCAGTGGTATTACTTAATACCTAATCCCTAAAACAGTACATTTGTATAATTTATACTTTTGAATTATTACATTTATTTGTCAACAAATTGTGATATTGTAACGGGGATTTGGTGAGTTGAATAAAGTAAACTGGTTATACAGACTAAGCCCTAGCATAGAGTCACACGGGGAGTCCGATCTTAGCTCTGGAGGTGTACACATCTTACAAACAATCACACATACACAATCATATACCCAAATAAATATCTATCAACCATATAACCAGTTTACTTTATTCAACTCACCAAATCCCCGTTACAATATCGACTGACTTTGGTGTGGACTCGAAACAATAAATACAAAATGTATCCAGATACATGTTAGTGTGTCTCCAACAATTTGTTGGCATCATGTTGACTGAGATGTTGTCCAACAAATTGTTTCCTGGTGTGCACATACCTTGATGTTCTTATGTCTCAAAAAAAAAATGTTGGCAACATGAAATCGGATGTTGCCAAAACTTTATATCCCGGTGCATTCATACAAATGATTTCATAAATATCAATGTAATTACCATTTCCTTTCTAAGTCGAGCTAGTTGAACATCGAGCTTAGTCTGTTTTCTTGGGGGCGGAGGGGGTGGAGCTTGTTTAGGTGCAGGAGGAGGAGGGGGTGGAGGGCTCGGAGCCGGCCGACGTCGACCTCCTGTCGGCCTTCTAATACCGGAGTCTTGAATCCTAGCAGAACTTTCACCTCCGCTGAGTTTAGCATTGCTGAGACTCTTAGGAAGAGGGGGAAGTCCACCTCCAGGAGGACTTGTCGCACTCATTTTATTCCTTTAACAAACAGTTTTAAGGGTAACAGTCATGAATTTAAATAAACATTTAAAATATTATTTGAAAATGTCTGCATACATAAATAAATGTTTTCAGATAACCTCAACATACTAATCATGAAGCAGAAAGTATATTTTCAAGGTTGTGTTTGATGCAACACTGCTAAACTAAAAATTTTCACAATAGAGTTTTTAGGCAATTGCACAATAGGGAGAGTCAGTCTGTCATCATAGTTAAGCATGGCACTTGGAGAGCCACCAGACACATAAATGATTTAATAGCCTACCTCAAATGTGATAGTACAGTGGAACCTCGATAATTCGGACTAATTGGGACCAGACACTGTCCGAATTACCGATTTGTCCGAATTTTCGAATATGCTGTAAAACAACTTTTTTGCAGACGAGAGGACCTGATAAAGGTGCGCCTAAGCTTCTTCTTTGGGTAAACCATATGTACATCTCATCTTCTAAAGGGTGTCATTTGCCGTTCGTAACGTTTTCTGGTTTTTTGACCCCTCTTCAGAATCTAGCTTTGACGCGTATCGCAGCATGCTATCTCGTTTTCTTTTTAGATGACCCCACACCATACTTTTTTGCAAGAGATGTCCCACTTTCACCTTTCGGATTTTTTTTTTTTTTTTTTTTTTAAATAATTTCTAGTTATTAAATTTTTCAGTAGGCAGTCCGGATTTTCGAGGCTCCGGATTTTAGAGGTCCGAATTATTGAGGTTCTACTGTATTTAGACTTTAGGTAGACCTTTTTCCAAAACTACTAGACGGATTTCAGTAATTCAATTTTTATTTTGTTTGGCTTAAAAAGAGGATAATTTTGATTGTTTTGTTTTAAAATATGATCACCCTGAAATTTTGGGTGACTGTGTAAATAAATTACCAATTTTTTTACTGCCTATTCTTTACTGTACTCGTAATAGTAATGGTTTTTGAATAAACAACAATTAAAGTGAGCAGTAAATATCTACAAACATAACTAAAAATAAACAGGTCAAGTGTGTGCTAGTCAGCACACAGCGAGGGTCCGTAGGCCACACTATATAGTGTTTAACTGTAAAGTGAATAAACAGTGTTTTTTTTAAATACTAAAAAGCTTACTTTGAACCATTCTAAGGGTCTGATATTCTCAAAACACACTCTGATATAGTCATTTTGGACTACAACCATATTAATACACAGAAAAGACCATAATTATAAAAAAAGTATTTTGTCAATAAAAAAAAAAATAATAATGTTTTTTTCCCTGATTTTTTTGAAGTCGTTTTATATTTTTAAAATATGTGGGCAGGTACAAGACACATACATGCCAAATTTCAAAGTGATCGGACGAAAGGTGTAGCCGTGAGAGCACGTGAGAGGACGGACGGACAGACACACGCAGGAAAATATAAGGGTCCTTGGTTTTACCTACGGACCCTAAAAATCATTGTATTTGGCCTGCTAGTTTTGGAGAAAAGTGTTGCTGAACGTCTAAAAACATGATTTTACAGGAGAGCGCTCTATAGGATAAGGCACCACCCAAGACAGTGACTCACATATTTCTGTCCTACATTCCTTACTCGTCATTCTGCTTCTTGTTACCAAATATATATATTTATTTTTTTTCATTTAGAATATAACACTGGTTTCTATGCTGTATTATTTCTAAACAGGTTGCTTTATGAATTTGCAGAATTTCATTTTGTTTTTTTAGTTTTCTGTCTTAGTGGTACCAGGCAGTTATTAGAGTACCTACCTACATTTTATTTTATTTTTATGGCTTCCTGACGTTTCTGAGCTGTTGTATTGATAGAAAAATGTTCAATATGATATATTATAGTTTAGAACAAAAAAATAAATAAAATAAAAAATAAATAATAATCATTTTTAAGTTACCCTACCCCCTTAATAAGAAGGTATGGTTAGCGAGATGCTGTCAAATAAAACACAGTTTAAGGTTTATGCTTTCGTTTCGCTAAATTTATTAGCATCATCAGAGCAAATAGACAAAGTATAAAATAAAAATTATATAGATGTTGACTCTAAGACATGTTATAATAGAATGAATAAAGATGTAGTTAAAATACAGAGACATAAGAAAAGGGTAAGGTAAGTCAGGTACGCAGATTAGTGGAAACAACAAGATTTTCTTAAAACCATAAAAAGACTTACCCCCTTAATTTATGTCCTTTTTTTGTCAAATTTTACCTCCTCTTGAACAATTTACAGGCCTGCTAAAACATTGCTCATTGTTTAAAAAAATGATTTTTTTAAACTATAAAGAATATTTAACAATTAAATCAAATATTTACCTTTTCCTTTAAAGCAGTTATTCCCTGAATTTCCAGTCCTGTCGGCACATAGGACACTGCTGATTAACTTGCTGAGAATTGAGCCATTTCATAATGCAGTGGATGTGAAAGCAATGAGAACACTGACCCCAAACTATAATCAAATTACAAAACAAGTAACTCATAACTGTGATAACATGTAAATGCAACACACATGTAATGTCTACATTAAATACTTATATTAAATACTCAAGACAAAATGCTCAAATTTGTACAATTAATGAGCACAAATTTTGGTAATGCTTCATATAATAACAATATAAACAATACTTTTCCTACTATTAGTAGTGAGGAAAAGTAAAAATATGAACACGGTCAAAGAATTAAATTATTTACCCATAATAGACATTTATTGTAGTCAATTTATGAGATAAAATTATTATACAGTAGAACCTCGATAATTCAGACCTCTAAAATCCGGACTGCCTACTGAAAAATTAAATAACTAGAAATTCTAGAAAAAATGTCAAAAAGTGAAAGTGGGGCATCTCTTGCAAAAAAGTATGGTGTAGGGACATCTACCATCAGTGATTTAAAACTAAAACCAGATAGCATACTGCAATTCGCATCAAAGCTAGATTCTGAAGAGGGATCAAAAAACTGGAAAACTTTACAAACGGCAAATGATACCGCTTTAAGATGCGATGTACATATAGTTTACCCAAAGAAGAAGCTTAGGCGAACCTTTATCATGTCCTCCCGTCTGCTAAAAGTTGTTTTACAGCATATTCGAAAATTCGGACAATGTCTGGTCCCAATTAATCCAAATTATCGAGGTTCCACTGTATTAATGACTTTAATGATTCGCAAAACAAAAATAATTGTTAACAATACAATAGTATAGTTTATTTTCCTACTTGACAGCACAACTTGGTGAACCAAATTTGAGCCGCTTTTGAAGGGAAGACTTTGCACTATCGCTCACTCTACCCAACCCAACCTCATGTAAGTTGTAAATCATATACTAGTGTATTGTATTGACGTAGGTTACACAATTCACAATTATAATTGTTCTTCTTTAAAAATCTTTTAGGAGAAGAAGGGTAACATTGCTAACTTGATCACTAAATACAGACCTAAAGGACAATCATCCCCAGGAAGTTTACAATCCGGGCAGCATCCTTCAAATCCAACCCTACAGATACCACAAGTGTCATCATTTGCTTGCCACTTCCAAGTAGCAACTCCATTCCAACCTGAAACAAGTTTCATAAACAAATAATGAGTAAATTCAGCCACCCTCATATAGTGAAGGAAATAACGGGCAACAGGGTCAAATGGTAAGAACATGTGCAGAGGATGAACCCAAGGAGATGCCCAAAGAAATGCCTAGGCAAAGGAGAAAGAAGGGAAGATGGTTATAGGATGTGGAAGTTTATATGAGAAGTATAGGCTTGATACATAGAGTCTTAGACAAAAGTATCGATAGTTTTTATAAAGCAGGTCAGAACCCCTTACAGTCTGACTCATGAAAGAAGACGTGCGTTGACAGCGCGGGAAAGTTTGACACATTTGGGAGAGATCCAATGAGAGCTCGAGATTTTGGCGGGCAATAGGTTGAGCCAACTAGGTAAAAATAAAAATCTCTAGTGGAGAGGCGCGGCCCTCGGGATAACCGTTTAAAAAGGGTTCTGAACCTGTATGCAATGAAATCAGACCAGTAGTTTATGTGTCTGTACAGACTACAGGCATCTGTTAGAAACACATTTTTGAACTCTGAGGACCTCAAAACGTGTAAATCCGTCAAATCACAAAATCAAATTTTCGCACCATCACAATTCTTTCTCCCTAAAGATGAGAAAGTAAAAAGGGTACTTCTTTAGATTGTTACTCCTCAATGTTTTTTTAGAATATAAATGACTTTGACTAAATAACTATTAAGATAAAGGGATGTTTAGTCCAATGTACTTTGGGATAAAGGAATATCACACTTCTGTTTTAATAAGGGGAGTAACCAAGGCGATTTTGTTAAAGACTAGGACAAATAGCCATTTCTTGTTCAGTAAAAAATACTTATCAGCAATAGAATACCGTGTTTTTGCACACTGCAATTAGGTACACAATTTGTGTTGGTGAGAGACACCAAGGGATGTGCCACGCAAGCGTGACACAGAGGAACTGTTCCAACATTAGACTAAACGTCACAAAGATGTTGGCTCGGCATTATTCCATGTCCTGCATCGTTTCGTCGCGTCCGACTCATCAGGGGCCCGACGATACCCACCCGACCCTGGACCTATACCAAATCAAGAAGATCAGATATAGGGCTTTATCAGAGACGAGCGTGCTCTCACACCGCCATTCTTGCTTGGCTAGCAAAACAAATCAGCAATAGAATACCGTGTTTTTGCACACTGCAATTAGGTACACAATTTGTGTTGGTGAGAGACACCAAGGGACGTGGCACATCCCTTGGTGTCTCTCACCAACACAAATTGTGTAAAAAAGACTTAATTGCATTAGGACACAAATCTTAAGCCGTAGATACAAAATGAGGGCAAAATATTAACCCACTGAAGCTCTTCAAAAATGTACAAACAATCCCATGACAACGCGGGATGCTAATAGTTCATTATCATTATTATTAATAACAGCCAATTATTAATATGTTGGAAGTTTACTTACTTTTGATCGTGATTTTCATGATTTGCGTAAATCCAAATCCCAATTAGTAAAATAACTCATATCACTTTAGACTACTTAAGCTGACTAATTTAAGCTAAAGATTAAAGTCCATAAAAAAAATGTCCCATGAGACTAACAGAAATTACAAGAATTAAAGAAAAGGTAAATAGTAAATTGACTAGGGGGAAAATAGACAAAACACAACCCTAACAAAATTATTGTAGACTGTAGAGCGTTTTCAGTTAAATCAGAATGAGTGATAGTGATTTAAAACATAAATAAACAGATGATCGTCAGTGTTGCCATTTTATCAGTTGCAATATCTATCGCTTCAAAGATTTTCGCTCTTGATTTAACTTCAAATTTTATTTTTTTACTTTCTCATATAAAGAGAAAGTATTGTGATGTCGTGAATGATTGAGATTTGTATGGATTTACCGTTTTCAGGTCCCCTGAGTACAAATTTTTTTAAAAAATCTTTCTGTTTGTCGGCTGTGCACGCGCTTGGAGCCTAAACTACTGGGCCAAATTTGACGAATTTGGCACACATGTTCAGAAAAATTATACCCCCAGGCGAAATCTAGAAATAATTTTAACTCCAATTTTGGGGGCGCCACCCCCCAAAAACTCTGAAAAAAAAAATTATTTCTCGAAAACGGTTCCGACGATTTTGATTTAAAAAATTCTAAATGTAGTTCATTGAAATATGAATCTAACAACATAAGCCGTTTTTCCTGAAACATTCTAGTTTCTGAGAAAATAGCTTTAAATGCGGATAGAGAGAGGCTGGGTTCGATTCCCCACCGAGGTTAAATTATTTTTATGATTATTTTGATAATGATTGTAGCATCATGTCAAATGTCAACTGTCGCTATATTCTTGTTATTGAGTTTGTTATATGATTAAGTTGTTATATGATTATATATGTATCTTCTATGACTCAAGACTTCATTATCTTACAATCTGGCGCTGCGGACAGGATAGTAGATAATGCCAAGAAGACAAGCAGATCAAGTGGCGGAGGAAGTCGGCGAAAGGAAACCATTTACGTTTGGGCCTTTCGAGCCTGAAGAAGAAGAATGGCGAAATTATAAACAGCGGTTTGAAATTGAGCTGCGTGTTTGGCGAGTTGTATCGGAGGACAGAAGAAGGGACCTGCTAGTCTCTAAAATAGGTCCGAAGGCATTCAAGGTGATTTCAAACCATTTTTATCCTAACTTTGTAGGTGACATTTCATTTAGAGACATAATTGAAGTGTTGGACAATTATTATGCAACAAAATATTGCGCGCTTGGAGAGAGAGTATCATTTACTAGGCGGGTAAGACAAGAGGGCGAGACAGTCCCTGAATATTTAAATTGCCTGCGATCATTAGCTAGTCGATGCAACTTTCAGAAATCGTTAGATGAAAGGTTGCGTGATCAGTTAATTGTAGGAATAAACAATACGGAATGGCAAAAAGAACTTTTAAGGGAGCATCCTAGTACAGAATGTAAATTAAAAGATGTAGAGGCAACAGCGCTTACGTTAGAACAGGTAGAGTTTGCTCAGGTTAGAATAGGAAGTAATATTAAAACCGAGAGTATCAGTAATGTAAAGAGCACGGAAGGTGTCTCAACAGTGGTTCATAAATACAGTAAGAAAATTGTCTTAGTGAGAGGGAAACATTGCTTTAAATGTGGCCTTACATTGCATAAATCTGGTGAGAACTGTCCAGGTAATGGAAAGATCTGTCATGGATGTAAAGGCAGGGATCATTTAAAAAAAGTATGTCTGAAAGCGCACAATGCAGTAATTAAAGAGGCCGAAGTGCGACGGTTAGGAATATCGGGATCTGGGGACCAATCAGGAGATGATAGTTCTTCGTCGGGAGGATCAGACATTCATGCTCTAGCATCAGGCTCAAAAGTAATGTTGAAAGTCAAAATTAATCAAAGTAAAATTGAAATGTTGTTTGACCCAGGGGCAGCCAAATCAGTGATCAGTGAGAGACTGTGGAAGGAAATTGGTCGTCCGAAGTTATATAAATCAGATAACTTAGTCGCATACACTGGGGTCCCTATTTGTACGTTAGGTAAGGCATACGTAGTCGTAGCCGCATTCGGCAAGAGGTTAAATGTCCAAGTCGTGGTAGTAAAGGAAGACGATATCCCTCTGTTTGGCTTGGATTGGATGCTAGAATTTAAACTTCCATTACCACCAGGTTCTAGGATTTGCAATGTTAAAACACATGCTAAAGAAAGTAGATATGCCATGTCAGAAAAAGTAGATGTGGAACAGTTGGTTAACGACTTAAAAATCAAGTTCCCCGAGGTATTTGCCGAGAAGTTGGGGACAATAATAGGACATAAGGCTGTTGTTCATATGAAAGAGAACGCAAATCCGAAAGCATTTAAGGCAAGACCTGTCCCATTTGCATTGCGTCAATCGGTTGAAGAGGAGTTAACAAGGTTAGTTGCAGAAGGTGTACTCGAACCGGTAGATCCAAGCAAAATACCTATAGTGTGGGCATCACCCGTAGTAGTTGTTCTAAAAACTAATGGGAAGGTTAGGATTTGTGGCGATTTCAAGGTCACGATAAATCCTCAAATGCATTGTGATAAACACCCGATGCCACGATTTGAAGAGATTATGGTGAAGTTGCAGGGAGGTAAAAAATTTACAACAATTGACCTTAAGGACGCTTATTTACAAATGCAGGTAGATGAAGAGTCAAGGAAATACTTAGTAATCGCCACTCACATAGGCTATTTTAGGTATAAAAGGCTGCCTTTCGGTGTGAATTTTGCTCCTGCAAAAAAACGATTGATCAAGTAATTGCTGGAATTGACGGGGTTGCCTCATATCTTGATGACATTATCGTGACAGGTAGGACAACAGATGAACACCGGCAAAGATTATTTAAGGTCCTTGAAAGACTATCAGAGGCTGGTATGAGGATATCATTAGCAAAATGCAATTTTTTTGAAAAATCTGTGAAATATCTAGGGCATATAGTTGATGAAGTTGGAGTACATCCAACTAATGAACATCTAAGTGCGATTAGGGAAATGCCAATGCCAGCGAATGTAAAACAACTAAGATCATTTTTGGGTTCTGTTAATTATTACCAAAAATTTATACAAAATTTACAGGGGATTTGTGCTCCGTTGCATAGGTTGTTAAAAGGAAAAGCTAAGTGGATTTGGACAGAAGAGGATAGCAAAATTGTAAACAAATTAAAATACATTTTATCATCATCAGCAACGTTGGTTCATTTTAACCCAAAATTACCTATAATTATTTCCTCAGATGCGAGCGAGTATGGGATTGGGGCAGTCTTGTGTCACAGGTTTCCAGACGGGTTAGAAAAGCCTGTTGCATATGCGTCGAGATCCCTTAACTCAGCGGAAAAGCGGTACTCTGTTATAGATCGAGAAGCATTGAGTTTGGTATTTGCTGTTAGTAAATTTCATGAGTTTATATATGGACACGAATTCTCACTTAGAACAGATCATAGGCCTTTAGTACACTTACTTGGGGAAAATTCAGAGCTTCCTAAGGTGACTTCTAATAGGCTAGCAAGGTGGGCAATAACCTTAGGGTCATATGTATATAAGATAGAATACTTGAAAGGAAGTGATAATGGAGCTGCAGATTTGTTGTCTAGGCTACCTGTAGGCAAGGAGACTGAGAAGGAAGTAGAATTTGGAAAACATGTTTTGCAAATTAGGTTGAGTAATATAAGAGTTACCAGGAAAATACTACAGCAGGAAACAATGAAGGACACTGAATTAGTAAAAATTATTGCATTTCTGGAAAGAGGATGGCCTGAAAGGAAAAACATTGCTAAGGATATTGAGCAGTACTACGATAAAAGGAATGAATTAGCATATGAGGATAAAACGCTGTTGTGGAAAGGCAGAATAGTAATTCCAAAAAAACTACGAAAAGGGATTCTTAGTATGTTGCATGAAGGGCACCCCGGTATTGTAGCGATGAGGTCATTTGCTAGGTTAAATATGTGGTGGACGAGAATCGATGCAGATATAGAAAATTTCGTTAGGCTATGTAAGTCGTGTCAAGAGAATCGAGCGAGGGATCCTGAAATACCGTTAACTTCATGGACAGTACCAGTGGAACCATGGACAAGGGTTCACGTAGATTTTGCGGGGCCATTCCACGGACGGTATTGGTTAGTTCTAGTCGATGCCACTACAAAGTGGCTTGAAGTTTACCCGCTAAACACCATCACTGCTGCGCGCACTATAGGGGTATTGCAAGATATATTTTCTCGGTTCGGCTTGCCTAAAATTATTGTGTCTGACAACGGGCGGCAGTTCACGTCGGACTTATTTAAAGAATACTGTGACACCAATAATATCGTTCATATCAGGTCGCCACCATACCACCCTCAGACAAACGGTCTCGCTGAACGTGCGGTTCGAACGTTTAAGAAAAGATTTGAGGCAGCGAGAGGAGTTGGAAATGACTTTCAAAGTAAGCTCACAACATTTTTATTTAATTATAGAGTGACACCGCATAGAACGACTGGTAGAACCCCAGGAGAGCTGATGTTTGGTCGACAGTTAAAGACACAGTTTAGTTTGATGAAACCGGATTTCAGAAGGGACGTAGAAGTATCGTTGACAAGACAAAAGAAGTATCACGACGGGGGAAAAAGGAATAAAGAATTGGCGGTGGGTGAAGCAGTATGGGTAAAGAATGCGTTAGAGAAAGGTTACACAGAGGGAAAGATAATGAAAAGATTGGGCCCAGCTAACTACATAGTGAAGATGGAGGGTCAGGAACATCGGCGACATGCTGACCAATTGCGGCGAAGACACACAGCAGAAGTGCTTCCGGAAGGGGGAGGAGTGTAGCATCATGTCAAATGTCAACTGTCGCTATATTCTTGTTATTGAGTTTGTTATATGATTAAGTTGTTATATGATTATATATGTATCTTCTATGACTCAAGACTTCATTATCTTACAATGATAATAATGAACTCGTAAATGAGAAAGTTTGTCTGATTGTCTCGGACCGATTTTTTGTGTTCCGACCATGCTCCGGTCCCGTAGGTGACGGATATTAGGGGTTCTTCTTTACTTATTTTGGTAAATTCGGATTGTACGTGCCCACTTTGAGGTTAGGTGATAAAATCCTGCATATTAAATAAAAAAATTAAAAACCTTAATTTTGTGTACCCTTGACTTTTCAATAGACACTCTGCACCACTTCGCGGTGCTCTGCTCATTTCCTGAAGAAAAACAACCCTCCTGTGAGAGGTCCAACTCGAAGAAATTTCGAGGGCACGTACAATCCAAATTAGCCCTTATTTTGAGCTGAAACTGATTAAAATTCTCTGCCAATTAGTGTGGCACATAGCTTCCTCACATCCTATTACATTATGCTTTTAAAACTTATTATTATTCAATTTATTTCATTCCCCCCCCCCTTTTTTATCTGTCAAAATTGTTTTGATTTTTCACATATAGAAAATTGTCAATTTAGATAAATTTAAAGAGCGCAGACGGTTGAAATTAATCTGGGGCTATTTTCGACGAATCATCAAAATGTAAATAAATGTATATTTGTGCATGTAGAAGAAAAACAAATGGGCGCATATGGTTGAAACTTATACGGAACTAACAATGGGCTAATTATGACCTACCATCTAAATTTTTAATAAAATCAGATAAGTAGTTTTTAAGATATGTTGATTCGCAAAAATTGAGCGACAGACCGACACAGAACCAAAAATGTTCTCTGATGTCTTTAACAGATTTCTGTCTTGGAATTTTTTAAATGGGGGACCTAAAATTTTTTCGTTTTTCAGAGCGATTGCTTCTGTTACCTTCAGAAGCAAAATGTATATTTTGCCTTAAAATTCTCAACAATGTTCAGCCCCTCCCCCCACAATTTCAATGTCTTATTTTGGACTTAATTTTTCTACTTATCATAATTATTTTTATAATATTTTCAAGTATTATTCGCGTGACAAGATTGACAGCAAAAATAAAAAAAATTAAATTAAATAAAAATTCTTGATTAAAAGAGTCAGAAAAAAGGAAGTCCAGCTTTAAACACTCAAGAAAGCCACTTTTATACAACTACCAATCCAAACTTTATAAGAGAAACTTAAAAGACAAATTAATATTATAAAATGCAAGAAAACAGTGGCGGAATAGAAACACATCGGGACGTACAAGTGATACCAAGTGAAAAATTACAACCAATACCGCTACCAAATGAAGAATGCTGCCTGTTCAAGAACACTGACATCGGTCCATACCATGTAATTATTGAAAACAAAAATTTAATCCCAGGAAAAAAAGGCTTGTCACGCTTACACCCAATGACGATGGGTAAGTTAATACAAGGCAAACTTGGATATATTTCAAAGGATATAAATAAAATTACAAAAATAGGAATCGATAAATTAAAAATAACATTCAATACATACAATACTGCAAATAAATTATTAAATAACATAGAACTAAACAAAGAATATAAAATTTATATACCAAGATCAATATTATTTAAAAAAGGTGTTGTACGTGGAATAGAACATTCTCTTACAGAAAACGAAATTTTACAAAATATGGAATTTCATAATATGCCAAACATTAAATTAACTCATGTTAAACGAATAAATCGAAAAATTTTTGAAAATAACGAACCAAAATATCTGCCCACTCAATCCGTCATAATTACAATCCGAGGCCAAATTTTACCGACTCACGCTTACTTACACTTTGTACGATGTCCTATCGAAACATTTATACCGCGAGTAATTCAATGTAGAAAGTGCTTACGATACGGACATAACGAAAATAATTGTAAAGGATCAGCCCGCTGTGAAACATGCGGGTTAAACCCTAACACACACGGTCTTAATGAACACAATATAATCAAATCATGCCCAATTAAAGAAAACCCAATATGTCTTTATTGTAAACAAGGGCATAAAACAACTAATATAAACCAATGTCCTGAATTCAAATCTCAACAATCAATAAAAGAAATTATGGTCAAAAATAATATGTCTTACGGTGAAGCAAAATCAAAAATAACTAATACTAACACCTATTCAACAACGGTGCAACAAACGGTATCACAACCTATTCCTACATCTAATAAAACTGAATCTCGCAAATTTCAAAATCAAACAGTAATATCAACCCCTTCAGTAGCACCAAAGCGACAACGATTAAATCATGTTCAACCAAATAAAGAATTCTATTTTCAAAAACTAATCACTCCAAAACAAACACCTGGGGGACTGATACAGTCTAACCCTCATAAACCGACACAACAAACCCCAAACAATAATGAAACATTACATCATGATCTAGATAAAAATCTCATCAACCTTATCACAGAAATAACTAAAATAATAATAAAAGAACTAAACGCGGAAAAAAATATTCAAATCGACGATACAGTCATAAAAAATATACTTTCAAAAATAAATTTCCCATAATATGGATCAACTTCGTGACATTCCAAAACCAGACTATAGTGTACTGAGTGCTCGTGAGTTTAACTTACGAACATTTAAAATATTACAATGGAATATAAGATCAATAAATAATAAAAAAGATGAACTCGAACACCTCTTATATTCATCTAAAATTGACATAGCCTGCCTCTCTGAGACTTGGTTTAAAAATGAAACAAATATTACATTTAAAGGTTATAATATAATAAGATTAGACAGGCAAGATGACAGAAGAGGTGGGGGAGTCGCAATAATAATTAAATCCAACATACACTACACAATACTTAACAACCTTCCAAAGATAGGAACGGATCATATTGGCATTCAAATAAAATATAAGAACACAAAATTAAATATTATATCAATATATAACCCTCCAATGACTCAAATTCTCTCTAACAAATGGCATGATCTAATAAAAGCAATTAAACCAACATACCTTCTAATAGGAGATTTTAATAGTCATCACGAAGCCTGGGGTAGTAGTAATACTGATTCCAAAGGTCAAAATTTATTAAAAGCAATTGATCAAAATAATGCAATAATCTTAAATAAAAATATACCAACCCTTATTCCTAAAATAAACCAAAAAACACAATCTGTAATAGACCTTGCAATTGCTTCTAATAACATTGCAACTGACTTTGAATGGAAAATTTTAAAAGATCCACATAGTTCGAACCACTATCCGATAATATTAGAAACAAATTCCTCCCACATAGAAAAAATATATCGATACCCAACAAGACGTTGGAATGTTGATAAAGCAGATTGGACAAAATATGAGGATAATATGGAAATACTAACACAAAACAGACTAATAAAACATACACTATTAACATACAATGACTTTATAGATGATATAAACACAGCATCTAAAGATTCAATTCCGGAAATAAAAAAAAGAAAAATTACTTCAACTCCTTATCCCAACCTTATTCATTGGTGGGATACAACCTGCGAACAATCAAAATATGAAAGATACAACGCTTATCAAAACTTTAACGCCAATCCAAATTTAACAAATTTTATTAATTTCAAACGTAAACACACAAAATTTAGACGATTAATTAAACTTAAAAAAAGAAATAGTTGGAAACAATATTGTGATAACCTAAACTTTTCAAAAAATACACCATCCAGTGTTTGGAAATCGTTTAAAAAATTAAATAAAAATCCATCAAACGAAATACAAACAAATCCAGGAACCTGGCTAGAGGAATTTATGGATAAATTAGCCCCCCCATCAGTAACAAATATAATCCCAAAATCTTTAAATAGTAACAACACTCATGTACTAACCAAACCTTTTACATTTTCCGAATTTAAAACGGCTATTAAACACAGCAATACTTCCCCTGGACACGATAATATTCACTATGACATGATACACCACCTACCCCCAATTTCAAAAAACACACTTTTAGAAATATTTAATAACATTTGGGAAACACAAAAAATTCCTGAATCATGGCAAACATTTATAATAATCCCCATTAAAAAACCAGGAAAAACAGCCGATTTAGCCTCAAATTATCGTCCAATTTCATTATCATCATGTATGTTAAAAACTTTTGAAAGATTAATTAAAAATAGATTGGAATGGTGGATAGAGTCGAATGAAAAACTTGCAAAATCGCAAAAAGGATTTAGAAAAAATAAATCAGTTTTAGAAAGCCAAAGTCAGCTTGTAACAGACATACACAGCGCATTCACACAAAAAAAGTCAGTATTAACACTACTTCTAGACATTACACAAGCTTATGACAATGTTGACCTTAATATATTACATCATAAATTAATACAAATGAACATACTACAACAAACTGCAAATTTTATTATAAAATTAATAACTAATAGAATACTACTTTTTCGAGTCAACGGAGAAATAGTAGGAAGTAGAATAACTAGAAAAGGTATCCCACAGGGGGCTATTTTAAGCCCCCTATTATACATAATTCACACTTCAGACCTTGAAATAACAATACCCCATCCTGTAAAAATACTCCAGTTTGCCGATGATGTATTAATATACTCAATCAGTAAAAAAATTGATGACATGGTAAATGATCTTAGTCAAGCATTACAAGCAATTCAAAACTGGACTAGAATTACTGGACTAGAACTATCCCATGAAAAATCAGAATGTTGTGTTTTCACAAGAAGAAATAATCCCCACCTAGAAAATTATATCAATTTTGGAAATATACAAATAAAACGAAAAACAGTAATCAGATTTCTTGGTCTCTTCCTCGATCAAAAACTTACATGGAAAGAACACATCAAGAATATTTCCTTAAAATGTGAAAAATACCTGAACATAATGAAAATGACCTGCAACAAATCATGGGGAAGTGATCCAAAAACCATGATTACATTTTATAGGGCAACAATAAGATCATGCTTAGACTTTGCATCACCTTTCTACGGTAACGCAAAACAATACTTACTTACAAAACTCGACCGCATTCAATACAGGGCCTTACGATTATCTATGGGATATTTAAAATCAACACCAATAATCATTATATTAACTGAATGCTGCGAACAACCACTTAACCTTCGCCGACAACATTTAGCTGACAAACTACTATTAAAATTATACACTCAATACTCTACCATATACAAATCTATATCAGAACTATCTAACAAAATAAACAGAGTACACAGATACTGGCGACATAAACCTACACCCTTACTAAACAATAGCTACAATAATCTATTACCTTACTTAAATCAAAGTATATACCAACACGAATTATTACCAATTCATCAAATTAATTATGAAAACCTATATCAAAAACCAAATATATATATACCCAAATTTACTTATCCTTACAATAACATTACATTCGAAGATCAACTAAATAAATTACATCCACACAACACTTACACTATATTTACAGACGGATCAAAACAACAAAATTTAACAGGATATTCTTATTATGACCCCCAATTAAAACAAGGCATCGGCTACTCATGCCCTCAACATACTAGTATATATACATTAGAAAGTTTAGCAATTTTACATGCACTAGAATACATTAACACATTACAAAATAACTATAACAAATACACGATAGCATGTGACAACCAGGGCGTTCTTAAAAAACTTGACAACATTTCATACACTACACACTTGGATCACATCTTCATGAATATTTTAAACAATATAGCAGAAATAAGAAGAAACAATAAAGAAATAGACTTTATATGGGTCAAATCACATCAAGGAATTGAAGGAAACGAGGAAGCAGACAAACTTGCCAAAACCCCTACACAACAATCTGAAAAACAAATACCAACAAGAGACCTCATAACACTATCCAAAAAGAATATGTTTGAAAAATTTAATATAAAACTACAAGAAGAACCAGAAAAAGCAAAAAATTTCAAATTAATAGTCAAAAAAATTCCACTTAAACCATGGTTTTGGAAAACAAAACTACCACGTACAGATATAATGAAAATTAATAGATTAAGAAGTTACCATGCACGATGCATTCAGTACAACTATATAATAGGACTAAGTGATTCACCAATATGTTATACTTGTCCTGAAAAAGAAGAAAATGTAGCTCACATCCTATTGGAATGTCCGAAATATAAATCAGAAAGAAATAAATTATACCAAGAAATTAAAATACAAGAAATTCAAGACAAAAATGAAAAAATCAAGACCATCCTATTCTCAAATTTAAAAAATATTAAACTTACACTAAAATTCGTAAAAGAAATAAATTACTCCCCTTAGCCTAAAATTGAAAAAATCTGGAGTCCACTCACCAACAGAAATCCACAAACGAAATAAAATTTAAAAAATAAATGAAAATTACTTAGGGAAAACATAGGAAGAATTTTGGAAGGACTCGGGTCCACCCAACCTAATTGAGGTTTTCTGTGGTTTCCCTCAATTTACTAGGCAAATGCCAGGTTGGTCCACTCTTAAGTCAGTCCACAGACTGCCTATGATACCCGTTTAAATACCTGCAAACAACCCTAACAAAAATCCATTCAAAAACTTCCGTTTAGAAAAATAAAAAAATATAAATATATACTCCGAAATTATCCATTATACCCTTCCCCAAATTTGATTAAAAAGCTCCAATCCCTTACAAAATATCAAAATTATAAAAAGGCACAAAATAACCCCTCTCAAAATAACATTATGGCTCCGGTAAACACAAATATTTTTTTTGTTACTTATGCCAATAAAGAATTTGTTTAAAAAAAAAAAAAAAAGTATTATTGATTTCTCATACTGGCAAAGCAATTGTAGTCTAAACTTTATATGAATTTGAGCATCAATCAAATACTACTATCAGCACCCAAAAACTACTGTCTGAAAGTATGAACTTACACAGCTTCTAATCCAAAAGAGACAACATTTTTATTTAAATTAAAAATAAATACACAGAAGAATGTATTGTGTAATTAAAAAAGCTTTATTTACAAATCAATATATAAAAATAAAGTAGAATATTCTTTGCGGGTTTGTTAAGAGATTTGTTTCAGAATATTTTAGAAGAACTATGGTGTCATTTGTGGATCAATAGCTTCCAAAATCAATTTGATATAATCAACAGATTCCTGAAAAACAAAAATTAATTAAAATATTGTAAAAAAAAGGATTATCAGTTATGATACAATATACAAAACAAAATTTAAATACATGTGAAGTAATACTTTTTAGGGTCCGTAGACAAAACCCCTTATATTTTCCTGCCCGTGTCTGTCTGTCGTCTGCTGTCACGGTGACACCTTTTGTCTGATCACTTTGAAATTTGGCATATATATGTCTTGCACTTACCCACACATTTTAAAAATACAGCGACTTAAACAAATGATTTAAAATAAATAAATAAATAAAATAAGGGTAAAAAAATTAAGGGTTAAAAAGTATTTTTTTTTTTTTTTGGAGACCAATCATATGAAAGGATACGTCGAGCTGATTACAAAAATACATATTTTTTTGGTTATAAGCTTTGATAGGGCGAGGGTAGGCGAGTTTGAAGTTGGTGGGAAAAGTGTCCCCCCTTCTATCTCGCCTGTGCAAAGTGCAAAAAATTCCTGAACATTCTTCAACCAAAAGTAAAGATACCACTTTTTGGAAATTTCGAAAGCAAATTTTGTTTTGCTTTTATTGACAAAATACTTCTTTTGTTTATAATTTTGCTCTTTGGATGTATTTATATGTTTATAGTTCGGTTCATTATCAAAAAATACATTATCAGAAGTTTTTTTGTTTTGAGAATATCAGACCCATTATAGTTCAAAGTAGGTTTTTTAGCATTTTAAAAAGCACCATCAATAGGGTACTACTTAAACTATACAGTGTGCTGGCTAGCACACACTTGACCTGTTTATTTTTTTAGTATTTTCCTGGCTTTTAATTGTTTTCCAAATTTCCAGCCGGCTTTATATAATTTCAATAAATAATAGTTGTTTTAAACTCTTAAGACATACCAAGTAAGAAGGTCGTTTATGAAGAATCTTGGACAGATGATTTAAACTTTCAACAGTCGCCTTTACATTGTCCAATTTTTTCTTAGAATCTTTCACCATACATAACAAGGCTGATAAACACTGTTCGAAGCAAGCTACGTCATCGATCAATCTGGTTTCTTGTGACGTACAAATCAGCGATGCAAGTTCCTTAGCGACACCGATATCCCACAGCTGATCTTTAAGCATTGCTTCTTTATTCGCTATGACACTAGTAAAAAATGATGCCTTGGTTTTAAGTCTATAGCTCTGAGATTTCAAACAGTACAGTATAAATTTGTGACCATTTAGAGAGAGGAAGTTAAGTAAAGCATTATCGTTGTTTCGAACAATACCTGAAAAAAAGCATTAAAACTAATAATTTCGAACATTACATCAATAAAAAAAAACGAATTCCAAAGTATAGAAAGCAATTGCTTCTTGAGATGGAAAAGAAGAATGTCAAGTACATGGTAGATACAAGATACTGCTTGGTTAGAACAAACCTAATAAAAAATTAGATTCGTAAAATAAAATCTGAATTGAAGATTGGAGATTTAAAATACAGTTAAATTATAATGCTTCATTCATCAAGTTAAAACGCCAAACATTAATCCTGTTAGAATTAAAGAAGGGGGAGGGAACAAAAAAAATAAAATAAAAAAATACCCCCCTCAACCAGGATTTGATCTATGGACAATAGATGCGAAAGTCAATCGTAATCCAGTAAGATCAAGTTGATTTAAATTCAGTGCCATAGATCAGTAAATTCTTTATAAAGGGATTCATGAGTGGCTCTTAACAAATCAAGGATCTTAGTAGAAAATTAGATATACTTTCTCTGTGTATAATGACAACTTATTACTAGCGTTGGGAACCAATCGATTGAAAACAGTCGACAAAACGGTTGTTTTAAAATATTCATTCATTCGGTTGTGGATATCTAGTTTTCATTCGACTGATATCAGTCTATAGTTTGGAGTTGTATTAGTTGTAATTCGGACGTGTATATGTGGACGTGTGTATAACGAGATAACGAGTGTCATGCGCCTTCTCACCCCTCCTCCGCTCTAAGCCCTTCACCGTCGTTCCTTTCCCCTACCCAAAACCAAAAAACATCCGAATGAAACATTCGAATGAAAAATTCGACTGGATTCAGTCTCAGTCTATATTTTTTCATTCGAATGAAAACGATGTCGTGGCAGGCTGTAGTTTGGGACGAGATAACGAGTGTCAAGCGCCTTCTCACTCTCACCCCCCCTCAGCTCTGAGGCCTCCACCGTACTACTCCTATATAAAAAAAAAAATCATTCGATTGAAACATTCGACTTGTGGGTTCAGTCTCGGTCTATATCTTTATTCGTATATCCTATACCCGCTATGAGACTGTTTTCAGTCGATTGAATTCAATCGACTGTTTTTTCCCGAATCGACTTATTCATTCGGTTGTTTTTTCTAGTCGGTTGTCCCAACGCTACTTATTACCAGTCAGGAACATTTGACAGGCTCGTAGAAAACTGAGAAGAACCTAATAGATTTGAAGTTTTTGATGCCGTGTCAGATGGTCTGTCTTAATAGGACAAAATAATAGACCCTAGTGACTTTATTTTTCCCTTGCTTAAGCTATTCTCATTAACGGTTTGGTTTTAAGGAAATAGAATTTAGCAAAACCCAAAAAATAATTAACACACTTAAAGAAGGCATTTCTATAATAAATTTTGGTAAAAGTAAATTGTACAGAATCGAAGTACAAAATTAATTTGTTTGCCTTAGAATTTTCAACGGTCACTTCTTACCGCTTCGTGGTGCACCACTCATTTTCTAAAGAAAAACAACCCTGGTGCATATAGACCAGGTGGAGGTCCAAATAGAAGTACAAAATTCGATGGCACCGTACAATTCACTTTAGCCTAAGTTTTGATAGTTGATTTTAAGTCTGACCTATCCACATAGTGGTTTAGAGGGTGATTTGAGGTGTAAAATGGACATATATTGTCTAACATTTATTTAACCAAATCTGGTTAAAGATATTGAGTTCTTAGGAACAATAGTTAGAAAATGCACTAATTGCAAGCAAAGATCACAAAAATAATTAAATCATGCTTACAAACTAAAATCTCTTAGAATATAGATTCTATTGAATAGATCATAATATTTGAACTCACAAGAAACTGCATGGAATGATTTAACTTTGACCATTTCATCGGGGTCATTTTGAGTTAGATCCATAAATATTTGAAGAAAGCCAGATTCTATAGCCATAACCTGACAATAGGGATTATTCTGACAACATTCGGCAATAACGTTTGCTGCACGCCATCGTAATCCTGGAGGTCCTTTCTCTAACCAAGTTTTACACACATCAAAACCACCAAGCTTATAATAATCTGGAATCAGAAATAGAAAATGTTTATTTGTTTATCTCTAGTAGGGAGAAAAATTTATGATTTTGGATTAGTTTAGAGGGACTAAAGTAAGTATTTTTTTCCCTGAAGTCAAAAAGTAGGGAGAAAAAGTAAAAGTAGGGAGAAAAAGAAGGATTGCCAACTTAATTATTTTATAACTAGTGGAGAATGAATGGCTAATGTAGTGAAGTTGTTGAAATCGGGTTGGTGACACTGCTTTTTCAACCTTGTTTATTAAACCTGCATGTTTAATTGCAATTCTTATTTGTGCTAACAATTATTGTTATTTATTAAAATAATAAAAATTGTAAAATATGAATTTCTAATTGATTGTACTAGGTACAGGTACTAATTGGGTACTTTATAATTATAAGCGTTATTTCTCGGTCTAGTTCTATGTCATTAATGTTGACTTCTAAGACTTGTGGAAAATTGAAAGCTTAAATTCGGGACAAGGTATCATTAACGTCAGAGAAACTCATTCTCCTGCGTAGCTTACTTGGTAGAGGGTATTTTTCTCTGTCTGTTTCCCTACTTTACTCCCTACATGCAAAAATAATTATTCTTCCATTATGGTGTATTAAAATATGAAGTTTTATAATGTAATACATTTTGGGATATCTACAGAACATGGGGCCCGCCATTGCCGCAATATCTATTATTAGATAGAATTATTAGATAGAAGAGATATTATCACTTCTAGTGGCGTAGGGCTAAGGGAGTGAAAGGAGCAGTCGCTTTAGGGCGCAAGGATCCAGGGGGGCGCATTCTTCTTAAGGGAAAAAAATTGCAGACTTCTTGAAAAAATGTATTTGTGACACATTTTAGTTTGAAAATAGTCACTACTTGAATCACTACTACTTCAGGGTGTTTCAAACCACACTACACTGGAGAGGTAATGTTCCTTGTACTTCTTTAGATTGTTACTCCCCTATTTTTTTAAATGTAAATGGATATAATTATTTATACATTTCTTTGTCTAAATAAATATTAAGACAAAGGAATGTTTAGTCCAATGTACATTGGGACAAAGGAATATCACACTTCTGTCTTTTTATAAGGGGAGTAACAGTCTAAAGAAGAGCCATATTCCCTTTTAGACTATTGGATATTATCAGTTCTATACACCGGAGAGATACTCCTGGAGGTATTCCTTTGTCTAAATAATTTTTGGACAAAGGTATATCACTTTTGTGAGGTGAAGCTTATAAGAAAGGGCCCTAATTTTATATTTAAGCCTAATTTTCTTTTAATAATAAACAAATAAGCGTCCAAACCATTTGCAATGTCCATATTATCAACGATATCGAGAATTTCTTCAAAAGCATCTTCAAACTTTTCAGTACTCTGTCCAGGTTTATATTCAAGTTGAAGGGTAGCAAGAGTACTTTTCAATAATTTAACAACATCAATTGTGATTGAAGACAAGACGTTCTCCAGAAACTGTCTACCCTACAATCATTAGAATGAAATATCAACATATTTAATTATATAACATAATAATGATAACAGTACTTGTATTTAATAGCTCCTCAACAAGTAGTCCAGGAGATTGCGTGCAAAAAAGTGTCTGACTAACATCAAGCTAGAAATTGGTGTACAAGTTAATCTTTAACCCTGGAATGCTAATGGTAGTCGAATCAATGAGCACCTTAACCCTTTGAGGACGGAGCGCTGTAATGTTATAAGTACCCTGGGGACGGAGTGTATTTTTCAGTAATGAACCCCCGGGCCGGACTGATTTTCAACCATGCATTAAAACTATCCCGCTTTTGACTCACTTCACTATTTACTTCATATCTTCTACAATTTTCCTTATAAGAACAAAAATCTTTTTTTATTTCGTTCTACATAGTTGTGCCTATATATTAATATATTTTAATAAACGAAATTTTATTTCTATAAATAGATAGAATGATATATACATAACACTTTTTATATCTTACGTGTTATTTTTATTATTTTTATTTCTTAACTCCATATTCTATGTTAAAAAAACATAAAAATTAAAGAATTACAACCATATAATAATAAAACTAAAAGATTCAGGCTTCGGGTAGACAATAAAAATTACGAAACTGTACAAAAAAGAGTATAATGTACCGGCCGTCGGCAATTGTGAAATTATCCCGCTTTTGACTCACTTCACTATTTACTTCATATTTTCTACAATTTTCCATATATGAACAAAAATCTTTTTGCATTTCGTTCTAGATAGTTGTGCCTATATATTAATATATTTTAATAAACGAAATTTTATTTCTATAAATAGATAGAATGATATATACATAACACTTTTTATATCTTACGTGTTATTTCTAATATTTTTATTTCTTAACTCCATATTCTATGTTAAAATACATAAAAATTAAAGAATTACAACCAAATGATAATAAAACTAAAAGATTCAGGCTTTGGGTAGACAATATAAAGTACGAAAGTGTTTAAAAAAGTGTATAATGTACCGGCCGTCGGCAATTGTAAAAATTATCCCGCTTTTGACTCACTTCACATTTTCTTCATATCTTCTACAATTTTCCATATATGAACAAAAATCTTTTTGTATTTCGTTCTACATAGATCGAACTATATTTTAGTATATTTTAATAAACGAAATTTTATTTCAATAAAAAGATAAAATGATATATACATAACTCTTACTATAAATTACATTTTATGTTTATTTCTAATTTCCACATTTTATGTTGTAAACCATAAAAATTAAAGAATTACAACCTTATAATAATTTTACTAAAAGATTCAAACTTTAGGTAGAACATAAAATGTATGAAAGAAACCAAAAAAAATAAGTCCTATTCCCCTATTTGACCCGGGCTGTGGACCGGCACTGGCGAAGTTAAACTTCTTTTTTTTTTTCGTAAGACTATTTTACATTCAATAATTAATTTTCGTATGGTATAACTCGAAACAAGGTATTACACAGAGGGGGGGGGGGGGGGGGGGGGGGGGGGGGGTACATTACACGGGGCGCACTGGTACCGAGTCTGCTTCCTCATTTTCAAATACTACTAGGAAAATAAATACTATAAATCTAGAGGGTGGAGAATGCCAGGGTATTATAAGTGTCAGGTAAGAAAGGAAAATGTATATGTATAGTGTATAGAAAAAGGACGTGTAAAATCCTTGGGGAAAAACAAGGTTGAATGCATAAAAATGGGGTGAAAGGCCACGGAGTCCGGGTGTGTTTAGAGTTCCACAGCTCGTTGTGACGTCAGCCTCGTCTATCCCTATTATGCCATAAACTACCTACATCGCTATCTATACAACTCTTTCAGAAGCTTCGTAATACCTTAGACCTCTACTAGAAAGCGCTAAATGTCATTTATTAAACAGTTCTAGGCCTAAAAAAAAACGAAAAAGAAAAAAAAATAGATCGCCGAGATCTCAGCTTACAGGCCCTGAGCCCCGGTCTTGGCTTGCCGAGATCTCAGCTTACAGGCCCTGAGCCCCGGTCTTGGTTCGCCGAGATCTCAGCTTACAGGCCTCAAAGGGTTAATCTTAACCTTTTACGCTCTTATGCGATGGTGATGGGTAACCCATCCTTCTGCAGTGCTTGCACTGGTTAGTAACACACCTGCTAGTGTAGCGGTCGTAGTCCTTTTGAGCATACACTCGTTTTCTGGCAAATTCCCGTCAAAGCTACTTCGTTGATTCGACTAACGTTTAGTAATAAACGTAGGGACTTAATTGGTCTTCCAATGAGCCTATAGCCTGGGAAAATGGGCCTGGGGTAAGGGGCAATGGGCCTAGGGTAATTGGCCTTGGGCTAGAGACCCGTGGCCGATAATTTGGGGCCTGGAGCACTTAGCAAAGGGCCTAGGGCTTTTGGCCTGGGACCTGGTGCATTAATGTTCACTCAATTTCAGATTCTTCTGATGTTCCTACTAAGTATTTTTTTATCAAATGTTTGTATATCTCACTAAAAGATTTAATAATAAGTTCTTAATAGTTTTCTTTTTATAAAAGTGTAGTATCAACCCAAAAAATGAATTTTCTGAATATGTTAGTTGAATCGACGAAGGTTTAGTAATACCAGCCATCCAATACCATTAGCATTTAAGGGTTAAGTGTCTTTTAAGAATATGATTTCGGCTAAGTTCGTTTGAGGGACATAGCTTGGTAATAGATATTTGAAAAAACAAACCGGTGGAGAGCGACCATGTCCTGCCCTTTATGGTGGACAATGTGATTTTCATGCTCCTGAGTACAAAATAACTTAGTAGATCAAGAATCAAGTTGATGGTAGTTTTGTCACTTAATAGGTGACCTCTTTGATTAGGAGTAATATTTGATTATAAAGTGACAAACTATCATTAACAAAGCCTGGCTACATATTCTTAAAAGGCACTTAAAGATTAACTTGTACACAAATTTCTAGCTTGTTGTTAGTCAGATACTTTTTTACACGCTATCTCCTGGAGTAAAATATTTATTCTGAAAAACACATTAATAATCTAGGTACATAACTTGGTTTAATGTGGTAAGTCCACATATCAATATGTATTGAACCACTTCAAAACCAATTGATATCAGGAACAAGCCATCCACCCCGTCAAACTGGCATGACACTTTGATCTGCTTACAGAGTAGCAGTAGAGAGGAACACCATTGTTTAGAGGATATTGGACTCATAATATGTCATTAACCATCAACTACCAGCAAAAAAAGTTAAGACAAAAACATATTCTTTTATTGTCACAGTTAGATGTTCTAGGTACCATCAAGACAATTTGGTTCAGTTGAACTATATGATAATGTATGTTAGAAGTAGGGTGTGGTCAATAGCTATCAGGGTATCTTAGACATACGACAATTTTAAACTAGCTTATAGGTTGACACTATTAAAATAAGTATCGTTATTAAATACTTAAGACATTGTGGCCAAAGTGTACATACTTCTGGATCAAGAGGTCTGACATCTTCACGAGGTGGTGATCCAGTAGCGTTATTAGATTCGGCTTCAATTGCGTATCTTAACAAATCTTGCATATTCCTCGGTGGCCTGGGCTGTTCCATTGTTTCTTGCTGTTGGGAATCGGAGGTTGATTCCCTTAAAACTAACCGATTATCATTACCACTTTCCATTCTAGCCAAAAACTAAACGTTGAAACGAGTTAAGTAACTTTTAAGTTCAAATAAGGAAATTCATCAGCCCACACTTATATCGATCAAACTTAACTTCACGCCTCCGTCATTTCCCTAGCTGCCAAACGTTTTAGTTCGAAGACCTTTAAAGAAAAAGCTGTATACAGCAGTTACAAACTTGATAAATAGAATTATTCGAACACAATTTAATAACAGAGAATTCTAGAAATTTCCTTTCTTTAAAAATGATATGACACAGTATTGTTTTTAATTTGAAAGAGGTTACTACAGGGTTATCTCAATCTCAGCGTTTTCAAAAAACCATCCAAGTTTAATTACAAGATAAATTTAAAATTCTTTCTTCTTCAGTATTATTTAATTTATAAATTTATATCAATTAGAGGAAATTATATATATTTTTTTCCCATGCCATTTAGATAATAATAACAAACCATCAGACTATTTTCTTGATTTATTATTATATAAGAATTACTCCAAAATAATATTACCATAAGTACTTATATGAAATATGTGCTGATATCTTGTAAAATCTAATAAAAGCATGACTTCTTTTTTAGATATCCAGGTACTACCAAGCTTTCAAAGTAGGGGAGGTTCTCTTAACTTAGACACTTAGGAAAGATTAACTACCTATACAGAAGGAAAGGGGTCTACACGTAGGTCATTGGTATTGCTTGTCACGCCGGAGCTCTGTGCTCGATTCTTTGAGTCCAGGCTAAGCAGGCATCCCGATGTCCCAAAGAAACTTTTCGGGACGCCAAAATGTCCCCATTTTCAACAAAGACGTCAAAAATAGATAATGTTCTGATAATTAATTTTTTGGAACAATTAACATTATAAATCTCTTAAAATACAAACAATATTTTACTATTCTGTTTCAGGCTCATTTTTAATAATGAGAATTAAAATAATGCCAATATAATTGTGTTTGGACTTTGAAAGCCAACATTATAAAATTATGTAAATCTGATAGTAGAAGATCATATCTACAGTTCTTTAAAAACAATAATTTGATACCTAACCATATGAATTGGGTCAAAGTTAATTTACTTAGATCTTTCAACCATTAAGATTCTTACAGATTAATGACTTCAAAAGTGAGTTAACTAATTAATTTATATTATGTTTAGATTATTGTAATTAAAGAATTTAAACAATATGTAATTATTCTAGAGGATATGAGAAATTGACAACATTGTTTGGTTTGTTTTAGTAAATAAAGACTGAAGATGACCTTAGTCAGGGTCGAAACGTTTCTAAACTACATTTAAATCATCGCTTTTCTTACACCTAAAATATTCATCATCGAAATATTTGGATCATTATATATTATCATTATACGTATTGGGATCATTATATCTAATAACTGCATGGAATAAATACTCATATAGTATATATATAATATAGAAGAGTCAATCTGTCGCCAAAAAGTCAAAGACCATGAAAAACAAACATTTTCAAACTCGAACGGAGCGCCACCACCTGCTTCCCTATGACAAATTGTATTACAGAAAAAAGTCTCCTCTCCCTGCAATCGTCTGAGTTAACCCTGGATTCTAATAGTAATCAAATTGACGAGTGCAGTGTGACCCTTAACATTCCACCCTCGTATGTGAGAGTGATGGGTATCCCATCCTTCTGCATTGCTTGATAACACACCTACCAGTGTAGCAGTAGAAGTCGTTTTGAGCATACACTCATCTGATAAATTCCCGTCAAAGCTACTTCGTCGATTCAACTAACTTAGGATGAGATTAATGGGGATGGTGGATTAATGTTCACTTAATTTCAGATTCTTCTGATGTTCCTACTAACTTATTTATCATCAAATGTTTGATTATCTCATTTAAAAAATTAATAATGAGTTCTTAATAGTTTTCCCTAAATAAAAGTGTAGTTTCAACCCCAAAAAAATTATTTTCTGCATATGTGAGTCGAATCGACAAGGTTTAGTAATACCAGCCATCCAATTACTATTCCAGGGTACAATTACCATTTAAGGGAATCTCCCCTACACTCATTTAATGAAACAAAAATAATTAAATATTTTTACTAATAAAATATTAATTAGAGCATTGTAAAAAAATAGAAGTGATTTGCTTTCACTTTTGGGCAAATATTAAGTGCCTGGAGGTTTTGTTCAGAATTCCATGAGCATTTCTAAACAAAAAATGTTGAAAGCAAAATATCATAATATTTGACAGGCAATATGCTTATTTTATACACAGCGAAGTAATAAGGTACATTTCAACTATCAATTTTTAGGGCTTAACTAATAGCTACAAAAATTAATTATAACTGCTTCACAGATATGTGAACAATACAGAGTTATAGTACAAGCCCCTATGTCACACCTCAAATTTTTTAAATGAGGAAGTCTACTTCACTTCTAGGGTGACAAAACGTCCAGTTTGGACTGCCCTGTTATTTTGTTTTTGAAGGCTTCCAGTTGATTTCTGAAAATGTCCTGTTTTTCAGATAAGTAGGAATTTTCCAGAAGGTAAAGCTAATTTATTATTAATTCTGAATAATTAGACTAACATTTTTATTACATTTTCTGCAGGTTATTTATTAATTTAATTTTGTAATAATTGATGTCAAAAGAGAAAATTTTATATAAATAATGCATATTTTGCTTTAAAATTACCAAAAGTTTCCAGGTGGAGAACCCCTTTTTCGTCCGGGGGTTACAATCTCTATCCCCCCCACCCACTATTTCAAAGTCCAGTTTAGGACTAAACTTTTTATGGCCATCCTATTCCATCAGTTACAACAAAAAGATAAATAATTCATTTTCCATATAATGCAACATATTCCACACCAATGATAATATCTATAGAAGAATAAAGAGGTTCATTACCAACACCAGTGGTTCTTAACCGGGGGGCCTCAAAAGGTAGTTAGGTACAATATATAGGTATTATATTTGGAGATTTTAAGGGGGGCTGTGGTTGCCAAAAGGTTAAGAACCACTGACCTACACCATAATGCAGTAGTTCAAAAGATAAAAAAAAATAAAGGTTATTAAAAAAAGAGCACTTGACTTGAAAAGGGATCAAGTGCTGCCTACCTATCACATCCAGCTTTAAACCCTTCGTCCACTTTAAATTAATTCAAGGGTTGAGCAGAGGCTCCACCTAAGTCCTCGTGGGATAATAGCTATTTCAATTTTCAGTTAAAAAGAAAAAATAACATAGTTTTAAAAAAATTACATGTATTTTCTTTATAAAAAATTATTTACAGTTATAATAAATATAAATACAAATTAAAAAGAGAGATATTAAACTTTAAAAGGACTTATATTTTTTACAATTATGAATGGTTTATTTTATTATATTTTTACATCATGGCTTTAAAATTTTATCTTGTTAATAATATTTCATTCATAAACAACACTTTATAGATCCTATAAAAAGGAGAAACAATTATATATTAATTTAACATAAATAATAATAAACTTAATATATTCATTAATAAACGTAACATTTTACATATTTGTACAGAAATCTTTTTTAAGATTATTAATATAAAAATTATACATTAAATCATTATACAAAAAATTCCGGGGGGCATCAGCCTATAGAACAAGACTTAGGTTTGCCGAAGCGCTTGGTGTATCTTACCATCAGCCAAATACTCAAACCATACAATTGGCATTTGCAATGGTATAGACCCATTTTAAGAAATACTTGAGAATTACTGTTTAAGAATATTACTTCAATAATTTTTTTAAAGAATAATCACATAAAAATCGTACTTTAATAATACAAAAATTGTTCATTGTTTTAATGTCAAAGTAAATAAGTTTAATTGATATAAGACTATTATTATACTCCAATAAAACTTGAGTAAAGCGACCAAAAAGAAAAGAAAACACTTAAGTGTGATGGACTAGTAAAGGTCATTTTAAAGTCAAGTAAAGTAGTTGTTACAAGTTAAGTGCACATCTTTTGTTTGAAAAATAAAATTGGTCAATTTATCATCATGCTTTATTTTATTCTGTTTAAATTATTTTTAAATATAATACATTAAACATTAATTAATAATAAAATACCTTAATAACAATAGAAGAGAAACATAACTCTCACTTCATATCTAGGTAATAATTTACAAAAATATATTTTTTCTTTATAAAAAAAACATAATTTCAACTATAATTTAAGATATACAATTATTTAAGTACAAATAAAATACATTAAAAAAATCTCTTTAAAAGATATCAAATATTTTGCACTTAGTAATTCAGGGCAAACGTTCCTAAAATTAAAACATTAAACCTTATGATTTTGTCCCTGTTTTTTATTTTTTGTTAAAAAAGTACAAAGATTTTTTACTGTTCTAGGAAGTTTCTTAGCTAACAGCAGTGATGGAAGCCTTGGTTTACAAATATTGGTTGAAATGAGAGATATTATAATTTTTATTTTAAATAATTATTTGCATACAATTTAGTCAATTAGTGTGCGTTCGGAAGAACTAACCAGGTGGACCGAGAAGTAACGGGTATGTCCAGAAGTACCAATCTAAACAAATGGCCACATTTGTATACCTTTGGTTAATTTAGTGGTTAACCGGAGTGGTTGCAACCACTTCGACTGACTCCATAATACGGTTAGTAAACCATAATAAAACCTTCTATGGTCGACCGATAGGTTGGCCGGATAGTGATTCTGAACCTACCTTAAATTTATACATTTTTTCAACACAATATTTATTTATTCGATATAAATAAATTTACAAATGGTGTAGATAAATTTGATTTGTTTTTCTGGAAAAAAAAAAAAACATGTTTGTTATGTAAGTCAATAAAGAAGGTATTTGGTTATACCTTATGATGCTTCAAAAACTGCTGGCAAGAATTAGGATATAAATTGTTATAATAACTCAATAAATGTTACAACTAAATGAAGCAAAACATTGCCCTAGATGACTACCACTTTAAGGCTACATACAGCCAAACAAGTGATTTTTCACGCTGAACAGCTGCAGAAAAAACAGCTGCGTGAATTCCCGTGAGTGGAATGGCCACATTGACAGTAAAACACACAGGACATATCGGTGTTATTTCTAAACAAATCCCACACCAGGGCAGTTTCCAGTCAATGCTCTATAGTTTATCGAAAGTCAACAACTCAATAACAAAATAGATTAAATTGTTAAGTCAATAGCAGTTTAAATAACAAATAGTTTGAGAAAGTAGCTCTAAAAGACACATGTGTGGCCAAGTAGCCACCTTCTCGGCGTAAAAACTAGCCAATGAATGGATATTGGCTCGAGTGAAGATTTTAGGTTTTGTAAGCTATGCCAACATAATTATGGTTAAATCATTAACTATCCTAATAAGAACTAAGCTTCAACTTTACACCATCAGTAGTTTGTTATTCCAAAGGATGGAAATTGTTAACCAATAATAAAATTAAACTAAAACTCAAAGAGCAAAAAATTGATCAGTTAATTGATAAAATACTAGTGGCTGGACAATATTATACTAATATAGAAATTGATGAATTCTTCGACTCCAAAAACATTGTTAAATCTACAAAGAACAAGTAGAATTACAATTGAGTCATCCAATTCAGGAGCAAACCTCTATAGCAGGTTTAAATAATACCAAAAGAGATTACACGACTTAAAAGTTAATCTTTCAAAAAATTTATTGTTGGGATCATCTGTGTATACAAACACCAGCAGGCCTCGCAGGCCCTTGTAAGAGGGTTCTGCCTGAGACACAAGGAAAAGAGCAGCGGGGTGGCAGAAGGGGTTGCTTGGATCCACTAGGGATCCTCTGTGGTTCCAAACACCAGCAGCCTTAGCATTGCATGAAACCACAGAGGATCCCTTGCGGATCCAACCACCAGCAGCCTTAGCATTGCATGAAACCACAGAGGATCCCTTGCGGATCCAACCACCACCAGCCTTAGCACTGCATGGAACCACAGAGGATTCCTTGTGGATCCAAGCACCAGCAGCCTTAGCAATGCATGGAACCACAGAGGATCCCTTGTGGATCCAAGCACCAACAGCCTTAGCACTGCATGAAACCACAGAGGATCCCTTGTGGATCCAAGCACCAGCAGCCTTAGCACTGCATGAAACCACAGAGGATCCCTTGTGGATCCAAGCACCAGCAGCCTTAGCACTGCATGAAACCACAGAGGATCCCTTGTGGATCCAACCACCACCAGCCTTAACACCGCATGGAACCACAAAGGATCCCTAGTGGATCCAAGCAAACCCTTCTGCCACCCTGCTGCTCTTTTCCTTGAGTCTCGGGCAGAACCCTTTTACAAGGGCCTGCGAGGCCTGCTGGTGTTTGTATCCACAGATGATCCCAACAAGACATTTTTTGAAAGATTAACTTTTAAATTTGGTATTATTTAAACCCGGTATAGAGGTTTGGTCCTGAATTGGAAGACTCCCTAGTGGATCCAACCACCAGCGACCTTAGCACTGCATGGGACCACAGAGGATCCGAACGCGGTTATGAAAAATCTTGGAAGCCCCAATCGAGGGCACCGATGTAGATGATCGAGATTGAGAGGGATACAGACTCAAGGTATCTTAAAACTAAAGGGCTGTAGCCTGGGATAGAGTCAGCTAGCATGCAAATGTTTCAGAGGTCAGAGTATTCCCAGGACTGTAGAGACAAAATAGAGCATACTAAATAGCAAAAACAGTTAATATTCAGGTACACGTGAACTGCAACACATAAGAACTAATGAAGTTGTTTTAATATGAAGTTATAAATCTTTCAGTGGTAACTGGGTCAACAAGGGTTTAGGTCCCAAGGTTTTGCAACCAACACTAGGTGTGAAACCTTAACTCTTTTTGATGATTTGCACCAAAAAGCTGAATATTCAATACAGCCTAGTTTTCCTTCTACTACATTAGCTGTGAATTAATTTAGTTTTCTTTTACATAATAAACTGAATGATTTAACTATCTTATAACATATAAAATATTGCCAGTTTACATTGCAAAAGTGACAGTAAAATAACAATAGTTACATGGAGAATCAGACCTACACTGGTGTTACAATTAAAATTATTTTGTGAAACTCTGTTGCCTATAAAATTCTAATACTCCTAATTATTATGAACTCTTCTTGTTCCTAATTTCCTAACTAATATTATTACTTTCTCATAAACAAAAGAAAAAGTATTGCGATAGCGCAATAATTCAATTTTGATGGATCTACACATTTTGAGGTCCCCTGAGTCCAAAAAAGTTGTTTTTAAAAAATGTCTGTCTGTCGTCTGTGCTGATGCGTGGAGCCTAAACTACTGGGCCAATTTCCGATTTTGATGAAATTTGGCATACATGTTCGGAAAAGCAAACCCCTAAGAAAATAAGATATGAATTTTATCTCCAAATTTGGGGGCACCAATCCCAAAAAACTCTGAAAAAAAAACTCCATATCAGTTCAGACGATTTTGATTAAAAAATTCTAAAATGTATCCCATTTAAATACGGATCTAACGATATAAGCCGTTTTCCCGGGAAAAATCTAGTTCCTGAGAAAATAGCTTTAAACATCAGACGGAGGGATGCAGGATATTCTTCGCCAAGGATAAGTGATTTATATGAGAAATTTCGAGAAATGTTTAATAATAATTAAATGTATCTACGAAAACACAAAAACTAAAAAAAATGGAAAAAACTGGGCTGAGTAATTATGAACTCGTAAATGAGAAAGTTTGGCTGAGTTGTCTCAGAACAATTTTTATAGTGAATTTCCTGAACTAATAATGTCACATATTGCTAATTAATTAAATTGAGGAGATCTATAGTTTGATTATTATTTTAGTGTTGATACTTAAATAAATTATAACATAATTAATTATTATATTCATCATTTATTGGTTATTAATTTGTCAACTCCCTCTACGTTTTCTGATCCACCCTCATACTGACCTAGCTGATCAAATATCAAGATAACAACTAAAGTTGCCAACTTATGAGAGGGAAATAAATAATAAAGCCACTAATAATAAGGAGTTATCCAGTGGCATTATTGTTTGCCTAGTTGGTACTACCTTTGAGATGTCAAAATCTCAAGCTCTCAATAACTCGTCCCCTTAATTTTTAAATTTGTCCACGCGTCAAAAAAACAATTCTTATTGTAACGCTAGTATAGATATAAAGAGGCAATCCTGATTAATTTTCAGGCTTATGATCAGCTCTATTATTATTAATATTCCCTAATTTTATACCAAATAATTAGGATTTCTCCCCAATACAGTAGAACCTCGATAAGAAGTGTCTCAAGGGGATTAGGGAAACAGTCTTGTTATTGAGGGGCTCTTTTTGTTGAGGGTTGTGTTATCAAGGTTATTTTGGCTATCAGTCGTGTTATCGAGGTTAATGGGCAGGGTTTACAGGTCTAGACTTGTTTAAGGTCGACCTATTCCTGTATAGAGTCGCATTATAGAGGTTGACTTCTCAAAACGACTTGTTATAGAGGTTCTGAGTTACATTGTGAATTGGAAAAAAAATCCGTGTTATTGAGGTTGTTTGGATAGTAATAGTCGTGTTATAGAGGTTAATTTAACATTATGTGTTATGACAATCTCAAAGGGGATCGTGAAAGCGAGGTTCTACTGTATTAGAAAAGTTTTTCTCCCTGAAAGATGTAACATTATCAATTATCACACTTCAGCAAAGAAAGCCATTATATTAAAACTACAAGAACATAATATATTATATAATTTAACTATTTTGATATTTAATAAAAATATTTAATTTAAAGTATTTTTTTAACTAAACCAATTATGTAACCATGTAATTATGTCATTACTTTATGAAAGCATCACGACATCCAAACGGACTTTCAACTAATGTTAATGTAAGATAATTAAATACCTTATTCTACATCAGAACCGGCTTCAATTTCAGGAATATTACTAAGTTTTCTTCTTCTGTTGTCATAACAAGGTTGTTTTCTACTATAAGAACTTACGGATTCGTCAGAAATTTCGCCCTCTTCTAAATCTTCTATTTTTCTTTTGCCGAGTTTACTCATTTTTTCAGGATGATCGAACCTCTTGAAGTCGGAAGAGAGCCTAGACGTCAATCTCGGGTCTCGAGGAGGTGACTCCGGACTCAGATCTGAAGGAGAACTTGGAGATTCAATGATATAATTCTCACTAGGCGCAGTTGTTTTAAAACTATTTTTTTGCTTAACAGAAGATGAAAATTCATTTCTGAAATGTTCATTATCTAAATCACGTGTTTCTTTGGACATCCTTAATATTCTCTGAGAACTACCTTTGAAACCTGTAGAAATGTAACGGGATTCGGGATTATTATGAGACGATTGCCATCCTTCTTTCAATGCAGTTGATGTATCACCGTGAAGTGATTTTCTAACGTTTGATCGGTTTGGATTTATATTAGAAAATTCTTTTAAATGACGTCCTTTTTCATAAGGAGTGGATTCAGCAAGTGGCTTCTCACTTATTAAAATTTGAGGTTCTCTATGTTTGAGATGTACTCTAGGATCAAGTGCAGAGACATGAACTGGTTGGTTTCTTCCGTCTAATTTATTTGAGCTTAATGAACTACTAGTTTTCCTTTCTTCGCTTCTATTTCTTAAGATATCAATATGGGATGATTTCTCTGAAACATGGGATTTTTTATTTGGTATTTCCTTACTCTTAAACTTCTTTTCAGAATCTTCAAAATTTCTCAACAAGTTTTCAGAAGGATTTAGGTAGCATTTGATTTTAGCACTTCTATATTCAGGAGAGTGAGGAAGTTCTCTATCTTTTCTCGTTTCCGATCGAGAATGTGCAGAGGAATGAACTCTTCTTTCGGAGCTCCTACTTCGCCGATCCCTGTGACTTCTACTTCCACCGGTAACACCCTTTCGTCTAAATTCTTCAGTCCGTTCTTGTTTATACCTCTTGTGAACAGTATCTCCGTATCTCTCCCTACCACGTCTTCTTTCCATAGGCGTGACACTTCTATCACCGAACCTCGATCTGTGAGAACTTAAACCCAATCTACCTTTTTTTAAAGAATGTCTTGGCTCACGGGATATAGATCGAATAAATCTCGCTGCTCTCTTACGGCTTTCATCTACATTTAAAGGTCTAAAAGACTTTGAAGATTCGACTCGGATCATTAGATTATCTGATTTATCTGTAAGAGGACTTTTAAAGATCGTGTCGGCTTTCTTTTTATATAAGCTGCTACATTCGAGTACTTCTTTTGAGGTATTATCCGGTGGTGGAAAGGTATTTTTAGATGAAATTATGTCAGATTTATTACTCAATTTTTTCTTATCAAACGGAAATTCAAACAAGGTGATAATTGGAGATGCCATTACCTGTCTATTGCCATTTTTTCCTTCGTCAAAATAATCAAATGAAAATTCTTTTAAAGATGAATTAGACCGACAACCATAGCTGAAATCTTTTATTTGTTCTTTAATAGATGGTCGTGAAGGGGACACCAATGTTTCTACTTTATTAATCACCTTTTTCGACAAAGTTTCTTTATATTCAAAAGGTTTATCTTTTACTAGTGATACCTTTTTAGTTGACGGAGGTTTTTCAGGAATTTTAATAACTTTTGTTAACGTACTTGTCTGATTTTGAGTTTTAAAGCGGAAAGGGGCTGAAATAGAACACAGTGATTCTTCTTCGCTTACACGAAGTCTCGGGAAGCTATCATTACTAACACTGTTCCTAGCCTCGTCAGTTCTTATTTTCTCAACATCCGAATCGGACGAATCAGAGGAAGAAGAACTAAGCTGGTTCAGTTTATTCAATCTTGACATCATTTCTTCAAATGATGGTAATTTGATGCCGGTATTCTGTTTTTCATTAGATTTAGTAGCCAATATTGGTGTATCCGTGGTTTTTGACTTTTTATCTTTGTTTTTTATGTTTTTACTTTTGGCTGGCTTCTCTTTTTTATTTACAACTTTTTTCTTTCGGACATTCTTTTCTTTAGCAACTACGTTCTTTTTCGGGCTTTTCTTAGATGTTGTTCCAAACAGGTCTTTTTCAACATTCTTTAAACACTGATCTATAATTAATTCTTCAACTGATTTCTTTTTCTTAGATTTTTTCTCAGAAATAGGAGTTTTCTGAGCTAAGCGAAGAGGTGTTTTCTTTTTAGGTGTTTTTTCTTTTGCTTTTGAAGTTTGTGGTTTCTCTAGGGGTTCTTTTTGTATCGGTTTAACAACTTGTTCTTCAGCTGCTAAAGCATCTTCTATTCTGACAGGACATTCTTTAATACCGACAGGACTTTGATCCGAGTCCGAATCATTCTTATTTAATTCTTTTTGAGGATAACTTTTAGGACTGGGAGTGGCTACTTTACGAACATCTGCATCCCTATTAGCAATTCCGTCAGGAGTAGGTAGAAATCCAGGAGTTAAAAATTGAACGTTATCAAGAATGCTACTTTGTTCTTTTAATATTTTAGTCACAGGAGTCATCATGTTTGCAGCAATCAAGCCAGCAAAGTCTAGCTTCGCCGGAGTTTTATTCGTCAATTTTCCTGCATTTTGTAAAGGTATAGATGATTTGTCAATACTGGTTTTATTATTTTCCTCCGATTGAGTCCTAGTTTCCATTTCATTAGGATTGTTAGCAATATCGGTGATACTAGATTGGTTAATCATATCGGAATTGTCAGCATTCTCACTCGCACTGTTTTCCTCAGCGATAACTTCGAGAACATCCTTTTCAATTTGTTTAACTAATTCTTCTGTAGTCTTGGTAGGACTATCTTGGGTGGTCGAGTTAAAAATGTCTACGGTTTTTTCAATTTTATCAGATGCATTTTCAGAGGTATCTTTTTTATTATTCGATTGTCCTTTCTCACATTTTTTCTTTTTTGTCTTTTTAAGCCACATCATTTTCTTAGGGGATAATTTGCTAGCACGTCCTGGTCTTTTCAAAGGAATTCGTTTTCTCATATTCACAGAGGAAAGAGGAATATCGGGTGCGACAAAAGATCTAAGATCGGCATCCCAAGACTGTTTGGGCTTTTTCGCAGGACTTTTAAAGAGATTTGTTCTTCTGAGAGCCCTCATTTGAGCCAGTTTAACTTGAGAAACTGATTTGGGAGAAGTGTTGGCTTTTCGAGGAGTAGGTTTCTTATTGGGCGTAGAAAAGTCTAAAGCTCTTATATGAGTTCCTTTCCGAGGCGAACTCAAACTGAGACCCTTCCTACTAGGACCAGGTAGATTCCTCGGGGTTTCTTTAGGTCCTTCAGACGATTTAATTTTACTATTACTGGAATCGCTCTCTGTGACAGGGACATTTACTGAACTCGGATCTGTTTTACTGGCAGTTCCTAGACTAAGAATTTCAGTTTTTGTTTCCTCCTGAGAAGCCTTAGTTTTATTGCTTGTATCACTAGAATGCATATTATTACAAATGTTATCAATTTGCAAAAGTGAATCAAGACCTGATGAATTAACATTTACTTTAGTCTCTTTTCTAGTTTCAGAAGAGTTTTGAACACTTGTTTCTTCTGCGACTTTTTCAGGTGTCGGCTCAGTTGATTTATCACTCTGTTTTCCCCAAATGAACTCCTCTATATCACCGATAGTTTCTTGGAAATTAGTTTTCTTCGGAGAATCACTGTGCTCACCCTTTTTTAATCTTTCCGACTGTCGTCTGATAACAGGAAATGCTTTGAGTTTTCTCCCTCTTCTACCACCTCTATTCGCATCTCCTTTATCAGGAGTAAAAGTATTACTACTTTTTAATTTTCCCGCTCCGTCAGTAGGTGTGATTCCTCCTCTTCGAAGACCACCTCTAGTTCTTACTCTCTGATTACCAGGTAAGATAAGCCTTTCAGCGCCGGTACTATACAGACGTATGGGTCGAACATAATCTTCAGAGTCGGCATCAAAATCAGAACCGATAAATTCCTCTGTGGTCAACTTTGGTTTAAGTGTCCTAAGCGGTCTTGTAACAGGTGACTGAATCGAGGGCGAACAAATAGTGATAGAGGAATGAGCTGGCGCAACTGTAAGGACAGGAATGTTTTGCAACATATTACAAGGAACAATCACCGAATTAGACCCGGAAGTGGGACAGAGACCGGAGTTGACTGCTCTTAAATAATCTGGGCTATCCGTAATAGATGGCAAACTAAACGCTTTAAGGGGCGTTACCATTCCTGGAGTGGGGACTTTAGCAGAATGACTAGTTTCACCTATCTGAACAATATTACTACTAGAAATGTCACTATGAGAACTTTGCTTGGTGGTTGCAGACTGCTCAATATCAATCAAAACTTGATCATTTTGGTTTTTACTAATTCCAGTATTATCAGGCTCGAGAGTAACAGTAATAGGATTTTCAACAGTCTTATCGATCCTAAATCCTAACAGTTTAGCAGTTAAATCTTTCTGTTTGGATTCTATGTGCGACTTGACTTCTTTCTGGAAATTCACAAAATTGTTTACCATATCCAACTTAAGTTCTTCCATTTTAGCATCGATCTTGCAAGATAATTGAGAATTTATCGAATCGATCTTCTGGTTTATATGTTCTTTTAAAAGATTCAGTTGACTAGTAAACGATTCGAACATGTTCTCCGATGGTCTGTCCTCTTTAGGAGTATTAGTATCCGATACCGATTCGGTACTTACCTTTTCTTGACATAACTGATCTCTTGTGACATTTTCTGTCGCGCTTTCTTGAGACGTTTCTTTCACTGTATCCATTTTCAAGCCTTTATTACACACTAAATAACCGGATCTCAACTTCATACGCGAAAAAACAACACAATCAAAATGATAAGGACACAAGACTGGAGTAACGAAACTCAACCGTAGGAGTAAGAACTCGTCAAATTCATGATCTAACTTCGAATTAACGCCACAGTAAATAAAAAATACCGAACGAAAAATAATAATTCGAAAGCATCTTTAACCATAACATGACACAGAAAAGCCTTCGATGTAAACATAAAAATAGAAAAACCCGCGATCCGCTAGAGCGCGCTTTAAAAAATGCATAAGCCCCCAAATTTTTGTTTTAAAAAAAAAATATGTATAAAAAAATTAAAATTATAATTAGAATAATCTGTATTCTAAATTAGTTAGATTTAGGTAAAGGTATAAGACAAGTTTAAGGCTCAAGGCTAAAATATTTGAATTATCTGTTTATATGTAAATATATGGATCGTTTTGTGTTTTGTATTTGTGAACATGAAGGGGAGGAGGTTTGCCATTGACAGGTTATAATTTTTCACAGGATTTTCAACTCGAGGCGAAGACCGGAGGCAAATCACGTCAATTTCAATTTTCCTTTGTAGACACCCGATGTAGTGCCCCTTTTGAACTTTTAATTTTTCATATCCGTGATGTTCCGCTTGTTAATTATGAATAATATTCGAAGTTTACCGATTCGATCGAGTGTTATACCTTCTACGGAAGTAAGAAGAAGAGGCTGTCCCTTGTGCAATAATCATCTCGTTAAAAATAAATCTAGTACGTTTGGTTTGTAGTTTATATTTTAATTTAATTAATGATGACTATCAACGTGTTATTGCTGTTTAATACTATGCTGTTAATTATATCTTTCAACATTTCTGTAATTCCTACTTTTATTATTATAGTTGTTTGCTCCTTTCGTCTACTTACTAAGCAAAGGCCGGCGACTGTAATTGGGTATTCTGTAAAGTACAATACACACTTTATCTAAACATCCTTGTAATATTTTTTGTGATTGTAGAATTTGGGTTTCGAAGTATAATTGGCTAATCTATAGATATATTTGATAATGGGAATCAAGTAACTTATTAAGTACTAATTATTAAAGTTGATCTTGAAGATAGATGCAAGACAGCTTGTCATTGATTATGTAAAATGTAAATTATTATTTTGTTTAATTTACACCTTTTTTCATTAGGTTATCATATTAAATATTATCAGTGATCCTAAGTGAAGGTCTTAGCAGTCATTCTCTCTTGTTCCAACTTCAAAATGGTTGCAGAAATGGTTTCAAATGCTAAAAATAGATGTTCTAAGGCTAACTAGACTATTTAATTACTAATGAAGTTCTTACTTGTTCTAAAATTCATACTTCTGTTAAAATCTTTTTGGCCAAGAACTCTCTGTGGGAGTCCAGTGAGATATCCTGGTTAAAGTGAAAATTTCTTACCAGAGTCACCAGATATTTCATATTTTAAGCATTAAGCATTTTGAACGAGTTGACATTTTTCTGTGGGACTGTTCCATAAACACTTTTAATGGAACTCATGGTAAGTATAACAAAATATTGACTGTCTAAGGCGCTGTGCACACTGAAGAAACAAGTTTCATGAAATGTGAATCTCTATTATCACGAAAACACTTGATTTAAAACATACATAAAGGAGCAAATTGCGGTTCTTAAAACTGTAGTTTCATTTGGTTTCATTAAACATGTTTCACACGACCAAGAAGTCAGGTTTCGTCAAAACCAAGTTGCACGTGATTTCATGTTTATTGTTTTACTTATAATTTCAATTTTGATAATTGCGTATTGTTTTTGGTGTTTAGTTGTTTAAGTCGTTTATTTAAAATGAGTGCAACTGAACACAAAACAGAATGGAATAATCAAAACTGAAATTATAAGTAAAACAATAAACATGAAATCACTTGCAACTTGGTTTCGACGAAACCTAACTTTTTGGTTGCATGAAACATGACTTTTTGGTTGCGTGAAACATGAAACTACAGTTTCAAGAAACGGAGTGTGCTCCTTTCTGTATGTTATAATCAAGTGTTTTCATGATACTAAAGTTTCATGTTTCATGAAACTACAGTTTCAAGAAACGGAGTGTGCTCCTTTCTGTATGTTTTAAATCAAGTGTTTTCATGATACTAAAGTTTCATGTTTCATGAAACTTGTTTCTTCAGTGTGCACAGCGCCTAAGGAATAAGCTAAACTTTTGAAAAACAGTTGCCAAGTTGGTAACTCACTGTTTTGACCAGATTATGCTTCAAAATTTAGATCTATTGAAGATTATGCCCTTTCATTAATTTTATTAACTAAACAAATATTATCTGTATAAATTAAACTAAATGTGGATGTTTTTTTGTCTGTATGTTCTTTGCAGGCATTTTTTTTTAGAGGTATCTGGACCAAATTTGGTTCACATTTTTTATCTCCCTGGTAAATGTGATATTTATTAATATTATGATAATATTATTTTATTATTATAAAAATTAATCGCTCAATGTTTATTTTTATAGGTAAAGCTGATCTATCTTTGTACAAAGGGGAAAACCTATTCAAGAGGTTTAACAGCAATGATCTGTCGTTAATGGCAGGTGTTGATTTCGCTCATGACAGCATATTTCATAATGAAGAGGTAGTTGACATGTTGGAGGAATTGGAGTCAATACCTGATGAACCTGAATTGATTGAGAGTTTGCATTCAGGTATGCTCACTCCAACAGAACCATCTGTCGTCAAAACTAAGTGAGTACAGATTTTTAATTCTTAAAAACTGAAGGATTCCTGTTGGGGGGGGGGGGGGGTCTAGACTTGAATCATTTATATATTTTGGGCAATTTCCTATTCAGAAATCAAATGGTTGACTAAAAACTACTGTATTATTATTATTATTTTTTTTTTTTTTTAAATGAAAAAATATGTTGAGACTCTCACGCATTAGAAGTGAAAAAGAAGTTCTAGAAACAGTTGACATTGCTCTCTTTGCATTTGTTATCAATTTTATTTTTCAGGATTAAGAAATGGTTTTGTGGAATTTAATTGAAAATTAAAATATTTTCATAACATTTTAGTGAAAGAATATGAAAACAAAATTTTTCTATATTATATTATTATAATGTATATAACATTACGCTTCTAAACATCATTGCCTGCAAAACAATTTTGTCAGCTTTACAAGAAACCAAAAATTTGCTTTAGCTTTTATACTTTTGGAGCAATAAGAGTTTTTATGAGCAAAGGTATGCGATCTTAAGAAAATCATAAAATTTGACCTTGTGTGAAAACGGTGGAAAATAGACCCATGGTTTATATGACTTTTTTGTAGCCTATGATGTTTAGAATCTCCCTATTAATTTTTGTACATATATCACCAATCACCCTGTTACCAATTCAGTGAATTGAAAAATCATCTACCTCCGTGGTGCAATGGTTAGCACTTATGCCTGCTGAATCGGTCGATGGATCGAGACTCGTACAAGTGAACTGCTGACTTAAACTAGCAGTTGATTTACCTATAAAAAATCTTTCACTTAGACGAGTCTTTAATCACAAACTTGGTTCCATGCAATTTTGTTGCATTCAAGCCAATTTACTCTACCTCGCCTAAAGAAGTTTTACTTAAAAATAATAAAAAACTTGCAATAAAATTAACAATGACAAGACTAGATATCAAGCTATCTCACACAGTGCTCTCTTACTCTCTCATGATTAACATTTATTTCAAAATATCAGCTTTAAAATTTGTAAAATACAACACCTTTGACTAAATAAAAAGATTTGAGGTTTATAAAACTGTCGGCCCTGGTCACTATCAGGGAAGTTTAGAGGTAAATAGTGGAAAAGTCTCAAGCCCACCTCTGTACTGCCTGGTAGAACAAATAGAATATAAATTATGTTATATATTTTTTTTATATATATAAATGTATTTTCATGTATTTTTTTATGTTGTTTTTACAGTAAAAGGAAAGTCATTACTAAAGCAAACCGAGAACTAATGGCAAAAATAAAAACTGCAGAATTGGAAAAAGCCGGCAAAGAAAGGAACCTCAATCACAACTTATCTAGTTACCTGGAAACATGCGTAAGTTCACTAATATTTTTTAAGTTATTGAGTTTTTATTAGTTTCTTTTTAGACGTATCGTAAACCCTATATTTACCATGGACAAAATAAATTGTTTGCCAGTAATGTGCTCTGGAGTCTAAAGGAATAGTACATTACGAGTCTAGTGTGGAAAGTAGCATTTTGCATGCGAGTGTGGAGTTTGCACCTGAGCGATAGCGAGGGTAGTAAAACCACACAAGCAATGCAAAATGCCGTTTTCGCACGAGTTGCGTACCGTACTTTATCTACGATTGTGGATTTTAATAATAAATACTGAAAAAAGCAATTAATAAACTTCCTGCATGTAAGTACGTATTTCTCTTTTGATTAAGATGACATTAATTCATTAGTTGTACTTTGTGCCGAATTAATTATTTCGGAAGGTGTATGATTCTCCTCATTTTCGTCTTAATCACTTAAATCACTCATTGTTTCTCTAAAAACGCGATATAAATAGTTACTTTAATTAAACAAACAGCAAATTAGAATGTAACAACAAACTCGCTAATCGTGCGTTAAGGTGAGGAATTCTTCACCTCATTATGATCGCACATATGCAATGAATACAAGTACGTAAAGAATCACTTTCTATGCACCTAAACAGAGATATAATGTTTATATTTTGTATCAATCGTAGATAAGACATATTATTCAGCATCAGGGAGTTCATGAAAAAATAAATTGTCAGTCTCTCTGCATTTAATTTGTTTTATAATTTTAGTGACTCATTATTAAATTACTTAAGACTCTATGAATTAAACAATTTTTTTTGGCAAAACTTTCATATTTTGCTCTCTTTATCATTGAGTTTAATTTAGTTAATATTTGATGTTTGATTTTGACTCTTTGTTTTGCAGGTGAAATGTGGTATTCTTAATCGAGGTTTAGTTACCCTTGCATTTTATTTGAACAAAAAAACAGACATTAGAGTTACCAGTGTTGATGTCTTTAATAGGTTAATGGAAGGATATTCTAGAATAGTAAGTGTTTGTCTTTGTTTAATTTGTATGTTCCCCTTACCTAATAACTTTGTACCAAGTTATTGGGTTTTACTGGATTTATGAAGGTTCCATCCCAAAATAGTGTTTTCACCCGATTTTTTTTGTTTTTTTTTTTTGCTTAAAAAATTAAATGTTTCAGGGTAATGTGGACAAAGTAATGGAAATTTGGTCATTATTAGAACAGGAGAAAATCAAACCTAATGTTGCATCATTTGCTGCCAGACTAGAAGCTATAACCAGATCCACTAGAATTGATAAGGCTGACTTCATCAAATCTACTATTAATTATATGGAGAACCAGGTATATTATAGAGATGATTAGTAATGACGTCACAAGATGGCATAAGCTTTCGATAATTTATTCAATTCGGTTTGTTATGTTCCTTTTCCTTATCACCTGTTATCAATCCCATGTAAAATGAATGGGAGAATTTTCTCAACTTTTTAAATAATTAATTATTAAATTATTATTAATTTATAAGACTTTTCAACCTTTGAACGTTATTATACTAAGTCTATTTTAACAATGTAAGATAAGAAAACATTAAAAATTGCCGTTCTAGTGGTTTAAAAAAGTATTATTGTGAGTGTGTTTTATTGTGGTGATACCGTCCGGGTCCGTTCTTATTTATTGTTTATTTTTTAAATCGTTTTTCTATTTTAGTTTGTATATTATGTCTTCCACCTTCTCGAGCGTTATGAAAATTTCATCTATACTTCATTTTTTTCGGAGGACAAAGCTATTCTTCGTAAAAGTATGTCAGAGTACTTAAGTAATATTAAATTAATGTATTAAATTAGTTTTTTAATCAAAATTTTAAACAAGTATACATGCGAGGCACTCATATCTTATATTATTATACTCGTTAATATAGATAACAAAAAATACACAAATAATAATAGTAATAACAGTCTGCTCTTTGTCTTGTCATCAACGTCTTTTTCCTAGGCTGGTCAGTGATCTATTGTATAGTATATAATTATGTTCCAACATCGGTTAAATATAATGCACATTGTAAGCAACCAGGAACAAAATATTATTAGCAAATAATCTTTTATTACCTGGCAGATTAAGTATCACTATCTTTCTACAAGTCCTGTACCCTGAGTATACTTTATTGAGTTTCAAAACTTAAGGAAAATTTATTTTCGGACACACAATATGAACACGAACACTCCCTGTTAATTTTTATGGCACCAGGAAATACAAAAAATCAATTATAAAGATTAATAACTCAAATAGCTTTTTCCATGATATGACCCTTCACACAAATACTCATTTTAAATAACTGAAATGAAAGTTTTTAATGTTTTCTTTGTTACACTCGTTAAAAAAGACTTGGTACAACAATGTTCAAAGGGTGAAAACTCTTATAAATCAATAATAATTTAATAATTAATTATTTAAAAAGTTAAGAAAACTCTCCCATTCATTTTACATGGGTTTGATAAGAGGTGATAAGAAAAAGGAACATAACAAACACTGAGTTAAATTTTCAAAGCTTTTGTGACGTCACACTAATCATCTCAATTATTATTATTTTTTATCTTTCCTTTACATCCTGATCAACATATCATTAGTTTATATCATTAGTTCGGCCACTTTACTTATCCACTCGATGTGATCATTTGTATGAAACATGTCTCACCTCTCTGGGATTTGAACCAGATTTGTCTGTGTCTAGAACTAGGTTTCAGGTGGCGAGTTGCGATTACACTCCACTACACTCGGTCCCCAAGTATATTATTGCTAAATTATTTATTATTCATCTATAAAGGCGGAAATACACATGCTAGTTACTCGCACAAAAACATACGAATAGCTTGCAGAGGAGAGCTACTGGCATGTGCATACATCAAATAGCATGCGAGTAAATCGCACGAGGTTTGATTTTTGCCTTGCCAGTGACACGAGTCAAGGGGAGGGGGAACTGATAAGGCACGTGTAAACAGGCCTGCCAGCGCAAGGTTGCTAGTAGCTAGCACGAGTCTCCCTCAGCCCTTCAGTCTTCAGTTGCGTTCCTTCCTTTCGCGGGTATCTGACAACAACTCATCAACTTTCTCCGGAAGCATTCGCAATTGATTCCTAAAACCATTAATGTCCCCGAACCGCATTTCATTTAGTAGGCACTGGCTCGCTCCATGTACCTAATTCCTTTCTAGCTATCCAATCTTTACCCACACTCTTCGTGTCTTTATTATTTTTCAAATGTTTTAAAACACAGTTCTTTGCAAGTAACAGAACAATCTGGTTAATTTCATTTCCCACCGATACATTAAAAAGGTACATTGAAACAATTAATAAAACTAACAAAATTAATTAAATCAAATACAATTATTTCATAATTTATTCCGGCTAAAAGAAGGCAAGAAACGATTGCCCGTTTCAAAACTAGAACTGTGGCTGGAATGTGTATTGTCATGTGCTAGTAGCTTGTACAAGACCGATCATCCGGATGATAATAGCATACTGTTTCACTGGCAAATGTACACAGCATCTGCAGCATACCAGCTACTGACGTGCTAGTAACTCGCCACTAGCATGCTTTTTTACTAGCATGTTTATTTCCGTCTTAACTCACTTAGTCAAATTCTCTTATATACCTTGAAGGGGCGTAGAGATTAACGAAAGCATCTGCAGGCAGGCCTATATAGGTTGCTGTTCCAGTATATACCTCTTTCCTAGTAATTGACCAGGAGATTGTCTGAAGTTGATTTTCATCGAACCTTAGGTCCTTCTGGCTTCACCTCAAATGCCATCTCTCTCATACGATTCTCAATTCTTAAGGATTTAGGATAGTTGGTCAAAGTTAGCCCCATATTAATTTCAACACTTTTTTACTTTAGCACCCCCCCCCCCCCCCCCTCCGTTGGTTCTAAACAATAGTTTGCCTGACAAAAGTCTCACAGGTGTGTGTGTTTGTCTCCCCAAGACATTGAGACTCCTGAGGCAGTTTTATTACGCTATTTTACAATTGAGTCTTATCTCGTGTAAGACTAAATCTTAATGTACAGAAAATTGAAGGACAATGAGTTCTACAGTTTTCTTAGTGTATATTTAATATTCCTTTGTCTTAATAGTTGATTAGACTAAGGGATATTATCACATTTATATACACAAGTGTGACATTCCTTTGTCCCAAGGTATTGGACTAAAAATCCCTTTGTCTTAATAGTATTTTATACTAAGGAATATATTACAATTTTGTAAATGTTTCTTTGTTAACTATTAAGACAAATGGGATATAGTGGGGGGGGGGGGGGGGGGGTGCTTAAGTGATAGAAGTACCTTAATTTCAACCCTCTGTATTTTCTAGTGCATGTGTTAAACTTTTTCTTATCAAAAACATACTTTAAAATGATATCCCTGTTATGTGTTTGATACTTACAAAGATGTTGATGTACACACATACTCATCTCAGCAATAGGTGTATTAGTTTTGTAGTAGGAGTTCATAATTATTTTATAGTATTTTTTATCTTGATCAGTCTTTAATGTTTTTTTAATTTTAATGTTTTCTCTAGGGCCTGAAACTGAATGACCTGTTCAATCAATGTGAGTGGAAGCGAAATTGTAGGGAAGAAGTTCTGAAAGCTGTTAGAGCAGTTCAGCCGAGATTTACCCCTAGTATTGTTACCCCGAATCTTTCTTATTCCTCTGGTCTACTTAAACATTTAAACACAGTTAAGGTAATGATTTGTTTATTTTCTTTTATGTACAATACGTATTTTAATTTAAAAAAATAAAAAAATTAACCTGCTGGTTTCCAAGATTACTTCTTTGAATGAAGATGAGATTGTTTTCTTGATTTTTTACTTTCTCATATAAAGAGAAAGTATTGTTATGGAGCGAAAATTAGATTTTGATGGATTTACACGTTTTGAGTTCCCCTGAGTCCAAAAAAGTGGTTTTTAAAAAATGTGTGTCTGTCGTCTGTCGTCTGTGCAGACGCCTGGAGCCGAAACTACTGGGCCGATTCTGACGAAATTTGGCATACATGTTCAGAAAAATCATACCCCGAGGCGAAATCGAGAAATGAATTTTAGCTCCTAATTTGGGGGCGCTACCCCCCAAAAACTCTGAAAAAAATTATTTCACGAAAACGGTTCCTGAGATAATAGCTTATAACGCGGACGGAGAGAGCACGGGATAAATTTCGATGAAATGCTTAATAATAATTAAATGTACATACGAAAAATAATAAATGGAACACAATGGGCTAAGTAATTATGAAATTGTATATGAGAAAGTTTGTCTGAGTTGTCTCGGACTGATTTCTTTTACAATACTATGATAAGTAAGTCAGAATATTGATAGAATGCTGGAAAGAAGACATTTACTGATAGTTTTTAACTACTCTAATTTTACATTTTTTCTCATTAAATTTGTTGGATTTTTTTCAGTCTGACAAGTTGAATTCTCCTTCAGAAGGACTTTTTACAGGTGTGAATCCCATGAAATTGTTTGAAGAGCAACTTAAAATGGAAACCAAATATTACATTGATGTTAAATCTGTGGAGAAGCCAGTCGAAGCAAATGATTTAATTTTGAAATGTGTAAGTTATATCATCATATATTGTTTACTCAATATTTTGATTTTTCATTTACTGAATATGAGGAAAAAAGTAATTCTGTTTGAAAATTACTAGTCAATATCTTAGGTCATGGATTTAACTCAGAATCTCACCCTAATATCTTTCATGGTGTAACAGCCAATGAATGCCTATGACCTACTACTCGAGCCTATGAATGCCTGTGACCTACTAGACGGCTCTTTACTACTGCAGTATTTATGGGTGGTACTGTGTCTCTATGTCAACTCCCCTAAGCCATATTATGTGGTTAGTTGAAGGCTCTTTTATTAACCCTTAGAGACACGGGCTGGCACACTGAGTGCGCCACGAGTAAAAAAGCTTCTGTAAATCACAATTCACGATGCGAGAATAATAAACCCTTACTCTACCCTACCTCTAGAGACCCCTAAAACGGATGAAACTGTTTTTTTTTGTTTATTGCTTCGTTCTGCATTGTTTTGCCCTGTTTATTTGTCTTGGTGCACTCTATACGCCATGTCCAACATGTCCGGTAGAGAAATTGTGCCACCCGATCAATATTTGTATGTTTATGAGCTGTCGGATTAGGATGATGGTTGTGAAGAACTATGTTAGGACTTTTGACAACTAACAATAATTAATTAGGGGTTGAAAGCCCGATACTAAGTCAGAACTTTGGAGGAGTAATTCTGATTTTTTTTGTAATTTTTATTTTTATAATTAAAGATATCATTGAGAAATAAATATGTAATACATTAATTGACTTTTGAGTTCAACATTTCCAAAATGCAATCTAGATAATCTGGATTTGACCTATTTATGATTTGAAAAATGCATTGGCGCATAAAGTACGCTGCCCGTGCCTCATTGTTTGTCCACTATAGCCTTGCCACTAAGGGTTAAGTAGCAACCGATTTACCTCAGAGTAATACAGTTGAGTCTCTGTAGTCTGACACTCCGCCAGTCTGGCATGTCCAGTACTCTGGAACCGAGGCTGAGACCCCCCTCCTCTCTTGCCACGGGTAAGATAAGATAAATAATAGAGGGGGGAACTCTGGGAAACACAGAGGCACTTGGTTAAACACAAACAAACCATCAGTTGTTGTTTGTTCATTGTGCGTCTACACTCATATCTCAAGTAATAAACGCTAGTTTTATTGCCTTCTGTTTCTTTTTAGGGTTTTGTAGATTCTTCTCAAAACCCTTATGCCGAGGGTGATGTGTCCGTCTGTCCGTCGCTCTTTGGTTCATAGGGCCCGAACCGTTTAAGCTAAAGAGCTGAAATTTGAAATACTGGTGTAACTTTTTGACCCAACCACAGGAAAAATATACAGAAGTTCAAAATTAAATATGCGCATGCGCAATTCGCAAAAATGTTGTAAACTCAAAAATTTATATTTTTTTTAATTTTCGAGTGGGGTATCAAATGAAAGCTGCTGAAGAGTAGGACGCAAATATATATAAGCTTTTGTAAATTTTGCATTCCTTATTGGGTAAAAAAATCAAAATATACCCAAAAAAAATTTCCCCCCCCCCAACCACTATACTTCGGCTGGTCCTAAAATTTTGAAATAATTCATGCTAATGCCTTATTGTGGAGCGATGAAAATTCCGGGAGTTCATCCTAAATTTTAAAAAATTGCCAATTTTGGGCGCGAAAATTTGAAGTGCGCCAAAAATTTTATTTTTTTAAAATTTTGAGTTGGGTATCAAATGAAAGCTGCTGAAGAGTAGGACGCAAAGATATATATACATTTTCAAATTTTGCATTCCTTATTGGGTAAAAAAATCAAAATATACCCAAAAAAAATTTTCCCCCCCCCAACCACTATACTTCGGCTGGTGCTAAAATTTTGAAATAATTCATGCTAATGCCTTATTGTGGGGCGATGAAAATTCCGGGAGTTCATCCCAAATTTTAAAAAATTGCCAATTTTGGGCGCGAAAATTTGAAGTGCGCCAAAAATTTTATTTTTTAAAAATTTTGAGTTGGGTATCATATGAAAGCTGGTGAAGAGTAGAATTCAAATATATATTTGCTTTTTTAAATTTTTCATTCTTTATTAATTTTATAAGTCAAAATATACCCCAAAAATTTCCCCCCTCCCCAACCACTATATAACGGGTGGTCCTAAAATTTCGAAATAATTCATGGTTATACCTTATGGTGAAGCGATGGAAATGGTTTGAAAAAATGAATTTTTCTAGTCGTTATTACCGATGAAAAACATTGTGACCCCCCGGGGGATCGAACCCGGACCCTTGAGATCGAAGAATAAAATCATAATTACATAACGGGCATGCTTAATCTTCTACAAAACCCTAAAATGTACTTGGTCGCAAGTACTTCCCTGTGATTTTTTAATAAATATTTATTATCCGAAAATTCTCTATAATCTGACGGGCATGGCCCCATATGTGTCGGAACTGTAGAGAATGTTGGGTCCGCTGGAAATTGAAGCCTGGCTACTTATTTTGAATCACAAGTGGTAGTGATTTGCTGACTTAGAACTTTATTCTACGTTGAATATTTCACGGAGTTATCTCTCTGAAATGAAAGAGAGTTACATTTTTCTTTACCTTAGTATGTAAAGGTAGCTGCTATAAAGGTTCAGGCAATCCTTAGAGGTTTGGACTGAGCAGTCAAGACCTGGAGAAATTCCTCTAGGTTGAGGGTTTGGTAGAAGAAATCCCAGAGGCTTTTTCCTTGAGGATTTCCTCAAGAAATTCCTCTTCGGATAAGGGTTTGGTAGAAGAAATTCTCAATGAAATCCTGGAGGCTTTTCCTTGAGGATTTCCTCAAGAAATTCCTCTCCGGGTGAGGGTTTGGTAGAAGAAATCTCAGAGGCTTTTTCCTTTGAGGAATTCCTCAAGAAATTTCTCTCCGGGTGAGGGTTTGGTAGAAGAAATCCCAGAGGCTTTTTCCTTTGAGGAATTCCTCAAGAAATTTCTCTCCGGGTGAGGGTTTGGTAGATGAAATCCCAGAGGCTTTTTCCTTTGAGGAATTCCTCAAGAAATTTCTCTCCGGGTGAGGGTTTGGTATAAGAAATCCCAGAGGCTTTTTCCTTTGAGGAATTCCTCAAGAAATTTCTCTCCGGATAAGGGTTTGGTAGAAGAAATTCTCAATGAAATCCTGGAGGCTTTCCCTTGAGGATTTCCTCAAGAAATTCCTCTCCAGATGAGGGTTTGGTAGAAGAAATCCAAGAGGCTTTTTCCTTAAGCATTTCCTCAAGAAATTCCTCTCCGGTTGAGGATTTGGTAGAAGAAATCCTGGAAGCTTTTTCCTTGAGCATTTCCTGTAGGTGTATGGCTACCTCAGGACATGAAGTGGGAAGTAGAGTTTCGATACAAGATATTAGAAACTATGTGTAAATATAAGAATAGTAAATGTTGCTCAAGTACATAAGTGTATTGAGTAGTTTACTATTCCATTTCAGATTACAGGAAGTTAGTTATTAATTATTAAGGTTATTTAATTAAATAATATGACTAGTAACTAATTACTACTTGTAATTAATGGAAGATTGTGAAGCAAACAAGGTGGAACATTTTATATCAAATCTGCTCTTTATAGAAGACTTATGTTCTTACTGTAACTTTTGACCACTTTAATTGACCACTTAATTTACCTTCTTAATTGATTGATAATTGACTTTGATTGATGCTATGTTGCTACTGATACTGACTACAACCATCATATCTAATTAATACTCTTTATTTAATTTTAACATTTGTTTTAGACTTGTAAGAATTTTTCAGGGAAAGTATATTATTGGTGTTTGGTCATTAATAAGATAAATTTTAGTCTCTGTATGCGTATTTTTTTATTAATATTATAATTTATTTTATTTTTGTAGAGGTCCAAACTTGACGATTTAAATAAATCATGGAGTAAAAGTATACTGGAGTCACTAGAAAGAGATTTGTCTTCAATGGCAGCCATGCATAAAAACATGCCTTTTTCTTCAAAACAAATCAATATTTACCCTTACTTGACTGTTTTAGATAAAAATGAATACAAAGATATCTTGCTTCATGTATGTGTTTATTTATTTTTATTTTTGTTCTTATTCTTTATTTGATGTTTTAAATTTAAAATTGTAGTTATTTTTAGTTTAGCACACATTTTTGAATTTGTCAAAACATAATATGGTTTTAAATTTTATTTCAGGAAATACGTAGATTGGCCGAGGGTTCTGAAACATTTAGTCCTACGGTTAGTCAACTTTATAGAGAAATTGGAAATCAAGTTAAAATGAGGTGTTTATTCTTTGTTATTGATTTATTTTTATTTCTTTGGTCATTTATCCTGCATAAAGAAAGAGACAAGTATTCAGCACTTCTTTAGATTGTTAATTCCCTTATAAAAAAAAAAACAGGAAGGAGTAACAATTTAAAGAAGGTATACAGCATGTTCTTCTTTAGATTGTTACTCCCCCTTATAAAAACAGAAGTGTGATATTCCTTTGACCTAAAGTACATTAGACTAAAAATCCCTTTTAGTCCAGCAGATAGCATGCAAAAAAGTGTCTGACTAACATCAAGCTAGAATTTTGTATACAAGTCAATCTTTTAGCGCCTTTTAAGAATATGTGGTCGGCTAAGTTCGTCTGCGGAACATAGCTTGGCAATAGGCGTTTGAAAAAAACAAACCGGTGGAGAGTGGCCATGTCCCACCAATTATGGTGGACAATGTGATTTTCATGATCCTGAGTACAGAATTAGTTAGTAGACTGAAAATCAAGTTGATGTTAGTTTGTCCCTTGACAGGTGACCACGTTGACTTTTAGTAATATTTGAATAACTAACCTATCAAGTGTGAAAATAACATCGACTTGATTTTATGTCTACTAACTAATTCTGTAATCAGGATCATGAAAACAACATTGTCCACTGTAATTGGTGTGATATGGCCGCTCTCCACCGGTTTGTTTTTTTCAAACGCCTATTGGCAAGCTATGTCCCGCAGACGATCTTAGCCGACTACATATTCTTAAAAGGCGCTAAAAGATTGACTTGTATACAAAATTCTAGCTTGATGTTAGTCAGACACTTTTTTGCTCGCTATCTGCTGGACTATTTGTCTTAATAGTTATTTAGTCAATGTTATTTATTTAAAAAAAAAAAAATAAATAAGGGAGTATTAATATAAAGAAGTAGCAAAGTTACTTTTTGTTTTCATGCATATTTTAAAGAGCAATGCCTGTTGAGGCAAAAGAGGGTTCCTTGGCACCTTCCTACAAGAAGGTGACTAAACTGTGGGTGACTTGTACAGGGTGAAACATAATTATAATTATAATAAAATGTGAAATTATGAACCAAGGAATATAGGATAAGGGTAAGAAGAATATGGGTAAAACACAGGGAGATGAGAATGGTGAAATGAGTTATGGATGTGTTGAATGTGACATGACCAGTTTGGGGTGTAAAGCAAAAGATTGCAGGCGAAGCTGAGTGAGTTAGGTCCCCGCTACTTAACCAAATCAGACCAGACTGGATCTTCATATGATTTAATGAAACTGAAGTTCGAATGGCAAGAAAAATGTCACACAATAAGCATTAAGTAGACATATATTTCCTCCCCAAATTTCGACACGAGTATAAGGAGGAGAGTGAAAACTATATTTTTTTGTGTGGGATTATTTAATTGTAGAATAATTTTTTAACTAATTTTTTTTTCTTAGGTACGATAAAAAGATGCGATTTGATGACGGTGTAGTTGATAAAGTGAGCAAATTATATAGTGAATATATCAACTGGTATATGGATCCATCGAGTAGTATGTGTAAAAATGGTAGACAACAGTGGCAGTTACTTGCTTACAAAAATCAACATGGACCTTCTATTGTAAGTAGACATTTTCCTGCTTACTTATGTGTAATTCAGTCGAAGGGCTAAGGGAGGCAAGATGGCGGACTTTCTGCTCCCCACCTTAAAGGTTCTCTGACCTCCACACTGCCCGCTCCCATCCTAGGGGGTAGGTAGGTTCTCCCTCATCTCTCCCTAGACCTATGAATATCTATGTTCTGGACGGGAGAGCGCACTCAAGTGTCTCTACTTTTTCCTTTTAATTCTTTTTCTTCTATGCATTGCATTTACCCTTCCTTTCTTCATTACCTCCTCTTGGCTGCCGACGGATACCCAAAGCCGAAGGCTGCTTGTGGCTAGCTACCCACCAGTGCTCAAGGCTTACCTTGCCTTACCTTCCTCACCTCAGTTGAGTAAGAACATGTGAAATAGTTCGGTCTCTTCTGATAAGTTATACATCAATCATCCGTAGCATGGCCTTATTCCTCAGAGCAAGGAAGGGGTAAAGGGAACAATACTATAGAAACTGGGTCTCAAAAAGTGGTTCATTATGCTCCCCCCATATACTAAACCTCCCAAGCGGCAGATTGGTGAAACAGTATCGATATCTCGATAAAAACTCAAAATTTATCTGATATCAGCTGATAAGAATAAGAATTAAGTGATATTTTCTTACGACATTTAATATTTTAATACAGTTTTCTTTATAAATACATATGTACTTTAATGTTTGTTGTTAACCTTATTAATTATCTAAAGGCAGTTTCGTTGTTAATAACATGTAATAGTTCCTAGATAACCAAAAGCAATCTCATATAAAATAAATCATCTTCTAAAGCAATCAGATCAGATTTTTCTCTTACATATTTGATATTTTGGCATATTTGACATTTCGATAATAAAACAATCAAACAAAGCACAATATGAGGTTAAAGGTTTTGTTGACAAGCATCTGTGGGGACGGAAGAACAAGGAATAGACCAATAAGACAAGGACCAGTGACCACGTGATCGTGCTGTTGTCACTTTAGTTCGGATTGAGCTCGCTTGAGAGGTTTAGTATATGGGTGTAGCATAATAAACCACTTTTCAAATCACTCCCTCTACCCCTTCCTTGCACTGAGCCTTATTCTATAACGAAGGCTTCCCTGCTCAGAGCCTAATAAATCTAGATCTTTGGGAGGAGAGGTCATCAGAGATCTTGTGAACCATGACATTTTGAACCCATTATAGGGATTATTCTCAAGGGAGTCATTTACAACTGATGATTCAGGTTGGCATACCTGTTGCTATCTATATCTAAGTTTGTATCACTAGTACCTGTTGCAACATTACAACAGGTCTCCTTTAATACCTAAAACACCAACACATCAAGTGATGTTATTGCATCTTATCCAGTAAATACCATTGCTGAAGTTCAGTTAACCCAGGGTCATGTCCACTCTCAGGGTGAGAGTGCCTTTAGGTACTAACCTCAGAGAAAGGAAGGGGTAGAGGGAACGATCCGATTTGAAAAGTGCTTACTTATTGTCTCCCCCGATACTAAACCTTTGATATCCATGAACCACTTTTTGATATCCAGATTATACAGTATTGTTCCCTCTTCCCCTTCCTTACTCTGAGGTACTAACTTAGACCTAGATATATACAGGTGAGCCAACGTCACTCGTCAGTTGCAAATGATTCTCATCACGAGTAACTCCCTTGAGAATAATCCCTGTATTGGGTTTATGAAAGAATGGAAATACCGGGATTCTCTAAATCATCATCCTTCATCTAAATCATCATCCTAGATTTTATTATCAACCATAACACTTAAATGTTTAAAAATATTAGTGAAAGTATGAAATTATTAAATAACAATTCTGATATTTTGATCCTTCAAAAATTTATTTTAAGTGTACTCTATTGCAGATCTTGAACAAACATCTTTATATTTTTCTGTGTAGATTTTCAAACTTTTTCAAACTGAATTAAATATAACTGTTTGTAAAGAGAAACGTGTATTTATTTTGTCATATTCCTTCATTACATTCATTCAACTTAACATTAGGTCATTACTGGAGAGGGGATCAGCTACTAAAACAAGATGACAAATGACTCAATTTTCTGGCAGTAGAAGCGAATATGCTGATGTTTAGACAGGGGTTTCAGAGGAATGTCAACCTGCATCTGATTGATAATATGAAACTAGTATTATTTATTGAATTTATAATGGATGTCAAACAAAATAGAGTGGTGTTTTAACCTCCCTTTTTTTCTTTTTTTTTTTTATGAATTATATATATATTTTTTTTAGGATGGAGAAAACAGTCCTTGGCCATATACAGTTTTATATGCAATTGGGAAATTCCTGTACAAAATAATTTTAAGAGATATTAAAATTGATTTTAATATTTTCCGTACCAACCAACCACCGTAAGTATTAACTAAATTTGATTTCTAGTACAGCAAAGCTTTAAGTACCTAATTAACATTTCTTTTACTGGCATACAATTTGTGACACACATTATCTACACCATTAGAGTTGAAGGAAAACTTACTGTCGATTGTTTTGTGGTTGTTACAGTCAATTGGTGCCCGGGTTCTACCCAGTTTATAGACATCAGGGACATCTGAACATGGAGGAAGTGAAACCTCATCCAGTTCTATCTAAACTTTTTAGAGCTGCTCATCTTTCTCATTTGAACTTTTGTGTATCTGAACTACCCATGTTAACACCTCCTTTACCTTGGTCTTCACTTACTTGTGGCGGCTACATTATCTCCAAAACTAATATCATCAGGTACTTAAACAATAGTTTTATTATTTTATCTCCAGTAGGGAGAAAAAGTTATGATTTGGGATTAGTTTAGAGGAACTATAGTAAGTCTTTTCTTCCCTGAACTCAAAAAGTAGGGCGAAAAAGTAAGGATTGCCAACTTAATAATTTTATAAATGGTATAAAATGAATGACTAAAATGAATGAGGTTGTTGAAATCAGGTTGGCGACACTGCTTTTTCGACCTTCTTTATGATTGTTTACAACCTGCATCTAAATAACCTTCTATTTGAGTTAAATTCCAATTCTTATGTGGTTTTAATATTGAATCTCTTATATCTGCTATTAAAAGTGCTAATAATTATTGTTATTTATTAAAATAATAAATAAAAACGGTGCAATGGACGAAAATGTGTATTTTCTCCCTACTGGAGATGAAATATTGTATCTACCTCGTGAGTAAAGTGCCATTATTCCCCTCGCGATAATTATTATTTTTAAAACTCTAATTCCCTCGGCTTCGTCTCGGGATGTAGGGACCATGGTTCCTTTAGCTTCGCCTCAAGAACCAACTTTTTTGCTCAGGGAATAATTTCTTACTTTACTCCCTAGGTGCAATAATAACTATTTTTTAACTTTACTACCTTATTTGATAAATATATTTCTTTAGACTATTATTGGATGCACCAGAAATATCGATCATGGAAATTAAAAGTGTGAAACATTTCTCACCTCAAAATATTGTTAGTGAGTTAACTATATTTTCAAGAAGAGCTCATTATGCCTTTCGTTCACACTGTTCCCTTAAGGCTGCGTATACCCTAAAGCTTGTTGCATACTTTTGCCGCTAGATGTCTCTGACAATCACATTTCACGGAAGGTTAGATTACCATGTAGGTCTGAGTATTTTTTAAAAATTTATTTCTGTTTTCTAAAACGTCACAATATTTACTTTTTTAACTGACATAATTATATGGATTTTATTTGCGTTATTAATGTCGTACTTTTATTTGTTTTTTTAAGAAAAATAATATTGACTTTTTTATTTTTAGAAAATTATAATTTTACTTTGAAGTATTTAATTCTTTATTTAAACTTTTGAAGATTGAAAATGTTAGAAATAATTTAATTTGTCTGGTCTGGAATATTATATTATATATATATAATAATCTTCAAATATTATGGTTCTTAGCTAGTTCTTAGTTATTTAGTTTGCCCTCGAATATAAAAAAAATTGGTCAAAAATTGACAAACTTTCTCATATACGTTCCATTTATTAGTTTTCATAGCTACATTTAATTATTATTGAATATTTTATCAAAATGTATTATATAAATAACTTCTCTTCGGCGGGGAACTGAACCCGGGCTCTCTCTGTCCGCGTTTTCAGAAACTAGATTTTTTCCAGAAAAACGGCTTACATCGTTAGATTCGTATTTAAATGGACTACATTTTAATTTTTTTTCAAAATCGTCAGAACCGTTTTCGAGTAATATATATATATTTTTTCATGATTTTTCAGAGTTTTAGGGGGGTAGCGCCCCCACATTTGAAGCTAAAATTCATTTATCGATTTTACCTTGGGGTATGATTTTTCTGAACATGAATGCCAAATTTCGTCAAATCGGTCCAGTAGTTTAGGCTCCAGGCGTCTGCACAGGCAGACGGACATTTTTTAAAAACCACTTTTTTGGACACAGGGGACCTCAAAACGTGTAAATCCGTTTATATCTCAAAATCGAATTTTCGCGCCATTACAATACTTTCTCTTTATATAAGAAAGTAAAAATGGTTAAATTTGCCTCAAACGCAAACGCCACGAAATTATGCTTTACTGTGCTATACCAATCTTTGTATAAACAGCTTACTCATTTTAGACTATTCTCGGTACTAGCGGTCATTACACCACAACTCCTTCAAAATAAATATATATAATTTTACTAATATATATATATATATATATATATATATACATCATATAATATGTACCTACTACAATATAATGCTATAATAGTATCGTATGCAGAGAAATATTTAATGAGTTTCAGCTTGATATACAGGGATACGCACTTTTCTCGAGAACGGATGGAGAAAAAAAGACCGGACCTACACGGTTGGCTGAGGATTTTTAAATTCCTAAAAAAAATGTTGATGAGCACTTCTAACATTTTAGTGTTTAGCACAAGAAAGAAACTAAAAATATAAAAATAAAACAATTAAAAGCAATATTTTTAAGAGTGGATTTCGATTTTATGGCTTGAAATATGAATTTTTCACTCTTAGAACTTTTTGCTCTTAGCATTATTTCTACCGCCGGCGAGCAGAAAAGTTGCTATCGCGTTAAAGTTGGCAACGCGCTTTTCGCTTTCTAAAATGCCTTAGCAAAAAATAATTCTTATTTTGAGCCACAGTCAGAAGTCCAATTATGCCTATTTTAACAAATAGTAAGTCTGTAGCAACCTAACCAATAGTTAATCTTAATTCTTGTCGTTTTTTATTTATGGTAAATTCTACCCTGTCGACTTAGTTTCATAAACGTTTCCCTTTGTCGGGATGTTGCCAACATTACTCCGAACAGTTGGATATAGCAGAGTTAAAACAGGTCGAGATTATTATCAGACTGACATGCTAATATAGCTTCTAAAACGCCACATAATAATCATTTGTAATAACAATAACAATTATTATTAGAAATATTACTATTATAGAATGATTATTATATGATATTTATTATTTGAAGACGATATGAAAGAATACAAACAAATGTGTTTTTCCTCTACATACTAAATTTCATAGAACTATTTTTGATCGGAATAAAATAATCGGATTATTGGACTCGAGTGCCACAATCTTTGTTTTATATTTTTAAGAGTAATGAATTGTTTTCTAGGGAATTCGCTAAAAAGGTAAATTTTTTACATAAAATATATGAACGTTAAAAAGGTAATAACTTAGCAGACCGTTTAAATTATAGGTTTCACTTTTAATTATGATGGCATTTTTACTTATTCTTGAGATCTGAAACTGATTCCAAGTAAAAACAAAATATTTAATTTTTGTTATTTGGCTATGGGACAAAGTAGCTGTAAACTATTCACAACTTATAATAAACAGGTCAAGTGTGTGCTAGTCAGCACACAGCGAGGGTCCGCAGGCCACACTGTACTGTTTAAGTAGTACCCTATTGATGGTGTTTTTTAAAATGCTAAAAAGCTTACTTTGAACTATCTATGGGTCTGATATTCTCAAAACACATAAACAAACTTTTAATAAAGTATTTTTTACCAGTGAACCGGACTATAAATATATAAATACATACAAAACCAATTTTTATTTTTTTCAAAATTTCCGAGAAGTTGTATCATTAATTTTGGTCGAAGAATGTTCAGGAATTTTTTCAGATTTTTTGCACTTTACATAAGCAAGATAGAAGGGGGGGGGGGGGACACTTTTCACACCAACTTCAAACTCGCCTGCGCTCGCCTTATCAAAGCTTATAACCAAAAAATGATATATTTTTGTAATCAGCTCGACGTACCCTTGTATATGATATCCCACAGGTCTCCAAAGAAAACAATTATTTTTTAACCCTTATTTTTTTTAAAAAATAATTTGTTAAAGTTGCTATATTTTTTTAAAATGTGTTGGTAGGTACTATACACATTTATGCCAAATTTCAAAGTGGTCGGACGAAAGGTGCAGCCGTGAGAGTAGTAATTTTTACTTTCTCATATAAAGAGAAAGTATTGTGATGGCGCGAAAATTCGATTTTGAGAGAGGTCCCCTTAGTCCAAAAAAGTGGTTTTTAAAAAATATCTGTCGCCGGTCGTCTGTCTGTGCAGACGCCTGGAGCCTAAACTACTGGGCCGATTTTGACGAAATTTGGCATACATGTTCAGAAAAATCATGCTCCGAGGTGAAATCGAGAAATGAATTTTAGCTCAAAATTTGGGAGCGCTACCCCCCAAAAACTAGTTCAAAAAAAAATTAGTTCTGGAAAACGGTTTCGACGATTTTGATTAAAAAAAATCTAAAATGTAGTCCATTTAAATACGAATCTACGATATAAGCCGTTTTCCCGGGAAAAATCTAGTTCCTGAGAAAATAGCTAACGCGGACGGAGAGAGCCGGGTTCGATTCCCCGCCCAGGAGAACTTATTTTTATGATAAATTTTGTTGAAATGTTCAATAATAATTAAATTTGCATACGAAAACTAATAAATGGAAAACACTGGGCTAAGTAATTTTGAACTCGTATAGAAGAAAGTTTGTCTCAGTTGTCTTGGACCGATTTTTTACTATACCTACTTACTATTAGCTTATGTGTAAACGCTCCAAAATCAAAATTGGTAGAGTAGGAAGTAGAGTACTCTCTTCTCGCTACTCTACTCTCCTGTTTACTCTACCCAAGAAAACCCAGCTTTAGTTTAGGTAAAACCGATAATTCAGTTGAAATCTCAAAAAACATCATTTTTAAATATGTATAAAAAATAATGTAGAAAAATATATTTTTATAAAGTAAAAAAAAATCAATGTTTTTTATATTTCTTTTTTTTTATTTACGAATTTCAATTTATATAAAGTCAAAATACAGTTGTAAACAAACAAAAATTTTCAGAAAAAAATAGAATGAAACATTGGAATAAAAATTATTTATAATTTTGGCCGAATCTTAGTGTGTGTAAACACAGCGTGTTTATGCTTGAATGTTTCCCTTAGAGACTGACCATCTCTAACCATCTCTTAGTTACCTCCGACAAGAAGGTAATGAGGGGGTTAGTAAAGCCTAGTTCACTAAAAATCCGACAGACTGCACTAGCTCTCGATCCCACTTTTTCCCATTTACCAAATTACTCCTCCTGGCTCTAAAAATTAATATTTTTGCACGAAATTTGGGATTTAGAGTATTTAGATAATTGCCTTTTGCAGCCGCGAGCTACATTTTTTAAAAAATAAATAGAATCGGATTTAAGAATCACTTAAGTGGGAAAAAAGGGGAAAATCAAAAATCGGGCTCGCGGCTGCATTGAAGAATACATTGATGAACCCAGATACGAAATATTGTATTTTTATCTCTAATATTACGGACAAAAACAGAAATTTTGTAAAATCAAACCCGTCCGCGCACCCTTAATAATTATCTTCTATTATATTGGTTACTTTTATTTCATGATCCGCAGTTTTGAAATAATATGCAAACAAAATGTATATTTCACCAAAAGTACTGAATTTAGTAACAATTCCAATGGCAAATTTTTGCACTTAATATCATGTGCAAGAAGAATCAAGGAGTACACTGTACACTTTCTGGATTAATGGAGTTAGATTGAATAATAGGGAAGATATTGGATATGGGGAGTATTGGCATAGTTTTTTTTGTACTCTTTTTTTTAACTCCTACAGCTCTTAGTGAAAAAAAAAAAAAATAAAGATTGACTGTGCCATTGGAAACTGCATCAATTAGGCTGAGTTGTACTATTTTTTTTTTTTTTTCTTTTTTCTTTAATTCTCAAAAGTAAATTGTAATACCAACAATTATGGTTGAAGTAGACAAGTCAAACTAAACCAAATACGGGGTATGTTAGCAATGGGGTTTGGGGCAGGTTGGCAAAAAAAACCAGTTGACCTAAAAAAATGGATGCAGGGGTATGTTGGCACACTCTGCATACCTAGCCCAACTAGCCCCTACAGGTGTCAACCGAAAAAAATGACTTCCCGATTTTTGTACATAGCGGGGAGAGAGTGTGGCTGAGGGGCTCTAGGCATCCGCCCAGCTTTCAATGAGTAAAGGCAAATAATGGTAAAATAATGGATTCAATCCCTCGCTGTGTTGCTCTGATCTAAATTGCTCAGTAATGTTCACACCCTGCCCGCTTCGGTGGCACCATGTACAGGTATGTTGTGGGAAGTGGCTGGACTCTCCACCACGGGGTTAGTAAAATGGGCCTAGTGTGGTCTGATTGCTACATTCCAACAAGTGGTTCGACCTACCCGTCTAACCAGTACCATTACTATTTGTACCTAGCACCTACTAATGAAATGGAGTCATGTATAGAATCCTTACTAGTCCGAGCAACTGAATAAAATCAAAGTAAATAGGCTCCGCTGTTAACATATGTTTTGCAAAATTAGCCAATTACCAAGTGAAATGTTGTTCTTGGCCTCCTCTCACAACTGTGATAATGATGTCAATATGAAACTTTAATTGAAGGTGGCCCTGTTCAGGTCGATCATAACACTAGCATTTTACTGATAAAACAATGCATTTTCTACGCTGAATGCCAAATTACCCCTTATGTCAATGAGCCCTGGTCTTCCTCACCTTTATTTTATTTATTTTGTTTATTTTTTATTTATTTCAGACTTCCTAATCAAGCAGTGCAGCAGTGGGAAAGACTGAAAGAGGCGAATCCTTCTCAACTCTATCCAACCTACGATGCTCTTAACCAGCTTGCTTCTATTCCCTGGAGAGTTAATAAAAATGTAATTTCCCTACATTTATTATTTATTTAGTATGTCGAAGTATTTTTACACGCTTTTAATTAGCTTTGCATGTTTGTCTAGGACAAATAGTGCACACTAAATTTTACCCACTTTTTGACGACCTAAAAAGGTGAAACTTGCTCAGATTATATATTTCTGATGATGACAGTACATTCAGACTTTTAACTGATCAATCAGTATTTTAACTGATAAATCAATAAGTTTCTGATACATTTTAGTGGTAAATTAAAAAAAAAAAAAAAATGTAAACAAACACTACTAGTGACAGGTAAGTGAGGTTATTTCTGTTAGAGGTCGACCAAGAAGTCATGAAAACACGGGAGAAACGGAAAGCTTAACTTCGTTTAAAATCGGAACTTCCGAGTAGTGCCGAAGTCAGTACAGTCGGGTGCTAAGACAATACCCATTTCTAGTTTGTATGACATGCGCAGTTATGTCAAATCTCACGAATAACAACAGGAAGGTTTCCAATCTGTTAGGTTTCCTGTTTTGTTTTGTTGACAACAGTCTGCTCTACAAATGTCTCAAAGGTTTGTGTGTTTGTCTCCCCAAAACATTGAGACTCCTGGGGCAGTTTTATATTTAATATTCCTTTATCTTAATAGTTGATTAGACTAAAGCGGACCTCACACGGTCAATATAATTTCCTTCAATATATTGAAGGAAATTATATTGACCATGTGAGGTCCGCTTAAAGGTTTGTTTTGGAAAAAGTTTTCACGAGTTGCCACTGACAACGCTACAATACGACCAAATATTGACGGAGCTTCAATAAAAATCAAATAAGTTTGATTTTTATTGAAGGTCCGTCAATATATTGACAACGACAAATATTTCTTCAATAAACCCCTCACACGGTCAATATATTGACAGAAACCAAATATTGAGTTAATATATTGACCGTTTGAGGTCCGCTTAAGGGATATGATCACAATTATATACACAAGTGTGATAACTCTGTATAATGTTCCTTTGTCTAAATAACTATTAACACAAAGGGATATTGGGGGAGGGGGGGGGGGGTGCTAAAGTAAAAAAGTACATTTTAAACGGCGAAGATTTTGCTGTTGGGTAGAGCATACTTGGCTGAAAACCTGTTCCACTCACTTTGGGGCTACCTCTAGCCCATCCGAGTCCAGATTTTTAGGGAGAAATATTGGTGGTAAAATTCGGGAATTCAAGGTAGTAAAATTCGGAATTACAATATTTAAAGTGACAAAGATTATAAATCAGAAAATAATATATTTAAAATATTATATTTTAATATTAACAATAAATAAAACATGCTCTAAAAATGTGATAACATTTTTTTTTTTTTAAACACCCACAGTACTACGAGTAATCAGAGTATATGTGTTTGTCACTACAGATAAAAGCATGGGGCTATATAATAGTGCAATAAAAATAGGTCAAACATGAGCCAAACCAAGAAATTTGGTAGATATTTTGTTTTTACCTTTTTTTGAAATGTACTGAAAGTCCCCTATTATTAAAGCTTAGCTAAATATTGCGGGTAGAAAAAAAGTTTCAAATAAAAATTGCAGACCACAATAAACTAAACAATTTTTTGTTCTTATCACTTTCTCTCTATACCTTTAGGGCACATCTTTAGATTGTTACTCCCCTTATAAAAGAAACAGAGGGGAGTAACAATCTAAAGAAGGTGTACGGAATGTTCTTCTTTAGATTGTTACTCCCCTTATAAAAACAGAAGTGTAATGTTCCTTTGTCCCAAAATACATTGGACTAAACACCCCTCTGTCAAAATAGTTATTTAGTCAGTCATTTGTATTCTAAAATAACATAAGGGAGTAACAATCTAAAGAAGTACCACCTTAAGATTAGATTTTCCTTGAGTTATTTAAATTACTATTATGTTTTCTTTGCTTTGAGAAGCTACGTTAAGATACAAATTTACTAATATGAATTATATTTTCTTTTTTAATTTTTCTTTTTTAGAATTAAACAAGCATTTGTTGATTACTACTTTTATTTATTACTATTTGTTTATACAATTATTAAACGTGAGGTTCCTGTGGTGATAGATGGTCTCCTTGGTTTTGTGTCTGCGTTGTTTCTGGGCTAGCTGCTTCTGCCATTCTTTGTCTCCTCCTAAATTTAATAAAAGTGTGGTATCCAGGTCGGATGAGATCTCCTGAAGACGGGTCTAATGTCCTTCTCATCATCGGGCAGCAACCCCTGTCAAAGTCACTCATGTCATCGTATATCTCCTGTTCGGCTCTATTTCTCAACACTCTGAGGAAGAACAAGAAAGCGTAAATTGTTATCGAGGATAGAGCGCCGAAGAAAAATATCATTCCCGAGCATATCGCTTGCCACAAAATTTTATGTGATATTATCGGCGGATTCATTTTGATCACGTCGTAATTGAATGCGATCAGTATCGAGCCTATAAAACCTTGAAGCATGTTTATCGATATAATATTGCAGTAGTCTTCTAATCCGGAAGTCCGTATCATGATTGAAAAAATCAAATAGACCGAAACTCCGAGAAAGGCGTAGCAAAATGACATTAAAGGGCTGTACGTTCCTATGCCGGAAGACAGCGTTATTAAGCTTGCTAGTCCCCCTTGCAATATCCATATTATAGACCAGTAACTTTGTTTCATTGTTGGGAAGTAGAATATTGTTGTCACAGTAAAACCTGTTGCTACTGCGATAAGAGAACTTATTTGTGCTGTCGTTACTTTTTCAAGCGGTATGTAAGGCGATTGTAGCATAAGCCCCATGGTACTTGAGAGAACCATGAAATATCCAAGTGTAGATGTAGCTTGGGCGTTGATGGCTAAAGAGTTGTGATCAAGTTTATTTACGTTGATTATTCTTCCGCCGAAAATTGTCATCGCTCCAAAAGCAAAAGCACCTCCGAACAAATGGATAACCGATCCCCCACCGACATCTTCATAGTGAAGATCCGAAACCACTTGAACTGTTCTCATCCAACCGTTAATAGTCCAAGCACTGTGAATCACAATGGGGTAAATCAATCCAGAGTATAAGATCGATACGATCAAATCCCCGATCAAATGCACTCTGCCCGCAGTCACCAGTTGAACTATAGATGAACTGTGCATAAAAAGAGACCACGCCCTTACTGCTTCGTAATATTCCGCTTCGCTAATCCATTTTATACCTAAAAGTCCTTTCCAATCTTCTCCCAGTGTCACCGCACTTCCGAATAATATATAAACCAACGTCGTCGCTCCGATATTAAACAGAGATTGCATATAGATATTGTTGACGTTTGTTGTCGGTATGCATCCAACATGAATTAAAATATATCCGCATTTTAGTAGCAGAGTTAAAACAATTGTTAATAGTCCCTCAAATTCCATTGATTCCATCATTTTTCCAAATTATGTTAGTTTATATAAAAATCTTTAAAAAGTGACACAATTTCATTTTTTTTTTGATGTGGTGTCTTAGCAAGTAAAATTACATTTCTTTGACAAGTATAAACAAAGCAATATAAGTAAATAATTAAATGAAATATTTTTATTTTAACTTACTATTTTATTTTGTCTCATCTTAAATATATATATTATTTATATAACCCGTTAGCATCTATAGTAAAACCTGAGTTATTTTTTTTAATTATTTTATTACATCTCTTGTTAAGGAAATTACCGATGCAATTAGAAGGAAGAAAGAGTAAAACTATTCAAATGGGTAGTTAAATGTTAGGACAATTTTTGTAGTTGTCAACTAGTCAAAAAGATTGAATGACATTTGCATTGTGGAATTTGGCTTTTTGTTTTTAGTACACTTACTACGAATCCATGTTTAAATACAGGATGGATAAAGTTTTTGAATCCAAGAGCTCATGGAAACCTAGATTCCATTATGGATTGAATACGATTTAGATCCAGATACGATACACACTAAATTTTCGGATCGTATCTGGATCTAATTTCATGGAAACACCTGAACTCGATCCTGATACGCTCAGAATGTGAGTGTGAGTGCCCCTAGCGTGCTTCTGTAAGAACTGTAGTAAAATCTGACAAAAAACATTACCTTTATTTGTTAGTGTCAGTTTGGTTTTTTAAAACACTTAAGAACCAACACAACAAATCTGGTTATAAAGCTCAGAGCAAGGAAGGGGTAGAGGGAACAATACTATAGAATCTGGGTCTCAAAAAGTGGTTCATTATGCTACCCCCCTATACTAAACCTCCAAGTGGCAGTTTGGTGAAACAGTATCGATATCTCGATAAAAACTCGAAATGTATCTGATATCAGCTGATAAGGATAAGTGATATTTTCTTACGACATTTAATATTTTTATTTTAATACAGTTTTCTTTATAAATATGTACTTCAATGTTTGTTGTTAACCTTATTAATTATCTAATGGCAGTAACATCGTTAATAAACATGTAACAGTTCCTAGATAACCAATAGCAATCTTCTCTGAGTGGGGTATAAGGTTTAGAATAGGGGGGGGGGGGGGGGTAGCATAATGAACCACTTTTCAAATCTTATTACTCCCTCTACCCCTTCCTTGCTCTGAGTTATGAAGGGTGAAGGTTACAAAATTAATTAATAACCTTAAGTAACCTTGTAATAGTTATTATTTTTTTATCGGCTGATTATTGTATTAAATATAATATACAAAGGTGGTAATAAGAGCTATGAGAGATTGCAGTCATTGGGAGCCACATCTTATCTCCTTTTAGAGCTTTCTTTTTTATCATCAGATCCTGTTATTTACCTTAGACAAGACATACTTGACTAACTGAGTAATATTTACACTTGTTTTACATCTAGTTAATTAAACATTTAAGGATAGCTGATTTTAAATGTGGAAGCTTGAATATTGTGAAATGGCACTTCCTGAAAACCCCATGAAGAGACATAATGTGTGTTTTTTTTTAAAAAAAAAATTATATTTAAGAAAAATTCTACTGTTGCTAATCATAAATTATGTTATTTTCTTAGGTTTTAGATGTTGTCATCGAAGTGTTCAATAGTGGTGGAAACGCTAAATTAGACATTCCAGAACCGCCATCGTCTTGCGTTTTGGCCGACACTCCTCCCTTAACACCAATTAAGAGTGAGAAGTATTTGGCATATCGGCAGCGTATGCTTCTTAGGAGACGTAAAGCTGAGATGTACTCTCTGTGGTGTGACGCTCTCTATAGACTTTCTCTTGCCAACCATGTAAGTAAACATATCTTTGTTTATTCTTATTTCTTATAGGTTTGTAGGGACGATAAAAAAACTTCTTGCATACGGGTCCGCAAGACAGCGACACATTTTTATGTTTTCGCTCTGCGTAAACTACCGACATAAAATGAAATATAATCGGTAATTTATTCAAGTAATTGATAAAAGTCGTTGGAAGATAATTTTTATTCTTATCTCCACACCGGCACTGCCGGGGCTTGACTACAAACGACTGAATTCAAAGGCGCCGGCCCGTCTTCTACGAATTGTTAATATGCCTTCATACTAGGTATGCCGAGAGGGCTGAGAGTTGATGGCAACCTCCTGTACTTTCCTAACTCCCTGTTACACATATAAATCTTTTCGACTTTCAATGGCCCTACGAAGCGCGGTAGGGGAAGGCACTACAGCTGGAGACTGGATTACAGACCTCCTATACATTTCTAACTCCCTGTTATACTTTTCTGAGTTTTTAAGCTAAAAGTAACGTAACGTTTTTGACTTGTGTTCCATAGCCTAAACATGAAAATGTCAAAAACATGAGCATTTTTAAAAATTTTTATTTTAATTGACCTATATTTCGCCCATGCATGGGTATCTTCAGGCCTTATCTGAGTTGTGAATTGTGATATGGTGAGCATTTTTCTATAAACTGTTAACTACATATTAACCTTTATTAGAAGTAACTATAAAAACACATATTACATGAACCACCTCTTGATCACTTTTTTTTCTTTACTCTCATAAATGAACAAAAAAGCACACAAGTCACATTCACCCTCCGCCATGGTTTTTGTCCACTAGTATACCTGGTAACAAAATCATACCACCCGCCACTACTGTTCGTTACCTTGTACTACATCTGGACAAAAGGCTAACGTGGAATCCACACACTCGATTGAAACGAATTGAAACCAACAGACGCTACAAACTACTACTAAGACTTCTTGATCATCGCACACGTCTCACATTAAAACATAGACTACAAATTTACAACTCAATTCTCAAGCCTACCTGGTCATATGGCATTGAAATCTGGGGTTCTACAAAACCTTCAAATCTTCACCGTCTGCAGTCTCTACAGTCAAAAATTTTAAGAAAACTGTCCCATCTTCCTTTCTATGTTCCAAACATCATCATCCATAAAGACCTAAAGGTATCTTTTGTGAGCGATCTTGCTAAAGATAGATATAAAAATTTCCACAACAAACTTGAACCCCATAACAACCCTCTTGTTCACGCCCTTTCCTCACCTCATATACCTTCAAACCCGCCCAGAAGACTGAAAAGAACATGGCCAAGAGATCTTCTAAGAATCAACTGAAGAAAATTATAATGTACACTATCTAAACAATGTATATGCAAATACATATGCATAATAATGTTACGGAGTGCCACCACTGGGTGAACACCCGATCATGTTAAATCAAAATGCTAATTGTATTTCTCTTAACAACACTTAATAAAACAAAAAAAAAAAAAAACTTTGTAGTTGAAGTGAACAATAAACTAAAAAAAAAAAAACTCTCATGAGTAAATGGTAAACAGTGTTTGTGTATAACAATTTAAATAATAATAATAATTTAAATAATAAATTGTAGTTGATAATAGTCCAGGAGATAGCATGCAAAAAAGTTTCTGACTATCATCAAGCTAGAATTTTGTGTATAAGTTAATCTTTTAGTGCCTTTTAAGAATATGTGGTCGGCTAAGTTTGTCTGAGGGACATAGTTTGGCAATTGATATTTGAAAAAAACAAACTGTTGGAGAGAGGCCATGTCCTGCCCTTTATAATGGACAATGTGGTTTTCATGATCCTGAGTACGAAATTAGTTAGTAGACCATTAATCAAGTTGATGATAGTTTGTCACTTAATAGATTGTTAGTTAGTCAAATATTACTCTAAATCTGTAATGACCTAAGCTGTTGAATGAGACTAAAACCACAAAATAATAAAAATAAATAAAAAAAAATTACTCCAAATCAAGTGAAAAACCACCATTAACCTGATTTTTGGTCTACTGACTAATTTTGTACTCAAGATCATGAAAATCTTATTGTCCACCAATAAGAGCGGGACATTGCCTTTCTCCACCAGTTTGTATTTTTTAAATGCCAATTTCCAAGCCATGTCCCGTAGACGAACTTAACCAACCACATAATCTTAAAAGGCACCAAAAAAATTTACTTAAACACAATATTCTAGCTTGATGTTAGTCAGATACTTTTTTCTGCACGCTATCTCCTGGACTACAAGTAATTAAGTGTTTAAGTGTTGTATGTGCCTGGTTCTAATGCTAAAAATGTGTTTTTGTTTAGTTCCGAGACAGAGTGTTCTGGCTACCTCATAATATGGATTTCCGAGGTCGTGTTTATCCATGTCCACCTCACTTAAACCATTTAGGTTCTGACATGGCTCGATCTCTTCTTACATTTGCTCTTGGGAAACCTCTTGGTCCAGGAGGGTTTGATTGGCTCAAGGTATTGAAACCTGAATTTTATTTATTCTTTTCGATGTTTTTTCATTTGAGATTCATAGATTTAAGTTAAAGATTACAACTATGAGTAGAGTCTGGTCTTGATACACCTATATTTTCCATCCATTAAACATCAAACCATCTTTTAACAATCACTTTAATAAATTAAAAGTGTATAAAGTTATTTATTTATTTATTTTTTTTTAAGTAAGTGATGTAGGGCACTCTTTTACTTGTTAGGTTTCTGTACGAAATATGGAAAGAAACCTTATATAGCAGCTCTGTCTGTCTGCGTATCTGTTGGCGTCTGTTCGTTGGCATGTTTCAATTCATAAGCTACTATAGCTAGGAACATGAAATTTGGCACACAGGTGCTTCTTGGCATTTGCGGCAACTGTACATTTTTTGGAGTTTTCACACTTAATATTTCCAAGATGGCAGGCAACTAAAAAAAAAAGTTTTTAGTCACCATGACATGTTTTACATTAATTTAAAGGTCTTGAAGTGTAGAAAAAGAATATACAAATATTAAAATTGTAAACTTAATAATTTTAACTTAATCTATAGAAACCGGCGATTATCGCCTCACGTACTTATGTGAAGCACGCCTTACTTGCTTTATTTTGAAATTATATATACAAAAGTGTGATATTCCTTTGTCCCAAAGTACATTAGACTAAAGATCACTTTGTCTTAATAGCTATTAACTTTGATACCCATACTACTATTTAATTTTTATGGATATCAATATAGGTGGGTAAAAAACTGAAAGAGGCTTATAAGAGCGCCTCTTTTACTTGTTATCCACCACTTTCTTTCTGTTCTGGTGGGTAACAAAGTGAAAGAGTACCAATTTTAGAACATCAAAATGTATCAAGTGGCATTTGATCCAAGATTTAGAAAAAGGAGTAGCTTGATCAACTATTTAAATGAGATGAAATAGTTGCAAATATAATTTGACCTTTTTGTTTTACTATTTGTTTTTGTTTTGCATAGCTGTTGTTCTGGACCATAATATATTCTATAAGTCATTTGTTTATGTTTACTTATTATATTTTTTTTTTCTTAGATACATTTGGTAAATTTGACTGGTTTAAAAAAGCGGGATTCTGTTGAAGAACGGTTGAAGTTTGCTGATGAAATTATGCCAGAGATACTGGATTCTGCTAATAATCCTTTAAATGTAAGTTGTGCCTAAACTACAGAAAAAATTCTTATAGTCCAGGAGGTAGCGAGCAAAAAAGTATCTGTCTAACATCAAGCTAGAATTTTGTGTTTAAGTAAATGTTTTGGTGCCTTTTAAGAATATATAGTCGGCTAAGTTTGTCTGCGGGACATAGCTTGGCAATAGGCATTTGAAAAAAACAAACCAGTGGAGAGCTGCCATGTCCCGCCCTTTTCGGTGGACAATGTAATTTTCGTGGTCCTGAGTACGAACTTAGTTAGTAGACCAATAATCAAAGTTGATATTAGTTTTTCACTTGATAGGTTTACTTAATTACTCCAAATCAAAGAGGTCACCTATTAAGTGACAAACTACCATCAACTTGAGTTTTGGTCTACTATTAAGTTCTTACTCAGGATCATGAAAATCACACTGTCCACCAAAAAGGGTGTTGTTTTTTTCAATTGCCTATTGGCAAGCTATGTCCCGCAGATTAACTTAGCCGACCACATATTCTTAAAATGCACCAAAACATTTACTTTACACAAAATTCTAGCTTGATGTTAGTCAGACACTTTTTTCCACGCTATCTCCTGGACTATTAGGACTAACATTTTACAGTAATATTTATGTACTGTAAAGTGTGTGTGTGTACTGTGTGTATGTACTGTGTACTATTTTAAAGATAAATAATATATTTGTGTATATCTTTTTCTCCTAGGGTCGTAAATGGTGGGCAGAGAGTGAAGAGCCATGGCAGACTTTAGCTTGTTGTATTGAGATCAAGAAAGCGTTAGAATGCCCTGATGGAGTTGAATCCTACATCTGTAACTTCCCAGTTCACCAGGATGGTTCTTGCAATGGCTTGCAGCATTATGCAGCATTAGGAAGAGACTCAGCTGGTGCTATCAGTGTCAATTTAGCACCCTCTCATATTCCACAAGATGTGTACACTTGTGTCTGCAACATTGTAAGCTAATATGCTCATAGTTTTATTTGGAGAACAAAATATAATTTTATGCTGCGACTACTTATTGTAATCCAATTTGTTGAATTTCCCCTTCTGACTTATCTGATTTTTTAAATCAGATAAATAGTTTTCATCCCACCATTTATTCAGGGCTCCTATTATCACGTAGGCCATGCGATAAAATTAAATTCCTAAATAGTTTAAAGTCTAAAGCCATCATAGAAAATGATTAGGGCTTCATTATTTCATCATTTATTCTGTTACGCCCTGTAAATCGCAGTTTGGAGACTATTTATGATGCAAATATTCCTCTACTTTATTATCAGATAAATAACCATTTTTTCAAATCAATATTGAATGTTATCTCACTATGATCTTAATAGTGTGTATAAAAATATTGGAAACCTAAATATTCTTAATCTATGCCTCAAGAGCTTTCTTAAAATAAGAGCGAAAAAAGTAAATCCAATCAAAGGAAATTTTTAAAGGGAAACTCGTGACAAAAGTGAACATCATACAAATGACGATATTAACAGTTTAAATGTAAATGGAGAAAGTGGTAAAAAAATTAGTTTTTTTTTTTTAAAATAAAAATGTTTTAATGTAAAAATAATCAATAGCCTTGATTGTTATAATTTTTTCCGGTAATAACATTTTTTTTTTATCTCCAGTAGGGAGAAAAAGTTATGATTTTAGATTAGTTCAGAGGGAATAAAGTAAGTCTTTTCTTCCCTGAACTCAAATATTAGGGAGAGAAAGTTAAAGTAGGGCAAAAAAGTTAAGTAGGGAGAAAAAGAAGGATTGCCAACTTAATTATTTTATAAATAGTAGAGAATGAATTGCTAATGTAATGAGGTTGTAGAAATCAGGTTGGCGACACTGCTTTTTCAACCTTGTTTATCATTGTTTTTAAACCTGCATCTAAATAACCTTCTATTTGAGTTTAATTGTACTTCTTATTTGGTTTTAATATTGAACCTCTTATATCTGCTATTAAAAATGAAAAGTGCTAGCAATCATTGATATTTATTAAAATAATAAATAAAAACTGTGCAATGGACGAAAATGTGTATTTTCTCCCTACTGGAGATAAAATATTGAATGTACCTCAGGAGTAAAGTGCTATAATTCCCCTCACGATAATTATCTCCCTCTCTAATTCCCTAGGCTTCGCCTCGGTATTTAGGGACCATAGTTCCTTCAGCTTCGCCTCAAAAACCAACTTATTCGCTCAGGGAATAATGGCTTACTTTACTCCCTAGGTTCATAAATAACTATTTCTATATTTTATTTAATAACTCAGGTTCTACTTATTATTTTTTTATGAAAACAAGCCTACAACATGCGCCACATGTTAGCACATACCATTGCATAAAAATAAATGAATTTTGTGTAGACATTTTTGTTCCTATTAAGTCGACATTCATACCTTTAGCGACATACATACACACAAGAAAAAATGTAAGGCCCATTTTGTGGTTTTCATAATTTTTATCCAATTTGCAGACAAAACTTAAATCAATACAATATCAAGCCATATAATTGTCTAAAGGAATGGTGATACATACCCTTGTTGCAATATTGATAGGATAATTTTATGTTTTAAAGGTGGAGCGAGAGCGTAGTAAAGATGCTGCAAATAATGTAAACGTGGCTAAAGTGCTCGAAGGCTTTGTCAAGAGAAAGGTTATAAAGCAAACCGTAATGACTACTGTGTACGGGGTAACTAGATTTGGTGCACGACTACAGATTGCAAAACAACTTAAAGGTTCTTAAGATTTATTTCTTTTGTTATTTTTATTTTATTTTTATCTTATACAGGAATTATATTTTCTAGAAGAGTTTAAATCTCTTAAGATTTTCTGATGTTGAGGAGAATAAAGCTAGTTCAGAAAAAAACCACAGCGGCCGTTTGTTGTAACTGTATGGTTTGAGAGCCCTAATAGCAAGCAGTCAGAATCTGAAACAATAATGGTCTAAACATTCCGGTAAAGTCTTTGAATCCAAACCCTGTTTGTGCGCAACCAGTTTTCTAATTTTACTATGGCCACCCTGCTTTAAATAAACTGTTTAATTCTAGCTTTTTTTGGAGTTTGGACCTGATTCAGAACCAACGTGCACTGTGGCTATACCCTAAGACTCTTGACTCTACTAAACTACCATTCTCTCCTGACTTTTTTAAATCGTGAACTATAGGTATTATCTTATGTGCATTCTTATGCTACTTAGTATTAAGGCGGAAATACACATGCTAGTAAAGAAGCATGCCAGTGGCGAGTAACTAGCACATCAGTAGCTGGCCTGCTGCAGACGCTGTGACATTTGCCAGTGAAACAGCATGCTAGTATCATCTGGATGATCGGTCTTGTACCAGCTACTAGCACAAGGCAATACACACTCCAGTCACAATTCTAGTTTTGAAACAGGCACACGTTCCTTGCCTTCTCTTGGCCGGAATAAATTATGAATTAATTCTATTTGCTTTAATTAATTTTTACATTAAATCAAATTATCATTAACTACCGTTATTATCATAGACCCTTGCACCGGGAGTTGAACCACGGGCCTCCTATATATCCGTTACAGGGGCTCTTACCAACTGAGCTATACTGGAGAATCATTTTTCTCTGCGTGGTTCAAGTCCCAGTGCTGGGGTCTATTTTTCTCTGTATGTCTCCTGTAGGATAATTATATTTTGATTTAAAGTAAAATTTAATCTTTCCGTAGTATGAATACTACCTGAAACTTAAAAATTTGAATTTTTAATTTTTACAGTTTTATTAATTGTGTTTCAATGTACACTATTAATGTATCAGTGCGGAATGAAATTAACCAGATTATTCTGTTACTTACAAAGAACTGTGTTTTAAAAATTTGCAAAATAGACAAAATAATAAAAAGACAAAGAGTGTGGGTAAAAGATTGGATAGCTAGAAGAGAATTACCTGGAGCGAGTCAGTGCCTACTAAATGAGGTTCAAACAATAAAAGATCCCGCGAAAGGAAGGAACGCAACAGAAACAGAAGACTAAAGGGCTGAAGAGCTGAGAAAGATTCGTGCTACCTACTTGTTAGCTACCTTGGGCTGGCAGGCTTGTTTACACATGCCTTATCAGTTCCCCCACCCGTCGACTTGGGCCACTGGCAAGGCAAAAATCAAACCCCATGCGATTTACTCACATGCTATTTGATGTATGCATATGCCAGTAGCTCTCCTCTGCGAGCTACTCATATGTTTTTGTGCGAGTAACTAGCATGTGTATTTATTTCCGCCTTTAATTATGTTTATTTTCTTTCAGATATTGACGATTTCCCCAAAGAATATGTTTGGCAAGCGTCGAATTACCTTGTTGCTAAAACATTTGCAAGTTTAAGAGAAATGTTTACATCTACAAGGGAAATTCAGGTAAGCCTTATTATTTTCTTTACTTAAGTTGTGTTTGTACCTTAACTTTAAATAAGTTAAATATTTTAAATAAAATTAAGTTATTAAGTTTAATAATTATTAATTTTAAATTTGGTAAAAATAATTTTTATTTTGTATTTATAAGTGTTATTTGTTTTTTTGTAGGACTGGTTTACCGATTCAGCGAGACTGATATCACAAGTTTGCGGCCAGAATGTTGAATATGTGACTCCTCTTGGTTTACCTGTAGTTCAACCATATTATAGGTTTAAACAGATTGATTATAAAAAATCTTCTATGGGCCAAGTCGCAGATAATGCACCTTTAGATATGTTCGAGTTAGTATTTATGATTATTAATATTATTATTATTATCTTTTTGTTATAATAGACAGTTCTTTTGCAGTCGTTGTAGTAAGGGGGCGGAAAGGCTAAGCCTAGCATCTAGACTGCTTTCGGGTTCTTTTTGCCTACTCCTGAAACTCACACCTGTTGAACTACCTCAGTCTTACCCTTGAATTTCCTAGTTTGGGTTATAAAGGAGAGGATAACTTGGCACTTAAGTGTAACAAGCTCCTCTTACCTGATTTCTCCTGCTCCTAATGTGTGAAAGTGTAGTCTTCCATAGAGCGTTGGTTTGGTGTAAATAATTTTAAATTAAATAATAATAAAGAACAAAAACTTACCTTTAGTTTAAGAATTAAAAGTGATACAGATGAACCTATAAAAGTACTAGGAATATTAATGGATAGCAAGCTCATTTGCTAACATAAACAACAAATACACTGTTAAGTTTCTAAATATTTATTGTCACTTTTCTTTGGTTGATCCCTTATGATTATATTAGATTTCCTTATCCTTTTGGTCTTCATTGATAAAAAAGTTTGAAAATAAAAATATTTTCTATGAACTTAAAATTTGGCTATATTTCGCCCATACCTGGGCATCTTCAGCCCTTGAATTGTAAATAAAAAATTACATATTTTGTGTTTTGGAGATTAAATTAATACAATATTTGAGTAACATTCACCTAGTATTGTCAAGGAGTTACTCTAACAAACTCAAAATTTTTCATCCCTGAAGACCAAAACGAGAAGAAAATTTAAATATTTATATGTTCTGAGAAAATTATAAAAAAGAACTACTCGTTACCCTAAAAACAGTCTACAATGCTATTATATAGAGTGTATTGAGCTATGGAATAATGGTATTTAAAAAGCAATAAGAATAATAGCTGGAGCAAAAAGAAGAGAATCTTGTAGGGAGATTTTCAAGAAGGAAAAAATAGTGACAATTGTAAATTTGTATATACAGGGTGGGCCAAAAAAACACACTTTTTTGATCACATATAGCTCAGCTTCTGTAGTAGATAGAGATATGAGGTTTGCGGGGTCTGAAAACTACATTCTTCCATTTTAAATTTCATATCTATAACTTTAATAACTATTGGGTGAAAGCCTTGCAATGACGGTTTGAAATAGGGTCTTAAAAAAAGTCGTTGTCTGGGTAGTGATCTTGTCTGGTATTATTGTTTTGATAGAATAAATTACCATATGGTGGAAGGGGGGGGGTTCTTTATAGGTAAGTGGGAGGAGTCCCCCTCAGTGTTATAGCAAACATTGAAGATGTGTTAAGCACAATTTTGCCTGAAATTAAAGATCAAATGCTAAATTACATGTTTATGCAAGATGTACTGTCCCATCGCTCCGTGCAAACAATGAGAGAATTGCCCAGACTTCAGGCAACATTGTGCTTAACACATCTTCAATGTTTGTTATAACACTGAGGCACTCCTCCCACTTACCTACAACCCCCCCCCCCCCCCCCTCTTATTCTAATTAAACACAAAACCCTTTTTACGTGAGACTTTCTAATTTTTTTGCTAGTTAAATATTTTAATTTATTTTATTGTAAATGAGTAATACATAATATTTTTTTTTTGTAACAGGAGACCAAATGTAATGAAACAAAAGAATGCCTTCCCACCTAACTTCATTCATTCTTTGGACTCTACTCATATGATGCTCACATCTTTACACTGTGAACAGGAAGGTATTACCTTTGTGTCCGTTCATGACTGCTATTGGACCCATCCTTGCGACGTTCCTACTATGAACAAGGTAAATCCTACTTTATTAAATAAACATTTTGACTTATTTATTAAATAAAATAAGATTGATTAGTACAAACTATACTTCATTCATGGTTTCATCCGTTTATTTTTCATATTCATTTGTTAAGCTGTCGCTTGATATTTTTTTAATATTCTTTTTATTGACAAGTGTATTAGCACCTCTCAGATACTCTAATCCCCAGTGTCGCTAATGTTTTACTATTCTATCCTGTATTAATTTTTGCTTTTTAGATTTGTCGAGAGCAATTTGTTGCACTACACTCAGAGCCCATACTTAAGGATTTGTCGGAGTTCTTACTTAAAAAATATGGATACTCTGAAGAGTAAGTATTTTACATACATATCTTTTCTCCTCTTTCATACAGGGTCACTGCGATAAAATGTCATAAAGAAACTAGTGGATTCTATGGGGCAAATGTTACAAAAAATGTTGAAATTAATTTTTAAGTTTTTGGTAGTATTCATACTATGGATGATAGATATATTACTAAACTATGAATCAGTCAATATGTTAACAAGGATTATTAAATGCTTTTTAATCACACAAGAACAATAATTAAAGTATTAAATATTATAAATATAAACTTGTCATCTGTGTTGTCACGTGTCAGTTCCAACACTCCCCCTCACGAACATCACAGTTGGTCCGTAGGCTTTTTATTAGTTTGATGGTCATTTACAAGTTTGTCTAAACCTAGTTGTCTCCTAAAGTTATTATGCTTTGGTCCACTTAATGGTTTAGTAAGTATGTCAGCTTGCATATCGTCAGTCTGTCTGTACTGAACTTGTATATGTCCGTTGCTTATGGCCTCCCTAATAAAGTGTTCTCTTATGTCTATGTGTTTTGATTTAGAACTAATTATTGGGTTAACCGAAAGATTTTGTGCAGCTTGGTTGTCGTTGTAAATTGTAATTGTTTCCTGGTCAATACCGAGATGTTTTAAAAGTTGTTTTATGTGCATAGCTTCTTTAGTTGCTTCGGTTAATGCCATGTACTCTGCTTCGGCTGTTGAAAGTGCTACCGTTCTTTGTTTTCTAGCTTCCCAACTGACTGGGCCTCCTCCTAACATGAAACAATATCCTGTGTAAGACTTTCGGTCGATAAGGCATGTTCCCCAGTTAGCGTCCGCTAAACCGTATACCGGTTCACCTGTCTTCCTAAAATTTAACGATAGGTGTTTAGTAGCTTTTAAGTATCTTAATACTCGTTTTGCAGCTTGCCAGTGCTCCTCCCCAAAACAAGTATTAAACTGGCTTAAATAACTTACCGCGTACGAAATGTCCGGTCGCGTAGCTACTGCCAAATACATAAGTGATCCTATGAGGTTTTGATATGGTATGTTTTTGTTGATAATTTCTTTTTGTTTTTCTAGTACCAAACCTAGTTCCATTGGAATCGATACGCCTTTGCAGTTTTCCATATTGTATTTCTTTAAAATGTCATTAATATATTTTAGTTGATTTGCCGAGATTATATCTTTGTTTACAGAAAATTCGATTCCTAAACAATATTTTAGCTTTCCTAAATCTCGTAGATCAAAATTTTCTTTAAGTTTTTCTTTAGTTTGAGTTAGTGCAGTTTCTGTCTTCGACGCAATGATCAAATCATCTACGTACGCGGATACTATCACTTTCTCTCCCCCTATCTTACCGATGTATAAACATGGATCAGCTCCTGACGGTTCAAATCCTATTTTCTTTAAAGTTTCGTCTAATTTTATATTCCATCTACGTCCCGCTTGTTTCAGTCCGTACAGTGCTCTTTTTAATAAACAGACTTTATTTGCTTTCTCTCCATTTCTCAGTTGTTTTAGCATTTCTTTTGCTTTGTTCAACAAACTTTGATCTTCATTTGAACTTTCTTCTAAAATTATTTCCAGTAGATGTTTTTCTAGATAAGGAGGTATTTTCATATAAATTTCTAAATTCTCTTCAATAAACCCGTTTAAATATGCTGTGGTGATATCAATTTGATGTAGTTTCATCTGCTCCTCTGCGGCTAGTCCTAGTAATAATCTGATAGTACTTAATTTGACTACGGGCGCGAAGGTTTCTGTGTAGTCTACATTTGGTTTTTGTTTAAACCCTCTTGCTACTAATCGAGCCTTTTTTCTTTCTAATGTGCCGTCGGCGTTAAATTTATCTTTCAATATCATTCTATAATCTATAATATTTTTATCTTCCTTTTTATCTGTTATCACCCATGTTCCATTCTTTATATGTGACTTAAGTTCAGTCTTGACTGCTTCATGCCATTCTTCTGAGTTTTCGTCTTCTGATGAAATGTCTTCATCACATACGTATGCCATGTCGAAGTCTTGAAACCATTTTGGCTGTCTTTTTGTCCTTTCTGACGTTCTGACTTGTTGTGTAGTCGTTTCTTTTACCTCTTCTTTTTCTATTGGATTTGATTGAACTTCTATTAAGTCATTTTCAATGTTTTCCTCATTTATATTTTCGAAATCTTCATCTTCTTCTAATAATTTTCCTTCATTTGAATTATTTTTATTATTTTTGAAATTTTCTAAAATTTTTACGTCTCTAGATATAATAATTTTTCGTAATCTAGGATTCCAAATTCTATATGCTTTTGATATTTCCGAGTATCCCATAAATATTCCTACATCTGTTTTTGGTTCAAATTTTCCTCTACTGTTAGGTTGTTTTTTCAGTATAAATGTTTTGCTTCCAAATACATGTAGGTGGCGCGCTGATGGTGCATGTCCGACCCATTTGGTGAACGGAATTTGCCCATTTAAGTGTTTTGATGGTGATCTATTTAAGATATAGCTTGCCGTATTTATGCTTTCAGCCCAAAACATAGTTTGTAAATTGGCTTCTAGTAATAAACATCTAGCTCGTTCCACCAATGTCCTATTCTTCCTCTCCGCTAGGCCATTCTGCTGCGGCGTGTATGGTGCTGTCAGCCTTCTTTGTATTCCACAGTCTTTTAGATATTTGTCAAACTCCTTTGAACAATATTCTGCTCCATTGTCACTTTGAAGATATTTGATATTTTTTCCTGTTGAGTTTTCAACTTCATTTTTGTATTCCTTGAATTTTTCAAGTACTTCATTTTTGTGCTTCATAAAGTACACTTTGGTGTATCTCGATGCCTCATCTATAAATGTGACAAAGTATCGTGCGCCTCCCGGTGATTGTACTCGGAATGGTCCACATACATCGGAGTGTATAACTTTTAGTATTTCAATTTCTTCCTTTTCACCTTTTTCTTTTGGGAACGGTAACCTAGATAATTTTCCCTGGATACAAGTTTCGCAATTACCTAATTTAGCTTTATGATCGAACTGAAGTCCTAAAATCATATTGTTTTTTAATGCTAGTTTCATATCTGATTCATTTAAATGTGCTAACTTTTTGTGCCATAAACCAATGTCATCATGTTTTTGTGTGTTATATGATGTGTTTGTGTTAGGTTTTATATTATTTTCGTTTTGTTTTATTCTGTTTTTATTTACATCAATGTAGTACAATCCATTTTGTCTTTTGTGTGCAGTTAAGATTTTGTTTCTGTATTTGTCAGTTACAGTTGCGTCTTTCTGTCTAAATATTACTGTATACCCTTTGTCAGTTATTTTACTTACTGATATCAAGTTAGTACTTAAAGTCGGTACGTAAAGTGTCTCTGTCATCCTTATTGATGATGTTGAGTCTTCATTAACGTATATTTTGACTTCTCCTGAACCTTTGATTTCAGTTTTGCATTCATCTGACGCTAGATTTAATGTTCCTTTAGATTTTTCTTCCAAATTATAAAATTTATTCTTATCTCCACACATGTGTGACGTGCATCCACTATCAAGACACCATGATTGTCTTTCAATTTTAGATTTGTTTGTTGCGTTCGAATAGCACTGTTCAATTTTGAATGTTTTTTCTTTTATATGTTTCCATTCAGTTCTACAGTTTTTAGCATTGTGACCGTGACGTGCGCACCGTTCGCACCTCTCACTAAGATCTGTTTCTTTTTGTGTATTTTTATTAACGTAATTATCTTTGCGTTTATTAGTAAATTTATTTTGTCGTTTGAATTTATTATAATTTATATTTCTTCCGATAAATGCGTCTTGTAAAGTTGTCGGATCATTTTTATTCCTTGCTTCGTGTTCTTCTATGATTTTTATTTTCAGATTTTCTGGAGATGGTAATGTGTCTCTTGATTCAATTGCTACACGAAAATTTTCGTATGATGACGGCAACGAATACAGCATCATGATGCTTAGCAGATCGTTGTTTATTTTTATGTCCATTTCTGACAGTTTGTCTACTGTATCAGAAAAGTCATTCAAATGATCTCTAAGATCTTGACCTTCGACCAGTTTCTTAATTATCAAATGTTTTAAGAGAGCCGCTTTCCTAGCTGGTCCTTTGCTTTGAAAATTGTTCTGAAGAGTTTCCCATATATCTTTGGAACTTTTGCAGTTTTTAACTTGCTTGAGTTCAGCAGGCGATATTATGAGAATAAGTTCCGATTTTGCATTTAGATCGTTTTCTTCCCACTTGGGTTGATCCTTTTCTTCAGTAGGTCTGACTTCATCCCCTGACACATACTTCCACAGTCCATTTCGCGTTAATATTGCTCTGGCTTGGATTTTCCATGTATCATAATTTTCTCTTTTCAGAGATTCGATTTTGTAAGAATTCATTTTTTTTTTTTTTTTTTTTTTTCTCAATTTGACATATATTTTTTTTACTTCATGATTTTTTCATGTTTTCTTTTTTCTTCTTCATAGATTTCTAGCTTTTTACTCAGTGCTACAGCCCATAACCTGATAGATATATTACTAAACTATGAATCAGTCAATATGTTAACAAGGATTATTAAATGCTTTTTAATCACACAAGAACAATAATTAAAGTATTAAATATTATAAATATAAACTTGTCATCTGTGTTGTCACGTGTCAGTTCCAACAATGGAAAGTGTAAATTTTAATTTAAATCAAATTATAATTATTATTAACAACGGGAGATAGACAGAGAAAAATAGACTCCAGCGCCGGGACTCGAATATAGAGGCCCATGGTTTGAGTCCCTGCGCTGGAGTCTATTTTTCTCTGTCTATCGCCCGTTGTTAATAATAATTATAATTTTATTTAAAAAAAAAAAGAATGTTGAGTAAGCGTATGCCCATTTCTCAATAGTTCTCAAGATATCAAATTTATGCATTTTTTTTGGAAATTTTTGTGAAATACTTTGAAAAAGGAAATAGTTTGATATCTCGAGAACTATCGAGCAGTGTTGTAGTGGAGCGGGAGTTCCCACACTGATTTTCCACAGTAAAAAAAAGAAGTAGCCAAATTATTGCTAAATATTGATTTGGTATAAGTAGTAATAGTAGTAGTAGTAGTAGTCTAGTACTTTCTACTAGAACGAGTAGGACGAACCACTTATTCGAACCTTGCAATTAGGCCATCACTTTGGCCCTTTTTACGCCCCGCGGTAGAGAGTTCCAGCCACTTCACACATCATACCTCTGTACATAGTACCGCCGAAGCGAGTATGATGTGATCAATAGTGAGCCATATAAATCAGAGCGGAATCGTCACGGCGAGGAATCGAACCCTGTCTCGTTCCACTCATGATTCAGTGATGGCAAAGCAGACGTGGTTTTACCCACACGGCCACGCTGGCTCTCCTTGATTTGGTATAAAATGATTAATGTAAATAATAGAACATTACTTTACAAACATTTGTAAACTCGATTGATGATAATCTTAAATAATAATATGAAATCATATAAACAACTTTCCTTATAATTTGACAAATATATTTAGCATTCCCACGCTAGAAAATTTGCCACTACACCACTGCTATTGAGAAATGGGCATATGCTTACTCAAAATTTTTTGTTGTATTTGACCCATAGAATCCACCAGTTTCTACATTACATTTTATCACCCTGTATAGTGTCTATCAAGGCTCAAATGTAAATTATTTTTTGTAATTTTCTTTTTAGTACTGTTTTTATTTTATTTTAGTTTTTTCATGTATACACATACATTTTACTAAATTATATATTTTCTGTTGGTCCATTTTAAGTCTTTTATTTATAAAGACAGAAAATTTTCTCTCAAACTTTTCTTTTCTATGTGGTTATATCTTATCCCCACCTGAGTTTTGTTTAGGCTCTTTTAATATTTTTCCAATCACATGGTTCAGAACAATTTCTAATATTTTGTTACATGTGACTAAAATATATTGTGAATTAAGATCTCCTCTGTTTGACTGACTAAATATTGGAGACTAGTTATATATATTATTTTTTTATAAAAAGAAGAACAATTTTCTTTTGAGCTTTTTAAATATTTAAATATTTAATTTTATTAAATTACTAGATGGTTTTACAATCAGTATGAATCTACCATTTTTATTTAAATGTTTTGATTAAGTAAACTCTTGGTAATTATTTTTAATTTAATTTTTTTTTAGGTCTTTGATGGGTGATATTGAAGCAGTTGCTGCAACAAAACGGAAATTAAATTCACTTTTATCAAAAGTTCCACCCACCGGTGATTTTGATTTGTCTAATGTCCTAAAATCGATATATTTTTTCAGCTAAATACCACCCCAATTTTTACCTCCTCCGTCGTACTTATCTGTGATAACTCTCTAGCCCTTATATTTATTTAGTCAGGATTTAGATTTGACATTAAAATATTATTATGTATTTAGAATTTTATATATCTTCTAGAGTTTTATTATGTAACACTTTGTATTATTGGATGTTTATAATGATGTCACATGTTTGTAAATAAAATTTAGTTTAAACCTACAACTAAAATTTTAATTTGCCCTTTATTATTTACTATTTATTTTTTAATTTAGTCTAAGGATATAGTGTATCTATTAGAGTACTTCTTTAGATTGTTACTCCCCTATGTTTTTTTTTTTTTTTTTAGAATATAAATGACTTAAAATAACTATTAAGACAAAGGGATGTTATTCCAATGTAGTAGTAGTAGTCTAATACTTCCTACTAGAACGGGTAGGACGAACCACTTGTTGGAACCTTGCAATTAGGCCATCACTTAGGCCCTTTTTACGCCCCGCGGTAGAGAGTTTCAGCCACTTCACACATCATACATAAGTACATTGTACCGCATGATGTGATCAATAGTGAGCCATATAAATTATTCCAATGTACTTTGGGACAAAGGAATATCTCACTTCTGATTTTATAAAGGGAGTAACAATCTAAAGAAAAACATTAAATACACCTTTTTTAGATTGTTACTCCCCTCTGGTTTTTTTTTTTATAATGGGAGTAACAATCTAAAGAAGTGCCACTATTAGTATATAGTAATCATTCGTAGTAACCTTTTTATGTTATTAATAAAAGTTTTATAAAAATGTAGTCCAGTGAGTAAGAAAAGAAAGAGAAGGATGGACTAAACTATACTAAAGGTCGACCAAGAAGTCATGAACACGGGAAAAACTGAAAGCTTAGCTTCGTTTAAAGTCGGAACTTCCGAGTATTGCCGAAGTCAGTACAGTCGGGTACTAAGACAATACCCATTTCTAGTTTGTATGACATGCACAGTTATGTCAAATCTCACGAATAACAACAGGAAGGTTTCCAATCTGTTAGGTTTCCTGTTTTGTTTGTTTTTATACAGTACGAATTATAGTCACACCTGTCCTAAATCCAAATAAAACTCTGAAATAAAGAGGAAGAAAAAATAGATTAAGAAACAAGAAAATCGATTTTAATTTAAAGAATATTATTATGAATAATCAATAAATAATTATATAAAGATATTATCGTACATTATTAGACAGTGGTCTATTTTGTCTATACATGACACCAAAACAACGACTCAAGCGCACTCCTCAGATTTCCATGACTTCTTGGTCGACCTTTAGTAGTAGGAGTTAGAGATATCTCCCCCTTTTTGTTGAAAAAGGAAAGAGATATCTCCCACTACATTCTCTTTCCCTCTACTCTTTGCCTTGCCCAGTTTTTTTTTTTTTTTTTAAGATTTCATTATTTCTTCTCTCTGCTTTTTTGGGGCATATGCTTCCAATTTTTTCTTTCATTGTATGTTTTGAATACAGGAAGATTTAACCTAAAAGATGAAACCAACCGTGTTTTTCTTCCAAATCATATTCAAAAGTTATTTGATTTAGATTTTTTTTTCTTTCTTTATGCTTAATTTTCTTTGGTTCTTTGTTTAGTTAACTTTAACTAAACTCGGCTAGCAGTGTAGCCGATATGTGAAAAAGACCACTATCAAAGAATATAAAGTCGCTCCACAACTCAGAGCAAGGAAGGGGTAGAGGGAACAATCTACAGAATCTGGGTCTCAAAAAGTGGTTCATTATGCTACACCCCTATACTAAACCTCCCAAGCGGCAGTTTGGTGAAACAGTATCGATATCTCGATAAAAACTCAAAATGTATCTGATATCAGCTGATAAGAATAAGTGATATTTTCTTACAACATTTAATATTTTTATTTTTAATACAGTTTTCTTTATAAATATGTACTTTAATGTTTGTTGTTAACCTTATTAATTATCTAAAGGCAGTAACGTCGTTAATAAACGTGTAACAGTTCCTAGATAACCAATAGCAATTTTCTTTGAGTGGGGTATCAAATGAATGCTACTGATAAGGATTTGTTGACAAGAGTCTGTGGGGACGGAAGGACAAGGAATAGACCAATAAGACAAGGACCAGTGACCACGTGATCACTTTAGTTCGGATTGAGCTCGCTTGGGAGGTTTAGTATAGGGGTGTAGCATAATGAACCACTTTTCAAATCGCATTGCTCCCTCTACCCTTTCCTTGCTCTGAGCTCCACAAAGTGCTTTCAATGTATGACTAGTGTAGTATCAGTATCATATCTGTGCCAAGTGGTTGTCTTATGAAGCCAGACTTAAACCACTATCACCTTTTAAGAAGATGGACTTATAATGAGGAGCCCTTAGGCCTGTGACGACGGGCTTAATTATATATTTAGAAAAAAAGTAAAATTAAGTAAGTTAATTTAGATATTTATTTAGATAATTTATTATATCTATTTAAAGACCAACAATTTAAAACAAACATTTATTTTTTATTGGAATAAATGTGGTTGCCTTAGCTTAGCTATAACAAATCATTTTGAGGTGAATCATTTGTCACCGTCAGGACAGGACACTACTCAATATGTCGCGTCAGTGAGGTTACGTAAAGTGACAAAGGTTGCTGTGACGTCATGCACCCTCCACGATTTTTCGTCAGGTTATCTTTTACTGGCTCATAACAAACAATTGTTTAATAGTGTTCTGCTAGCATTTCATAGTTTTTTCCTCTTTGTATTCTATTAAAAGCTTTTTTAATCTAATAATATATCAGTAACATCATTAATAAGCCAATAAATTTATACATTATGGATGATAAAACAAATAATTCTTACAAATAACTCAAATTTGATATAAAAGAACTTACCTACAGATGTTACGCCACAAAGAAAATGGATTAGTTGTAACGATATTATTTTTAGTTTATTATCCACCCGGTAAAATTTCTGTTTAAGAAAAATTTAGGGGCGGATCGATGTTCTGGTGAATTGTTAGGAGGTCTTTTTATTTATTATTTTAGGGCAGTCGCTGATTAGTTAGTATTCTTTCTTTGGTAGTTCTTTTGTTTTGTTCTTCTTTTTTTTTTTTTTGGGTACACTGGGTGATCCTGAGAGGTTAGGTGTCTCTGTGATCTCGTGATGCGAGAGGACATTGTTAGCTGATGACTATGTGAAGTTCATAAGTTCAGTTTAGTTAGAGTTAGAGGTTTTTGGCAACTTTGGACCAGGATTTAGGGAGCAGAACACGATAATCGTGGATTCTTCTAGGTTTCCCCTGTTGGAGGCGCTAGTGACTGTTTCCGGGCCAAAACACCTGTACCGACGACTCTTTTGGAAGTAGGACCTGTGCCACCCTCAAATAGCCAGCATCGAAGTTTCAAATCCGATTGTGATCGTGATCACCCATACCCTCTCCATCACTCTCTCTCAAGTAAGGTCGACGAATTGTACTTAATCATCATAGGCTTCGACCCCTTCCCCCACTTCATCTAGGGTCTTCCACCTTCACTCCCACACACCACCCTGCCTTCACTCCATAATTACATTTTTATTTTCTATTGTATAAACCAATTATTATTTCATCACCTTGCAATAGCCCTATCCGTTAAATAGACTAAAACAATCAATGGTTATTATTAATATTTTATCCGAGCAGAGGACTGCTTGTAGGAGGTGTTTGTGATAGGGCCCTAAGGTGCACCAAGGTTGATTTATAAGAACTAATATATATGTATATAATACAGGTTTCAGTTGCCACTTGACCTCCCAGGATTGCCTGGAGAGTTATTTCTTATTTTGTGTATTCATTTAATTTTTTTTCCACAGGAGATTACTCAATTCGTTTTATTTTTTTATACAGATCTTTTATTGATTATTTTATTATTCTTTTACTGGGCAAAGCAAAGAGTGCGGTTAACTGGCACAATAGAGTGTTCTTTATTTAATTCATTAGTTCGATTTATGTCTTTTTATTTTATAATATCTCACCTTATAATTTATTTTCCCTGGATTCCTCATTCTCCAGTTTCCCTTTTAGTCCATTTTTCCCTTCCTTCTTGTCCCTTTTAAGTTACTCCAGTAGTGCTTAAACTTCCTAGTTCCTGGTCCTTTGTTAGCATATTTTTTTCTCATTTGAATGAGGTGGCGTCCAATTGTCATTTTACTTAACTAAGTAGTTGTCCAGCAGTCAGACCAGCCGTAAGAACCTGCCCATTTTACAACCGACTGAGTTGGGTTATTATTTTAATTAACGTGGTAGAGCCCAAGAAATTTGGGGCTACATAGTATTGCTGTAAAAGTGACATTTATCTTTTAAGGCTCTATGGTTGCAACCAAATTCAAAGCATTCAGACATTTTTAATTCTTAAATTAATAAAATTGATTAAAAAATAATAATAAAATAAAATAGCACTGATAAAACCCATTTGTATATTCTTTGTTATGAGCCAGCGCAGATTAGCCAACGTAAGAACACACTCTTTTTTTTACGTAAGTGACGTCACACTTCCCCAGCGTATTATATAAATGATTATTTACTATTTCATATAGAAAAAAAAAATCAATTATTGACATGAAATAATTGTATTTAATATACACAATATATCTTATGTTACAATAACGTAAAATTTCCAATAGACAAATTTATAAATGTATAGTTTATACATATAATTTTTAATAAAAAGGTGTACATTTAACATTTTTTTACATAAGAAAATACATTTTACAAGATTTTTTTTTAAAGTATTTTTGTTTTATAGATTATAATATGTTACAGATCATTTATCATTATTAGTAGAGAAATTATAAGAGAGGAGGTTAGTTAAGAAATAATATTTCAAGTTTTAGAATGAATTTTCCCTGATATATTTTATTACTTGAATTTTTATTTCCAAGCTAACTAATATATAGTTTATTCATAAAGGAAAAGAAAGAGAGAGATAATGAGAAAAAACTAATATATCAATACATTTTTTTCTAGAATCTATGTACTCAGTAAATACACTACAGGAAACTTATTAGTTAGCTCTTTGATTATTGACTTAAAGTACCGTTAAGGAGGTTCCCTGAGATAGAAAGTCAAGGGGGATTCTGTTTACCCTAGATGGATCTCATTCCGTTGAACAGAATTATTTAAGTTCCACAAAATCTTGGTACAGAAAACTAAATTAATAGTTTGGCTTTGATCAAAGAAGAAGAAGACAATGTAGTTTTGTTTTAAGTAATAACTGAACTTTTAAAAAACAACAAAAAAATAACGATCAAATTAAAAAGATATCAAAACACAAAAAAGAAAGTAAAGATGGATTAGCCATATACAGGGTGGTCCAAAAGTCTCCCCCCCCCCTCTTAACTTTTGAACGGTTTGAGACAAATTAATGAAACTTGGGGGATCTCTACCATGCAAAGGGAAGTTTGTTTTCATGCAATCACCCACTAGGGGCAACCACCCACTTTGCCCCCAGGCCACCCAACTTCAAAATTTTAAATTGGAGTGTATACTTTTGATACCATATTTGGATACTACGGTGAAAAATAATTAACTTTAACTTGAAACTTTTTTTTCTATTTCCAATATTTTGCCCCCTATAGGTGGGCAAAGATAGCAAAAGTACCCTATCGATAATACGTTGTAAAATCTAAACGGCTAGAGATAAATTAATGAAACTTAGGGGATCCGTACCATGTAAAGAGAAGTTTGTTTTCATGTAATCGGGCAGTAGAGGCATCCTCCCATTTTGCCCCCAGACCACCTAACTTCAAAATTTTATCCACGAATGAATATTTTTTATAGCAGATTTAGATTCTACGGCTAAAAATAAAAATATTTTACTTCAAACTTTTTTTTCTATCTCCAATATTTTGCCCCCTGTAGAGGGCAAAGGTATAAAAATGGTAGATTTCAGCGCCTGGGGGCAAAATGGGGGTTGCCCCTAGTACGCGAGTGGATGGTTACACACTTCCCTTTACATGTTACAGATCCCCCAAGTTCCATTACTTTATTTTAAACCGTTTAGATTTTATAATGATCAAAATGTTAATTATTTACTATTTCGGAAGGGTTATTTTGCTATCTTTGCCCCTCTGTTGGGGGCAAAATATTGGAGATGGAAAAAATAGTTTCAAGTAAAAGTTTATTATTTTTCACCGTAGCATCCAAATATGCTATCAAAAATATACGCTCCAATTTGAAATTTTGAAGTTGGGTGGCCTGGGGGCAAAGTGGGTGGTTGCCCCTAGTGGGTGATTGAATGAAAACAAACTTCCCTTTGCATGGTAGAGATCCCCCAAGTTTCATTAATTTATCTCAAACCATTCAAAAGTTAAGAGGGGGGGGGGGGAGACTTTTGGACCACCCTGTATTATGAGTACTAAGGAAAGATACTGAAGATTTGTAGAGACAGGTCTTAAATTAAATCTTAAGCCAAATAAGGAACATTTTGGCCTAGGAGGACCTGGAGAAAAACAGTAAGGCCCTCCACACATGGGTCGTCTGATTTGCAACTCGAGTTGGAAACTAGTTACAAAATAGTCACACGTGCAACCAGTTTGCAACCAGAATAAAAACCAGGTCTACACACGAGTGCAACTCATTTTAGATTAGTCGGTGACCTCTTTCTCTACCTCCGCAACAAATGTTAAATTCATGTTTTGATCATTCATTCTTGTCGGTATTTTTCTTTGAACTTAAACCACTTGGCAATGGGGAAGGACGGTCTCGCTCAACCAGTTGCAAACTGATTTCTAACTGGTCTGGTTTTGGTCACAGAACAGTTGCATGTCAACTAGTTTTCAACTCGAATTGCAAATCAATCTTCCCGTGTGTTGAGGGCCTAAAGGCGGAAATACACATGATATTAAAAATGTATGCTAATGTCAAGTAACTAGCATAAAGGCGGAAATACACATGCTAGTTACTCGCACAAAAACATACGAGTAGCTCGCAGAGGAGAGCTACTGGCATGTGTATACATCAAATAGCATGCGAGTAAATCGCACGGGGTTTGATTTTTGTCTTGCCAGTGGCACGAGTTGAGGGGAGGGGGAACTGATAAGGCATGTGTGAACAGGCCTGCCAGTGCAAGGTTGCTAGTAGCTAGCACGAGTCTCCCTCAGCCCTTCAGTCTTCAGTTGCGTTCCTTCCTTTCACGGGTACCTGAAAACAACTCATCAACTTTCTCCGGAAGCATTCGCAATTGATTCCTAAAACCATGTCCCCGAACCGCATTTCATTTAGTAGGCACTGACTCGCTCCATGTTCTTAGTTCCCTTCTAGCTACCAATCTTTTACCCACATTCTTCGTGTCTTTTTATTATTTTTCAAATGTTTTAAAACTCAGTTCTTTGCAAGTAACAGAACAATCTGGTTAATTTCATTCCGCCCCGATACATTCATAAGGTACATTGAAACAATTAATAAAACTATCAAAATTAATTAAATCAAATACAATTATTTCATAATTTATTCCGGCTAAAAGAAGGCAAGAAACGATTGCCTGTTTCAAAACTAGAACTGTGGCTGGAGTATGTATTGTCATGTGCTAGTAGCTCGCACAAGACCGATCATCCGGATGATACTAGCATGCTTTTTCACTGGCAAATGTACACAGCGTCTGCAGCATGCCAGCTACTGACGTGCTAGTAACTCGCCACTGGCATGCTTTCTTACGAGCATGTGTATTTCCGCCTTAACAGTAGCTGGCATGCTGCATAAGCTGTGTACATTTGCCAGTAAAACCGTATGCTTTTATCATCTGGATGCTAAATACCAGCTACGCTTTAATCATTTCCCCTTGACTCGTGCCACTGGCATGACAAAAATCCAAAAATCAACTCCGTGCGATTTAGTCACATGCTTTGTGATGTATACTCATCCCAGTAGCTCTCGTTTTGCGAGCTACTCACATGCTTTTGTGCAAGTTAATAGCATGTGCCTTACCGCCTTAAAGAGTATCAGGAGGACAAAGCGAAAGAGAAAGCCTGGGGTGAGCAGAAGCCATTGCCCTAGAATCATGTCAGATGTCGTTGTTTTTTTATGCCCTTTGTTTCTCCATGGTCTGGCAGGAATTAATATTAGAAGGTCTAATTATTTAAGACTGTTAAAAGGAACATCATTTTTTTTTTAAAAAAAGAAAACACTTAGGCGCTGTGCACACTGAAGAAACAAGTTTCATGAAACTAGTTTAATGAAACCAAATGAAAATACAGTTTCAAGAAACTTAGTGTGGTCCTTTCTGTATGTTTTAAATCAAGTGTTTTCATGATACTAAAGTTTCATGTTTCATGAAACTAGTTTCATGAAACTTATTTCTTCAGTGTGCACAGCGCCTTACTCTATGTTGAAGGAAAAATAATATTTTGTACACTTATATTAAATTATGTATAATTTAATTAACTTGTTGATAAACTATTTTATTTAAATCTTTTGACTTCTTAATTCCATATTAAATCACCAGAATATTAATATTCATTAAAATAATATTATAATTTACAAGAAAGCGAGAAATACAGATTGTTCTCTTTCTTATTAATTCTAATAATATTTGAATCCATGCTGAAAGATTGCCTTTAATTTTAATGTCTTAAATTAATATTTAATATAATTTTATTATATTCTTAATTATATCTTAATATAATTAAAAAAGTTTTTAAAAAAAACTACTATTCTCACATCTCTTAAATTTTTTTGTAATTATATTTGTAAATTAAAATATAATTATATCACAGTTTTACTTAATTAATTAATGAATATTAATTGAATGTACATTTACAGTAACTTATCAACTTTTTCCATACATTTATCTTTTAAATTAAGTTCATTTCAATTATTTTACATTTTTAAAAAATATTTTAAATTTTTACATTGAAAGATAAGGAAAGGTTACATTAATAAAAATTTGTTGATTTATATTATTAGAAAATAGTTATTTTACTCTATAATAAAGTAAAGAATTTATTACAATTTTGGCTAGTGTATGACATTGTTTTGCTATTTTTCTCTAAAAAAATCTATTCTTTGTTCATATTATTATAATTTATTAAGACCCTGACTAGATTTTTTTTTTCTTTTTAAATATACTAAATAATTGAATTTAAATACGGATGTAGAAAATTTTTTTTTTTTATATATTTTTATTTTTATTTTATTTTTTTACATTTTTAATTTTATTTTATAATTTTAATATTTTTTATACAAACATTTAAGTTTTTGAAGTAAAAATGGTCTTTGGTACTTAAAATCTTCAAAATATTTGAAGTTTTATAATTCATTTTTATTTATAAAATAAAAACTATATTTACATTTGTCATTTTGTCACTTTTTGTGTAAAGAATTTACATATTTATAGTTTAGTTAGTTTTAGACCTTTAGGTCTAAATGGCAGCATATTTTCAGAAGGGTTTTTATTATTATTAGTTATTAATTTATGTTAAATATTCATATTTTATAAAATTTTGCTGTTGGATTACTCAAATCTACAGAATTTATAAATAAATTTGTAAAATTATATTTAATATAATTGTTTATCTTACATTCTTCAATGTTACTTGATTTAATTGAATTTTAAGGAAATATTTTCTTTTAATACCACATAATACTTTTTTAAATTCTTTAAACAAAATTGTGAAAAAAAAGAGGAAGAACAAAAAATAAATTAAATAATAATAATAATACATTAAAATAGAATTAATTTTTTTTTTAATGGATAAAATGAAATTTAATTTTTCAAATAACACAAAATATAATATATTATTATTTTTATACAAATTTATATTAAATTATACCATGTTTAATTACACATATACAATACATTTTACATACATTTAAAAATGAAATTACTTCATACATAAAACATTAAAAAGTGTGTGTTACACTTAACTCTAAACATTTAAACATATATTTTAATAATGGGTACTTAAAAGTAAAATTTTTGTCTCAATTTGAAAATTTTATTGATTGTTTCTATCATCACTCAATTTTTTTTGATAACTTCAATAATTTTAATTCGCCTAGATGTTTGTCCCTTTTGGATAATCAATGGATACAAATCAATGGATACAAAGCAATGGATACAAATTAATCTTAATGTTTGGGGCAACTTGTACAATCACAATACTATTATTTTTTTATATCAAATCTAATGTTAGAGGGTAATTTAAATGGCGACCTTTGTAATGTATAATATTAGTTACTTGATTCATATAATTATTCACTAATAATTTAGGACTTAGTCAAATGTTTTTCTTGAAGTACCTATAAGTAATAATTACCAACATAGTATGATATAACATTATATATTTGCCCGCCCTTTTTTAAACAGAAATAATTAATATTGAAAAAAACAAAAACTTCTTAGATTGTTACTCCCCTGTTTTTTTTTGTTTTTTTGTAGAAGATAAATGACTTTGATTAAATAACTACAGTTTGCGAGTTATGAGTTTTGGGAAAATCCGAAAAATTAGGGTGGGGATCCAATGAGAGGTCAGGATTTTGAATTCTAGAAGGTAGGGCCGACTAGGCAAACAAAAATATCACTGGCCCCACCCCTTCTACAGGCCTAGTAGCTTTATTTTTTTCCTCATTTAGGTTGGCCAATCTGAGTGTCAAAAATCACAACTCATAACGCACATACTAAGACAAAGAGATGTTTAGTTCAATGTACTTTAGGACAAAGGAATATCACACTTCTGTTTTTATAAGGCAGTAACAATCTAAAGAAGAACATTCTGTGCACCTTCTTTAGAGTGTTACTCCCCTCTGTTTTTTTTACTTTCTCATATAAAGAGAAAGTATTGTGATGGCGCGAAAATTCGATTTAGAGATTTTGATAGATTTACACGTTTTGAGGTCCCCTGAGTCCAAAAAAGTGGTTTTTAAAAAATGTCTGTCCGTCGTCTGTCGTCTGTCTGTGGAGACGCCTGGAGCCTAAACTACAGGGAAATTTGGCATACATGTTCAGAAAAATCATACCCCGAGGCGAAATCGAGAAATGAATTTGAACTCTAAATTTGGGGGCGCTACCCCCCAAAAACTTGGAAAAAATGTGAAAAAATTTATTTCTCGAAAACGATACCGACGATTTTGATAAAATTGTTTATAATGTAGCCCATTTAAATACGAATCTAACGATATAAGCCATTTTCCCGGGAAAAATCTTAGTTCCTGAGAAATCAGCTTAAAACGTGGACGGAGAGAGCCCGGGTTCGATTCCCCGCCCAGGAGATGTTATTTTTATGATAAATTTTGATGAAATGTTCAATAATAATTAAATTTACATACGAAAACTAATAAATGGAAAACACTGGGCCAAATAATTATGACCTCGTATATGAGAAAGTTTGTCGGAGTTGTCTCGGACCGATTTTTTTTTTTTATATAAGAGGAGTAACAATCTAAAGAAGTGCCGAAAAAACAATTGATAAAATAATACATGTATATTAACTTATATATAAAATAAAAATAATTTTTAGACAGCATAAAGGTATTTAATTTAAACTGGAAAGTCCTAATTAATAATGTCGATGTCTTGTTAAGTTGTGAAATCAAGAGATTTTAAAAATAGTTAGGCCCAGTGTAAAACGTAACATGTTTGTATTTTTCAAGCATAAGGTATGCCTAGAAAAGGACATTATTGTAACAAATCTTGTTATATTGTATTTGTCTTAAACTCATCTGATAATTATTAGTAATATTTCTGTATCCTTTTGTGTTTTTTTAGATGTTTATGTTTATAATGATTTCTTTTCCAAGACCTTTTCTCAGCTATTGATTGTCAAAAAAACCATTTATTGTCTCTTAACTTTTTACACATATGAATCAATATAAGAACTGTTTTCACAGTTCAGTATGAGATAAGAAGTCGTTGTATTTTAGTAAATACAGTAGAGTGCAGTATAGTCGTACACTAGAGCAGTAGTTAGTATAGTAGTCTCGCTAATCCGGACATCTGGTTAATCCAGACGGACCTCAATACTGCACTATCAAAAAACTTTACATTTATATCAATAAGATTATAAGATTTTTGTCTAAATCAATTTTTAGATTTAAAAAGTGTACCTACATTGAAACTAAACAGTCAATTTTATAAAATAAACATCGATTTATCCAGCTAAAACTAGTTTTACAGACATTTAAAAACTGATTCTGTTTAATCCGGACTTTCGGTTATCCTGACAGTGCTCGGTCCCATCAAATCTGGATTAGCGAGACTCTACTGTATACTGATAAAAAGAATGAGAGAAGCCATTAGTTATTGTAAAATAATTACAAGATAAAAAGAACTTTTTATATACTACGTTTTTAAATTTTTTTTTGTCATAAATCATAAATTTGAAACCCGTCAAAATGAAGATCGTATGAACTAAGGATCTTATATAAGGGGATGGAGTGTTGTGGCAAAAAAGCGACCCCATGAAGATATGTAAAATATGAGCTCCAATAGGACAAATTACCTTCCTCTTGGTTATAGGTTACTAAGAATTTGTTTATAATTTCAGTTTATAACCTGTTAAAGAAGGTAATTTATCCCAGTTCAAAGGTCGTGGAGCATGCGCAGTATGATTTCTCTCTCCAATTTCTCTTACCTCCATGGGGTCACTTTTTTGCCCTAAACCCCTTCTTAACATTCCATCCCCTTTATATAAGATCCTTGATATAAACATGGCTCATGTTAAAACAAATAAAATAACTTGTGGATTTTTTTTCCGAACTAACTTCCATACAGCAAAATTTGCTGAAAACGAATTAAATTCTGCTGAAAGATGGCTGAAAGTATTAAAATAATGCATTGCCATCGAGTTCTGAGCTATTCTAAAAGTTTCAAATGTCTAGCTACTCAGGAAGTTAGTTAAAAATCGATTGCAAGATTTGTACTGGACAAACAAACAAACAAACAAGAAAGCAAGCTAATAAAAACGTAGTAAGAAATATACTTCTTATCTTGTGCTGTTCGGTAAAAACATACTTACATTTAAAGAATTAATTTGAGGCTAAAGGTACTCTTATAATTCTTTCATCAAATTTGAATTAGTTTCTGTAGTTCTGTGCCACTGTCTTTCCTTATGAATCTTTAACTTGTATATTACTTTTCCTTAAAGTATCTTTTTTGATAATTTTCACAATTTCTTATCTGCATTAAAATAAGATATTGATAAGGATGGTTCTAAAGCATTTCATCGCTGTTAAAGCCTCTCCTCTTGATCAGGGATTTCCTGACTCCAGCGTGATTCATCTCTACGAGAGTAAAGTGGGTGGTTCGAGGAGAGCTTGCACTTTGACTACAAGTGGACTGATGCTTGACCATTTGGAGCCGCCCCTAGAGAGCGCTGCTCCCGTGGCTCCGCTTTGAGTCAGACCTGTCAAACGATAAACCATTAACATATCAGCATATAAAGCAAAGCATATCGGCAGTACAAAACTAGAAACATTAAACAGAGTTTGATCTACATGGTTCAATGAGAGAATACATGGAAGCTCAGGGAAGTGAAACAAATTTACATATTGCACATCATTTACATTTCATGTTTGAAGTAACCGGTTTGAAGTTGCCTACTATGAAACTACTACTTTCCCCTAAATTACAACTATCCACTTGTAAAGAAACTTTATAGAAATTCATCAGGGAAAACATTATAATTATATATTTGCATTTATTATGTTGATTCCTGTCCTTCTTAAGAGCAAATATTTTTAAAATAAAATAATATTTTATATTAGCTTTTTTACTTTCTCATATAAAGAGAAAGTATTGTGACGGCGCGAAAATTCAGTTTTAAGATTTTAATAGTTTACTCGTTTGGAGGTCCCCTGAGTCCAAAAAGGGGGTTTTTAAAAAAATGTTTGTCAAGTCAAAAGGTGGTTTTAAACGTCATTCTATGCAGAGGCCTGGAGCCTAAACTACTGGGTTAATTTTGTCAAAATTTGGCATACATGTTGTAACATATTTATTTGGGATATACCCCTTTTTATAATTTAATTATTTGAAATTAATTTAGAAGTGGTATGTGTTTGATTTGATTTATATTTGAATTATGGCACCAATTCTTCTAAGTTTTGGAGGGAAACTGTGCAGGTTGTTTTATTTTATGATTGTGAAGTTTAAGTTTTCTTTTGTTTTTTCCTTTATTGTAGGTTTGTTTTAGTTTCTAAATTCTAGTTTTGGAAATGTTTAGTTTGATTTGATTTTCTTTTTCTTTTCATAGTTAAGTTGGTAGGCCTGTAGGAAGATTAGGTCAGAGGTTGGAGGTCAAGTGGGAAAAGGTGGTCAAGGGTCAAGACCTCATGTTCTGAGTTTTTATGTTAATTAGGTTCTGATTTAAGTTTCATTTGGTGGTCTAGTGAACACTTTTAGTGGATTAATTAGATAGGACACTGTTAGTGGAATTAGTGAGATTCAATTTATCTCTGGACCTGTCTATGAAAGGCTGTTTTGAAAAGGCTTATAAAATACAAAAAATTAAGTACAGAGCAGCTATTACAAAGGCAAAAAAAGACTTCTTCGGTGAAAAAATGGCATTATCGAGTAATAAGACTAAGGAGTCCTGGAATATTATTAATTCGTTTCGGCATTCAAAAAAAAATAAGCTTAATAATTTCAGTCCCGAGGAGGTGAATCAGTATTTTTTGGAGTCTATTGAACAATTGTCGAATAATATCAATACGAATAAAGACAATGCCATTGATGCAGCAAAAAATAACTTACCCGATCCAGAAATACAATTATGTACTTTTGGAAAGGAAGGAGTGACAAGTCAAGATATTAGGAAAATAGTAGCAAATCTTTCTAACTCTGCAAGTAGAGATTACTATGGTTTCTCTAATAAGTTTTTAAAAAGTATTTTTGATTTCATTAGTGAGCCACTGACTTTTTTAGTCAATCGCTGCTTAAGAGAAGGAATTTTTCCAGACGCTTTCAAGATTACAAGGATAGTACCTGTGTTTAAGAAAGGTGACAGTGACACACTCGACAACTACCGTCCGGTAGCAATCATACCTGTGATTTCTAAAATATTAGAAGTAGTAATAAATAGAGACATTAAAGCTTATTTTGAAAAGAATAATTTATTTACTGAGTCACAATATGGTTACAGAGAAGGTAAAAGTACAGTTGATGCTGTTCAGTCTGCTGTCGAGTTCATAGTTGATGGATTCGAGGATAAAACAGAAACATTATTAGCCTGCTGTGACCTGAGCAAAGCTTTTGATCTCGTACCTCACTCACTTCTACTTCTTAAACTCGAGCAATATAATATTAAAGCTGCTGCTTTACAAATGCTCAAAAGCTATCTTGAAAATAGACTTCAATACGTAGGCAGTGAAGATGAAAGATCGCAGATGCTACCTGTCAGGTTAGGAGTGCCTCAGGGCTCAAATTTAGGACCGACCCTTTTTTTAATTGCTATTAACGACTTCCCAGGTTACCTAGAACAGAAAGAAAAAGATAATAGAGTTAATAAAGCTATTATGTATTGCGACGACTCAAATCTAATGACTAAAAGTAAAAGTAATCAAGAAAATAAAATTAAGCTAACAGAGGAGCTAGCCTTAGCTCAGTCATGGTTTGAAATGAACGGTTTCTGTCTAAATACAGATAAAACTCAGATAATAAATTTTACATTAAAAAGATCTGAGGAAGATGAAAACATAAATAATAGTATTAAATTCCTAGGAATTAATTTAGATAGTAAACTTAACTGGAAGAAGCATATTACAGAGCTAGAGAAGAAACTTTCTACTAAAGTCTTTCTGTTCAGGAAACTGAAAAACTATCTGGACGATGATTCCCTTAAATCGGCGTATCACGCTATATTTGAGAGCCATATTAGTTATGGACTTATTCTATGGGGCCATGCTGAATCGACAGAGATATTTCTGAAACAGAAAAAAGTAATAAGAATATTGGCAGGAGCAAAAAACACAGAGCACTGCAAACCACTTTTTATTAAATTAAGAATATTAACTATGTATAATTTATTTATATATCAATGTTTAAGATATGTGAAAGTGAATTTAAATAGTTTTATTACATATAAAAATATTCATACTTATGATACAAGAAATAAAGATAACTTGGTACTTACCAGTTGTAGATTAAATAAGTCATGCACAGGACACAGAAATTTAGGTTTTAAGTTTTACAATAAGTTAAGCAGCTACACTAGAAAGTTACCATTAGTTAACTATTGTTTACGAATTAAAGAATTTTTATTAGAGAATCCATGTTATAGTATTAATGAATTTTTAAATTTAAATAGTTATTGTTAATTAGTTGTTTTTGTGTTTTTGTTTGTAATTATTAGTTATTAACTGTTGACTGTGATATTCGTGTAATATCTTATTGTTATTTTTATTTATTTATTTATTTTTTTGATGTACAAAATTAGATTTGACTATTGTATACTGAAATGTCTCAAACAATAAAATATATTTATTATTATTTATTATTATTATGGCTCTAACTAGGCTCCAGATCAAACCACCAACCACCTGTTTTAATGCCTGAGTGAGGATCGTGTGAGCTCAAAATATATATATATCAGTCTTTACTGTGAGACTGCTCGCAAACTGTATAAGGTTTGAGATTTATTATTTGCTACCAACTTCCTTCCTAATAACATAGTTCATGGGTTGGTGACCAGTTCTGGAAGTTCTTAACTGATCCACCATCTCTATGATCTACAACACCCTACAAGAACACCAGATTATTTTCTCTCTTTTGGCTTTCTTTTTTTATTATTTTCTTTTTCTGTAAATACTTTAAATTACCTTTATGTTACCTTGCCCAGAAGTAGTTTTAGGTCGGTGGAAGACCACCTGTAGGATATGTATGTGATGGGATCCCAAGGTACCTTAAAAATGTATGTTCAGTTCAGTTATCAGGTCATTTTATTTATCACTGTTTTTACTTTTTCTTTTGTAGTAATTACCTCCATGGTTACTTATTATTTTATTTACATACAGGTCAGGCAGCCCTTAAAGTAGTCTATAATTTATGTTTAAATTTAAACTCTGCCAAGTTAAAGAACTTTTTTTAAAATTTCATTCTTTTCTTTTAGTTTATTTCATCTAGTGACTGCTCTGACGTTAGGTCAGTTTTTTTTGTTTATTTTCTGGGCGAACAGATCAAAGAGAATCAGCTCTGTTCACTTACTTGAATAAACATACTCTTATTAGCTTGAAATTAATATTTTCTGTTATTATCCAATCTTTATTAACGTATAAGCCTCTATCATTATTTTCCTTCTTGTCAAAATTTACAAATCTAAATTTTGTCTGGTGTCCTTTCTTTCCTGTTTCCTTTCCCGTTCCTTCTCCTTGTCCTCTTGGGTTTGGTTCTTTCCCCGTAACCGTAAAGAACCTGGCGTCCACTATATATGAGAATATCAAGACTTTATATCAAGTCCAGTCTGTATTAGTTGAAGGTAAAAGAAGCTGTAAGTATTCTGCACCTCCCCCCTTAGCCGACTTGAGTTGGGCTCAAATTATCGTTACAATGTTCAGAAAAATCTTACCCCGAGGAAATATCGAGAAACAAATTTTACCTCCAAATTTGGGGTCGCTACCCCCTGAAAACCTATAAAAAAAATTATTTCTTGAAAACGGTTCCGACGATTTTGATTAAAAAATTCTAAAATTTAGTCCATTTAATTACAAATCTAACAGTATAAGCAGTTTTCCCGGGAAAAATCTAGTTCCTCAGAAAATAGCTTTAAACGCGGATGTAGAGAGGCTAGGTTCAATTCCCCGATGAGGAGAAGTTATTTTTGTGATAAATTTTGAAAAAAATGTTTAACTATTATTAAAAATGTACAAAAGAAAATTAATAATTAGAAAACACTGGTCAAAGCAATTATGAATTCTTATATGAGACAATTTGTCTGAGTTGTCTCGGACCAATTTTTTAAAAATATTTAGCCTTTTTAACAAGGATATTATTTTAGGTCTGGGGTACAGAAGAAAACTCCGTCACAGGAAAAACGACATGAAAAATGTGATGCTTTTAAATATCCTGCCAGCAAGTTAGGATTCAACAGGAGGTCGATAGGTTTTCATTCATAGTACAATATTTTGACGATAGGTGGACTTAAGTTTCAATAAACGATCCTCTTAAATCTCGTGCCAGGGCCAGGAAGTTAGAATATCGTAGGAGGTAGATTGGTTTTCACTTGTATTCATTGTAGTACTATATTTCGCCGATAGAAAAATCCAAGGATCTTATAAAATAGGAATTGAGCACTAGGCGAAAAAAGTGTCGCCAAGAACTTGGAAAATCTAGTAGGATAGATTACTTCCCATATGGTTATAACTGTAGAAGATCAAAAAGAATAGGAAAAATTCTTAAAAATTCGATCAGGTTATGTTTTTATCTTTCCTCGCGTTTCATATTTCTCCTTGTTTGGTACCTAGTTTGTGATTTCTCCCTCGCTTTATGTTTTGTTTTTTCTTGTGTACAATTAATTTATTGTTTAGTGATTTTGGACTATATTTAACCCTATCTTGTTTACTGTGTTTGCAGATACAAAGGTAAGTTGTTAAAATTTGTAAAAATCTAATTCTGCAATAGAAATAACCCGTTTCCAAATTAATTAATATTAATTATCGGTTATTAAAAACTATTCTAATAGCTAAATTTTATTAATATATTAAATTAAAACTGTAAATTGAAATAAAAACCCTTAAAACAATAAAATATTTCATTAAAAACTTAAAAATATGTTAGATTGTAGCGTAACCTTTCATTCAAAAATAAACAATGGATAACAGTCGGGAAGAAATTTCTCCTACTTATGCGCACGCACATTGGTAGTTTGATGTAGATTTTTTCCAAGTCCTTGGCGAGACTTCTTAACCCAGGAGATATGCTTAGTGCTCAATCCCTATTTTATAAGATCCTTGGAAAAATCTAAATTTTATATAAAATGATATCAGAGCTCCTAGCGGATTAAATGGTAATCAAAATGGATTAATGTTTTATAATTTCACAGCTTAAGATGCATCTACTATATCAATTAGACACATGTATACTGGTTTTCTCCACTTCATGGATAAACATTGAAATGTCCATATGTGGATTCAATACCCAAAAACATATCCATGATTCAATATTATTCCATAAATTGGAGAAAATTATTATTATTATTATTTTTTTTTTAATTTAAAGGATTTTTTTCTTTAAATAAGAATATTAAGGCGAAATACACATGCTAGTAAAAAAGCATGCCAGTGGCGAGTTACTAGCACGTCAGTAGCTGGCATGCTGCAGACGCTGTGTACATTTGCCAGTGAAACAGCATGCTAGTATCATCCGGATGATCGGTCTTGTGCGAGCTACTAGCACATGACAATACACATTCCAATCACAGTTCTAGTTTTGAAACAGGCACACGTTTCTTGCCTTCTCTTAGCCGGAATAAATTATTAAATAATTGTCTTTGATTGCATTAATTCTGATAGTTTTATTAATTTTGTTTCAATGAACCTTATGAATCTATCGGTGCGGAATGAAATTAACCAGATTGTTCTGTTACTTGCAAAGAACTGTGTTTTAAAACATTTGAAAAATAATAAAAATACACGAAGAGTATCTATGGGTAAAAGATTGGAAAGCTAGAGGAGAATTAAGAACATGGTGCGAGTCAGTGCCTACTTAATAAAATGCGGTTCGGGGACGTTAATGGTTTTAGGAATCAATTGCGAATGCTTCCGGAGAAAGTTGATGAGTTGTTGTCAGACGAGAAAGGAAGGAACGCAACTGAAGACTGAAGGGCTGAGGGAGACTCGTGCTAGCTACTAGCAACCTTTCGCTGGCAGGCCTGTTTACACGTGCCTTATCAATTCCCCCTCCCCTCGACTTGTGCCACTGGCAAGACAAAAATCAAACCTCGTGCGATTTACTCGCATGCTATTTGATGTATACACATGCCAGTAGCTCTCCTCTGCGAGCTACTCGTACGATTTTGTGCGAGTAACTAGCATGTGTATTTCCTCCTTAATAATAATAAAAGTGTAGGATACTAATTTAACGCATTTTATAGTTAAAATTATTGTTAGAACTGTAATTCTAATTAGTTTAATTGTTAGGTGAATGTTACACGTCTCTAATTAGTATTTAAGCTTTAGGGTATGCTTAACATGCTTTGACCCTTAGCAATAAAGACAAGATACATTAACTGTTTCAGTTTCACCCTACATCCTATTAATCTTCCCTTAATCTTTCCAACTCATGATAAATTTAATTGTCTTTAAGTCTCTCTTTTAATTAAGTTTTACTTATGTAAGAAAAAATTGATGGCATTGTAATAAGAGCTTGAGTTATCAGTTGAAAAGCTAAAAATAGTTCCTGTAGATAAAAATGTTTTCTAATAAAGTTTTTATTTTATATATTGCTCCTGCAGTTTAGATCAGGGGTCTCCTAACTTTTTAGCCTAAAGCCCCGTTTACATGGTGATGGTTGACACGATAGTTACAGTCACAATAGCAACTACCGCATCAACTATCACCATGATAGATTCTGTCGTGATAGACCTATCAACCATCACACTATTTCATCTGACGAGATAGTTGACTGTTCTATCACAGACAGCAGTCAGAGAACTCAAGCGGCAGATTGAGGAACTACCTGATTGGTTTATTGCAGTGGCGTATCCAGCGGCTAGGTCTGGGGGGGGGGGTACATTCTAAGTCAGTTTAGATGGGGGGGGGGGGGGGGGTATTCGTAGTGGACTTATTCAACAAAGCAGCTGCCCCCCCCCCGTAATAAAATAATAATAAAAATGTACGAATAATAAACCAAAAATCTTCGCGCCCAAGTAACAACAACTGTTTTAGAATGTATTCGTTAGAAAATGTTATGCTGATGCTTACTACAGTACAATATCTTACTGTAAGCCATGGGCGTCGTCTGCAGTTAATTATGGCGGGGGTCCAGGGGCCCTCCCCCGGAAAATTTAAAAAATATAACTTCTTAAAACAGCGCTTTTATGCATTTCTGATGTGAAATTGAATATGACTCCATTTAGTTCTGGGGGGGGGGGGGGGGGGGGGCACGTGCCCCCTGTGCCCCCCCCCCCTGTATACGCCACTGGTTTATTGTTATACTTTCATATCTCGTGCTAACAGATCTATAAAAGGCAGTAAATATGATCGCTTACACTTCATATTTGATTTAAGATTTTTTTTTTTTTTTAAGGGGGGGGGATACGCCACTGTCTTGAAGTGTAGAAGAAGAATCTCTAACAATTAAAATTTTACACTAAATATTTTCAAGATGGCGGCCAATATGGCGGCTACTAAAAATAGTTTTTAGTTTTTAGACACAATTTAAAGGTCTTGGTCTTAATGTGTAGAAAAAGAATACGCAATTATTAAAATTTTACACTTAATAATTTTAACTTAATTATACAGAAACCGGCGCGGCGGTTATCGCCTCACGTACTTACGTGAAGCGCGCCTTACTTGTTTGTTATAAATGTTCTACCCACTGTGTGACTACCTACTACCTATAAAGCTGAAACTGCCTATTGTTTTATGATGGCGTTGAAGTTACCTGTTGAATAGTTTCTTTGGGTTGTACGACGAGTCCGACTGAGTTGGTTGACTTGTTTCTATTAACACGACGGTGGTATCTTCGTCCCGCAGGATCCCACGTTCTCGCCCTCTGCAAGAGCCTGTAGCTAAAGTCGTGCTCACATCGCCTCTGAACACACATTCAATAAACAAAATCATTAATAATTTTATAAAGTTAATTTTGTTGGATATATGATTAAAAATATGGGTTGAGGTTGCGTATCTCATCTCATATATTGAGGTGGGCATCACGTATAGAAATGGAAAAACTGACAAATATAAGGCACATATAATTTAAGTTTTTCCTGTATATTGATAAAAATTGCATTATTTATGGATGCTTTTTCATTTCATACTCTCCCGAAAAACCAGATACGCTACATCGAAGCCCAGTTAATCTACGACAGATACATACGCCCAATATTCGCAAAATCGACCTGTATGCAGCTGTGCCTCAAAATAGAGGACTGAAGATGGAAAATGTATTGAAAGAAAACTTATGAAATAAAGAAGTATCCATAATTGGTGCACTTTTGATCAATCTAGAGAAAAGACTTTAATTATATGAACCAGTTATTTTCATTTCTATGCCTGATGCCCCAGATACGCTACCTCAACCCCTGAGCCAAAATGAAGAAATGAATTTTAGCTCCAAATTTGAGGGCGCTATTCAAAATCTGGTACTTCTTTAGATTATTACTCCCCTATGTTGTTTTAGAAAAATAATGACTGACTAAATAACTATTAAGAAAAAGGGATGTTTAGTCCAATGTACTCTGGTACAAAGAAATATCACATTTCTGCTTTGCTTAAGAGGAGTAACAGTCTAAAGAAGAACATTCCGTACAGCTTCTATAGATTGTTACTCCCCTCTGTTTTTATTTATTAGGGGAGTGACAATCTAAAGAAGTGCCTTAAATCCTGACCTCTCATTGGCTCCCCACCCTAATTTTTTTGTATTTTCCCGCGCTGTCAAAATCAAAACTCGTAACGAGCAAACTTTAAACTACTTGACCGATTTTGTCTAAATTTGGCGGCATACATGTTTAGAAAAATCACACCCCTTGGCGAAATTGAGAAATGAATTTTAGCTCCAAATTTGGAGGCATTACTCCCAAAAACTCTGAAAAATAGCTTTCAACCAATAAGTGGAAAAATACGTGTGGTGTTGCGGGACACCCGGTAGGAATGAAGTTCCTTACGCTTTTCATTAAATAAAATAAATTATAAAATCACACTGCTAAGTTTTACGATACTAACTACTTATACATGGCGGAGTTAGAAAATAGACAAAATTAAAAGTAACTAACTATTTGTACTTAGCAGAGTTAAGGCAAAATTAAAAGAAAAGAATTTATTTAACAATGAAGCGAGCGTCTTGCAATAAATAATGTATTGTATATTGAGAAAAAAGTTAATCATGATGAGTTTATAGTTAGAGCAGATGCTTGTAGTGACGGAACACGACTGTTCCCTCAGATACCGCCGGCATATTTATTACTCCATTTAAAATATTATAAAATATATCACTATAATACGCAAAAACTTCTGTTTGTATCACGTTGAAATTTTACATGCCTGCTTCAATTGTACCAACTTTAGACGATGTGTTTGAATTTTTATTAAAATTGTTACGTTAGAACGTAAGATATCGGTAAAAACGTTGATTTCTTTATTTTAAACGTTTAGGTCCGCTTTAATAAATTTAGCGATCTTTATCACTTCATAGCAGTGTCGGTGTTCGTTTTACTAAAAAAAAAATATATATTTAAAAAGTTGTTTGTCTCATTAAATAGACGAAGTTATAATTTTTTCCTGACCTAAAATTTCAATGTTACATTTTAAATTTACGTTTAAGCGAGCGTTGTGAGTTAACGCTTGGGCGGATAACGTTGTCCAACGAACTCAGCCTGGACATTGGTAAAATGAACATGTGTACCAAATTTCAACTAACTCGGTCATCTTTAACTCTAGTTATCGTCATCGGTAGATTTCATGACGCTTGGTTTTGTGACGGTGATTTTGTGACGGTCGTTTTTTTCGGATTCACTCCCGGGCTCCAGAACGTGTTATAAGGAACTTCGTTCCAAAAACAGGAAGGAAAAAGAAAGTTTTATATTATGAGCTAAAGGTCGACCAAGAAGTGATGACAATCTGTGGAGTACGCTAGTGTTGTTTTTCGGTCATGTATAGTCAGTTATTAATAAAATATATACACACAAAAAAAGCACTAGAAAAATCGGTAATTGAAGCGAGTGTAGCGAGCTTCCTACATTCAACGAAATATGCTCCGTGTCTGTCTGTATGTCTGTCTGTCTGTCTGTCTGTCTGTCTGTCTGTCTGTCTGTCTGACTGTCTGTCTGTCAGTAACGTTCACGCGTGTGACGATAACTTGAGTAAAATTTGACCGATTTAGTTGAAATTTGGTATACATGATCCTCTTACTAATACTCAGGCTAAGTTCGTTGGACAGCGTGATCCGTCCAAGAGTTCGCGCGCAACGCTCGCGTAAACGAGAGGTACAAAATTTAATTGGAATTTCAGGACGGGAAAAGATTCTTTCATCATCTATTCGATGAGACGAACATTTTTTTCAAATAACATTTTTACTAAAACCAACAGCGACACCGCTATGACTTAATAAAGATCGCTAAAACTATTAAAGCGGACCTAAACGTTTAAATTAGAGAAAACAACCTTTTTACCGATATCTTACGTTCTAACGTAACGATTTTAATAAAACTTCATATACACCATCTAATGCACAATTGAAACAGGAATGCAAAATTTCAACTCGATACAAGCAAAATTCTTTGCGTAGTGACGAGATACATTTATAATAATTGTTTAAAAGCTACCGCGGGTGGTGAAGATTGTTATAGTCGTATAGTGTATAGGTTTGTTTAGGAAGTAAAGCTTTGTACCGAGTACCCCCACTCTTCCCCACACTACCCTCTTCCACTTATCTTCAACTATGACATTCATCATGATTAATAAATTTCAATATTCAGTATTTCATTGCAATACGCTCGCTTCAATGATAGAGCCACGCGATGCCTAGTACTATATATGGTTTTTGGTTATGAGAGCTGTCATTTAGAAAATAAATAACATATTAGCACCAGACTGTACTGACTTTGGGAATACTCAGGAGTTCTGATTTTAAACTACAGTTTGCGCATTATGAGTTTTGACTTGTGACAGCGCGGGATAATCCGAAAAATTACGGTGGGGAGCCAATGAGAGGTCAGGATTTTGAATTCTAGAAGGTCGGGCCAACTAGACAAACAAAAATGTCACTGGCCCCACCCCTCTCACAGGCCTAGTTGCTTTATTTTTTTCCTTATTTAGGTTGGCCAATCTGCGTGTTAAAAGTCGCAACTTGTAACGCACATTTAGTGATGTTATGATATTGCATTATTATTATTAACTCAGCCTCACTCTCTTATGCTTCTTAATATTAAGTAGAAAATCAGTGCAGATACAGTGGTTTTATCTTTGACCATTTAATTCTATGGACTGGTTCTAATAACTGTGAGTTCACAATTAAACACTAAAATTAATGTTACAAAAAACAACAAAACAAAAAACAACTGGGTGTATACAAATAAAGAGTTAAACTTCCTTGAAAACAAATAAAACAAAAATGTAAAAAAATTGAAAAATCTGAGGTATTGTCATAGAGGGGTTCTCATGCATATCTGGACTAATGTGCGGTTTATTAAATAAAAAAAAAGATCAACTATTAGAAAGGGGGTTGAAGAAAAAAATGACATACAAACATTCTGAAAATTGTATTGTATTGCATTCACTCACTTAAAAAGATAAAGTTAAAAAAAAAGTTTATAATAAAGAAAGGCAGAGGGTATTCCACTAGGGTAATTTGACAGGGTATATACAGTTAAGAAATCATTTTAAAATAGAATACAATTTCAAACTAAGGAAATAGAGAATATATGATAAGTCTTAGATTAAAACGAGTGTACAAACTAGTCAATTCAATATAATATGTACCAGAACCAGAAATTGAATATAATTTGTGTGTATAGAAATGTTTAATTTAATTTAGTTTTTTAAATAATTAATTTAAATAAATAAAATGAAGAATAACATTTAAAATTAATAAACTTCCTTAGTCACTGAATCGGGAGCCAGGGTGGCGTAGGTGCTAAAGGCGCCGCACAGCTATCACTGAGTCGAGGCATCGAGGTCGTGGGTTCGATCCCGTGCCATGGTACTCTGAATTTCATCAATGAATCGCGGACGGAGCAGGACGAGGGCACCCCATGAGAGGTTCTCTTCCCCCACACTTTGATGTGGGTTCGATCCGTGTCCTGAGATGTGATTTGTATCTATGGTTCGAGGACGGAGCAGGGCGAGGGACAACCCCTGAGGGGTTCTCTCCCCCCACACTTTGACGCACGCTAATATAGCTTACTAATGACTCATCATACTCGCTTCGATGGTACAATGTACAAATGTATGATGTGTGAAGTAGCTGGAACTCTCCACCACGGGGCAACTCACTGTAGGCCTGATTGCGAGGTTCGACCAAGTGGTTCGTCCTACCTGTCTAGTAGGAAGTACTAGGTAACTACTACTACTACTTTGTCACTGAATCAAATATTACATTAATTTAAGAGTAGGTATATACAGTATAAGATGGTGATTTAAATTGTAAATAAAATAAATATTACAAATGAAATAAAATATTTCTAAAACTCTGATATGTTATTTCTCACTTAAATTTATTACTTTCCCACATAAAGAGAAAGTATTGTGATGGCACGAATATTCGATTTTGAGATTTTGATGGATTTACACGTTTTGAGGTTCCCTGAGTCTAAAAAAGTGGTTTTGTCTGTCTGTCGTTTGTCGTCTGTCTGTGCAGACTCCTGGAGCCTAAACTACTGGGCCGATTTTGACTAAATTTGGCATACATGTTAGGCATACATGTCAACCATATAAGCCGTTTTCCCGGGAAAAATCTAGTTCCTGAGAAAAAGCTTAAAACGCGGACGGAGAGAGCCTGGGTTCGATACCCGGCCCAGGAGATGTTATTTTTATAACATATTTTGATAAAATGTTCCATAATAAAAGCTCCAGTACCGTGCTTGATTGGTTAATCGAGGTTCTACTGTACTTGGTTTCTTATATTTAATCATTATAATTACTTGTGCTCATAATCCTTGTATTGATTTGTATACATATTAGTGATTTAAAATGTATCTACATATTATAAACAGAAGGTGTTCTCCTGTTGTGGTGTTTGTTAGAAGAACGAAAGGAAGAGCGCTTTGTTACAGCGGAAAGAAGGTTTAATTCAGGCAGGTATCAATAAAAATGAGGTATTAATAAAGAAAAGGGTGAAGTGCAGGAAACACAAAAGATGACTACTTACAGACCTGCTTGTGTCTTTCTTTTTGGGCCTTTTCAGATGGAACGCACCGTAAATCAAGGGATTCATCAAACTGTTGGACATTCCGAAGAAAAATATACCCTTCTGCAGTTCATCACTCAGCTGTAAAAAACAATCAATTAGAACAAATATAACCGATATAAAAATTAACACACCGCAATAGTTATTTATGCACCTAGGGAGTAAAGTAAGCCATTATTCCCTGAGCGAAAAAATTGGTTCTTAAGGCGAAAACGAAGGAACCATGGTCCCTAAATCCCGAGGTGCAGCCGAGGGAGATAATTATCGCGAGGGGAATAATGACACTTTACTCACAAGGTACATACAATATTTTATCTCCAGTAGGAAGAAAGTACACATTTTCGTCCATAGCACAGTTTTTATTTATTATTTTAATAAATAACAATAATTATAAGCACTTTTAATAGCAGATATAAGAGATTCAATATTAAAAAGAAATAAGAATTGGAATTAAACTCAAATAGAAGGTTATTTAGATGCAGGTTATAAACAAAGATAAACATGGTCAAAAAACTCAGGTCCGCCAAGCTGATTTCAACAACTTCAATACATTAGCCATTCATTTTCTACTATTTATAAAATAATTAAGTTGCAATCTTTACTTTTTCGCTCTACTTTACTTTTTCTCCCTACTTGTTGAGTTCAGGGATGAAAAGACTTACTTTAGTCCCTCTAAAATAATTCAACATCATAACTGTTTTTCCCTACTGGAGATAAAAATAATTTATTAGCACTTCTTTAGACTCTAAAGACACTGGCACTGACTTAGAATCTAAAGTTGTACTGAATATTATTCTTTAGAGTGTTACTCCCCTTATAAAAACAGAAGTGTAATATTCCTTTGTCCCAAAGTACATTGGACTAAATATCCCTTTGTCTTAATAGTTATTTCGACTAAGGAATGTACAAATAATTATAGTCCAGTAGATAGCGTACAAAAAATATGTGTGACTAAACATCAAGATAAATTTTTTTTATATAAGTTAATCTCTAGGTGCTTTTTATGAATATGTGGTCGGCTAAGATCGTCTGCTGGACATAGCTGGGCAATAGGTGTTTGAAAGAAACAAACCGGTGGAGAGTGGCCATGTCCCGCCAATTTTGGTGGACAGTATGATTATCATGATCCTGAGTGCAGAATTAGTTAATTTGCCAAATTCAAGTTAATTGTAGTTTGTCACTTGACAGGTGACCATTATATAAATTAATATACTTTTTTCACTGCTGTTAATATTAGAATAATAGATTCAACAAATAGGAAAATGATAAAAATCAATAATTTTCTTTACAGTTGTCAAAATGATTGACATAAGACAAAAGATTAAACAAATTAGTCCAGGAGATAGCGTGCAAAAATGTGTCTGACTAACATCAAGCTAGAAGTTTGTATACAAGTCAATCTTTTAGCGCCTCTTAAGAATATGTGGTCGGCTTAGTTCGTCTGCGGGACATAGCTTGGCAATAGGCGTTTGAAAAAAACAAACCGGTGGAGTGCGGCCATGTCTCACCAATTATGGTGGACAATGTGATTTTCATGATCCTGAGTACAGAATTAGTTACTAGACCAAAAATCAAGTCGATGTTATTTTCACACTTGATAGGTTAGTTATTCAAATATTACTAAAAATCAACGTTGTCACCTGTCAAGGGATAAACTAACATCAACTTGATTTTCGGTCTACTAACTAATTCTGTACTCAGAATCACATTGTCCACAATAATTTGTGAGACATGGCCGCTCTCCACCGGTTTGTTTTTTTCAAACGCCTATTGCTAAGCTATGTCCCGCAGGCGAACTTAGCCAACCACATATTCTTAAAAGGCGCTAAAAGATTGACTTGTATACAAATTTCTAGCTTGATGTTAGTGAGACATTTTTTTGCACGCTATCTCCTGGACTAACTGGGGAATTAATAAAAAAAATCAATAATTTTCTTCACAGGTGTCAAAATGATTGCTAATGGAACAATTGATTGAACAAATAGGGACTTACTAAAAATCAATGATTTAAAATATATATTAAATGAGAAAAGATACGTAGTCAAAACCACTTAGACAAGAAGTCATTGAACAATTATCAACCATTAGTGTATTCATTTATATACCAGTCTCTTCTCTCAATACGGCAGTTGCACCAGTAAAAATTTAATATCTCTTGTTCTAAAATAATAAATACTCGATTTAAAGAGCATTACTGTAACACCCCAATCAGTCCACCAATGCGGACGCCATAAAAGCTCCAAGTCAAAAATTTAAAAAAAAAAAATTTTAGCTCTATTTAAGGTAGAACCGATGAAGGTACGACAAAAATCATAGGACCATAGTTGGACACTTCTTTAGATTGTTACTCCTCTTACGAAAATAACAGAGGGGAGAAGGTCCACGAAATGTACTTCTTTAGACTGTTGCTCGCCTTATAAAAATAGATGTGTGATATTCTTTTCTTCCGAAGTACATTGGACTAAACATCCCTTTGTCTTAATAGTTATTTAGTCCCAAAGTACATTGGACTAAACCTAAACATCCCTTTGTCTTAATAGTTATTTAGACTATATTTAGTCCCAAAGTACATTGGACTAAACATCCCTTTGTCTTAATAGTTATGTAGACTATATTTAGTCCCAAAGTACATTGGACTAAACATCTCTTTGCCTTAATAGTTATTTAGTCAGTCATTTATATTAAAAAAAAACACACACACACAAAAAACAAACAAACAGGGCAGTAACAATTTAAAGAAGTATCCAAAGTTGTTGATCTTTTAAAAACAGTGGGTAAAATCAGGTTTGGGCCAATTTCCGGTAAAACGCAAATAACCTCGAGTCTCTAGGTAGCTAGAAGTACCCAAACATTTTGGGTTGCCCACTTACAGCGAGTAAGTGGGTTTTGTCACTTAATATTACACAACCCAATTATTTTAGGTTATTTTTTCATACATTTTATTATTTTTTTTATAAAATTTGTTAATAACTTTGGTTGTACCATATATTATTCGATGAAACCAAGCCTAAAACTGCGCTATCCTCTGAAATAAAATTAATCGATATCGTTTTTGCCAGTTTTGCGTGTATAAATTCAGACTGGTGGTGACAGACGCACATACATACATGAAAAAAGTTAAGGCCTGATTCGGTTGCGGAATGCATAAAATGAAAAAGTCAAATCCACAAATTTGAAAATTCTTACCAATATACTAATATAACAACACTAACATATTTACTAATATATACAGACAAACATTTAATTAATTTTATATATATATATATATATATATATATATATATATATATATATATATATATATATATATATATAGATAAGGTATGTATAAAAAGTAGTTTTTAACTAACGTGTTTATCTGGATTTGTAAACATGAATATGATCATCATTGTGTAGTATGGAGTCCACCAGATTATGAAAGTCGCCACGATCACAAGCGAGATTCTGAAAGATTTCATTTTAGCTTTATGGATCAGTTTCCTTCTGTTGAAGTCCACAGCTTTACGAGTGCTTGCTGTTTGCTCTTCCTTGAACATCTTATCGCTCTCTAAAAAAACAATAAAAAATATTTTGTTAAATGTAATGTTTTTATAATATTTTAAACCAATATTCTACACTTATAAGCGAAATTTAAATAGGGATTAAATGATTAGTAGATTACGAATGAAATTAAAATGAACGAGTATCTTTTATACTATAATAATAATTCTACCAATTCTATATTGGCACTTTATGACTTAAGCATTGGTTCTACTAAAGTCTCAAAGGTTTGTGTGTTTGTCTCCCCAAGACATTGACACTCCTGGGGCAGTTTTATATTTAATATTCCTTTATCTTAATAGTTGATTAGACTAAGGGATGTGATCACAATTATATACACAAGTGTGATATTCCTTTGTTCAAAGGTACATTGGAATAAATATCCCTTCGTCTTAATAGTAATTTAGACTATGGAATATATGCTACTCTGTATAATGTTCCTTTGTCTAAATAACTATAAACACAAGGGACATATTTTATTTTATGTCAAGTTTGAATTATAATGATAAGATCTAGATTTTCTTTTAGATTTATTGCTTTATTATAATAAAGGTATTTACAATGGTTAATAATAGTTAAAGCTAACATGGTATTTAACCATCTGTCACGAATGCGTCCTGCTCTGCTAAATATGTGTACGCTTACAAATTATATATTTTTTTAAAATAATAATTAATAATGAGATTGATATAATATAAAAACATGTAATAGTAAATATTAAAAGAAATAGTAAATATTGAAAAAATATACATAATAATTTAAGTTTTCTAAATTATAATATCAACTGATAACATTACCTAGATTATAAACGATAAATAGCGCCTCTTTCGAGATAAAAAGATAAAAACAAAACAATACTAATAAACTAGAAGCTTGTACAATATTTATCTTATAATACTAATTTTAAAGTATTTACACACGCTTACATTGCCTTTTATTTATTGTTTATTACTACGTTTTTATTAGCTTGCTTTCTTGTTTGTTTGTTTGTTTGTTTGTCCAGTACAAATCTTGCAATCGATTTCTAACTAACTTCTCGAGTAGCTAGACATTTGGAGCTTTTAGAATAGCTCAGAACACGATAACAATGCAATATTTTAATTCCTTTTAGCAGAATTTAATTCGTTTTCAGCAGTTTCGCTGTATGGAAAGTTAGTTCGGAAAAAATCCGCAAGTTATTTTTTTTGTTTTGACATATTCCATAGTATTTACGATCTTCATTTTGACGGGTTTCAAACTTATGATTTATGACAGAAAATGTAAAAACGTAGTATATAAAAAGTTCTTTTTATCTTGTAATTTTTCCTAGTATTGTTTATTCCGACCACCATCTAAATTTAATTAAAATTGAACGAGTAGTTTATAGATATTTTATAGTTTATAGATAATTTTTTAAAGATGTTTTGGTTCGCATAAATTGAGTGACAGACAGACAGAAATGGAACCAAAAATGTTCCCTGATGTCAGAAGCGGATTTCTATCTTGGAATTTTTGAAATCAGAGACATAAAAAAATTGCGCTCTTCTATCGCATAGCTTCACGCGATCACATAGCTTCACACGATCGAATAGCTTCACACGATCGCATACCCTCACACGATCACATAGCTTCACACGATCGCATAGCTTCACACGATCGCATAGCTTCACACGATCGCATAGCTTCACACGATCGCATAGCTTCACACGATCGCATAGCTTTACACGATCACATAGCTTCACACGATCGCATAGCTTCACACGATCACATAGCTTCACACGATCACATAGCTTTCGTTACCTTCGGTAAGCTCGGAAACTCTCCGAATTTTAGGTGCGTTTTACATGCGAATTTTTAATTTCCCTAAATACAGCCTGCTTAGTATAAGGGTGATTCTAATTTAAAGTGCAATTTTCATGTCCTAGATTCTAGATGAATAACTGGAGCGATTTTCACTATTGACAGGATTTTTCTTCATGGTAACTCAGTTAAGCTTAGAGATCTACAACCCAGCAAAAAAATAATGCGGCGCTTAATTTTAATCGCTTCAAAAATTTTCAGTAGGTGATTTTGTAACAACCGTGGCTGTCCTTAAGTCAGTTAATCTTAGTCACTTCATTCTAGCTCATACATTAATAATGTTATTCAAAAACTTATTGGATAATTTTTAAGTAGGGTCCTACCAGAATTAAAATATGTGTTAGTTATTAAAAATAATAAATTATTACTAAACGGAACTTCAAGTTAAAGTTTGTCCTATAAAAAATGTTGTAATTACCATGGCATTATATAAATGTGACCCTACTCTGGTTGTGGCAGGGAGATTTTAAGTGGCGAGAGATTTTTGCAATGTCGCAACATTGGTTTTCTAGCAACGGCTGATAGGGGATGAGCTGAACCCTTCAGTTAGGAGCTAGAGCTAATTCAGATTGTTCTTCCTGTTACGTACCCTTTTAAACGTAAATACCGTGCATGTTATTAAAGTCTATTTTCAAAAACTTTTTAGGTTAAGTTATAGTTCATTGTTTTGGCTTTTAAGGGTGCTATTTAATGATGTATTAAAATAGGGTTTTTTATTTTAAAGTACTGACCAAAATATTTTCTTTAAGTGTGAAATGTATAACAACCGTAAACGAAAAATTGTAATTCACCTGGCTTAATTACCATGTTTTAAATAAACTTAATTCAGGCCTAAAAATTTGAAAAATTATTTCCTATCTGTCCCGCATGGTGCAATATATCTGAAATTAGTCCGAGAAAATTTCATAATTTTTCCTGAATTTTTTTAAAAAGTCAAAATTTTTAGTCAGAGTCCAATTTTAGATTCCAAAATAGCACTTTAAATTAGATTCACCCATAAGCGAGATTTTACGGTAAATTAAATAATATGATAATTTTAATTGTAAAGCAGTGGTAATAAGTAGTATTATATTCGCAGTATATAATATCTTATATTAATATGCTAGAGTTTGACCTGATAAAGCAGTTATGATAAAGACCCCGATAGAAGAATATTTTATCAGCCTTTAGATTTGGAAGCCCCAGATCAGGGTCGAAAGCTCCTTAGTTTGAGCCCGATATTGAATCAGGGCCGAATCTCCAGGATAAAAAACGAGTTATGGCTCTTATCCGAACTAGACAGGCTTATAAGAATTTCCCAAAAAAAGAATTATCACTAATACTACTATTGTTAAATTTTCCGCTTTATAAGAACTGCTTTCTAAACAGTTTTTAAGCTAAAGAAATATAAATATATTATATAAAGACATAATGCCTTACATTTTTATAAATATATAGATATAGACATAATGTCTTACACTCAACATATGCGTATAGATATAAATCAATTCATTCATTTTTATATTGCCGCAATCTTACTTATAATAAAATATTTTTTAAAAAACACGCTTTTATACACCATAGAATAAATTGGATAAGATACTTATTTAACAGCCTCGGTACTATGAGTAATCACAGTATATGAAGAATTCTTCACCTTATCGCACGATTTGCGTGTTTGTTTACATTTAACAAAACTAATTTGCTTACAGGCCACCATAAGAAGTGAGTCGCTGATTGATAAAGTTTTCTTACCTTATGGAATCGCTTATTTATGCCTTGTCCACCGATGAATTGGGTACATGGCAACTGGGTGCTGGGCCATTTCTTTTTTGTTGACATGCCAAACTTGCCCTTCTGCGGGAACATTGAAAAGAGATAGATAAAGTTTTGATTTTCACAGGATTGTTTAATTAAATTATTTAAAAGACAGTGGAAAAGGTGGCCACCGATATGAGTGGACCGTTTGGGGTGTCCACCGCCCCAAAAATATCGCTTTGCGGGGAATAGAAAACGGCCCACTTATATCGGTGGCCACCTTTACCACTGTTTTTTAAATAATTTAATTAAACGATCCTGTGAAAATCAAAACTTTATCTATCTCTTTTCAATGTTCCCGCAGAAGGGCAAGTTTGGCATGTCAACAAAAAAGAAATGGCCCAGCGCCCAGATGTCGTATACCCAATTCATCGGTGGACAAGGCATAAATAAGCGATTCCATAAGGTAAGAAAACTTTATCAATCAGCGACTCACTTCTTATGGTGGCCTGTGGACTATTTGTTTAATTAAAGTAACGGATTTTTTTCAAGTTTTTAGTGATAAATGTATATTTAATGATTTTCTGTATTTATTATTAAAATCCAACAATCGTAGATGAAGTACGGTACGCAACTCGTGCGGAAACTACATTTTGCTTTGCTCGTGTGGTTTTACTACCCTCGATATCGCTCGAGTTCAAACTCCACACTCTAAGTCAGTTTAGATGGGTGTGGGGGGGTATTCGTAGTGGTAATAAGAAAAGAGAACTACTTACTCAACAAAGTAGCTACACACGTACAACTAATACACAAAAAAATCTCCAAGTAACAACAACTGATTTAGAAGGTAAGCAAGTGCCCCCTGGATACGCCACTGCCTTAGATAGCCCCAAATTAATTAACAGTCTTCACTCTGTAAATTTGCTAAATTTAAAGAGTAGTTAAGAGAAACTAAAACGCTGCTAAATTCATACTTTACTTCGTGTAAAAAATCAAAACAATTTTTGATAGATTTAAAAAAACAGGGGGAAAATTAAATAAATTTGACAATAATGGGCTGAAAAAGCATAAAATCATTAATGCGCATACGAAAGACGGCGCGAGGAAGCTATGTGCCACACTCTTTTTATACCTCTTTGTACATGGTAGTTTGGATTTTTCTATAGTGTTAGGAAATTATACTTAGATCTAACGGATGTCAGTTGTAGGCAAATTGGGTAATGGAAGCTGGTAGGCAAAAGGAGGTATGGAATCTAGTAGGCAATCCCGTTTTTCCGGATTCCTTTACTAGTCATAAACATTTATGACCTGGGTCCACTTTGATTAAAATTATAAAGTTAAGGAACAATACAGATTAACGCACCAAGAAGTTAATGTAAGGGACGCGTATTATTGCGAAGTCAACAATATTTTTAAACTTTTTAAAAAAAAAAAAAATGTACAAATTGCGGCACTTCTTATGGGAAGTACATTGGACTTAACATCCCTTTGCCCTAATACTTGTTTAATCAAAGTAATTTATATTGTAAAAAAGAACAGGGGAGTAACAATCTAAAGAAGTACCCAAATTACTACGTTTACATGTGTTTTCAAAACGGTTTTGGTTTCAAACCGAAAGTGTTTCCATTAGGAGTTTCCAAAATATTTTTCACAACAATTTAAAATCTATAAACTTCCAGAATAGTTATAGTTAAATCAGGTTAGCATATCTCTGTTCATTATATATATTGCGCATGTCTTCATCCTGTTTTCAATTCAATACCCGTTTTTATGCTGTTTTTGTTCAAAACAGTTCAATACAGAATAAAATATTTGCTGTTGTGATCTTGAAATCAAAACATTTTGAAATCACCGTTTTCATGGGATTTTAAATACTAAACCCGTTTTTAAAGCTTTCTTGAAAACTCGTAGAAGCGTAGTATATATTACTTAATATTAAATAACTAATCAACTGAATTAATTGTAATCTTACGTGCTATGGTTAATATGGTGAGTGAGTAGGTTGATATCAATATGAGTAAGGGTAAAAGGAACATGCAGACGAAGCTGAAAGTTGTATAAAGCTGTTCCTGCCAAGGATCAGAATAAAAACCGTAAGTAACGCACTGGTAGAAGTCTTCTATGAAAGGTCCTTTAGCCACTCTAAATATGAACAACTGCAACAGAATAAAAAAAAAAAACATTATTAATTAAAAAGTTAGTTAAATTAGCTGCACTTTTTTAGACTAGTACTCCCCTTATAAATAACAGAAGGGACTAACTATCAAAAGAAGGTGTTCGGAATATTCTTCTTTAGACTGTTATTACTTAAATTACCCCCCTTACAAATAACAGAAGGGAGTAACAATCTAAATAAGGTGTTCGGAATATTCTTATAATAATTGAAGTGGAATGGCCGGGACGTGTAGAAGAGTTAAGGAATAGTAGAATAACCTTTCTCCCCCGCTACACGGCTCTCTGTTACTAGCATATTCTTTAAATATCAATTCATGGTTAACAATAACAATCTAATATTTATTCCATTACTCTCGCTTCAATTATAGAGCCACGCGATGCCTAGTAATAACCATAATTGATAGTAGTTCCGATTACTTAGTAGATCGAATACTCAATACTCAATAGTACATTACGCGTCGAGTGCGGAAAGTAGCATTTTGAACAGAAAAAAATAAACTTGCTGTATGTAAGTTCATAAGGTCTCTCTTGAGTTGTATTTTTTGCCGAATTAATTATTTCTGGAGGAGTATTATTCTCCACATTTTCGTCCAAGTCACTTGATTCACTCATTGTTTTTAAATTAAAAACTCGATATAAACAGTTACTTTAATAAAAGAACAGCAAATTAGTTTTATTAAATGTAAACAAACTCGCTAATCGTGCGTAAAGCTGAAGAATTCCTCTTCTTTACCGCCCTAAGGTGGTAAAGAAGAGAACTATGAGACGCGCATGTGCAATGAATACAAGTATACGTAAAGAATCTCTTTTTACGCATCTAAACAGAGGTAGGTACAATGTTTATATTTCGTATCAATTGTAGATAAAATAATTTATAAATGCCCGAATAAATTATAAAATTCCAAACAGATAATCAATTTCTCCCCATAAATTTCGCTCACATTGTATATTTGTTTCTATAATAATAAGGTTATAAATAGACACAATCCTCCGTAATAAATTAAGGTCGAGATTTTTCCCTCTCGGATTTGCAACAGGCTTGACTCTCACTTCAGCTTTATTCTCAACTGAATAATGCTTCTATATTTTTACTTTTCCACCCACGCATGTATATTTCCTGCTATTTCTCTGTCGGCCCTTATTTCTTGTCCCTATGCATCGCTTTACCATTCTAGCGTCTCGTATAGGTAGTCTCTTAGTATGTCTTCCATTCTCGTATCATATTTTCTCTTTCCTGAGGCTATAAATTATTCTTCTTGACTTTGCCTCCCTTGGTGAACCGTATTCTCTTGATGCTACCCAATATTTCAGTATCCTGCCTATTATTCTTTATCCTGCTCCTATTTCTGCTTCCTGCGGGGAAATACTCAGTCTATCGTCTTTCATAAGAGGAATCTCATAATTTTCAAGAGATTTTTTATTTATTTTCATTCCCCAGTTATTCGTGTACTGGTGCAATCAATAGATGATTGCACACCATGAGAAAAATTATGGTACTTCTTTAGATTGTTAATTGTTACTCCCCTATGTTTTTTTAGAGTATAAATGACTCTGACTAAATACTATTAAGACAAAGGGGTGTTAAGTCCAATGTACTTAGGGACAAAGGAATATCACACTTCTGTTTTTATAAGGGGAGTAACAGTCTAAAGAAGAACATTCCGTACACCTTCTTTAGATTGTTACTCCCGCATTTTTTTTTATAAGGGGAGTAACTATCTAAAGAAGTGCCAAACTATTTTATATCTAGACCTCTTAACCACAGTTAAATAATTCAAGATGTAATATTATTAATTAATGTAAATCGTATAATTATGCCTTTACTATTACAATATTTTCTTGCTTTAAATAATAAAATTATTTGTTCAAAACATTAAAAAAGTTTGATATTATTTTTGGAACGATGTTCCTTATGGCACGTTCTGGAGCCAAAAAACGACCAAAATCACCGTCACGCAAAAAACCGTCACGAAATCTACCGATGGCGATAACTTGAGTAAAAAATCACCGAGTTAGTTGAAATTTGGTACACATGTTCATTTTACACATATGTTGTTTTTAACAATGCCCAGGCTATGGTCGTTGGAAAACTTTATACGCCCAAGCGTTCACGCGCAACGCTCGCGTAAACGTAAGCTTCAAAAAGACGGGGGAAAAATGTTATTATGGAAGCCTGTTACTTGACTTGTTTATTTTTGTTATATGTCAAAGATCAAAAGATCGCTAAATTTATTAAACTGGACCCAAACGTTTAAAATAAAGAAAACAACGTTTTTACCGATATCTTCCGTTCTAACGTATATAACGATTTAAATAAAACTAATTCCACATTGTCTAAAGTACAATTGAAACAGGCATGTAAAATTTCAACCGGATTCAAGCAGAAGCTTTAGAGTAGGGAAGAGATATATTTTAAATTAATAGGCCGCGTATAGGTATAGAAAACAGTCCTATTTCAATCCAACATCCTTTAACAAACATCCTCTTTAACTATAATCCTATCATTACTTTTTTCTTATATTCAATATGTATTTACAGTAAGACTTTAATGATACAAATAATGATTTTCTTTTAATTTTTCCTTAACTAACATTGTTATTTCTATTTAAATATTTTAATTAAACGTTTGTTACACGGCATTTGCGTTTCTAGTTATTATTTATTAATTATGTTTTAGTTTAGTGAAAATTTATTTATTATGTTTGTTAACATATTCCTGAAATTGACTATAAGTCAGTTTAATGAAGGAAGAATAAGAATAAGAAGAAGTATCAAAACTACCATTTTCAAACCTATTTTTCTCTACTTTGCGCGAAAATTCGATTTTGAGATTTTGATGGATTTACACGTTTTGAGGTCCCCTGAGTCTAAAAAAGTGGTTTTTACAAAATGTCTGTCTGTTGTCTGTGCAGACGCCTGAAGCCTATACTACTGGGCCGATTTTGACGAAATTTGGTATACACGTTCAAAAAAATCATACTCCGAGGCGAAGTCGAGAAATGAATATTAGCCCTAAATTTGGGGGCGCTAACCCCCGAAAACTCTGAAAAAATGCGAAAACAAAATTATCTCTCGAAAACGTTTCCGACGATTTTGATGGTTGACGATTCGATTTAAAAATTCTTAAATGTAGTCCATTTTAATACGAATCTAACGATATATGCCGTTTTCCCGGGAAAAATATAGTTCCTGAGAAAATAGCTTTAAACGCGGAGGGAGAGAGGCCGGGTTCGATTCCCCACCGTGGAGAAGTTATTTTTATGATATATTTTGATAAAATGTTTAATTATAATTATAAATGCACCAACGAAAAATAATAAATAGAAAACATTAGGTCAAGTAATTATGAATTTGTAGGTATATTATGAGAAAGTTTGTCAAAAACCCTAGTTTGTTATCTATAGTATATTTATATACACTGGCAGCTTTTGTGAAATTTTGACTTTTTGACTTGGCGGGCGGAACACTGCTGCGTTCCTAAATTTTCACCAATATCTTTACAAGTATACTCGTCCGATTTTTAAGAAATTTTGATGGAATGATGAGGAAGCCCAGAATTGGTTCCATATTACTTTCAACCGTCTGCGGTCTAAAAATTTGCTAAATTTATGCTCCTTTTTGTGTAATAATCAAAACAATTTTGACCGATTTTAAATAAAAGGTGGGAAAAAACTAAAAATAGTATACAATAATGATTCGTAAAAGCATGACATAATTTGAGTTCATTATAAGACCGCGGGGAAGCTATGTGCCTCACTAATTGCAGACTATTTTAAAACAGATTAATAAATTATTTCCCTAAAATAAAGTTAGTAATTTCTTTAGAAGTACATTACTTAGGTATACGGTCCTTAGGTTTCTGACCCACCGTGTCTTGATTTTCTTTATTCCCTTTTATCGATGGTAGGGAGATTTGAGAGACCCTAAGTGCCACTTAGAAACCCTTAAATTGTACCGAACTGTGCTTATCAGTGAAACCATTTGGTTCAGTAGTATAGATACCGATAACCTTTCCACCAAATATATTTTGCTTTTTTTTTCTCTTTCTTTCTTTAAAGTTTACGGAGAGATCGGAGATAAGATTAAATGGAGTTAGAGAAAAATAAAAAATAATAGTTTAAAAATACTCACACGATCAAGAGTTATCAGAAATTAAATCTAAAACTTTTTGTCAAATTTCCTTTTTTTTGGACCTAAGATCCAAAAGAATAATAAAGTAAATGTGGTATAACGAAACGAAAGTTTGTGTTAACTGTTATTCTTTGTTAAAGATTTCGTTATGTACGCTCACTATCACACCGGGTGCAGAGTTACGTGCTTCTTATCAAGGTAGTAAATAAAAAAATACGTGTGGTGTCGCGGGACACCCGGTAGCAACGAAGTTCCTTACATTTTTCATTAAATATAAATTATAAAATCACACTGCTAAGTACGTATACATTGCTAACTACTTATACATGGCGGAGTTAGAAAAGAGGCAAAATTAAAAGTAACGAACTGTTTGTACCTAGCAAAGTTAAGGCAAAACTAAAAGAAAATCATTATTTGTATAATTACAGCAAGCGTCTTACTATATATATTGAATATAAGGAAAAGTTGATCATGATGAGTTTATAGTGAAAGAGTATGTTTGTTAAAGGAGTTGTTGAAGGAGTTGTTGAAGGAGTTGTTGAAATAGGACTGTTTTCTACCTCCCGGCCAATTAATTTAAAATATTATAAAATATATCTCTTCCCTACTCTACAGCTTCTGCTTGCATCAGAGTGAAATTTTACATGATTATATTATATTAAAGGCGGGTTTACACGATCCAAGTAGACTTGGACCAAGTAATTTTGATCAAATCTACTTGGTCAAAGTAAAAATGAAATTTTGATGCAGGTTTACACGATCCAAGTATATACTTGGTCCAAGTAGGGGAACTTGTCAAAAAAAAACAATTTAGAAGCAAAGGAAAAAAAAACAAAAATTTAAAAGAAATAAAAGCTGTCAATAACCTTCTTTATAAACAAATCCGTCACAACTTTTCACGTCTTTTCTCATTTTTGACAGCTTTCTTGTCATAATCATATGGTTGACGCTATCCAAGTCTACTTAGATCAAATAACGTCCACCTCAACTTGGATGTCCAAGTTGACTTTGATAACCTGTTACACGATCAAAGTAGCGTCAAAATAGTGTCAAAACTGATTTGGTCCAAGTCAACTTGGATCGTGTAGACGCGGCTTTATTTACAAAACAAAGTGACATTTTTGACATATATAACAAAAATAATCAAAACAAGTCAAGTAACAGGCTTCCTTAGTAACACTTTTACCCGTCTTTTGAAGCTTACGTTTACGCGAGTGCGTGAACGCTTGGGCGGATAACGTTTTCCGACGAACTCAGCGTGGGCATTGGTAAAATGAACATGTGTACCAAATTTCATCTAACTCGGTGATCTTTTACTCAAGTTATCGTCATCTGTAGATTTCGTGACGGATTTTGCGTGACGGTGATTTTGGTCGTTTTTTTCGGATTCACTCCCGGGCTCCAGAAAGTGCCAGGAACTTCGTTCCAAAAATGTTTGATCTTCAGATCGATCACATAGATTCTGTTACCTTGGTAATCTCGGAAGTAAAATCATTCTTTTAACCATTTGGGGTTTTCATATAAAAGACTAAATACAAATTAAGAGAAAACTTAATTCAATTGCAGTTGAATTATTTTCACCTTTTAATTTAAATCAAATTATAATTATTATTAACTACGGGAAACAGACAGAGAAAAATACACTCCAGCGCCGGGATTTGAACCACAGGCCTCTATATTTCCAGTATAGCACTCTACAAACTAAGCTACGCAGGAGAACGATTTTCTCTGACGTTAATGATACCTTGTCCCGAATTTAAGCTTCATTGTTTCCCGTAGTTAATAATAATTGAGCTGAGCGAAGCGAAGCTCTTATACCACACTTTGCATATTTTCTGACACATACTCCTCCTGAACGGCTCAACCGATTCGCACGAAATTCGGAACAGACATAGTGACCAACCACAGGAAGGAATAAATCTGAAATGGTCCAAATTCGTACACAGGGGTACGGGGAACGGGGTACAAAAATTCCCCCCTTAACGGCTTAACCGATTTGCACGAAATTCGGCACAGACATAGTGACCAACCACAGGAAGGTATAAATCTGAAATGGTCCAAATTCGTACACAGAGTTACGGGGTACGGGGTACAAAAGTTCCCCGCTGAACGGCTGAACCAATTCGCCCGAAATTCGGCACACCAACCACAGGAAGGTATAAACCAACCACAGGAAGGTATAAATCTGAAATGGTCCAAATTGGTACTCAGGGGTATAGGGTACGAAGTACAAAAGTTTTCTCCTGAACGGCTAAGCCGATCAGCAAGGGGTTCATTTAGAGGAAATGCACGCTCAGCTCAATATTGCAAGCATTGCACACCTAGTTATAATTTGATTTAAATTAAAGTTTAATCTTTCCGTAGTATGAACACTACCAAAATCGTAAAATATGAATGACCTTTTCATTTGAACACCCCGAATTCAGGTTCTATACCTAATGCAAATATTTTGTTTCTACAACCGGAATTATTTACCTCTATGAGAAGATCATGAGAGGTCTTTGGCCTGATCTTAAACATATAAATAATATTAAAAATAAATTAAAGATAAAATAACACTAATTAGCCTTTTCATATAAAATGTGTTCTTCACTAATTAATTGATAAATAACAATGGAATTAGTCCAATATTGTTGTGTTTATAAGCTGATTAAGGGTGCTCTCACACTGGATCCGACTACATGCGACTTCCGACTACGAACGACTACGCACGACTCGGTAGTACGACTTCGCTCTACCCTCTACATTTCACCCTCTACATTCAGACTTGTTGGAGACGTCGTCGAGTGCGACTTTATATTTTCGTTGTTTTTTTTTTATCGTATACGAACATTTTGACAACATGAATGGGTTGTTTTACCTAGTAGAATGTAATAGTTTAGTGTTAAGAAGAAGAAATAAACGTTTAAAAAGAAGAACGGAATGGGGTAATCAAATATTTTTGAAAAGAGAAGAGCATGGTGAATTTCACCATTTAATGAACGATTTAAAACGGCGTTGCATATCCCTGGAATGGTAATGTTCACTTCTTTGATTCCACAAACATTCTCTTTCTTGGATCGAAAGAATTAGTTTTTCAGTATCCATTATTGGGATACTAAACACAAAACTGATAAATTAACTTAACTAACTGATAAAAAAAATGTAAAAAAACTGTATAAAAAAAGTAAATAAAAACTATAAAAAACTGTGTAAAAAAACTGTAAAAAAAAACTGTGTAAAAAGGTATGAAAAACTTTGTAAAACAACCTAAAGACTTTATTAAAAACTGTAGGGTATGTAGTTTTTGTCGCATGTAGTCGGACGAAAATCCGAGCCAGCTGGGATCGAGCCGCAGGTCGGAGGTATACGCACGTAGTCGGACGAGTAGGTCGGATGCAGTGTGAGAGCGCTGATAACATTGCTAAGGTTGGGATACTTCGTCCGACTACGTACGACTACGCACGACCAAAATTCGCATGTAGTCGGATCCAGTGTGAGAGCACCCTAAATTTGCATGTATGAGTGTAATACAGCATGTCACAACGTATTAAGTAGATTTATCCATTAGATTTAATATAACTCTAATGTTACGATGCTAAACTTTACTCGGTAAAAGATAACAACTAACTAAAAGACGTACGGAGTTCGCTTCACTTCTCTAGATAAAATATTTGAATGAAAGTCGAACTTAATAATTTTCGGAATAATATTTTGAAAAAGAATTAAATTAATTGTTATATCTTCCTCTATTTGTTTAATTATGGAATTATAGTAATAATGTAAATATTCTTATAGCCTAGGAGCAGTGGCGTAACTATGGGCCCGCGCGGGCCCGCATTGCGGGGGGGCCCCGTGTGCTAGGGGGCCCCCAAATCCAGAAATAACTGGAATTACTACCCCTTGTACCAACGTCGAGGGGGCCCCCATCCTGAACACAAGAGGTTTTTTTTTTTTTTTTTTTTGCTCGTCAATTTTTGGGGCCCCAAAAAGTTCTTGCGGGGGGGCCCCCAATGGTCTAGCTACGCCACTGCCTAGGAGATAGCGTGCAAAAAAGTGTCTGACTAATATCAAGCTAGAATTTTGTTTACAAGTAAATGTTTTGGTGCCTTTTAAGAATATGTGGTCGGCTAAGTTCGTCTGCGGGACATAGCTTGGAAACCAGTGGAGAGCGGCCATGTCCCTTCCTTTATGGTAGGAAATGTGATTTTCATGATCCTGAGTACAAAATTAGTTAGTAAATCAAAAATCAAATTGATGGTAGTTTGCCTCTTGATAGATGACCACTTTGATTTGGAGTAATATTTGAATAACCAACCTACTATGACTATGGCCGCTCTCCACCGTATTGATATCCGAAAATTTCAAATGCCCGTTATCAAGCTATGTCCCGCAGACGAACTTAGCCGACCATATATTCTTAACGGGCACCAAAAGATTTACTTATACACAAAATTCTAGCTTGATGTTAGTCAGACACTTTTTTGCACGCTATCTCCTGGACTATTAGTTAAATATTTTACCTCCAGGCGGGAGAAGAAGTTAACTTAACTGCCCGGTTTTTAGGGTGTTAAGTAAATGAACTGCGTTTAACCGGATTATACGAAGATTTAAGTTGGCAACACTGTTTATCACAAACATGACTCGCAATCAGCTGTTATTAGTAAATGTTCTATTAATTGTGTTGTTTTTAGTTAAATTTATTAGTTATTTTTTAAATTTGGTCGTTTTTTGTTTAAATATAAGTTAAATTAAGTTGAGAATTGTTAATATATATATATATATATTTTTTTTTTTCTTTTGGGTTTTAGTCCCGATCAACTGCCAGGGTTATTACAGGACGGGGGTTATTCGGCCACTTTACTCATCTAATCGATGAGATCATCAGTGTAATTATAATATTATTAAAAAATATTTAAAAAAAAAAAAAAAAAAATGTTAATATTATATCTAACTATTTTTTTGTTTTAAATAAATATAAAAATAATGATTTTTATGTTGAATAAAATAATTTAAAATTAAAATCTTTCCATATTTTTTCCCCCTTCTGGAGGTAAAATCTTGTACATACATCGGGAGTAAAAATCACTCGCAACCTCGGGATAATTAACTCCCTCGGCTTCGCCTCGGGAACCAACTTCATCGCTCAGGGTAATCGCTTACTTTACTCCCTTGGTGCGTAAATAACTATAATCCACTGGATATATTATTTTTCATCCCGAATTAATTAAAATTTATTTTTTATCTTAACAACTCATTAAAGCAGTGGTGTTGCTACATTAATAAATCATTGCAAAATTTCAATTTTAAACTCTTTACACGTTTCTTCTAAATCTCTTTTTAAAGTCAAAACAGAGTTGAGAGTCTCAAAGCTAAAGCAAACAAGGAGTTCGTGCTTCTATACAAGTTTTACTTAATAAGTGTGTAAGTTTTAAATCTTAGGAGAAGTTTTAAAACAAAGTTTGTTTTTTTATTTTTGACTTTAGTTTCACTTTTATCTCAATGATGTCTACAACTTGGAATCGTGAACTTGAATTTTTCAAATAGATTTCTCAAAATACATTTTCATTTTAACTAAGTTAAAAAGGAAAAAGGAAAATTGAAATGTAGTTTATATTAATTTATCTATTAGTATTAAAATGAATAAACCTCATAAAATTTAATACCTCTTAATTAATTAATACTTAATTTAATACTCTCTCTCAATTAATATACTACTCAGTAGATATGGGAGGAACGGTTCCATGAGTGGAACGAGTTGCAACGTTTTGTTCCAAACCAATAACTAGCTCCAGGAAATAGTTATTTTTGGAACGTCTAGGACCGTTCCAGTTTACGTTATAAAGAAACAGTTCCTCTTTTATATATATATATATATATATATATATATATATATATATATATATATATATATATATATATATATATATATATATATATATATATATATATATATATATATATATATATATATATATATATATATATATATATATATATATATATATATATATATATATATATATATATGTGTGTGTATGCGTGTTCACAGAATGTTGGAAAGAAACCAAATAGTCTAAGAAAGAACCAAATATTTGCGAAATTAAAAATATAATGGCTATTGTAATGGCTTCAAAATTTTTGAAAATTTTCTCCACAGAAATCCGACCATTCTGAATCGATTCCTAAAATTAAACACTTCTTTTTATGTATGTATATAGGCAGGATATCTCCCCTTAGGATGCACTTAAAAATTTCAAACAAATTTTAAAATGTCAATAATATATGTGTGTCACTCCAGAGGATATCTCCCCTTAGAATGCACTTAAAAATTTCAAATAAATTTTAAAAAGTCAATAATATCAAAAGAAAGGATGATTTTGTTGGCAAGAATTTTTCGGAGATCATTTAGGGGTCAAATTTCGACAATTCAGGGTCAAAAAGTGTTTTTTCCATTTTTATATGTTTTTCCCCCTCTTATATGACAATATGACAAATGTGTGCATAACAATAATTACTGTACTCTTAAAGAGCTTTCCAACGACATGTATCTTGAAGAGTAAATAATATTTTGACTTTTCTACCTTTTCTACCCCGTACCCCTGTGTTCCAATTTTTTTTTTCACCCAGCCAAATTCTAAACCAAAATTTTCCTATATTATTATAAGCCAATAATACGCAGCTTTCTTTGAAAATTCGCTCATTAAGTCATGGTGCATGACTGGGCTTTTTTTTTTTTTTGTTTTTTATGTATTTATGTTAGATAATGCTTAGTAATAAATACTTTTGTATATTAGATTCAGGTGTAATGGTTAAGAAGTAATGTTGTCACATTAACTTGTAGAAATACATTTTGTAAACATTTTTTTGTTGAAATTCTACGTCAAGGATGTTTTTTCAGAAAAGATATTATATTGTATTTGTTGAGTTCACTTGAAAATAACAGTGATTTTTTCCCCAAGAGAAAGGATTATAGTAGTAGTAGATGGTGGTATCTGGCTGTAGAGTCCTTCGTCTCCTTCCAGTGCCTTGTCGTTCTGGTTAGCTAGATACCATAACTCTTGTTATAGTCCATTAACTCTATGGCAGACGAGCTACCTTATAACTTTCCAAGATACTGTGAAAATTTCAAATCTTCTCCTCTTCTACACCTCTCGTAATTCTTTTTTTCTTTTTTACTTCTTTTCTCGCTTCACTTACCTACCTCAAGACTCTTGAAATAGTGATAACACGTTATCTATAATAGCTGTTTTCTTCTTCAGTTTTTTCTTGTTATGGTTATACCTAATATATATTAACTGATGTAATCTTTTACCAAGCTTTATCAAAAGGCTTAGTAAGTTTGAAAGAATAAACTTTTACCAGAAACTAACACTGTTTTTGCACTCAAATTTCAGTAATAATCGTTTATTTATATATATTTTTTTTCAATTAAATTAAATAAAGACTGTGACTTCTACATGTTGATCCTTCAGGGTGGAAAAAAAAAAAAAAAAAAAATGTTTTGGTTTCGGCAACGTTTTAGCCGAACCCAAAGGCTAAAACGTTGCTTAGGTTGTTTAGGTATTTCCAGCCTAAAATTATTAATTTATAGCTCTACTGCCAATATAATTAATAAATTTAGACTAAAATCATATAATACAATTGTTTAATAAATAAATAGAATATAATAAAATGAAGAAGAAATATCGTTCAAACACACTTTTCTCATGCCATTGTGATTTTATTATTATAATTTGTTTTATTTATTTAATTAAATTGCAGATTTCGGACTACAATTTTATTTCTTTTATATAAATATTTATATAATTTACATTTTTTTTACTGAACGAACTACATAAATCGTTAATTTTATAAGTGATAGTGATAAATTGTTTTACCTCCAGTAGGGAGAAAAAGGTTAGTTTTTGGATTAATTTAGAGGGACTAAAGTAAGTCTTTTCTTCCCTGAACTCAAAAAGTAGGAGAAAAAAGTAAAACCAGGGAGAAAAAGAAGGATTGCCAACTTAATTATTTTATAAATAGTAGAGAATGAATGGCTAAAGTAGTGAAGTTGTTGAAATCAGGTTGGTGACACTGCTTTTTCGACCTTGTTTATCATTGCTTAAACCTGCATCTAACTAACCTTTTATACTTTTATTTGAGTTTATTAATTGCAATTCTTATTTGTTTTTTGTTTTTAATATTGAATCTCTTATATCTGCTATTATAAGTGCTAACAATTATTGTTATTTATTAAAATAGTATATAAAACTGTGCAATGGATGAAAAGGTGTATTTTCTCCCCACTAGAGATAAAATATTATTGTATGTACCTCGGGAGTAAAGTGCTATAATTCCCATCGCGATAATTATCTCCCTCGGCTGCGCCTCGGGATTTAAACCGTCTTATTCACTCGGGATTTAGGGACCATGGCCATGGTTCCTTCGGCTTCGCCTCAAGGACTAACTTTTTCGCTCAGGGAATAATGGCTTACTTTACTCCCTAGTTGCATAAATAACTATTATCTCCAGTAGGGAGAAAAATTTATGTTTTTGGATTAGTTTAGAGCAGGGGTTCCCAAAGTTTTTTTACCAAGCCCCCCACAGTCAAGAATAAATCTCCCCCCCCCCCTTACACAATTTTATGAGATAATGAAAAAAATAAAATAAACCATTATTACATTGAATAACCATTCATTTATTTGTATTACTATTTTTGTATACTATTATGGGATCTTATATGAAATGGATGAGTATTAGAAAGTCCACAACGAAAAACAAACACAGCAACATCAAGTTTGCCACGATACTTTATTTTTATTGCAACAAGTGCTGCAAAATCTCTTTTTGCCCAAATAAGTGCTTGAAAAAGGTAAATACAATCAAAGTGCTTGCTGTGATATACTGGGGTACACTTTGTAATACTTAACCAAAAACGATGATTTGTCCATTTTATCAAAATCGGCAGAAGAACCTTTTTTTTATTTCTAAAGCTTGTTCTTGAAGTGTTTCATGTTGACACTGAAAGGATCCATGATCCATTGTTAATCTGTAAATGTTGTCATCACATGTGATAGGAAAGTATCTGTTGAATTCGTCAGTGAGGTTCTCCAACTGGTTTCATATTTGGATTTTTATATAATCGCATTAGACGTTTGGACGGCTAAGCTATCTCGATCTCGAGGTCCCACGCCCCCCTTGACTTGTCTTCACGCCTCCCTTGGGGGGCGCGCCCCCCACTTTGGGAACCAATGGTTTAGAGGGACTAAAGTAAGTCTTTTCTTCCCTGAACTCAAAACTAGGGAGACATAGTAAAACCAGGGAGAAAATGAAGGATTGCCAACTTAATTATTTTATAAATAGTAGAGAATGAATGGCTAATGTAGTGAAGTTGTTGAAATTAGGTTGGTGACACTGCTTTTTCGACCTTATTTGTAATTTGCGCTTATCATAGTTTACCTGCATCTAAATAACCTTCTATTTGAGTTTAATTGCAATTCTTATTTATTTGTTGTAGATAAGAAGTATATTACTCATTGTAATCTTGGATCTAAGATCTAAAAGACGAAACAGCAACTTGTAGCGTCGTGAGATGCGTCCGACTTATCAGGGGCCAAACGATGCTCGCCTAACTCTGGACCTATACTATACCAGATCCAGAAGATTAGACATAGGGCTTATCTGGTATAGGTCCAGAGTTGGGTAGGCATCGTCGGGCCCCGGATGAGTCGGACGCGATGAAACGACAGGACACTAACGCAATGCCGAGCCAATATCTTAACTAAGTAATGTCTGATATTGGAAGTTCCTATGAGGAAGCTATGTGCCACACTAATTGGCAGTCTATTTTAAAATGTGGACTATAATTTTCTAGATAGGAAAAAGGAGAGACTCATTTTTGAATTATCAATAAAACGAGATGCGGCTCATTTGCATAATATTTAATGTAACTTATTTCAAATGGAATTATTGAGCTGATTGAATGCGACACCACAATTGATAACTTGATCGCAACTATCAAGTTAAAGTTCACAATTAAATTATTTCTAATTAAAACATTCGTGACGAAAATGAATAAAAATTTTCAGTTTTAAAACAGGGAAAAATATGCTCAGCACGTCATGTTAGAACTAATAATATATTCTACTTTCTTTTTTTTCTTATTTTATTGATATTGGCTATTGTAGATTGACTATTTCAATAATCAATCACCAATCATGGAAGCTTGAAACCTAGGTTTAGAAGTACCATCTTATTGAACAAGTCGCTTTTAGAATATAAATAAGTCAAGATTGAAAAAAAGAGGGGGGGGGGGGATGAATATTTCAACATGAATATCATTTACGACTTTAAATAGGCTGCTGAATTCCATTTAATGCAAAGATTGCTAGATCTCAGTTTAGTCTAGAATTGAACAATGAAGGGAAACATTATTCTTTAATTAATTATTGACATAAATGAGTTATTAATTGATAAATTTAAAAAAAAAAATGAAGAAATTAATTTTCTTTAAAATAAAAAAAAATACTAATTTAATCGTAAGATTTTCCTTTAAGAAAAAGGGAAGATAAATTTCATTTTATTTTTTTAATTACTTGGCTTTACTAAGTTTCATTAAAGAATTCTATACCCTCCCATTCATTTTCCTTTATAGCTAATTCCTTTATTCAAGAAATAAAAGAAAGGAATGAAAAAATAAAGAAGAAGAAATATTAAATTAATTAAATAAACGGAAATACTCGTATGTAGTAGAGAAAACAGAGATTGAGGAAGTGCAGCAAAAGAAATAAAAGCAGCAAAATAACCAATAAAATAAATATAATATTATTAAAAAGACCACTCTACAAATTACATAAACATTTTTAATGGTACTATAAGCTGAAGGGGAGACATTAACATTTTAATTATCTACCTTTAAGAAGAAATGATATTAGAACATTCTGTGAATCTTTATTAACCTTCCTTTTGTTCAGATTTACTACAAATTAAGAATTAAGTATTTAAAATTTAAAAATAAAATTAATGTCTGCTTACAATAAAAAAATAAAGATACAAAATAAAATAAACACTAAATCAAGAAACAAATTAAAATGCTTGCATACGAGACTGCAAGACAGTGAGACATTTTCATGTAACGCTTTTTGGTGTCGTTTTTTGGTTTTTTCTAAGGGTTATGGCGATTGTCCGATGCAAATCAGAGCAGTAGAACAGAAGTTGTAGTTGAGGGGGGGGGGGGGGGGGGGGGAGTTTAAGTTGTAGTAGTAATGTATTATAGGGCTAAGGACCAGGCGGAATGATTGTCAGTGTTGAAAGTGAAAGTAGAGTGTGATAGGGATGGAGGAGAGGGTGACCTTGAACGGGCCAATCGTAACTCAACCGACCTTTAAGCAGTAATGTAAGTGGCGATGTAAACGAGTGCAGTTAGCTACTACCTTTTCCTATTCTCCTAGTACAGTGTACCGTGTTGTAGAGTCGCATAGGGAGGGGACGCCCTAGCGACAGAGGACATGGCTTGATCGCACTTAACTTCTACCTCTTGCTAACCTCCTGATACGTGTGTAACGCTTTTTGGGGCTGTTTTTTGAAAACGCTTTTCAAGTTGCCATAGCTGAGGCATGAAAATGTCAATAATTTTACCTTAAACACCTATCATATTTGTTTTACTTGGGTGTTGGATAGCTTAAATCTCCCTTCCATATTAAAATTATGATTAAGTCACATAAGTGATTATCGAAGAAATATTTAACACAAAATATTATAATTATAATTTCCAGTCATTTAAACATTATTATAATCTGACCAAAAACCACTTGTGTGGTAAAAATAAACACCCCGCCAAGTCTGTGGTCCAAAAAAGTTGTGAAGTCAACTTTCTGTCCCGCCAGCTTCTTCTCCTTGGCGGTGTGCCTTGCCATTTCCTGAAACTGGAATTTTAATATTCTTCAAACACCAATACAATTTCTTGTTTCACCTTCACGTTTGCCACATGAGGTTTGTGTGGAAAGATAGTTGTTCACCTCATAGTCTTAGTTCTAGACAAAAAGTACTAATATAATATGCAGGTGCATATTAGAGAGGAAAGCGTTGCGTTTTAACAGTGTTGTTGAAGGCTCTTCTCGATGCCACAATGATCATTGCTGTAGATATTTTCCATTATCAAAAAGCAAATAAAATTGAAATAAGTAATATACTAATTAAGCTTTCAAGAAATTACCCATGCAACTACTACTTTCTTTGCAGAGAATGCGTGGAATACAGTTAACTTTGGGTAGTACTACAGCCACACCGCCAAGGAGAAGAAGCTGATAAGTAGGGCTCGGATTTGAGCATATTTGCATATTTTTTTCCCGAATAGTACTCATTGAAAGAAGCCTTTTGGTGGTATTTTCACCTTTCTGGGACCAACAGAATTTAAATTTATCGAGCATATAAATGCATAAAACGGCTGTTTTCAGAAAAGCATATAAATGCATATTCTTGTGGTTTTTCGTCTAAATACTTTGTTTTTATTCAAATTCTCTCCCCCCCCCCCCCCATTCCGGCCCTGACCACCACGAAGAATGAAGGACGTGATGTCATGCTTGACTTTCATAAAAGCCTACATGAGAGTCATTTCTGAGGTCATCCTAAAGTTGGAATCTCGAGGGATGGAGTTGTTTGAAGTGGGTTACACTAAACGGAGTGATCAAAAAAGGCAACTCATGACCTGGAGAGACTGGAAAAACTATTAAAAAAAGTTACGAGTTCGAGCTGGCTAAAAATCCCAGTTGGAGAGAATTGGACTTGGGGAGAATGCTGCGTGGTGAGTCAGCAATGTCAGACGATTTTCCAAACTACTCTGCACAAGATGCAGCATCAGTTAAGTATTTACCGCTCGTGTCAATTGACGTCGAAAGATTTTATAGGCCGATTTAAAAAAAAAAAAAAAACACTTTAAAGTGAAAATATAGAAAAAATCCACCAATCTACTTCATTGACTCACCTAATACGGAACATTTTGTAAATAAACTTTTACATAAAACTTCTCATACATATACTTGAAACTTGTGGATATAGCAGTGTATCATACATACAATATGAAAATAATACTCGTATATAAACATATAAGATTTTTTTTTAAGATATACGAATAAAAAGATTAAGAGATAAAGATATACGAAGATTTTTTCGTTTCACTGTCCTCTCTATAGTTTTAAACATGGTTTTTCGAACATATTCTGCATATTTAACAGCATATTATGGGTTTTTTCGTGCATATCTATCGAGCATATAATGTGTTTTTCGAGCATATCTATCGAGCATAAAACAGGTGGTTTTCGAGCATATCTGGAGATTTTATCGAGCATATCGATCCGAGCCCTACTGATAAGTATCTAAGTTGACATTGTTGGGTCAGGAGAAAGTGCCAACATCACTTGGCGGGACACCACTTGGGTGGGAAAGTGGATTTCACAACTTTTTTGGACCACAGACTTGGCGGGGTGTTAGTTTTACCACACAAGTGGTTTTTGGTAAGATTTCATGACTTTTTGTACGGTTCCTAAGTAAGGATTCTCTAAACTGTTTATTCCCACACATTTGAGTCAAATAAATGTGAAGTTAAGAGCTTGAAAGGGGGGGGGGGGGGGATGCCCTAGAGCCCTTAACGAATCCAAAAAGCCCTCATTCATTAAAACAGGTTTAGCAGTTTAGGCTGAGGGTGCGTCAACGTAAAATGAAGGAAGTATAAGAATAAGAATAAGAAGTAACAAAACTACCATTTTCAAACCTATTTTTCTCTACTTTTACTTGACCGTTTTTCGACCTTTTTTTTTATTTTAATCTACAAGACACGGCTTCAGAAATATTAACAACGCTGCTGCGTTCCTAAATTAAATCTATATTCCATTTTTATTTTATTTTCTTTTTTTTAAATAAAATTTCTATTTGACTCTAAATTTTAAATTAAATAGCGCTTTTTATATTTAATATCTACTACAATTTTATTCCGTTTTAGATTTTAATATTTTTACTGATGCCTTCAGGGCTAGGAAGCAATGAAATAATAATTTTATTAAATATTTCGATAAAACTCGCAACTCCAGTTAATTGGAATTCTCAATATATTCGTGCCAAAATATGGATACAAAATGTATGTTTATTTAAAATCGAATTCTTTAGGTTGATTTTCTTTTTTTAAATTTGAAAAAAGTCAACATAGTTTGGTATCACAACCAATAACAAGAATATTATTTAATTAAATTATACAATACTTGATATTATGTTTTAATCAATGTTCAATACTTATGTATGTATAGTTATGTATAACTAAAGATCGACCAAGAAGTCATGAACACGGGAGAAACTGAAAGCTTAGCTTCGTTTAAAGTCGGAACTTCCGAGTATTGCTTGTAAAGTCAGTACAGTCGGGTGCTAAGACAATACCCATTTCTAGTTTTTATAACATGCGCAGTTATGACAAATCTCACGGATAACGAGAGGAAGGTTTCCAATATGTTAGGTTTCCTGTTTTGTTTGTTTTTATACTGTACGGATTATAGTCGCAACACTCGCAACTGTCCTAAACGATTTTTGTACGATCCACAGATCCACGGGATGATGAAAATGCAAAGGACGCTACAAATAACGGGGTTGGAACAAACCTAATATGTATTTGTTATTATAAAAATGATTGCAAAATAATATTAATTTGCGAATTTCTAGTTTGTTTTTCCCCATTATATTTTTATTAGTGATTTCTTATCAGGTACAGTGTTGCCTGTTACAAATCTTAAAAAATATAGAAGTTATCAAAACTAAAATTATTAATAACAAAAGAACAACACTGTGTCTTTTGAAAGTGGTCTATTTTATTAAAAACTGACTATACTTGACACCAAAACAACGACACTAGCGCACTCCTCAGATTTCCATGACTTCTTGGTCGACCTTTAGTTATGTATAACTGCTGTTTTTGCTTTCTTATACACAGTAAATTTATAGAGAAAAAATATTGTGGGGGCATGGAAATCAAATTTTGAGTTTTTGATGGATTTTCACGTTTTGAGGCCCCCTGGGTTAAAAAAAATAGTTTTAAATCATATCTGTTTGTCATAACTAATGAGCTGATTTCGATGAAATTTGATATACACGTTCAGAAAAATCATACCCCATGGCAAAATCAAGAAATGAATTTTAGCTATAAATTTGGGAGCGCTCCCCCCCCCCAAAAAAAATAATTACTTCTTTAACGGTCTTGACTATTTTGATAAAACATTTTAAAATGAATTCTATTTTTTTTTTTTTTTTGGTTGTAGTTTTAGTCCCTTTCAGCAGCTCATTAGGTCATTACAGGACGGGGATAGCGTGTAAAAATGTGTCTAACATCAAGCTAGAATTTTGTGAATAAGTCAATCATTTAGTGTCTTTTAAGAATATGTGGTCGGCTAAATTCGTCTGCGAGACATATTATTCCAAATCAAACTGGATACTTATAAAGTGACAAACTAACATCAACTTGAATAGAGCTAGAATAGACCATAGTCTAATAACCAATTTTGTACTCAGGATCATGAAAATCACAATGTTCATCAAAATGGGTGGGACATGGCCGCTCTCTACCGGTTTTTTTTTAGGGTAAACAAAAAAAAAAAACCCCTATAGTTTCGTTCCTATGTTAGTCTGTCTGTCTGTCACTCTGTTCGGTTAACAATAACTTTAGATTCTAAAGAGATAAAAACATGAAACTTTGTAGTATTTAAAGAACGTTTTGATGCACACACAGGAAAAATATGACGAACTCAAAGGTATCAGCTATTAAAATTTAAAATGGCGGATAATTCATGTCACTCAATAAAAAGGAAATTGAAATTTTGAGTGGAGCATCAAATAAAAGATATTGGAGTTGATTACAAAAATATATAACACTTGTGTAAATTGTTTAATTTTTCACTCCATTTTGCCAAAAGCATCAACGTTTTGTGTGACCCCCTCCTCTCTTTGTTAGATTTCTGTACGAAGTACAAAAAGAAGCCTTATATTACATATTACAGCCCTGTCTGTCTGTCTGTCCGTTGGTGTGTTTCAATTCATAAACTACTATAGATAGGAACATGGAATTCGGCACACAGGTTCATCTCGGCATTTGTGACACACCTTTTGGATATTTTACACTTAATATTTTCAAGAAGGCGGTCAATATGGCGGTCGACTAAAAATAATGTTTTTAGTCACCATGACATGTTATACATCAATTTAAAGGTCTTAAAGTGTAGAAAAAGAATATGCAACTATTAAAATTAAACTTAATCGTACAGAAACCGGCGATTATCGCCTCACGTACTTACGTGTTACTTATTCTAACTAATTTCATGTTCACAATACCAACGGAAACCCTTATTATGTGAGGCCACGCACAACCATTTTATTTCAAATGACTATTGCCAAGCTATGTCCCGCAGACGAACTTATCCGACCACATATTCTTAAAAGGCACTAAAAGATTAACTCTTGTACAAAATTCTAGCTTGATGTTAGTCAGGCACATTTACTCGCTATCTCCTGGACTATAGCCATATAATAGTTATTTATCTACGATTGATACGAAACATAAACATTATATCTTTGCTTAGATGCGTAGAAAGTGATTATTTACGTACTTGGATTCATTGCGCATGCGCGGCTCATAGTTCTGAATAATTCCTCTTCTTTACCACGCTAGTGCGGTAAAGTAGAGGAATTCTTCAGCTTTACGCACGATTAGAGAGTTTGTTTACATTTAACAAAACTAATTTGCTGTTCTTTTATTAAAGTAACTGTTTATATCGAGTTTTTAGTGAAAAACAATTTGTGAATCAAGTGACTTTGACGAAAATGTGAAGAATAATACTCCTCCAGAAATAATTAATTTGGCAAAAAATACAACTAATGAATTAATGCCATCTTTATCAAAAGAGAGATACGAACTTACATACAGCAAGTTTATTTTTTTCTGTATTTATTATTTAAATCTAACAATCGTAGATAAAGTATGGTACGCAACTCGTGCGAAAACGGCATTTTGCATTACTCGTGTTGTTTTACCACCCTCGCTGTCGCTCGGGTGCAAACTCCACACTCGCATGCAAAATGCTACTTTCCGCACTCTACGCGTAATGTACTATTATGTAACTAGGCAGCAAAATGGAATTTTACTGACGAGTGATTAGATTAGCCTCCGAGCCGAAGGCGAGGGCAGGCTATCATAATTAACTGCCGAGGCCAAGCCGTGACAGGTAATTTACCTATTTGACTGCCCAGGCGAAGCCGAGGCAGGCAATGAATAAACGAGGCAGAAATGTTTCCTTTGCTGCCTTGTTGCATACAATATTTTATCTACTTGTGGCAGAAAAATGAAGCTGCTAAAATGTTATCTTTATTAATATAACATAGTTAATAACTGTGTTATAAATGTGTCATATTAATAAAGATAATAACATATACAATATTTTATCTACTCACGCTATGCAGATAAAAAATGGAAGCTTAGGTGAGAGTTATTTTGAGATGAATTGTCAACAAACTCAAACCAAAACAAGTCGTGCTCCAGTGGTACCACTTCTTACTAGAGATTAATTATTCAAAGACCTACAATTAAAATACTTTTTCAGTTTATCATTTTTAAACTTTTAAATAATAATAATATTATTAATTCATTAATAATATAACACTGCTTTGTAATAAAACAAGTATGAAACTGAATTAAAATAACACAGACTAAAATAAAACTAAACACAAACAAAATCAGAGGTTGCGACACTCAATGGTAAACACTGTTACTTTCTCTGCCAGAGAAAGTATTTTCCTGACTGTTTTAACTACTTTCCTGCCTGTTTTTAATAATTTTATGACAAATCAGTGAAATAGTACTTTCCAGCCAAAAAACAGTTAAGTAATGTTTAATTTTGCTGCCGTGAGTAGATAAAGTCTTTTTCTCGAGAGAAAAAAAAATAAAATCCTAAGAAAACAACTATAATTGCAAAGAGTCGGAGGACGGGTTCGAATTATTTTTATGGATAAACATTTTGTTAAAAATATTTAATAATGATATACTAGCTAAAAATAAAATAATACTTGTTTATTTATAGAAACAGCTTTCCAGCCTTTATACAGCCATCATTAGTGCCATTTATTGTTGGCGTCTTACGTTGGTCTCCAACTTTATTATCCAACCTTCATTATATCTGTAATAATTTGTTAATGCAACTCTAGTTCTTCTATAATTGGCACTTATGATAACCTAAAGGTAAAAAAAGGTGCTTTGATAAAGAAATAAGTTGAAAACTTGTTGCCCACTAAGTTTTAATCTGTTTCCTAACTCATATATATACATACATATATATATATATATATATATATATATATATATATATATATATATATATATATATATATATATATATATATATATATATATATATATATATATATATGTATAGATAGAAAAGAAAAAAAGCAGAGCAATTGGAAGGGAAAGAAGAAATAGTGTTGCTATAGAATTTGTCATTTAATCAATAGAATGTCCTTTTCTTTTCTTTTACTATTTTTCACGGTCTTATCTGAATTTAAGATGGTAACTTCTGTTTCTTTGTCCATGTTCTTTGTTAATCGTAGATAAGATGTATACGTAGAGATTTAGATATTGATGTAATGGTAGACTTACTCGGCTGTAGTTTTAGGATCAGTCTGTCTAGATATAGATATAACGAGGTGAATAAACACTCACTAAAAAACGCACTTTTTAGGGTCCGTAGGCAAAACCAAGGACCCTTATATTTTCCTGCGTGTGTCTGTTCGTCCGTCCGGTCGCCTGCTCTCACGGCTACATCTTTCGTCCGATCACTTTGAAATTTGGAATATATGTGTCTTGTACCTAGCCACACATTTTAAAAATATAGCGACTTATTTTTATTTTTTTTCGACACCGTGAGGGGTATCATATGAAAGGGTACGTCGAGCTGATTACAAAAATATATAATTCTTTGGTTATAACTTTGATAGACCAAGCGTAGACGAGTTTGAAGTGGGTGTGAAACGGTCCCCCCCCCCTCTTTATCGCTTATGTGAAATGCAAAAAATTCCTGAACGTTCTTCGACCAAAAGTAAAGATAAAACTTTTTGGAAATTTCGAAAAAAATATAATTTTATTTTTTATTGACAAAATACGTTTTTTTATAATTATGGTCTTTTCGATGTATTTATATGGTTGTAGTCCGGTTCAGTGGCAAAAAAATACTTTATCAGAGAGTGTTTTGAGAATATTAGACCCTTAGAATGGTTCAAAGTAAGCTTTTTAGCATTTTTAAAAAAAACACTGTTTATACACTATGGTCTACTGTATTGATTTATGTAGTTTTTACGTTAGTATAGAATGGAGTTATGCATGATTTGTTATTATATATTAAAGTTTTACTTAATGATGTAGTTTAATTTGCATGTGACGAAAGCTTGAATTGCTTGATTTCTAACAGGTAAATAGTGTTAACTTTGTCTTGTAGATGTATTGCTTGTTATGGTTATTTTAGTATGTTAGTTTTTATGTAACTTTTTCAATGGTTATCATTTTTAGACATGAATATGCCTCGAGAAGGAGGCGAAATATAGTCAAAAGTTAAAAAGAAGTCTTTCCTCTTATTTGCCCAAAATTTTTAATTTTTCTACTTACTAAAAATAACAGTTTTATAGTAAAAAATAAACTCAGAAAGGTGAGTGTAGTTAAATTATATAATTTTGAGTTAATTTGGTAGATCCTTTAAGGGTAAGCGAAGGAAGAAGAAAAACTACTTCATTTTTAAATTTGGCGACGTTTCGGCTTTCCCAGCCATCATCAAGCCTAAAAAACAATAATTTATTGTAAGCATGACATTGTGTTACATTGTGCCTCATTTTAGAAATTGAGTGTGAATTACGTATAATTTAAATATTACCTATAAACATCTGATTAGCCCTTAAGCTAAAGAGTAAAAAACGAGTCAGTCGAGAATACAAAAAGATCAGGGAACTAGTTGTTCACCTACGTCAGAATCCTAAAACCGTAACATACACTAGTTAGAAAGATCGCAGATCAAACAGGAAGTTTAACAGGTATAAAAAAACTTGACTAAAACTCAACACTAATAACAATTACTAAGTAATTGTTATTAGTGTTGAGTTTTAGTCAATTTAGTTTTTAAGTCTACCTGTGATAATGTTTATGCCTTACTTAATTTCTATAGTGGCATTGATTACTCCGTTCGTTTATGGTAAACTTACTCATTATCTTACTATTTAAGCTTGTTTTCCTTGTTAAGAATTTTTTATACCTGTTAAACTTCCTGTTTGATCTGCGATCTTTCTAACTAGTGTATGTTACGGTTTTAGGATTCTGACGTAGGTGAACAACTAGTTCCCTGATCTTTTTGTATTCTCGACTGACTCGTTTTTTAACTCTTTTGCTTAAGGGCTAATCAGATGTTTATAGGTAATATTTAAATTATACGTAATTCACACTCAATTTCTAAAATGAGGCACAATGTAACACAATGTCATGCTTACAACAAATTATTGTTTTTTTAGGCTTGATGATGGCTGGGAAAGCCGAAACGTCGCCAAATTTAAAAATGAAGTAGTTTTTCTTCTTCCTTCGCTTACCCTTAAAGGATCTACCAAATTAACTAAGAATTACATCAGGGTACACTCTTCTCTACAATTGATATATAATTTTGTTTTATAAAAAAAAAAAAATTGTATCAATTGCCAAGTGATAGCGCGGAAAAATGGAAAGTGCTTTGTAATCGTGTTTCTATTTGTCTGTTTTTTTCAAATTCAGATTTCAAATCGACAAAACATCGTTTACCCTCAACTAATGCAGTTAGATACAAAAAAATAATTTGGGAATAACAAAAAAAAGTAACGAGAAAGTGGCCTAAACGATTTATATCTTTTAGTGTTTTTTTTTTTTAGACTTTTAAAAAGCAATTAAGCCCATATTCTCCTTGAGATATACGTAATATGTAAAAAAAATTGCTGTCTCATTTTTTACCAAACGAGAATTTAAGAGAAACATTAAAAAACATTTTATCGGTAATTTATTCTATCAGCTGTTACATGAGATTTTTATAATTTAGCAATGTATGCTTTATATTATATATTATTTTTTTATTTTTTATTTGGGCCTCCTGTTTCAAGGTTTTCCTTCTTGTAGGCTTTTTTGATCTTTATATTAATTTGTTATATTCTACTTATTTATGTAAGCAATTGTAATTTGTAATTATTTTATGTGAATTTGTAAATGTTTTAAATAAAATAAATAAACAATAATGTTCTTCTAAATTATCGTTAAGATTTCTTTAAGGCTCTACCGCCCTTTGAGGTTAGAAAAATCATTAAAATGAAAATTTTATTGGTTCTAAGCAAGATATCAAAAATCTAAGTACAGGCTTCATTCCTAATTTTAATTCTGCACAATTTGAGCCCTATTTCAACTCCCTACTACAATAAATACTACAACTATTTCAATACAACGAGTTTTATCGTTGTATTAAAATAGCGCCTGAATTATATATCATAGGGAGTTGAAATAGGGCTCAAATTGTGCAGAATTAAAATTGGGAATGAAACCTGTACTTACATTTTTTATAACTTTCTTAGAACCAATAAAATTTTAATTTGACTGTTTTTTCTAACCTCCAAGGGCGGTAGAGCCTTAATTTAAACAATTATTTATATTTTTAGGGTTTTGCAGATCCTTTTTCAAACCCTTATGCCGAGGGTGATGTGTCTGTCTGTCTGTCCGTCGCTCTTTGATTCATATCTTCCCAACCGTTTAAGCTAAAAAGTTGAAATTTTAAATACTGGCGTAACTTATTGACTCACAGGTAAAAAATCTATAAAGCGCATGCGCAATTTGCATAATGTGGTAAATTCAATTTTTGTGAACCAACATATATCTAAAAAACTATTCGTTCGATTTTAATGAAATTTGGATGGTAGGTATGTTATAATTAGCCCATTGTTGGTCCCATATAAGACCCCTCACCCTATGCCCCACATTTTTCTCTTCCACTTGCGCAAAAACATACATTTATTCACACCTATATCTTTAAAAGTATTTATCTGCTTTTCAAGAAATTTTGATGTTTCATCGAAAATAGCCGCAAATAGCCCCAGATTAATTTCAACCGTTTGTGCTCTTCATTTTTTGTAAATTGATACTTTAAGTAAAACATTATAGTTATTTACGCACCAAGGGAGGAAAGTAAGTGATTGCACCCTAAGCGATGAAGTTCCTCGGCTTCGCCTCAGGAACCATAACGTTCGGAGCCGAGGGAGTTAATTATCGCGAGGGTGCAAGTGATTTTTACTCCCAAGGTACGTACAAGATTTTACCTCCAGAAGGGAGAAAAAAATATGGAAAGATTTTTATTTAAAATTACGTTATTAAACAAAAAATACATAGGTTTATATTTATTTTTTTAAAAATATAGTTAGATATAACATTAACAATTCTCTAAATAAGTTTAATCACGTTAAATTAAATTATAGATTATAATTATTTGAATTTCAATGCTAAAATTAAATGGGAGAATCAGCTGAGTCGTGTATCGAATGGTGTTGACAACTGATGTATTTAAATATGGATTAGTTAATACACATTTAGAAATTATGTTTCCACTTTTAACTTGTTTGTTTCTTTTACTGATGAATGACTATTAGGATGTTACATGACATGTGTGAAGATGAGATTATAGATTTCGACATTAAACAAAAGTTAGTAAATGAAATGTGTATTAGCACCAACCTTATTTACTTGTGCTTTATCTAGGGCAACACTGGAGGGAATCATGAGAGTTCATGATTCCCTTATTTTTCATTACTCCCTGTTTAACCCGACCGGGTGCAATGAGTAACTTCCCTCCCTGTAAACTAGGGAGGAAAGTTCACTTTTTCTCCCCGCTGGAGGTAAAAAATTAAAACAATTTTTACACATTTAAAATGCGGGAAGAAAATTAAATGGAGTTGATAATAATAGGTTTTAAAAGCATAAAATTATTGAAGTATACCAAATAGAAAGCGAGGATGCTCTACGCCACACTAATTGGCAGACTATTTTTAATCCAGTTTAGTCATGTTCCAACAAAACATTGATATTAGGTTTTGATTTAAATTCTTCTTTTGTTTTAAAGCGGGCATTTAGAGATAGAAATAAATTATGTGAAAGTAATTTATCTTGTCTATAAATTTATATTAAACAAGAAGTTTCAAGGAAATATTCATTGTCAATTAAACTCAAAGAGCAAATTTACTCTGTGAAAAGTACTATAGTGTTTGGGGTTATTACGATTTAAAATTTAGTTACGATAAATTGTGATTAGTGAAATTTAAGTGACCAAATGACACTTTAAAACCGAGTTTGTGTGGTGGCATTAATAATGATTAAGTATAGAAGAGAATGAGAAAGGAAAAACAGTAAACACAAAACTAAAACCTACTCAAACCACTAATTCATTTTAAGTCCCTTGTTCTCTTAGCATCTTATAACATTTTAATTACCATTTGGTCCGCTAGGAGTTCTGATATCATTTTATATAAAGTTTAGAACCTCTATCGGCGAAATATAGTACTGCAATGAATACAAGTGTAAACAAAATACCTCCTATTATATTCTAACTTCCTGGCACGATATTTAAGAACGTCTAATTTTACATGTCGGTTATTGAAACTTCAGCTCGTCTATTGTCAAAATATTGTACTATAAATGAAAACCTAACGACCTCCTGTTAAATCCTAACTTCCTGGCACCATATTTAAAAGCGTCACGTTTTTTGAGTGACGGAAACTTCTTCTGTTCCCTAGAGCAAAAATATATCTATGTTAAGACGCAGCCAAAAACTTAAATAATATCTTTAGGCTAATATTATTTTATTTTCCCTAGTTTGGAGATAAAGTTGCTACTTTAATTAGGTAAACGTAACGACCTCCTGTTAAATCATAACTTTTTGGCACGATTTTTAAAAAAGTTACATTTTTGACATTTTCATGTCTTGGCTTTGCTATTCATGAAATCGAAAAGCGTTACTAACAATCTAAGGAGTTGAACGTTACCGTGTGTAACAAGGAGTTAGAAAGATAAAGGAGATGTGCAATCCAGTCCTCAGCTGGAGGACCTTCCCCTACCACGCTTCGTAGGGCCAAAGAAAGTCGAAAAGAGTTACCAGAGTCGAGGACTGCTACCAGGAAATAAGATTGTTGCAGGAGGTAGTTCGTAGTCGCATAGTACGAGTCTAGACTAGTCTAGAGGGTTGTGTAGACAGAGGCTTCAGCCTCCACTCTGCGCGCTCGCCATCTTAAGGGCTACATCGTTTAACTGGCTTGCGAGGTAACTAGCTCTACGCCCCGATTCTTCTCTCTCCCAGCGGCGCCCCTGCCCTCCCCCCTTCAACTACAACTTCTGTTCTACTGCTCCGATTTGCACCGGACAAACGCCATAACCCTTAGAATTTTATTCCTAATAAACTTACATACAAATAAATGTATTTTTTAACTTTATTATTATTTTTTCTTTTTGATATACTATAATTTTGTTGTATTTATTATAAAAAGTGGGTGAAGAAGCTGAAATATTACTTCTTAATAAACTGAAGAAGAAGAAAAGTACTTTCTTTCTTCTTGTACAACATATTATGTTTGATTTAATTCCTAATATAAAAACGCAATAATCTGCACGCTCAAATTTTTTGTCATTTGTCATTTTACTGTCTTGCAGACTCGTATGCAAGCAATTTTTATGTCGCTTTTTGCGTGACAGAAATTTCTTCTATATCCCAGAGTTAAAACATATTAATGTTTAAATGAGTTTTGAGCATTAGATGAAGGCAAAGATAGACAAATTGCTATACAGGGTGATTGGCGATATATGTGCAAAAATAAATAGGGTGATTCTAAATCTCATTGGCTACAAAAAACATCATATAAACCATGCGGGTCTATTCTCAACCGTTTTCCCACAAGGTCTAATTTGATGATTTTTTTAAGATCGCCTACTTTTGCTCATAAATTATTGCTCCAAAAGTATAAATGCTAAAACAACATTTTTGATTTCGTTGTAAAGCTGTCAATATCTTTTTAAAAGAAGTGTAACATTAATTTTTATGCCCTCAAATTACATGACAAAAATGTAGGTATACAAATCTTATTTAATTTTTTTTTGTGGTTCCACAACTTGATAGAGAACAGAGCTTAAACTTGTCGGACTTCAGAAAAAACTTCTTTATTTACGAACGTTACGATCAATATTAATATTATTACCCATTTATAATGCGGAATTTTTAGTAAACTTAGCTAAAAGTAAAAACAAATAACGTGTTTATTTTTGTTTTTGTTGACATGTAGGTGTGTATATTAAACTAATCTTGCTTCTTTTAATATGCTTTTAATTATTTACTCACCTGTGTCAATAACAGCAACAATGAACACGTTTCTATTTTACTTTCAGCTAAGTTTACTAAAATTACCGCCTTATAAATGGGTAATAATATTAATATTGATCGAAACGTTAGTAAATACGTAAGTTTTTCCTGAAGATCGACTAGTTTAAGCTCGGTTCTCTACGAAGTTAGGGAACCATAATCAAATTTATTTTTTTAATTGATTAAAAAAATTAAATTTTTATACATTTTTAGGGTCCGTAGGCAAAACCAAGGACCCTTATATTTTCCTGCGTGTGTCTGTCCGTCCGTCCTCTCGCGTGCTCTCACGGCTACACCTTTCGTCCGATCACTTTGAAATTTGGCATGTATGTGTCTTGTACCTACCCACATATTTTAAAAATATAGCGACTTAAAAAAAATATTTTTCAAAAAAATTAGGGTAATAAATCCTTAAGGGTTAAAAATCTTCTTTTTTTTTTCGACACCGTGAGGGGTATCATATGAGAGGGTACGTCGAGCTGATTACAAAAATATATAATTCTTTGGATATAACTTTGATAGGGCGAGCGTAGGCAAGTTTGAAGTGGGTGTGAAACGTGCCCCCCCCCCTTCTATCTCGCTTATGTGAAGTGCAAAAAATCTGAAAAAATTCATGAACATTCTTCGACCAAAATTAAAGATACTACTTTTTGGAAATTTCGAAAAAAATATTATTTTATTTTTCATTGACAAAATACGTTTTTTTTATAATTATGGTCTTTTCGATGTATTTATATGGTTGTAGTCCGGTCCAGTGGCAAGTAAATTCTTTATCAGAGTGTGTTTTGAAAATATCAGACCCTTAGAATGGTTCAAAGTAAGCTTTTTAACATTTTAAAAAAACACTGTTTATACACTTTACAGTTCAGTACTATAAAGTGTGGCCTACGGACCCTCGCTGTGTGGTGACTAGCACACACTTGACCTGTTTATTGTCATTGTCATGTAATTTGAGGAGGGCATGAAAATTAATATTACACTTTTCTTTTAGGAAATTTTGTCAGCTTTACATCGAAACCAATAATGTTGTTTTAGCTTTTATACTTTTGAAACAATAAGTGTTTTTATGAGCAAAGGTATGCGATGTTTAAAAAATCATAAATTTTGACCTTGTGGGGAAAACGGTTGAGAATAGACCCATGGTTTATATATGATGTTTCTTGTAGCCATTGAGGTTTCGAATCACCCTATTTATTTTTGTACATATATCGCCAATCACCCTGTATAATTATTTAGTCCACAGGCCACCATAAGAAGTGAGTCGCTGATTGATAAAGTTTTCTTACCTTATGGAATCGCTTATTTATGCCGTGTCCACCGATGAATTGGGTATATGGCAACTGGGCGCTGGCCCTTTTATTTTTTGTTGACATGCCAAACTTGCCCTTCTGCTGGAACATTGAAAAGAGATGGATAAAGTTTTGATTTTCACAGGATCGTTTAATTAAATTATTTCAAAAACAGTGGTAAAGGTGGCCACCGATACGAGTGGGCCGTTTTCTTTTCAACGTCCCCGCAGAGCGATATGTTTGAGGCGGTGGCTACCCCAAACGGCCCACTCTTATCGGTGGCCACGTGTACCACTGTTTTTTAAATAGTTTAATTAAACGATCCTGTGAAAATCAAAACTTTATCTATCTCTTTTCAATGTTCCAGCAGAAGGGCATGTTTGGCATGTCAACAAAAAAGAAATGGCCCAGCACCCAGTTGCCATATACCCAATTCATCGGTGGACACGGCATAAATAAGCGATTCCATAAGGTAAGAAAACTTTATCAATCAGCGACTCACTTCTTATGGTGGCCTGTGGACTAATTTATTTACGCCCAGTTATTAAATATAAACCTTATCTCTAATTAATCCAAATATTGATAATTATTAAATTTATTTTGTTGTTTCCTTTCAGAGAAATGAAAAGAAAATTATAATCTTGGTAAAAGTATTAAACTATAAACCTAATTTTTAATTACTTTAATTAATGGTGGAGTTTTATAAGAAACTAGAAATATGACGTTGAGAAGATTGTTACGGAATTGTGTCGTGTTGGTAAAGAGTTTAAACAGAAGCACTCTTAATGAGGGTGTCTGCCACAACTTAGTTAAGTATCTGGTTAGCCGAGTAAGTTTCTTCTACAAACTTAATCCCACTTAATATTGTGCAGCAAAAGTCCTCTCATCAATTTACGAGTCTCTAGCTTTGCTTAGATACATCCTTATTTTAAGCTGTATAATATAACTTAAGACTAAACCTAAGAGAAAACGTTTATAGTTTAGCGTCAGTAGCGTACAAACACTAAAACGTTTATTACCTGTAAAACTTTAATCTAACTGACAAATAGTAGTTATGTTACAGGACTCTATGATACCACAGTGGGATTTTGACATTAGCTGGGAGTATCTACTTCCTTCAAGACAAGACTGGGAACCTGGAGATGATCCTCAAATGCTACCAGGAACAGACATGTGGTTCACCGACGGGTCCAGAATCAATGAATTATCAGGGGCTGGGGTTTTCTGTGCAGAACCCCAATATGAGCTTAGTGTGAGCTTAGGCAAATATGCCACTGTATTTCAGGCAGAGATATATGCAATTTTGGCCTGTTCTCAAATTATCCTGAATAATAAAATCTTTAACAGACAAATCAGAATCTACTCTGACAGCCAGGCGGCGATTAAAGCACTGGTTACACCAAGATATACATCTAAGCTGGTTGCTGAGTGCAAAAGCCATCTTAACACTCTTGGACAACTTAACAAGGTACAACTGATATGGGTTCCTGGACATTGTGGCATTGAGGGGAATGAGATTGCTGACCAGTTAGCTAAAACGGGTTCCAATTCGACCCCAATCACACCAGAACCAGTTGTTGGCGTGCCACGTTGTGGAGTGAAAAATTTCATATGGACATCTATGAGGCTAGATATGAAAAGAATATGGAACACTGCTTCAGGTATGCGACAATCTAAAATGATGATCCGGGAACCATCTCAGCATCTTACCAGATCGCTGCTCTCGCTCAAAAAACAATCCTGTCATCTTTTGACAGGATTTATTACTGGACACTGTAGGCTAAATCGACATCTACATCTGCTTGGCCTAGCAGAAAGCCCAGTGTGCAGGCTGTGCGAGGAAGAGGATGAAACCCCTTCTCATCTTATTAGCAGCTGTCCTGCATTAAAACACCTGAGGTGGAGAATCTTTGGCTTAACCATCCTGCCAATTGAAGAACTAAAGTTACTTCCCCTAAACAAGGTGCTCACTTTCTGTGGGTCTGTGAGCTTGCTAAGAGGATAGGGTACTATAGGATGGACTATTAAACCGGGTTTGCTCCTTGGATCCACACATGAGGTCTTATTGCTTCGGACTTTTTTTTTTTATAAAAAAAAGAAGTCCCCCGGAAAAAAAAAAAAAAAAAAAAAAGAGAAAACGTTTATAGTTTAGCGTCAGTAGCGTACAAACACTAAAACATTTATTACCTGAAAAACTTTAATCTAACGGACTAATAAAGCGAAACTATTCAAATAAATACGCATTAATGTTCTATTTTAATGAAGTTTCATTCACAAGTGTAATCAGTTTCGTTTTGAATAGGTAAAAATATTAAAATGGTGGGATTTTTGGAACGAAGTTCCTTATGTCACGTTACAGAGTCTGTGAATCCGAAAAAAAAACACCGTTATGAAATGGACCGCCGATTTAGCTCAAGTTATCGTAGATGACCGATTTAGTTGAAATTGTATACACTGATCATCATTTTACCAATTTCCAGGACGAGTTCGATGGACAGTTTTATCCGCCTAAGCGTTCGCTCGCAACGCTCGTAAAAACGTAAGCTTCAAATGTAAATTGGAATTTTAGGACGGGAACAAAATTCAAACTTCATCTATTCAATGAGACAAACAACTTTTTTAAAATAGTATATTATGTTAGTGGCGTGAGATTTTTCTTTACCGCGGCAATTACATTTACTGTCGAGCGAAGCGAGACAGTAAATATTGCCAAGGTAAAGAAAAAACACTTCACAGTCGCGTAGCATATGCTATTTTTTTCCGAGGTAGCAGACAATGAAAAAACTTAATATTAAATATTAATCAATAATCAATATAATAATAACAAATATTAGTACATACTTAAGATTTAGAAAAATGAAACCTTAAAAAGAGGTTACACTATAAGAAAAGATAAATAAAACGCATTGACATCTAGCGGATTTTAATCGTACTAGAAGCATTTCTACAAAGACTGCTGCGGTACTAACGGAAGTTTTGACAACTACCCGCCGGAAAATAAAAATCTTTTAGTTCCTAGGACGTAAAATAATTTTTCTTTACAGCTAGGAGTAATGAAAAGATTTTTTAAGTCCACGTAATGAAAAAATGGATTTTAGCTGTTTTCTAGACTCTAAAGTTACTATTTTACAGCCTACCACGGAAAAACATTACTTTTTTTTACTAAATCCAACACCGATACTGGTATGAAGTGTTAAAAATCGCTAAATTTATGAAAGAAGGTCTAAACGTTTAAATTTGAGAAAACAACGTTTTTACCTATCTTACGTTTATGATTTTATTAAAACTTCATGCACAGCACATCGTCTAAAGTCAGCGATTCTCAACCTTTGGGTTGCGCGGTAAATTTTTTTTGGTTCGTGAAGATTTGATACGCGAAAATGATACTTTAATTCATGAAAAAAATCAAATCAAATTTGACGGATTTAATGAAAGGGGCGGAAAATTATATAAATTTGACAACAATAGGTTGTAAAATCATACAAATCATTGTAAGTATACGAAATAGGACGCGAGGAAGCTATGTGCCATATTAATTGGCAGACAATTTTACTACGTTTTTATTTGCTTGCTTTCTTGTTTGTTTGTTTGTTTGTTTGTCCGGTACAAATCTGGCAATCGATTTCTAACAAACTTCCCGAATAGCTAGACATTTGAAACTTTTAGAATAGCTCAGAACACGACGACAATGCATTATTTTAATACTTTTAGCCATATTTCAGCAGAATTTAATTGGTTTTCAGCAAATTTTGTTGTATGGAAAGTTAGTTCGGAAAAAATCCGCGAGTTATTTTATTTGTTTTGCCATATCCCATATTTATAATCTTCATTTTGACGGGTTTCAAATTTGTGATTTTTATAAATAAGAGATAAACATTGAATGACAGCAAAACAGTAAATACATCGATTATATTATTTATATTATTTCAAATATATCGATGGCACGGTTTAGATTTGGTGTTGGGGAGATCCGTTGTACAAAGATTTGTCCTTTTATAGGTTTAAGATCAGCTCTCTAGATGGTTGTCATTTATGTGAAGTAAATATATTCGGAACTATTTTTTTTCACTAAAATTATATATTATATAATAATAACAATTATATTATCAACATTACATACGATTCAACAGAAAATTTAAAAACGTAGTATATAAAAAGTTCTTTTTATCTTGAAATTATTACAAATTACTGATTAGACAACTGAAATCTGAAAACTCACAAAGATTTATATTATTCTTTATTACCTATTCAGAATTTGTGTTTGTAAAGTTACGAAAACTAGTATTGTACGGACGGGTTGATGGCTTTTGGATTATGGAATGTTTTGGATCCCAGGAGAAGGGGGAAAATGTTAAATCTCTCGCATTGCATTCTACTATTGAGATACTAGAGAGATGAACGGTTCCAAAGAACAGTTCCATCAGACTTGTATTATTCTGTACAATACAGTAGCAATGAAAAGCATGTGTTGTGCTACACGAGCTCTAAACAAGCTTTGTATATCGTTTATGTATAGCTTTAAAAAGAACTCTCCTTTTTACAAGCTTTTATTTAACTTGCAATGTTTGTATGTATGTATGTTCGGGTCAAATCTTGCAACTGAATATTAAAGCAGTTATCCTCAACCGGTTGAATTAAAATTTTGCATACACGTTTAGTTTGGATGACAATGATTAGCTAAGTGACGTCATTATAAATCCAATATGGTGGACAGCACAAGATGGCGGACTAGTTATTATTTAAGCTCGCCCATTATATGGGTATCACATGAAAAAGTTTTGGTGAGAATACGAATAAAAGCTTGTTTTTAAAATAAAATTATTTATTTTAAAATAAAACAATTTTATTCTCTCCGTCTTTAATTGTGTTGTCGTAAAGTCGTAAATTAACATGTTTTTGTAATTATATATACAGGGTGGTCCAAAAGTCCCCCCTCCCTCTTAACTTTTGAAAGGTTTGAGATAAATTAATGAAACTTGGAGGATCCGTACCTTGTAAAGGGAAGTTTGTTTTTATGCAATCGCGTACTAGGGGCAACCACCCATATTGCCCCCAGACCACCTAACTTCAAAATTTCAAATTGGAGTGTATATTTTTAATAGTAGCTTTGGATTCTACAATGAAAAATAAGAATATTTTACTCCAAACCTTTTTTTCTATCTCCAATATTTTGCCCCCTAAATGGGGCAAAACTATAAAAATGGTAGATTTTAGCACCTGGGGGTAAAATGGGTGGTTGCCCCTATTACGCAAGTGGATACACACTTCCCTTTACATGGTACAGATCCCCCGATTTCCATTAATATATTTCAAACCATTTAGATTTTATAACGATATAAGTGTTATTATTTTTACTATATTTTGCTATCTTTGTCTTCCTATAAGGGGTAAAATATTGAAGATAGAAAAAAAGTTTCAAATAATTTTTTTTTTTCACCGTAGAATCGAAATATGCTGTCAAAAATATACTCTTGATTTGGAGACTTTTGGACCACCCTGTATAATATATTACTCTATGCGTCCAAAAAATATGAATACACACTTTGACAGCTAACGGATTCCTCTCTGCCTAGGCAGGGAAATATTTCCCTGTTTACTACTTTCCTGCTTGTTTATAATATTTTTATAACAAATCAGCGAAATATTACTTTCCTGCCTAAACACAGTGAAGTAATGCTTAATTTTGCTGCCGTGAGTAGATAATTAATATTACACCTTAAATAATTTAACTTCATTTAAGAGGTCTAGATACGAGTATAATAAAGTTTGGCACTTCTTTAGATTGTTACTCTCCCTATAAAAATAACCAGAGGGGAGTAACAACCCTAAAGAAGGTGTACGAAATAATATTTCTTTAGACTGTTACTCTCCTTATAAAAATAACCAGAGGGAAGTAACAATCTAATGAAGGAGTACGAAATATTATTTTTTAGACTGTTACTCCCCTTATAAAAATAATCGGAGGGGAGTAACAATCTAAAGAAGGAGTATGAAATATTCTTCTTTAGACTGTTACTCTCCTTATAAAAATAACCAGAGGGGAGTAACAATCTAATGAAGGAGTACGAAATATTCTTTTTTAGACTCTTACTCTCCTTATAAAAATAACCAGAGGGGAGTAACAATCTAATGAAGGAGTACGAAATATTCTTTTTTAGACTGTTACTCTCCTTATAAAAATAACCGGAGAGGAGTAACAATCTAAAGAAGGAGTATGAAATATTCTTCTTTAGACTGTTACTCCCCTTATAAAAACAGAAGTGTGATATTCCTTTGTCCCAAAGTACATTGGAATAAATATCCCTTTGTCTTGATAGTCATTTAGTCAAAGTCATTTATATTATAAAAATAACATAGGGGAGTAACAATCTAAAGAAGTACTCTAGTTGACAGCAGTTCCTGGATCAAAGAGGACGACAGTTTGAAAACAGGCGTTGACAAAACGATTACATAATGTCTGTAGTTTATATTATATTTTGGAAATAAAAATTAAATTAATTATAAAACACTAACTTAATAATTATAAAAGTCTTCATACATTTTTCTGCAGCATCCTGCAAAAAATATGATCTCATTTCTGAGCAGAATATTTGACGCGGAGGAAAGTTTCCTTTTTCAGTTCTGTTCCTGACATGTAATCTAAGTAGACTTTAGTCTCTTCTTCTTTTGTTTCTTGTTGGTAAAAAAAATGTCATTTGTTTACATTAAAAAAGTTGCATGTTATGCTTGTGTTGTTACGAATTAATCACTGTTGAACAGGCCATTCATCTAATATTGTAAAGAACATCTTAGGTTATTCGCGTTATATATAAATATTCAATTAATTTTTAAAGTACAAACAATTTCTAAAAAAAAATGTTTAAAATCTGTCGTTAGTCTTCTTTCACCTGGCGTCTGTGAAGAGCATTGAGCCAAAAACACTTGGAAATTTGGCGTAAATGCTCACTGTAATCATTCCCCGAGGTAAAATCTAGACAGTGGCGTACACAGGGGGGGGGGGGGGGGGGGGGCAAGGGGCCCTGGCCCCCCCCCCCCCCCCGAAATGATTACATACCTAAGACCCGCCATACACTTAAAACCAAAAAAACAGTAATGACAGATGCATTCGAATTGGCTGTAAATATTTTCCAATAAAAGGAATTAATTAAGTATTATCTTATGGTGTGTATACAGTTAATATCCCCAAATAAGCTCGGCCCGGATTTGCCGATAGAATTAAATTCATTTAACACTATACCGGCCCGATTGTCGCCTGGGCCCGGATTTTGCCGATGGAATTGAATTTATTAAACACTATACCGGCCCGACTGTCGGCTGGAACTGGATTTTGCCGATGGAATTAAATTTATTAAACATTATACCGGCCCGACTGTCGGCTGGGCCCGGATTTTTGTCGATGAAACTAAAACTATTAAACACTATAGCGGCCCGATTTTGGCTGGGCTGATGGAATTAGATTCATTGAATTAAATTAGGATGCATGAAATAAATCGGCTCATTTGCCGACTAGGCCTTCATTTTTGCCAGTAGAACTAAAAACATTAAACTTGATCGACCCGATTTCGGCTGGGCCCGATTTTTCGTCAATTGAATTCAATGATTTTTTTGTGGTTTTAGTCCAGTTCAATAGCATAGGTTGCATTATAGGACAGCTTCAATTTCAATTCATTACGAATCCTAATGCAATGAATTGAATTTGGATTCGTAAAAATAGACTGCTCCAATTGACAGCTAGACCCGGATTTTTTGCTATAGAATTAAGTGCATTGAATTGATTAGGATGAGTACAATGAATCGGCCTGATTGCTAGTAGGCCCGATTTTGTCGATGGAAATTATGCATCAAAATAAATTGGGATGCGTTCAATAATAGACCCGATTGCCGGCTCGGCCTAGGTGTTAAGCACATTCGAACTTTTGCCGATGGAATTAAATTAATTGAATTAAAATATGCACACTAGACTGGCTTAAACGGAAAAATGATGGTTGTGGATTTCAGTAGTAAATTTTTGTTTTGGACCAGGATTGTGTGTAGAACGCTACGTGGGTCCTCTTGTCTATGCGGCATTCCCCTCTTGCTGACTTAGGTCGGACTAGTGTTCGTCGACATGTAGTGGGAAATCAGTGGCAATATAAATAAATCAGTTTATCATTTTGTGAAAAAGCTGATTCATATTACATAGTAATAGTAAATTTAAATCTAAAAACTCAAAAAGCGTTAAGAAAACATTTGATGTTAAATGTCCCATGTAATTACCCAGCGAATGAGCGAATGATTCTTTTGTTTTTCAATAGGTATTTAATTTTCTTAGAGAAGAATTCTCTTCTAGATAGAAATTTCAAATTCGTATGTGCTCCATATCCACGTTTGCTTTTGCAGTATGGATCACGTTTTGCTTCCGAGCTTACCAAAGAAAACGGAAGATATGTGACAGTTCTGAAGAACGAACAATTTTTATGTCTCCGATTTCAAAAATTCCAAGACAGAAATCTGTTCAACATCAGGGTACAGTTTGGGTCCTGTGTCCGCCTGTCCTTCAATTTTTGCGAACCAACATATCTTAAAAGCTATTCGTCCAATATTATTGAAATTTTGATGGTAGGTCATAATTAGCCAGGTTATAACATTGCTGGTCCCGCATAAGTTTCAATCTTCTGCACCTATTTATTTCTCTTCCACATTCGCACAGACATACATTTATTTACACCTATATCTTCAAAAGTACTCATCTGATTTCTATGAAATTTTAATGGTTTGTTTAAAGTAGCCCGCAGATAACCCAAGAATAATTTCAACCGTCTGCGCTTTTAAAATATTGCTATATTGATACTTTATTCATGTTAAATTTACTCAATTTTCCCTCCTTTTTTAAATTAGTCAAAATTGGTTTGATTTTTACATGATTTAAAGTATCAATTTACCAACATTTAAACAGCGCAGACAGTTAAAATTAATCTGTGAGCTTCTATCAGATAAGTTTTATAAAATCAGATGAATATTTTTGAAGATAAGGTGTAAATAAATGTATGTGTGTGCACATGTGGAAGAGAAATGGTGGCAGGTGGAGAAATGTGGTGGAGGGAAATGGGACCAGAAGATTGGACCTTATATAGGACCAACAATGGACTTTTTATATGCTAATTAACTGCAATCCGAATTTCATTAAAATCGAAAGAGTAGTTTTTAAGAGTTGTTCGCAATGATTGAGCGAGAGATAGACTAACAGCCAGAAACGGGATCAAAAATGTCTGATAACTGGAACAGATTTCTGTCTTGGAATTATTGGAATCGGAGGCATAATCGTTCTTTAGAACGATCACATCACATAGTGAGGTGTTACCTCATAGGATTTTAATTTAATTAAATATGAGGTTAGAAATTTAAATTAGAGTGTTGAAAAGGGGGAGAAATTACAATTATAATAAATTATGGGGTATGCTAAACCCGCATATAAGTTAAATTAGGTTGGGCCCCCCCCCCCCGAAAAAAGTTTCTGTGTACGCTACTGAATCTAGAAATAAATGTAGCTCCATATTTGAGGGATCTGCTCCATAAAAGCTCTAAAAAATCGTTAACAAAAGTATTTATCGAAAAACTGTTCTAACAATTTGGTTAATCTGGACTATTGGCCCACCAATTTCTAATAATTGTATTTTTTAACTATAACTTTTATTAAACTGTTCCTATTTACATTTTAAAAACGATTGCGGTTCTACCATCTTAATAAATTCAGTAGTTTGTTTTTAAAGTACGGAACATGTCACTATCTAAGGGACATGATGAAAAGTTATGCTTATAGGTTAGATTTAAAAACACAAACCTTAACCAAGGTAAGGTTTCGTTCTAAACCAATAACTAGTTCCAGGAACTGTCTTTTGGAACGTCTTGGAACGTTTCAGTTTAAGTTCCAAAGAAACTTGTACTTTAAGTTTTCCTGTGTCCAGTTTCGTTCCTCAATAAGTTCCTTTTATTTAATAGTTCCACTCTTCTCTAACGATAAAAAATACAAACATTTATAATAATATTAATTATTAATATTATATTTTTATTACTTTCATTGCGTTGATATTTTAATTACAACCTAAAATGCATTCGTTCCAGCTTGTCTGGATCTGGAACTAGTTTTTCTTGGAACTTGGAACGAAAAAGATCGTTCTCGTCCAATCGAAACGAGTTTTCTACGTTACCTTCGAGTTACTTTAGATGATGATTTCTTGTTCCCGTTTCCTCTTTAATCAGTTACGTTACGCATTATTTTGCTCCATAATTACTTAAACGATATATATATATATATTTAAATGGTGAAACAAATTTTTACTAAGTCCAAATATAAGGCAGTTCCATGAAATCTTAGGACGAATGGAACCGTTTCAACACAGGAACTAGTTATTTTGATAGTCACATTCCGTTCTGCTCTTCCTATTTCCGTTATGCTCTTTCTTCAGGGGTTCTCAAAACGTGTCATTCTCTAAATCGAATTTTCTTGCTATTAGCATAATTTCTTTTTATGTATATTAAGTATATCAAAAAGTAAAAAGAAGTTACACAAAGTTTTTGTACTGAAATAATCATTGTTTATCAGGTCAAATATCATGTGATATAAAAAACGACTTATTTTATTCACATTAGTTTTATAACAATAGAAATAATTAAAATACCCGCTACTAAGATAAAATATAATAAATGGAGACTAAAATAAGACAATGCATTGTTTTCTGTAATGTTTCATGAACAATTACTTTTATACTTTTTGTAAGTACCTAATATATCTTAACGTGTAATTAGAACTTATTTATGTTGTTTCAAGAAGCTGGCCAAATTTAGAACGTTAAATGAAGATATGCAACTAAATAAAAAGCCATTATCTAAGTTTTGTACATAACAGAACTGTTGCATAACATGTTTGAAAAGGTTAACATCTAGTCTCAGAGGAACAGTCTAAACCAGTAACGAATCAATATTACTGATTCGTTATGCATATTCTAAATAAAGACCTGTTTAATAACGATACCTGAAGTTTGAAATACAATATTTTAATAACTCTTATGAAATTAAATTTTAGGAAAGAGAGGATCAAGGTTCAGTGAAAAGTAAATAACAAAGTTTTGGTTTTTGGACAGCGAGGATCAGTCAAAAGTATAACTAGTGATGCGGTGCATAAAGAACTCGCGTAGATTGTGGTCTTATATCACCCATACTATGTTCTCAATATTACTATCAGGATCACATTTCTGTGAAAACCTAACATATTCTTATTCAACCTGAAAAGAGCTTTAAAATTATTTTTTCCGTGGTAGGCTGTGAAATAGTAACTTTAGAGCCTAAAAGACATAGCTAAAATCCATTTTTTCATTACGTGGACTTAAAAAATCTTTTTATTACTCCTAGCTGTAAAGAAAAAATCTTTTACGTCCTAGGAACTAAAAGATTTTTTATGTCCGGCGGGTAGTTGTCAAAACTTCCGTTAGTACCGCTGCAGTCTTTGTAGAAATGCTTCTAGTACGATTAAAATCCGCTAGATGTCAATGCGTTTTATTTATCTTTTCTTATAGTGTAACCTCTTTTTAAGGTTTCTTTTTTTAAGTCTTAAGTATTTACTAATATTTGTTATTATTATATATTGATTAGTGATTAATATTTAATGTTTTTTCATTGTCTGCTACCTCGGAAAAAATAGCATATGCTACGCGACTGTGAAGTGTTTTTTCTTTACCTTGGCAATATTTACTGTCTCGCTTCGCTCGACAGTAAATGTAATTGCCGCGGTAAAGAAAAAACTCACTTCACAGCCAAGTAACATAATATACTATTACTTGAAACAGAATATAAGAAAAAGCTTACTTTTTAACACCCTCATCTCGGTCACATTTGTTGCAAAACTTTTGTAACAATAGTTACATATTCATTTGCTACTCATAAAGCCTTTTAAAACAATGTATGGTAAGTCATGCAGACTTAATTCTTCCTCTTTAGTCGTCTTCAATATTGGCCCCGATCTTAAATTTAAAGTTGTCAAAAGAAGCCGATATGCTGTGTGAGCTCAATTTTGTATATTGTCGCACATTCTAAGTAGCTAAAACTGTTTTCCTTTCATCCGTACATAATCCTTATAATTAAACTTATTGCAGGCTCACCGCGCTCACCTGTTTTTACCTACATAATCTTCATTTAATTAAATGATTGCTGGCTCGCTACGCTCGCCTGTTGTGAAAGTATTTTTCTATAATCTTTATTTAATAATATTAATCCAGGCTCGCTACGCTAGCCTGGTTATACAGAATTTTTACACAATATTTATTTAATAATAATATAAGCACACCTGTTTATATAGCATTTTTACATTATCTTTATTTAATAAAATTATTGCAGCCTCGCTACGCTCGCCTGTTATTAAAGTATTGTCCGTAATCTTTATTTAATATTATTAGTGCAGGCTCGCTGCGCTCGCCTGTTTATACAGCATTTGTAGTAAATATTTTATTTAATAAAATTATTGCAGGCTGGCTACGCTCGCCTGTTTATACAGTATTTGTATATTATCTTAAGCCTTTAAAATGCCTTTAAACGATTTATGTATACATGTCATGGAGACTAAAACTTTTTTTTTAGTTTTCGTTATATTGGCCACCATTTTGAAAATATTATGTGTGAAATTATAATAGTTAGATATTCCCTTTCTAGACTTTAAGAGCTTTAAATGTATGTATAACAATAACATGTCATACTGCATAAAAACTTTTTGTTTAGTCGTCCACCATATTGGCCGCCATCATGAAAATATTTAGTGTGGAATTTCCAAAAACTATACAGTTCTCAAAAATGCTGAGATGCATAAATGCGCCAAATTTCGTTGAAATAGATCAATTTTTACTCCAGTTATCGTTAGACAAACAAACAAACTTTTCAAATCCCAAGTCTCTGAAATTAAGAACTCACTGCGCTCGTTCAATTAGACAAAGGGATATTATCACATTTGCATACACAAGTGTGATATTCCTTTGTCCCAAGGTACATTGAAATAAATATCCCTTTGTCTTAATACATAGTAATTTAGACTAAGGAATATATACTACTCTGTAAATGTTCCTTTCTTTAAATAACTATGAAGACAAAGAGATATAGGGGGGTGCTTATGTAAAAAAGTTCCCTTTCCCCTTTTTTGAAACAGATTGTGTCTTATATTCGATGCATTAATATTTTGGCACTTCCTTATATTGTTACTCCCCTTATAAAAGAAAAACTGATGGGAGTAACAATTTAAAGAAGGTGTACGGAATGTTCTTCTTTAAATTGTTACTCCCCATATAAAACCAGAAGTGTAATATTCTTTTGCTCAAATTCATTTGACTAAACATCCCTTTTTCTTTATAGTTATTTAGTCAGTCATTTATATTCTAAAACAACATATTGGAGTAACAATCTAAGGAAGTACCATATCCGAGATTTTTGTTCACAAATGCGGTAGTTAGTTTATACAACGTTTTGGTTTAAAGTTAGTTTTGGAAAATATATAGTTTTTTCTTTAAGGAATAAACAAGAATGTTAGAGAATCGAGGAATAAGTAGAATATATAGATAGATAGTAAGCTATTACAAGTCATAGAGTCTCATATATCATATGTTAAAATAGCTATAAAGTTGCCTAACGACCATTGTAATAGATACTCGTTATCATAAAAGTTTATCTCATAACTTCACATTCGACACTCTCCTAGTGCTTCTTTATGTTTATGTCTTATCTTATGCAATATTGTTAAGAACATTACTAATAATTTGTAAGTCTTTATATAAATTATTAAATATTGTTTCAATATTTAAAGAATTTTGATTTATCTTTAAATTTCGAATAGTTATAAACTTTTCGTTTCACTGGTTATGTATGGGTGAGTGGTTAAAGGACATATTAAAAAAATTGCTTGCATACTAGTCTGCAAGACAGTGAGACATTTTTATGTAATGCTTTTTCTTGTCGTTTTGTTGGTAAAGCTTATCGAGTTTATGTGCCAAAGTATAGACATGGAAATGTAAAAAATAATTGACCGTGCAGATTTTTGCGTTTGTAAATTAGGAATTTAATGGAACATATGTTGTGCACGATGAAAGAAAGTACTTTTATCTATGATTGATACGAAATATAAACATTATATTTTTGTTTAGATGCGTAGAAAGTGATTCTTTACGTACTTGTATTCATTGCGCATGCGCGTCTCATAGTTCTGAATAATTCCTCTTCTTTACCACACTAGTGCGGTAAAGAAGAGGAATTCTTCAGCTTTACGCACGATTAGCAAGTTTGTTTACATTTAACAAAACTAATTTGCTGTTCTTTTATTAAAGTAACTGTTTATATCGAGTTTTTAGTGAAAAAAAATGAGTGAATCAAGTGTGTTTGACGAAAATGTGGAGAATAATACTCCTCCAGAAATAATTAATTCGGCAAAAAATACAACTAATGAATTAATGCCATATCAAGAGAGAGATACGAACTTACATACAGCAAGTTTATTTTTTTCTGTATTTATTATTTAAATCTAACAATCGTAGATAAAGTACGGTACGCAACTCGTGCGAAAACGGCATTTTGCATTGCTCGTGTGGTTTTACCACCCTCGCTATCGCTCGGGTGCAAACTTCACACTCGCATGCAAAATGCTACTTTCCGCACTCGACGCGTAATGTACTATTCTTCTTTTCCAGTTTATTAAGGAGTAATCTTTTAGCTTCGTCACCCATATTTTTATAATAAATGCAAAAAATTATAGTACCAATAACAAAAATAAAATACAATAAAGCAAAAAATAAATGTTATGAATAAATTTAAAAAAATTCGTTTATTAGGAATAAAATTCTAAGAGTTACGGCGTTTGTCCGATGCAAATCAGAGCAGTTAACAGAAGTTGTAGTTGAGGGGGGGGGGGGGGGGGCGGTAATAGTAGAGTATTGAGTATTATCAAGAGTATTAAAGGCTAAGGGCCAGACGGAATGATGGACGGAGTCAAGATGAGTAGAATATACTACACTGCAGCATAAGTATATTCTACACATCTTGGGACGGAGTGTGATAGGGATGGAGGAGAGGGTGTCCTCTAAGCGGCGATGTAAACGAGTCCAGTTAGCTCATACTTTTTCTATTCTCCTAGTACAGTGTACAGCGTTTTAGACTCACTTGGGGAGGGGACACCCTAGCGACAGCGGTACCAAGCGCGGTAGTGGGAGAAACTATCCCTACCAAGAGTGGGCAGACTCAACACCTCCAATACATTCCTAACACCTTGATCCTATATCTTCCCCATTCGTGTAACGTAACGCTTTTCGAGGTATGTATCCCAGCCAAAACATAAAAATGTCAACAACAATTTCAACTATTTGAATACAAACTATCTGAATTTTACTCCACAGCAGATGTGAGACAAATTACTACTGTCCAGTTCTGTAATATTTTAGAATACAGCCAATTTATAGTCAAATTTTAATAGTCCAGGAGATAGCGAGCAAAAAGTGTCTGACTAATATCAAGCTAGAATTTAGTGTATAAGTTAATCTTTTAGCGCCTTTTAAGAATATGTGGTCGGCTAAGTTAGTCTGCAGGACATAGCTTGGCAATAGGCATTTGAAAAAAACAAACCGGTGGATAGCGGCCATGTCCCGCCCTTTTTGGTGAACAATGTAATTTTCATGATCTTGAGTACTAACTTAGTTAGTAGACCAAAAATCAAATTGATGGTAGTTTGTCACTTAATAGGAGACCTGTTTGATTTGGAGTAATATTTGACTAACTAACCTACTAAGTGACGAACTACCGTCAACTTGATTTTTGGCTACTATAACTAATTTCGTACTCAGGATCATGAAAATCACATTGTCCACCAAAAAGGGCGGGACATGGCCTTCATTTTTATTGTATTTTGAGTGCGATAATTACCTATTTTATATTTAGAGTACGATAATTACCTACTAAGTATAGGCATTACTAAATTTAATTGCTAGTTTATTTAGTTGCTAATTTATGTGCTAGCCAACAAAATTGCTCGTCCGAATCTGATGAAATAGCAATGGTAGATCAAATATATATGATATATATTGTTTGTACCAAATACAGTTTTTTCGCCTATTCCATTCTCTCTCGTATGTGCATTTATTTTTATTTACACCTACATATATATCTTTAAAAGTACTTAACCAATTTTGAAGAAATTTGGATGGTTTGTCTAAAGAAACCCATAGAAAGTCCATATTCATTTCGAACTTCTATGCAAATTTAACATTAGCCTTAAAATAAATGTGATCTCACTGGGCATCGAAACAGATCTAA